>WOVY01014538.1:0-1200000 GCA_013436015.1 Rhipicephalus annulatus | reverse complement strand
AGGCGTTGGCGACGCCACCTTGGGTATGTGCTAGTGTGTTGGATGTGTTAGTGTGTGTTTATTATGTTATTGTGTGTTTAGTGTGTCACTGCGTTATGTTGTTTGTATGGTAGCATGTTATTTAAAATTGATGTATCATTCGGCGGACGATATCGTCGTCTAAATTAGTTAATAAATGTATGTATGTTGTGGGCTTTGTACCGACCGCGTCTGCTTTGTCCGTTCACTCCAAGAGCGTGGCGTGTCGAGGCGCGCGTTCGCCTTGCGGAGACCCCACAAAGTGTGACATTGAAGAGCGAAACACATCTATCACAACTCTGTGAGAAAGTGCTCGGACACACGTAGGTTGGCGAACTCACTCATGAGTTGACTCACTCGGACTCACTTAGAATCAGATCGAGCCTTGAGTCGGAGTGAGTTCAGGTGAGTAATATTCTCTCCGAGCCTGAGTGAGTACGGTTGAAAAAAAAATTTGTGAGCAGAAGTTCGAGTGAGTTTGGCTCAGAAAAATTTTGTTGAGTCCGAGTCCAAGTGGGGTCCAAAGTGCAAAATACATTTCTTTAGTGAGTCTGAGTCCCAATCATTTTTGCCGACTATAGGTCATATCTTGCCATCCTCAGCTTGCTAACAGCCTTATTTGGATTGATGTTTATACCGACGTCTACTCACAGGTATTCCAAAGCAGTGTCGTTCATACACCAATTTAATATTTATTAATTAGAGGTGTAAGGTATGCAGGGGGGTGCCTTTACCTCCCCCTACCAACTCTTCCAAGAAAAATGACTTTACTGGTTTGGAAGCAGTCAGAACTAGTTTTCAAAGACACTATGTCAAATGGCACCAAGAAGAGCACCGATTACATGAAATATTGGTCTTAAACAGCACTGACGGCACAGTCGAAGAATGTAATTCTAGGCTGACAAACTCATGAGGCAACTCAGTCGGACTCACTCAGACTCGGATCGAGTCGTGAGCCTGAGTGAGTCCGGGTGAGTAATGTTTTGGTGACTTGGAAACCGAGTGAGTCCGGAGGAAGAAAGAGAAAGTCCGGCCCAGCAAAATTTTCGCAAGTCTGAGAAGTCTGAGCGAGCCCAAAGCTCCAAATATATTTCACGAGCGAGTCTGAGTGAGCTCCACAAGTTTTGTCGACCTATGTGTGTCACGCAAGCAGCCCTACTCTACATGGGGCATTTTATCATGACCACTCCCTAAACTGACACGGACTAACAGCTTTCATTGAAAAGTGCATGTTTGCACTGGCATCGACAAAAATAAAGAAGGCATTGGCTACACACCTAAAATGCCAGTTCTTGTGGGAAAGATGAAGTCCAAGCTGATAAATTGGTAAATGTAATCGGTTACACATCAAAATTCACAGCAACAGTTAGTAATAAGTACGATATGAAAATAATCTTTTTGTCAGATACAAATATACAGCTAAATTATATGTGTGTGTATGTGCGTGCATGTGTGTGTGTGTGTGTGTGTCATTCTGTATCAAGTGTACCAGGTAAATTTCCGAAAGTAGTTATTGAGGTGTCAATTTTCTGGAAAAAAATTTGCGTCGCCTAGAGAGCACTTCATACTTCGGTCCAAAAGAGAAACCGTGTCAAGCTAAATAATTTATATACAATTACTGGTTTGAGCAATCACTACGAAACAAATTTTTGGTGTTTGTGCATTTTAGTGGCACTGACCACAACACGAAAAATTGTTCTTTTTCGTGTGCAAATTTCATTGCATTTACTGACATCTATCGTAAATAACATTCAATTTTCATTTTGAAACTCATTTTTCTCAAAACACAAATTTTGGCTTTTTTTTTTTCAAAGTTTCCCTCATTTTTCGGGTATTTCTGGTGCTCTGATGACCATGAAATTTCGCCCAAATTTTTTACAGAGCATGAGAAATGCAACTATCTTTTTTGAATTTCAATATTTCTTATTTAACAAAAAAATTATCTGTAAACTTTTACTAAGGTAGGAGAAATGTGGACTTCCCTTATTAGAATTTTTCACGTCTATTTCATATTTCGTATACACTTCCTAATTGGTTTCTTGCATTCTACACTTCGATTCATTATAAACTATCAATGATAAAAAAAAATTACGGAAGTTTACTGATGGAAAGAGGGGGGGGGGGGCAAAAGGCTTAAGGTTTTCACTTTGTCATGTTCAATGATGATTGGCTGAGGTCATTTTGGAGCAGGTTTTTGTAGCAATGAAAAAAGGTACCTTTTGGAGCGGGAAAAAAGGGATTTTGGACCAGCCAAAAGTGTATTTTAGATAGGAGAAAAAGGTTTTTGCAGCCATGAAAAGTGCATTTCGGAGCAGGAAAAATATTTACGACCAACCAAGACCGTAAATTAAAGCAGAGAATAAGGCTGTAGGAGATACTAAAGGGTCACCGCCGACTGGAAAAGCCGAATATGTGACAACTAAAACAGCTGAATAAAGTGCAACTAAGAAGCATTCCACAACATTCCATGCACGTACAGCTCGGACTACTCAGCGCGAAACCCCGAATAGTGCAGGACCGGCTATAAAGCAGACGTTTCTCACTACCGTTTATAATCCCATATACTGCATGTACACACGTACTACCACTTATTGCGCAGCCACCAAGATAAAAGACCGGTTGTAATGCGGCTCAGATAAGTGAGGTAATGACCGCACTTCTTAACAGAGGTACGCCGGCAGGGGAGGGACAGCGATGAAGGCGCTACGAGGAAGGAGGGGATGCAAAACTAACAAGGAGTGGAGTGCGAAAAAGAGAAAAAAATTAAAAAGAAGGAGGTTAGCTAAGAAAAGTTTAAGTAACAGCGAAGATGGTCTACTTTAGGTGCTTACGTGGCCTCTTGGTATATGCTAGGTCTTTGGCATAGATAACAGAGTCGAACGACAGCCCGTCACAGACCACGCGAGAATGTCCAAACTCAAGTACCAGAACTACTGTGCAAATCTGGCGTGGGCCTATCATCGCCAGTACTCTGTTCGCGCCACGGCAGGTAAACTTGGCGCGGTGACTGCGTGAACTATCTTCGTTGGTCGGCATGGATTGGCGGCGGCAGCTGCTCCTAGGCATATTCATGGCTGGGTGGAGGTAAACCCAGGTGGTGAGCAGCCAGTGCAGCCATGATATGGCCCCCTTTAGCCGCCATGGCAGTCATGAGCACCAGTGCAAAAGTTTCTTTTTATTTTTGCCAGACACACATTTCGCCTAGCTTCTCTATTAAATAGAATGCGTCAAGAACACGCAGCGTGAAGACAGTTGTCTAGGCGTCAAAAAAGTCTATGCTCTGGATGCTTGCCAGGTGTTGACAGTTGGCATCCACGTCAGAAAATAGTTGCGACTCCATAGAGTGCAACATCGCACGTCACGTTTTTCCGCAAATTAAAAGGCTTCGTGATGCGCACTCTCGCCTTTCCCACCATGCAAGCGAACTGCTTTACAAAATGATGATTTGATTTGTTTATATGGTTCAACACTTCGAAGTGACAAAGGCTATGAGAGACACCGTACTGGAATACTATGGATAATTTTGACCATGCGATGTTCTACAATATGCACTGAAATTGCACAATACGCGAGCATCTGTAGCATTTCACTTCCACCAAAATGCAACTACTGCAGCCATAACTGATCCCACATCTTTTGAATCGCCAGCAGGCTTGCCAGGTTTGGCTACTTTGTTTCAAAGCGAACAATTTTCAGAACGAACAAGACACTAAGTCGGCAAACATGGCTATGGCATGCAAGCAACTAAAGGTGAAAATGCATGCATCGTTTTCAGCGAGCCAAAATGCGACACGTGGCGGACATTGGCATTGCCGTAGAATGCGTCTTGCATGCAAGCAGAGGGGTGTCCCCGCCTAACAAGCATATATCTTATACAGTATGTATATAACACAGTGAGATGATGGGAGCGTCTGCTACCCAATGCCCGTGATTCGACGTAGGTAACCACAATAATGATGCCGTCAAAAAGAGCAGTACTGTGGTACTTAGGGAAAGCCATTATGAAGCAACCCTTCCTGTATGTCTTCATGAGATGCATAAGGTGATAGGAAAGAGCTTTTATGTCAGTGGATGAGTAAAATGCAAAATGAAACATTTCTCCTCATCTGCTCGAGTTTAGAAGTCTGAGGTCTCATGACTTCACTTTTCATGCACCAATTCACAACATTCTTGTTGTATTCATCTCAACATTGATTAGTATATGCGTTCTAATGCTAAATAAGGCAAGTTACAAAAGTGTTGCAGGGGCCTTTCAAGTTGAAAAGTTTACAGAAGAGGAATCACTTCTCTCACTTGTCTATGTGCACAAGATCGCTCTTTATTCATTTATTTCAATAGCAAAAATTCTACAGGTGAAAATGGTACAAATCCTGACAAATACCATTGACACAACAGAGAATTTTGCAACCATAAAGGGGCCCTGTTACACAAATTAGGCATGTCATTTTCACCACTTTTTTGGTACTGTGGGATGCAGGGGTATCGTAATGCAAGTAGGAACACTGAAAACAAAGCAGTTATAATTTCACCTGAATGAGAAAACCACCTTTTCGTCTGACTAACCCGACATACAATCAGTGGCGTGCCAACTCTTTCGCGAGTGGAGGCGCAAACGCAAACCTACCTTACTTGTATGTATGTGTGTGTGTATATATATATATATATATATATATATATATATACACAAGAAGCTACAAGGAAAGTCATCAAAGCGGCAATACTGGCAAAATTTCACTATGTTGCAACATAGCCTCGTAACAATTTCATTATCACGTAAAAACGTAATTGAGTGATTACTGTTTTGATGAAAAACTACCCCGTACTTATTGGTTTCCCCAGCGAGCAGCCAAGAGTGACCACTGTGGAAAGTGGGAGGGTGGAGCTGAGCCCCCCCCCCCCCCACTTCTCCAAGTGGGGGGACTTGTGCCCCCTTGACCCCCGGCTGATACGCCTATACATACAATGGAAATTTTTGGCATGGAAAGTGAAATTTGGTCGTATGACGCAACAATCCACCAGAAACCAGTGGCTGGTACACCCGACGTCACACACCAGAGGCTGTGCATTCTGATTGGCTTGATAAGCCAAGTCGCATCTCAGATTCTTATGGTCACAGCTAGGCCGCACAATTGTGTGCTAAAAATTATGAAAACAATCTCTACATTAGCAGGTACAAAAGGATTCCTGTTCTTTAATATCAACTTTTGAAAACAATTGCAAAACGACGCTAGGTACACTATGCATAGACTTGCAAATGTCACTGCAAGATGAGAATTCCGGTATAATCTCAATAAAAGGTGCATGGTGATAAGAAGCAACCAGTGACATTGATGGCAAAGTGAAGCGCACCGATTTTTACAATGCTTTCTGTGTTCTCGGTATCCAATACTGCACACACTCCAGTGTTATGAATGCCAGCAAAAAAAAAAAAAAACGTTGCAGAAAACTTGGGCTAGACTTTTTGTTAAGGCAAGTCATCAGTGTTTAGCTATTTCTAAGGCCCACAATTTTTCATGCACAGAACAATAATTTAGTAAAGAGTAAGCAAAAGTATGTAGCAACAAAAAAAAACTGCTTACCAATCTCAGTAAATCAAAGCAAAGGACGGTGAGAAGAAAAAGAAGAGCTCATGTCACTAAATGAAACATCACTCACAAAAGTCAGATTAGAAAATGTAGAGTACGTAAGCAGAAACAACAGTGACACTTCATCACACATTTTTAGCTCATAACCAAGCAACTTCGAGCTTTATAGTATAGACAGCGTCCGTCGTCTTCCGTCTTCTTTGTGTTCATCTAAATTCCAGCGCAGTTTTCCCTTCATTGCCCAATGAACTAATTTGTCTACGCCTTAACCTTTTTAGCAAGCTTTATAATGAGAAGACTGAAACTTTTAAAAAGTTGTTAAATTGAAAAATAATGTTCATTTTTTCGATTTGGAATGAACAATGTAAGAATTTTATTATTTATCTAATAAAGATTACTCATAAACAAATAAGTAAAATTATAGAAATGCCAACACACCTTAAGATCTCGGTGAATCAAGCCATTGTCATGGACATATTCAACTGCACTGACAATCTGGTAGAATATGTCAAGAACAGACTCATAGTCACGATCAGTAGAATGAGCGTGCAGCCATTCTTTCAAGCTTTCTTTCTTGCATAGCTGCATCTGTAAGGCACATGGAAAAAAATTCAGAGAGCACTGCATGATTCATAGACTCTGTTCACAAGGGATGCTGCACAGAAGATCAGACATTGAAATGCAATCAAGTTTATCTTTGTAGAATAGTCAGAAGAATACTGTTTCAGTGTGAGTAGCTTATGTTTTGAGAAGTCAGAAACGTTACTGGCACACCCGTAATATTTACTTTGAAGAACAACTGTGACATATGCATCGGCTGAAGAAACATCCTTATTTTTGTAGATTTACCTTGTGAATATATTGTGTTGACATGATAGCAAACAGTCAACAATGGCTGCTAAATGCCACTGCATGCTAGTTGCCATCTTCCATTGCTTTTCATTCTTCTGTTTGCAAAAGCTGACGATAAGCTGGCTAGCTTATGACGGGCACTTTCTCAGTAAAATTAGAAGTTGTATGTGTATAGTCCAGTGATCTTCTAATGGGGTTCCGTGGAAACCAGAGGGGTCAACAATGACCCACTGAAATGAAAGCAACGTACTTCATGCTGCACTGCTGTCTTGCGACTACCCGGACCCCTTCTTTCTCTTACAAGGAGTCTCTCATCTGTTCTAATGGTCCACAAGGGTCGCCGAAAGTTCATGGCTGAGAAACACTGGTCTAGACAATTCACAAGCAGTACAGCTTATCTATAGGCAGGCACTTGAGTAGTGTGCAAGTATTACAGAGGTGCACATACAGCTTTCTGGGCTGATGAGCTGAAAGAAAAAGACTAATACCTTCTCTCTCGTATTATTACTCTTATTGCCAAATGCAAAATAGCAAACTAAACAAACTCTAATTAACCCTTCATGTGCCATCGAGACACACGCACCCCACTTTTCCATTTGCAGATAAGTTTTTCTCCCACGTCATCTGTTGCAATTAGCGCTGTGCTAAGTGGCTGCTATCTTACTGGAGTCTTTGTGTGCTAAAGAAAAATTGCTTTAGCGCACTTTAAAAAGATGTGGTAGTACCACAATGTTGCTGGAATTTGTTGCACTTTTTACAAAAACTTCTGAACTTAGCTCCCGTTGAAACAAAAACACAGCCATTCAAAATACCATATAATATTCTGAATTTCTAGAGAAGCAATTCTAGCTCCTACTAACCATGCATTTCTGTAAAATTGTGTCGCAAGTCGATCGACAATTGCATCGAAACATAATCCTCAGCAAAATTGGCACATTCTTTGTTAAGCACTATTAGATATCAACACTAACATTTTGAAAGTGAAAGAAATGACAACAGAATTGGCAAAAAAATGGTTTGAGTATGCAGTGAAGTGAGCTTCACAAGAAGAGACCACAGCCCTCTATGAAGGCTTATAAGAGGCGACACAGCAGGTGGTGTTCTGCTGCTGTAAATGATGTATGCACAATGTTACTTAAAACAACTTGGAAAAGTGCTCTTCTGCATATTTATTCTGGCCACTTCATGCCAAATACCAGGAAATGTGATCACAAGATGTTGCTTTCATGAGTCAGTGGGACAATATTTTCCCACTTTCGAAAACATTCTCATGAGTCAGAGGAACATGTGTCCAAATTTTTACAGTAAGTACTGGCTTGCTTCTGATGCAATTAGTTTTATACTATTTCTTTGTCGCTTACATCCACTACACACGACAACCAGTTTAAATACCATCATGTCAAAAATGTAGGCAAACCTACAAAGGTTTAACCTGCCTGCTTTTCCTTAATTCCCCATATCTTTCTCGAAGAGGTTGCCATAAAAGTTGAAATTTCAGGTACATGCTCAAAGAATGTTTCTGCTGCTGATAGCAAACTTCAATCTAACCTTTACTGGATAGCTAACCACTTCAAATGGTTCATTATATGAAAAATCAGCCAGGAGTTATAAAAGACTACATGTCCAGTTTAATGTTAGCTAAGCTGCGAAAAGAAGACTGCAGTGGGACGTTGTATGCTTAGAAGTACCACAATTTTCGATTGTTGAAGCCTTTTTGCAAATGGGAAAATTTGCTTCAAGAGGAATATCAGAGATTATGAATTAAACAAGTTCAATTTTGAGTTAAAGGAGAGCCTTGCAATGGGAAAGCTGTTACTGCTTCTCAGAACATCCCAGTAAGTCCTCTCGAGCATGCTAAGTCTCTATAACAATTTTTTCGGTGCTTTGCTCATAGTACACAAAATCAAGAGTGCCAACGAAGCGGCTGTATCAAGGCTGCATCAGCTCTGATGCCAGTCTGGCAGAGACTTCTTCCTAATATTCAAGTGCAAGACAAGCCAGAATGGTCACTGTTTCGGCGATGTTACCACCACTCAACGGGCTGTCAATGAGCCTCTTGACAGAACTTATGACAGCTGATTTTAAGGGTGCCTTTAAAGCGTGGGAATTGCATTAAATTGGTGTCCCAATTTTCAAATAAATTATTTTGAAGAAATGGAATACAGCAGACTCTCTTTAAACAGAACATGAAAGAACCAGAAAAATATGTTCTATTTACCAGGAGTTCTATTTACTGAAAGATGACCAGGGGTGCAGAATGCAAGAACAAAACCAATCTTGCAAGGTGCACTTCTTCCATTTAGGAAGATTTACATTTACTAAGAGTATACTGTATGTACTCATCGGATTGACAAATGCTTATTACCAGACCCAGTCTTATTACTTTACAGTCAGACACTGTCTAAAGTGCTCCGGCTATTTTTGATCAATGCGTCCATAGATCTTTCTATCAATTGACATTAAAGCATCTTCTGTTTAAAGATAGCTCGATATAAAAGAAAATTCCATTTATCCTAGATTGAAATAGTCAGACTTGACTATATTTCACCAATATTTGCAAATTTGAAGCGATAAAAAAATACCCTGTATGTGATTGACTGACTTTTGAAGTACTTGAAAGGTTCACACAAATTGTTTTATGCTACTGAGCAATTACTTTTACATTTAGGTCCCTTATATATATTACACTCACATAAAATTTTAAACAGAGAACACCCATCATTCACTTATACATACCTGAATGTATAAGTACACTTTTATGGGTGGTTGCTCAGGCAGCGACAAACTCTTTGGCCGCTCCCCATTTTCCTTGGGTTTCGCTGAAGATTTTGAAATGGACTGCTCCTTGACATCCTTGCCAGAGTGCTCAAACTGAATCATTGAGTCATCTTCGTCAGTAGCTGCATATGCAGAAAAAGGCACGCACAAGGAACGATCATCCGATGTGTGGCGATCAGTGGTGATGCCACTTGATGAAGAGTTCATGGAAGACAGCACTGCACTGCCGTGCCCAATGTCTCCAAATGAAAATTGGTCCTCAAAAGGCCGCAACGGATTGAAAGGACGTGTGGCATTCCCCCAAGAAGAGTCCTTTGCAGCAGATGTGGTGGTCTTATCAAAGGACGAGGAGGTTGTGCATGTGTCAAAGCTGCAAAATAAATAAAAAGCTTACAAAACGGTGACACATTCCTGATATGTTAGCGTTTTTTTTATATAAAGCAGAAGGCTGGAAGGCCATATCATTAACAGATATAGTATCATGACGCATGACATAAGAAACCTGATGGTCAATGCAGTAATATTCTCTTTTGCCACTTCCCAGGTTCCATCTAGCAGCGCGCTGGTTCCTCTTGCAAATGCAACAAGCAATTCGAACTTCACACTCAAGATGAAATGGCATCACACTATCATTAATTTAGCACTATTTGTACACCATACTGACTCAATGGACAAGCACCTGAGGATGTTAAGCATGCAGGATTCCGAGACTGATGCTAAAAAGGTTGAGCAGTGATATTCAAAAATATTCAGTAACTTTAATTTCATCTGTTCCGAAATTGGGCCTTCTAGAGCAAAAAAAATTTAAACGTAAAAAATTCCCTTAAAACATTGGTTTATATAAACAAATCTTTTTCACAAGGTTGCTTAGCAGTGCAATGCAGTGTTACGGAATGAGTGCCTCCATTCCATTCCGATTTCATTCAGAGGAATTAAGACTTGCTGCAATTCCATTCCTTTTAATTCTTCGAAATGAAAAAAATTGACCCTTTCCCACTCCAGGAATGACGTGACCGTTCAATTCCATTCCTTCAATTCCTCAATGTATGAAATCCATAATGATGGCTTTATTCGGTCAAGGATGAACGAAATCATAAATACAGTGTCATGAGATGCATTAAGAACTGCAGAAGTACGTAAAACATGTTGAGGGTCCGTATTTTGGTGGCATATCTCGTGCAGTAAAACCACTCTAAATAAATTCCTAGAGGAGCAGTTCTCCCGCTACGTATAGTATTTGCATGGTCAGCATGTTTGAAGGAATGGTGATATTTTAATTGTTTAAGCTTAAATTTGTTAATGATAAACTGATGACATAGTGTATTTTCATGTTGACAAAAGTAGTGTTCAAGAAGACTCTGCAGTTTTGCCCCTCGTCTCGAGCGGTCGTGAATATGAAGAAAAATAAAATTTGTTTGATGAGGAACAAAATGCTCTAGATCTGCTGGTATTACATGGAACAGTCCACCACCGCTCGGGCACCTAGTGCCTTTGCATCCATTATGGAATACCTGCAGGGCCACACTGCTCATCAGCACTCACGCTTGTTAAGCACGCCTTGCAAGCACGGATGGGGTGAGGAGAAGTTTGTGTTCACCTGTACGCAGATATGCCATGTCTTTCTTGTCGCAAAGGCTATTCAGGTTTGTCAGGTACTAAACTGCTCGTGAGATAAAGATCAGACAGTGCATAAAGTGTTCGCCCCTTTCTTATGGGGTATCAATCAGAACCAACGTGCGAGGATAATTTGTTTCTCCCTTCAGTATCTGCTGAGATAATGCCTTTGTTTGTATGCCAACTTATGCCGCAGTTTCTCTTCTGAAATTGGAAGATTGTTCACACTTCCACATCATGCCTACCCTTGGCTTTGGCTAACTAAAGGTGCCTCTACAGAAAGCGTTCTGGCCTTCGACTTCGATAGAGCATGTACTCAGGCCTACATGACTAACTTCAGCATTATATTACAGTAGTAGCTATTAAAGGTGTAGAAAAATACTCTCAATGTCCTCATTGCTTGGCGCTGCGAACACAGATACGTGCCGAGTCGTAGGAACGAAGCGAAGTTACAAAAAAAGATAACGATAATAATAAATAATCCCACCCCGGAGCACTGGGAGTGCGGGATGGCCAGTTCTCAACACGAGATTCAGGAATGTCCGATTTCCTGGGCTTGATCTCCCGATTGCCTGATTTTCCTAACACGTTTGGCAATCGGTCGCTAGTTCTTTCGTCACTAGGTTTACTTCATAAAAAGTGCCTGAGCGTTCTCGAGGTTTTTAAGTGCTTCAATAAAGCTTGCAAGCACTGCAAGAAGCTAAAAACTTTATTTTGGTTTCATTCATCGAAATTTTACAACAAAATTTCACGAGTTAAATGATCGATTTGTCATTTATATTTCAAACTTGAATTATGACTGGACCGCTCCTTGAACGGGTGGCTTTAAAAAAAAAAAAGAGAGAGGTAAGGCTATCACCGTCTACCTAACTATGTGTTGCGCTTCACAAACATGAACTGCTCAAGCTTGAACCGCTGGACACAGGAGCCTGTGTGGTAGTTATGGAAGTGCTTCCCTAGCCCCCAACACGAGTGGCGGCGGCGACGCCGCCACCCAGGCCTTTCCCCCGCCCCCCTAGAACAGAACGAACGTGGGTTTAGTTCGATGCGAGAGTTTTCTTCGAGAATCAAGGAGGCCCCGCCATGGCCGTGGTTAGGTGGGTTTTCCTGCTTCAGGCGGCTTCCGAAACCAATGAATTCAAGAGTTCATCTCTCTCTGTCTGTATGTAGGAGGAGTGCACACAGTTCATCGTGTACTCGCGCACGATCATGGGCCAGCTCGTTGAGGTTTGGGAAATCTTCGAGAACGTTCTTCCCCATGTGTGCAGGAAACCAAGTGATAACATGATAACCTGGACAAGCCCTCTATTCTAGAATTGAGGCCGCCTCTCGAGCGAGGTTGCCCGATTGGTAAGCTCTGATTGCGTCTCTTGAGGCGGTGTAAATATAGGAATGCTCTGGGTCGGACAAGGCCCACGCAACCGCGATTTGCTATGCTATAACCGAGGTGGCCGCCTTTACCGAAGCGGAGGAGCGAAGCACCCCCCTCCTGTCTCTAACCGACAACGCGAACATTCTACTGTTACCGTGCTGCGCTGCGTCGACAAACACGGCAGAGTCAATATCATCCGAAACTCTATTCAGGATGGCTCGTGCACGGGCTTTGCTCCTACCCTCGTTAGGTCGTGGACGTACGTTTAGCGGGAAGGGCTCCACCATGTAGGTCGCCCTTGTTTCCCGACTCAGTGTTGTTCGCCGTTCCTCTGTAAGCCTAGAAGACATGCCGACCTCGTCAAGGATTCTCTTGCCTGCCGAGGTCGACGATTACGAGTACTTCTTTTAACATTGAACTTCTTCACCTCTTGTTGGAGAGCCCATTTTTCAGGGCACGCAAAATAAGTCCTTGACCTCGTACTTGGGCTGCTTCGCCAGCATTGCCATCAGCGGAGAGTGCGGTCGCACAGGAACTCGGCACAAAAAGCACCTGTAACATCAAGCTAAAGAAACGGACTGAATCGTTCCTTAACAAAATGATGTTCAACTGCTCAACGATGTCGCACACCAACGGGAACAAAGCAACAAAATAACACCGCCAAACCCATACGCGAAGAAAAGATGTTTGACCAGTCTCGAGTCAAGCCAAGTCAGGCAGTGCTGCATTTGAGGTTCACTTTTGTTCCGAATGGCTCTCTTCTTGTTTTGCTATGTTCTCGAGCCTCACCAGGGGCCCAAAAGTTGCAAAATTTTCCAATTCGCGGTCAAATCTGTCCAAAATAACAAGCACCCGATATCAAAGTGCCACGAAGCATTTTTGTTGCTTGTTTTGTGCATGCCAGCCAGCAGCTTTATCTCTTTTGATAATACCAACACATGTCGCAATTTATCTGGCATGATCGCGGTCACGCGCACGCGCACGACACTGTTCCAGGGGGCGTGTCTCAAGTGATTGACGCTGCCTGGAAATTCAGTGTGCTATCGCCCGACGGCTGCTGAACACATCGTTCCCCACCACCAAAACCGAGCTGTGCAGTTTTTTTCTTAGTGGCGCAAGCCCGCCTAATAAACGTTTTCTCTTCCATTGTTACAAGCCTCCCTGTCTTCTGTGCCATCACTAGTACGTGACATCTAGTTGAGGTGCGTGGTATGCACAAGAGTAATCCTGCAATGGCCACCACAGAGAACAAGGACACTGAAGGTACCTACTCGAAGCAGTTGGCGTCTCCAAAACTTACCACCTGATCTGGGACTGCTACCAGATCCCACGCGACCACGAAAAAGAGCTTCCGCATACACCATGAGTGACCGCCGACATCATCATCATCATCATCATCATCATCATCAGCCTGTCTACGTCCACTGCAGGACAAAGGCCTCTCCCATGTTCCGCCAGTTAACCCGGTCCTGTGCTTGCTGTTGCCAATTTATACCCGCAAACTTCTTAATCTCATCTGCCCACCTAACCTTCTGTCTCCCCCTACCCCGCTTCCCTTCTCTGGGAATCCAGTTGGTGACCCTTAATGACCAGCGGTTATCCTGTCTACGTGCTACATGCCCTGCCCATGTCCATTTCTTCTTCTTGATTTCAGCTATGATATCCTTAACTCCCGTTTGTCCCCTAATCCACTCTGCTCTCTTCTTGTCTCTTAAGGTTACACCTACCATTTTTCTTTCCATTGCTCGCTGCGTCGTCCTCAATTTAAGTTGAACCCTCTTTGTGAGTCTCCAGGTTTCTGCTCCGTAGCTAAGTACCGGCAAGATACAGCTGTTATATACCTTCCTCTTGAGGGACAGTGGCAATCTACTTGTCATAATTTGAGAGTGCCTGCCGAATGTGCTCCACCCCATTCTTATTCTTCTAGTTACTTCAATCTCGTGGTTAGGCTCTGCGGTTATTACCTGCCCTAAGTAGACATAGTCTTTTACAACTTCAAGTGCACTATTACCTATCGCAAAGCGCTGCTCCTTTCCGAGGTTGTTGTACATTACTTTCGTTTTCTGCAGATTAATTTTAAGACCCACCTTTCTGCTCTCCTTGTCTAACTCCGTAATCATGAGTTGCAATTCGTCCCCTGAGTTACTGAGCAATGCAATGTCATCGGCGAAGCGCAGGTTACTGAGGTACTCTCCATTAACTCTTATCCCTAACTGTTCCCATTCTAGGCTTCTGAAAACGTCCTGTAAGCACGCAGTGAATAGCATTGGGGAGATTGTGTCCCCCTGCCTTACACCCTTCTTTATTGGTATTCTGTTGCTTTTTTTATGAAGCACTATGGTAGCAGTTGATCCCCTGTAGATTTCTTCCAGAATGTTTATATATATTTCATCTACGCCCTGATTCCGCAGTGTCTGCATGACGGCTGATATTTCTACTGAATCAAACGCCTTCTCGTAATCTATGAAGGCTATGTATAGTGGTTGGTTATACTCTGAGCATTTCTCTATTACCTGATTGATAGTATGAATGTGGTCAATTGTTGAGTAGCCTGTTCTAAATCCTGCTTGTTCCTTTGGTTGATTGAATTCTAATGTTTTCTTTACTCTGCTAGCAATTACCTTTGTAAATAGCTTGTATACTACAGAGAGCAAGCTGATCGGCCTGTAATTCTTCAAGTCCTTGTCATCTCCTTTCTTATGTATTAAGATGATGTTAGCGTTCTTCCAAGACTCTGGTACTTTTCCCGTCAGGAGACACCTCGTAAATAGAGTGGCTAGTTTTTCTAACACAATCTGTCCTCCATCTTTCAGCAGATATGATGTTACTTGATCCTCACCAGCAGCTTTGCCTCTGTGCATGCTCTCCAAAGCTTTTCTGACTTCTTCTATCATTACCGGTGGGGTGTCGTCTGGGTTACGTCTGGGTTACCAGACGTAACCCAGACGAACCCAGACGATAACCCAGACGCCGACATCCACCCCCGTTATTTTGCAACAGTCCCGCATGCCCCCAACTTTCCATGGTTATTCCCGCTGAAGACCCAGAAGAATGGCTGGACCAATTTGAGCAGGTGGCTACAATCAACAGGTGGGATGGATGAAGAAATAAAGCTGCAATACGTGTACTTTTCGCCAGACGGGCCTTCCAAAACATTGTACAAAAACCACGAGACTTAACTGACCCCATGGAATATTTTAATTAATGAGGTGCTCAGGACTTTCACCAGCATCATGCAAAAAGAAAGGACTCAGCTGCTCCTTGAATCAAGGACCAAACAACCCAATAAGACTGTAAACCTGTATGTCAAAGAACTTAAACGTATTTTTTTGTGAGCAGACCAAAACATGACAGAAGACAAAAAGGTTGGGCACCTAATGCGAGGAGTGAAAGAATCGAAATTCGAGGAGTGAAAGAAATTGCCAAAGTGAGCACCGCCCTCGCCCCATCAGACCTGACAGCAGTGACCACACAGCCCCAAAGCTCGGAGCCGACATTCAACATTAACCCTTCACTGCCCCAGCGCAGGCAAGAACTGCTCCAGAACCTTATTCGAAGTTACGGCAACTGCTTCCCTACTTCTTCAAAGGTTCAACTAACGTTGATTGCAAAACACCAAATTATAACACAAGAATATATCCACCCCCTCCGCCAAAGCCCTTATTGTATGTCAGCGTGTGAATGCCAAGCCATCCGAGAGCAAATAGACTAAATATCGCATGACGATGTGATTCAACCATCTAAGAGCCCTTGGGAAGTGCTGGTCGTCCTTGTCGAAAAGAAGGATGGTAGTCTTCGATATTGCGTCAATTATCGCCGGTTTAATAGCGTGACCAAGAAGAACGTATACCCCTTATTCCAGATAGATGATACATTGGATTGCCTCAGCAATGCAAAGT
Organism: Rhipicephalus annulatus; assembly: GCA_013436015.1. Taxonomy (NCBI): domain Eukaryota; kingdom Metazoa; phylum Arthropoda; class Arachnida; order Ixodida; family Ixodidae; genus Rhipicephalus; species Rhipicephalus annulatus. The sequence continues at coordinate 1,183,882 of WOVY01014538.1, read as the reverse complement.
ACTTTTTGTCCATGGATCTGAAAACCGGGTATTGGCAAATCAGAATCAACGAAAGAGATTGGAAAGAGACCACCTTCATCACACCGGATGGGCTGTACGAGTTCAAGGCGATGCCATTCGGACTTTGTTTTGCCCCAGCAACCTTCCAGCGTGTAATGGACACGGTACTCTCAGGTCTGAAGTGGCAAATCTGTCTGGTATACTTGGATGATGTTACCATGTTCTCATCCAACTTTAGTGATCACTTGAAAAGACTTCGAACAGTATTGGATGCAATCACAACATTAGGGCTAAGTCTGAAGTCGGAAAAATGCCACTTCGCCTACGAGGAGTTAGTTTCTTGGTCACATAAGCAAAGACGGGGTACACCCAGATTCGCAGAAAAACAGATGCTATCGCACAGTTTCCTCAGCCAGCAGACAAGAGAGCGGTGCACAGGTTTTTAGGGCTATGCACATATTACCGACGGTTCATCAGGAAGTTTTCGCACATTGCTGCGCCTCTGACTGAGCTGACCAAGTTAGACGTGTCTTTCATATGGGCAGATGCACAACGGGACATATTTGAACAAAGAACTTAAGCGCACTTTACAGTCCTTGCCTATGCTTGGACACTTCGACGAAAACGCCGAAACTGAAATTCATACGGACACGAGCGGCATCGGCTTCAGCGCTGTTCTTGTCCAGAATAAAGAAGGCTACAAGACTGTCATAGCATACACTAGCTGTTTTCAGTTGAATTCAGAGGCTAACTATTCTACGACAGAGAAGGAGTGTCTGGCGATAGTTTGGGCCACGTCAAAATTCCAACCGTACTTGTAAGGCAGGCCCTTAATTTTGTGACTAATTATCACGCGTTGTGTTCGCTTGCTAATCTGAAACACCCATCCAGCCGCCTAGTTTGATATGGCCTACAGCTTCACGAGTTCGACGTAAGGGTGGTCTATACGTCTGGCCGTAAGCACTCTGACTCTGCAGACTACCTGTTACGAGCTCCTGTCGGCAAACCTCCAAAGCACGACGATGAAGATGCTTTTCTTGGGCCTATCAGCACCAGCACTTTCACACAACAGCAGCGCTCAGACCCCAACCTGTAAGAACTCATCAAGTACCTGGACGGTGAATCTTCCAATCCTTCTGCAACATTCAGGCGTTGCTTACCGTCCTTCAGAGTGCGAAACGAAGTGGTCGTGAAAAGGACGTTTGAACCCAATAAGACCACCTACCTTCTAGTCGTCCTAAGCAGCCTCCGAGCGGAAATTCTACAAGCCATACATGATGAACCCACCGCTGGCCATCTTAGTTTTGCTTGTACCCTCCACAGAATCCAACAGAGGTACTACTGACTTCGTCTCACTGCAGATGTTGCGCGTTATGTAAAGAGTTGCCGGGAATGTCAGTGCCACAAAACACCACCACCAACAAGACCAGCCGGATTCCTACAGCCAATTCAACCATTTCAACAGATCGTTATGAACCTTGTGGGTGTGTTAAAACCCCCTGTAAAGTTGTTTGTGCCTCGTGGAGCATGTGTCTCGCGTATAGGCCACATTCAAAGCTCACAACTACCAAGCGGTAGGTGGCGTGGTGCTCGCGAGCGTTTGTATCACTATCATTATCATCATCATGGTTAGAAAGGTAGCGCCGGCAGTGACGCCTGGCGGAAGTGACGCCTGGCAGCAAGCCTGCGTGGTGGCACATGAGAAAGAAGCAGGCCTGTTTTGCGTGTGGCGGTTAGAGCGAGCGGTTGGCTCTTGTGGCGGTCCATGGAGGACTGCATCGTGGGTCGTCTGCCAGGGCCCTCGTGGCGAGTCAAGCATTGGCAATGTGTTTATCATGTTAAGTGTTGTGTAATATTGTGTAAGGTTTTCTTAGCGTGTTGATCACAATTGATGTACATTAATTTGGCTGGCGATATCGTCGAGCTAAAAGTAGTTAAATAAATGTGTTAATTTGGTTTGACTTGACCATGTTAACTGTGTCCGTTCACTCCAAGAGCGTGGCACTCTCTCCATTTCCGAGACCTCCACAACCTGCTGGGCCCCTTTTCCCAGTCAACATCAGGTAACAAGTGGATTATAGCAGCGACAGATTACTTCACACATTACGCCATATCGAAGCCCTTACCAAACGGAACAGCGATGGAAGTTGCCAAATTTTTCATGGAATCAGTTCTTCTGTGACACGGAGCCCCTGAGGTGCTCATCACAAACAGGGGAACAGCGTTTACAGCTAAGCTAACTCAGGCCATCCTACATTACACTCGCACAAATCACCAAACAACTGCGCATCATCCGCAAGCAAATGGTCTCACGGAATGCCTGAACAAGATCATTGCCGCTATGCTCGCCATCTATGAACACACAGCACAAAACCTGGGATTTGATTCTACCTGATGTGGTCTTTGCCTACAATATCGCAGTGCAGGAGACCACCGAAATGACGTCCTTCAAACTTGTCCATGGAAGGGACGCCACTCCCTAAAGCAACCGATCAGGACGACCTAGGTGTCGCCGCCTACCTCCAACGTACAGAAGAAGCCCGGCAGCTTGCGTGGCTATGCATATAAGACCAGCAGTGCACCGACCCCCGACGCTACACCCTCCAAAGATGCGAAGTGACATACAAGCCAGGTGACAGAGTATGAATTTAGACATCTATTCGCCGCCGTAGATTAAACAAAAAACTCTTGCACTATTATTTCGACCCATACAAAGTAGTCCATCGAGTCGGTCAACAGGACTACAAAGTGGTTACTGATGATGTTAGCGCATCTCAGGGACGTCGTGCACGACCACAAGTTGTGCACATCGTCCGTCTAAAGCCGTACCAAGAGCGCTAAAAGAGACTTTGTATTTGCACTTCTAGTTACCTTTTTTGTGTGTGGTGTGCGATTCGTGTTTACGTCCGTGTTTACCTTTGTACATGCAATCCTTTTAGCATAGGGGCGATGCTCTTCTTCAGGGGAGAGTAATGCCACGAAGCATTTTTTTGCTTGCTTTGTGCATGCCGGCCAGCAGCTTTAAATCTTTTGGTGATATGACACATGCCGCTAATTTATCTGACATTATCGCGGTCACGCGCACGAAGCTGTTTCGAGGGGCATGTCTCGAGTGGTAGACGCTGCCTAAAAATTTAGCGTGCTATCTATCCCCCGTCGGCCGCCTAAAACATAGTTCCCTGCCACCGAAACCGAAGTGTGCTGCTTTTTCCTTGATGGCGCAAGTCTGCTCAATCAACGTGCTCTCTCCCATTCTTACGAGCCTCCCAGTCTCCCGTCTTCCATGCTGCCACTAGTACACGACAGTATATTTACAGGGACTAGATGACATGTCAGAATTATCCGATTTTCCGAATCAGCGAGCTTTTACTGTACACATGCCTTTTATTTACGTGCGACAGCCCAAACAGGTAGCATCTTGAGCCCTGACGATAAGGCCTGTACAGAGTGTTTCTGCAAACTTGTGCTAAGCGTAAACAACTTGACATGCCTTTTACAAAACTGCGACCAACTTGATGTTCACTATCCTCTTGAGCAACTCTCTTTACCAAGGGCTTAGAAAATTCCTTAACAATACGCAACTAACAACTGTTTTTCTTTTCACGACAAAATATAAAATGATGACATTTAACAGCCTATTTTAAGTGTGACTGTTTTCTTTCCCTAATAGTACCTACTGTGGCTTTAATTTTCTCAGTCAGCAATAAAAGTGGGCTAAATTTTAAAAAAGCACTGTGTGACTAGGTGACATAGAATCATACCGGGTCCTCCACTAATGGAGGGCCAAGTTTCATCACAGCCCCCCCCCCCCCTCCCTTACCTCCAATCGGTCAAGTGCAAAAGAAGAGCTGCTTCACAATGGATGCACAAATGAAGATGATGTGCTGCTCACGACGACCTGCCTTTGGTACCTAGCTTTTCAGGGGAAATGCAGCATATCCTTAGCTGCCCCTATCAGCAAGAACTTACATGACCATAACCTGCACATTAAACAATTATAGGTCAGGCCCTGCTAAGTAAAGATATAGAGCCCCCTTAGATGATTGGGAGTAGTGGGGGAGGAGGGGGGCTCCCCCAACCTGTCTGTAGGCAAGAAACTAACACGAAACTGCTCCACATACGTGGGAAATTGGGTAAGATGGCATAGACAGTGCAACTCATACCCACCTTCCTTGCCACACATCATCCTGGTGTTCTTGCCACCCAGGAGGTGGGCTTTCCAGCCAGGCGTTATAGTATCGCACAATGCCGGAATGATCCAATTTAGCCAGTGCTTTTGCCTCCCTCATCACCTTGTCGCGAGCTTCAGGGCTGCAACAACAATAGAGCACCACATAGAGCCCCACAAAGTATCAGAATACAGTAAACTACCTTTAAGACGAACTCTCTTAGGACGAATAATAGGGTTCGTTTGATTTCCCATAGATCCAATGCAAAAAAAAATCTGCTTAATTAAGGAGAACTGCATAACAGGCTTCTTCTGTTAAGACGAACTATCGCAGTGACCGACAATGACTGATGATATCTTCGGCTGGCGGCACTGGTGGCGTTTTCTGTGCACTCGTGCCGTGTCGTACGTTCATCTGGGCACCACGCATGCAATGCCGCATGTTCAACTGGGCCGGCCACAACATGAGTGCACGCCACGGCAGCACCACAGAGGTCGACGGTAAAGCGTGGTGCGATCCCATCAGCCCGCGCGCTGGCAGACGACGCGGTTACGTTCCATCATTGCAGGCGTAATTTATAGCTGTCGCTGCCGCACAACACGGCTGGACGGCATGGAAAACGTGCGTGAGCTTACATCGTGCGACCGTACTCACACAAGGCTACTTTTGCTGCCAGGAATTCATTGGACATTGAAAGGGATGCGAAAATTATCGTAACCCTCGTCAAGTTGGTACAGAATCGATGCAGCACAACCGCCTGGAGAACAGATGCTCATGCACAGGACATGTAGCGTCTCGCAAGTGTCTCTCATTGTTTAATTTTCTGTTGTTTGCCCTCTTATAACCAGCACAAACACGGTGCTGGAAATTGTCGTCTGCTAAATGACGTCTCTCGCATACAGCACTGCTGTAACAGATTCGAGTTTTGTGGTTCACACGTTCGGCTGGCCCATAGCGAGGCGTGAAACTTGGGCAGTGTTTGATGTAACTTCCTTTTCACCGTCATGTTACCAGTGCACCTCAGCCGAAGATGCCACGAGATTCTGCGCAACGAACGTTTCAAGTTTAAGTTTCAAGCTTCAAGTTTTATTATTTCCAAAAACAAGTTACAAAATCTAGCATATACAGATGAGGGTCCCAGAGCCAGAGACTTTAGTGGGACCCTCAGTTTGTCGATACAAAATGACGGCAAAATTTATATGGAGCAACAGAAAATTCTTACAATATACGGACATCAAAACACACTTTTACATCACAAATCAAGCCAAAACACCCAACATGGCATAAAAAGAACCGAAGAACAAACGAGTCAAACAGGTAAACGATCACAAGTATGGTTATTCGAGGAAATGATTTTTGAGGGACTTTTTTAACAAAGGAAATGAAGTGCAACACCTAATGCTAGAAGGTAACGCATTCCAAAAGGATATCACACTGAAAGCGGAAGTTTTTTGCCCATAATTAGTATGAGCAGGGGGGTAACAGGAAATTTTTATCAGCCGCAAACCTGGTCACATTATTATTCTGCAAAAGATCAGATGCAATAAATAAAAATGCCAGTTGATTATACAGAAATTTTTGGAATAAGGTCACAAGATTCAACCGGAACAAAAGATTTACTGGCAAGATATTGTAAGAGCGTAGTAATGTGTAGGCGTTCGATTGCACAGAACTAGAAGTGACAATGCGGATTGACTGATTTTGAATGTGCTGTATTGATGATAAATGACAAGCATAAGTGTTGCCCCATGAGACTACACCGTAAGTAATATGACTATGAATTAACGCAAAATACAGCGCCAGCAGGGCTTCAAGGGAAAAGAAAGGGCGAGCTTTGATTAATGCGCGGATACCAAACGCCGTCTTCTGCTTAGGGTGGTTAAAGTGACTGCGAAAGGCATGGGTCAAGATGTATGCCAAGAAAGACGACATCAGAACAAGCAGAAATGGAATGAATACCAAGTTGTATTAAGGGAATAGTAGATAATGACCTCTGAGCACATTTAAACACCATAAATTTAGTTTTTGTGGGGTTGATAACTAAGTGACTACTGCTGCACCAATTCATGAGGGCACTTAATGAAAGATTTAACTTTGAAACAAGAGCATCAATGTTTTTATCAGATGAAGATATTGTTGTGTCATCAGCATATAGAACACAGTGACCACAGTCAAAAGAGCTAAGAACATCAGGAAGATCATTCAAAATAAATAGCAAAGGACCCGATACTGAGCCCTGCGGTACTCCTTGGTTAACATATTTCATTGTAGAGAAGGTATATGCGGCGTGTACTGTGTACTGTCGGTCAAGTAGGTAATTTTTTAAAAATGTAAGCGCAGGGCCAGTTATTTCATAGGACTGATGTTTATGCAATAAGACTTGATGATTTACAGTGTCAAAGACTTTAATGACATCTAAAAAAATCGAACCCACTAAATTTCCCAAATCGATACTTTTCTTTATGTAATCAGTTAGAGACAGCACAGCTAGATTTGTTGACCTACCTGGACGGAAACCAAATTGGCTGTCTTTATAATAATAGTCAGACGTTTAACAAACAATTTTTCGACTAGATTGCTGAGGCAGGAAAGAATTGAAATTGGACGGTAGCTGGAAACTGTTTGTTTATTGCCTTTTTTAAAAACTGCAACTACTTTAACATTTTTTAAGAATGAAGGAAATAAACCTGTTTAAACATAAGGTTGATAATATGACACTAATTATCAGAAGCTAAATGTGCAACCAGTTTTAAATGCCTTACACAAATGTCATCTAACCCAGGCCCTGTATTTTTTAGATTAGCAATAGTGGAAAAGACTTCGTGTGGTGTTGTTGGGAAAATAAAGAATGACTGCGTGGTACGTCCCAGAGAAGTATACGAATGCGCATGGGGGCAGTGGTTAGTATAGACTGAAGAAAAGTATTCCGAAAAACATTGGCAATTTCTTTGGGCTCAGAGAAGGTGGATCCAATGTAGTCGATTTTGGTTAGAGGGACATTAGCAGATGACTTATTAAGGAAGGAGTTGAGCAGCTGCCACTGCCTTTTGGGGTTAGTTCTATTCTTGTCGAATTCATTTTCGTAATAGTAACGTTATAGTCTTTATGGGGGCATTCAGGTGAACAGGAGAAAGCAAAATGGAAAGAAGGAAAGAACACAAACACCTTCCTAGCGCAAAGACACAAAGCAAATCGAAAGTGAATTGTGACATGGAGGGAGAAAGCCAGTAAGTGGAAAAGAAAGGTCAGCACATAAAGCTAGTATCTCCCTGACTCCTAGCCTGTAGGTGGAGAAAAGGCCGGATTTATCAGCAAAGAAAACAGCAAAAAAACTTTTGTCTTCTTGCATTCTCCTCACGTTCCTCAGCTGGAGAACAGTGAAGAACAGAAGAACACAAGCGCTTAGCTAGAGGGGAAAATGCAGGGAAGTGAGTGAAGAAAAGCTAAATCAAAGTGAAAACGGGAGCAAAGATTGCCTGTGCTTTATAACCACATGAAACCAAAACCACATATGTGGCACTAGCACTCCCATCAGAGAAGTCAGATGCATTGTCGTTGCCATCACACAATGGCACCTGAGCACATCTTGTGGTCAGTTTGCGTTACTTTGCATAGGGCCTGTGTGTGTTGTGTCTGTTCCCAGTGAAATGCAGCAAATTGTGATGCGCCACTTTCATTACGAAAGTGCACGACAAAGGAAGGTCATTTTGCACACTAACTATAGCTGCGGTGTGTCTTTTTTGCGTGCCTGAGGCTTGTGACCGTGCATAGCGTAAACGAAGATCTTCAGCTGCATGTCTTTCAGAAAAATTTACTGAGGGCTGAAAATAAGAAAATATCCCAACCTCAAAGAAAAGCTTGCACACTTTCATAAGCAACTTGGCGTATATTGGCTTTGCCAAGGTAGTGGTATGCAATGAAGGCGTGTCCAAAAGTGATAGCAAAGCCAGTAAAACAGCCTCTCAGAAGGTCAAGAGCCAGAAGAATAAATTTTCCATTTATTTGAAGGCAAACTGTGCTTGTCTCTCTCTTTTTATCTATTTCTAATCGTCAAAATAGGGTCGTGCTAGTTCTATTGTTAAAATGTGGTAGGAATTTATTCATGATCATACTTATTATGAACTAGCAAAATCAAGTACAGTAAAACCTCACTAATTCAAAGTCATTGGGGCCGTGAGAAATCTTCAAATTAAGGAGGCTTTTGATTAACAAAGCATACAAAAATGGGATTCAAGGAACTTGCAATTATTCTAAGTAATCAGGTCTGATCATTTGCTGTGCCAGCTAGCTTGCGGCTCCAACAGTTTCGTTTTCCCACAATACCTGGTCTTAATTTTTGCCACAAACATGGAGGAATGGCGGGCCTCGCTGCTGCCACCAGAAAAAGAAAAAGAAAGAGATAGCGCTGACGTGATCAACTGAAATGTGTGCCTGTGGAAAACGAGATGCGCTTCACTGGAGCACAGTAATTACACGCGAGCAGCATGTCGCCTGCTCCTCGCTGCATCAGCACGTCATGATGTGACCATTCGGCGATTGTTTTTGGTAAAATAAAAATTTTCATAATGGCCAGTGTGACAAAATTTGCAATATGTTTTGGCTGGAAAACATGATCATTGAAGCTTTCAAACTTGGTTTTCGAAGTAGACATTGCAGGCAAGAACTTCGCCAGCAGTGCAAGTGTGCAAATTACTGGAGCCACCGGCAATCGGAGGTTCGCATACATAGCGAAATTCGCGATTAAGAGCATCTCCGGCTGAGGTGCACTGGCACCGTGACGGTGGAAAAGAAGTTACGTCAAACACAGTCTGAGTTTCACACCCAACTATGGGCCAGGTGAACGCGTGAACCACAAAACTCGAATTCACAACAGCAGCGCCGTCCGCAACAGACGCCATTCAGCAGACAAGTTCCAGCGTCTTGTTCGTACTTTGAAAAAGAGCACAAAAACAACGGAAAACCAAACAATGAGAGACACTTGCGAGACGCTACTTGTCCAATGGATGCGCGTCCATTCTCCAGGCAGTTGTGCTGCATCAGTTCTGTACCAACTCAACGAGGGTTTCGGTACTTTTCACATCCCCTTCGGTGTCCAGTGCAATCCTGGCAATAGAGGTAGCCTTGTGCGACTACGGTCGGACGATGTAACCTCACGCATGTTTTCTGTCCCGCCCGGATGTGTTCTGTGCCAGTGCCAGCTGTAAATTACACCTGCTATGATGGAAGATCACACTCTAAAAAAAATATCGAGTAAAAAGGGTGTCGTTTTGTCCCACAACAATAATCGTCATCAGGCTTGCGTGCGCTTCCTTTCTTGAAAACTCGGCGCTGGTCACTTTTCTATCGAGAATGCAATGTAACCCTGATAATGGGCATGTCGATCGTGACCGGAATGTACCGGGCGCGGGGCGATAGCGCACGGATGGAACGCAATATAGATAACGATTATTGTTGAGGGACAAAAAGACACCCTTTTTACTCGCTATTTTTTAGAGTGCAGCGCTTCGTCTGCCAGCGCGTGTTGGCTCCAAGATTGCACCATGCTGCACCGTCGACCTCCACGGTGCCGTGGTGACGTGCTCTCGTGTTGTGGCCAACCCAGCCGAACATGCTGCAACGCACACGTGGTGCCCAGAACGTACGGCACCGCACGAGTGCACAAAAAAACGCCATTGGTGCCGCCAGTCGAAGATGCCATAAAATTCTTCACGATCCCAGAAAGAATGGGTAAATCATGACGCACTGACGTAGTGAGAAACATGTAATATGCTGCCCGTGCATCACCACTGTATTGCAGTCAAGCATGTCTTGTTTTCTGCAGGCACACGTTTGATTGACCACGAAACCCTTTTTTTTTTTTTTTTTTGCTCTAGAAGCCACTAAACTGGGGTGCGTAAGGTGCCACTCATTAGTATCGCTTTGTTTGCATAACATTTTGGCACTTAAAGGCCCTCGTTTCCGCAGATGTACGGCGAAATCGGGAATGGGAATAGGCACATGGCACCCAAAGTTATTGAAGTAACTGGACTGGTGCTGACCGCCACTTCAAATTATCTGCTCAGACTTACATGGCAAAATGCGGGACCACGGAAATATTTAGAATTCACCCATTACTGCCTAATGTCACAAATTCGCGACATACCGAAAAACTTCGAGCAAGCAAGTTACAGAATGCATGCCGCCTTTAATGCCGGCTGTCAAGTACTGATGGGGAACGTAGCTTGCAGTATGAAAAATCTAGCGCTATCATGTGTAAAATATGTTTTTACTAGAACCAATTGTTTTGGAGCTGAAGGCGGAGAGCGTGAAGTGCATCCAAGAGCGTTCACTTCTTCATTCTTTCTCGCCTGGCTGACGCAAGTTCCATCTTCGGTAATTTTGTTTATTTTGTGTGTACACGCTCAAGACGTGGCACATGACATGTTGCGTAGCACGTCTGAAGCACGTTTTTCATTACAAGGTCCTCGCTTCTGTGACATGTGGAGAATTTGTAACATACACAAAAGAATGCATTAAAGGTTGCTATTTAATGCCGGAAAATGAAAACAATTTTTATTTTTTTCAGCAGTTTTATAATTCAGGCATTAAAGGGTTAAGCATGATTTTAAAATAACAGAGTTCAAATTAAGGAGGCAGACTGGTCTTTGGGACCAAAAAGTGACAAAACTTCATTTCTTAAAATTGACATATTTGGTTTCTGCAAATATTTTTCTATCTCTGTGCAAACTTTCCTACACCAGGAAATGTTAATTTTTTTTGTAATGTCATTCTAACTGTCCAGATTCTCCGTGCTGTTAACATGCAGAACCTGCAAAAAAGTGGGGGAACTGACTTCGGGGCTTCTTTATAATTGGCTGGCATCTGTGTTAGAAGCTGTGCTATGAACTTATGAGCACCTTTATGAGGATTGCAAAACATGCGCACCATGATTGTTGCTTTTTGAAGAAGCTGTGTGTTTTCAGTTTTTTCCATTTTTCTCAAAAAAGTAAATTTACAACTGTTCAATTTTGAGGCCTCAATATCTCTGCAGCTCAGGCAGGTACAACAAAAATTCTTTTTTTCAATGAAAACCTATATGTGTGTAGAATGCAAGTATGAAAACAAAATTTAGAGCACAAGCCTTTTTAATTATTACTCATCAAAATTGTAATACAATTCCAACTGATTTTGCAAATTGATAATTCATTTTGCTGCAAAATAACCAAGAAAGGCCTAAAAACAAAAAACTCTTACTACTTTCATTCTATAGTCATTAGACTATGTTGGCATACCCTAAATATCACTTTTAATTCAGCACTTTTTTTTCTACGGCGGCCTTAAACAATAGGAAGTGAACTTCAGTTATCTCAGGAACAAGATCAGTTACAGGAAAATTAATTAAATATTTGAAATCAGCAGAAAAAACTGCATAATCATGTGCAGTTTGATCAAGGTCACTGAAGAAATAAACAAGAAATGTCTAAGACCAGTCTGCCCCCTTAATGAGGTTTTACTGTACTCGTTAGATTAGCCTAAATACTCTACTTGAAAGCATCGTTTTTATCAAGCTGAGCCAAATAAATGCTTTTTCTTGTTCCTTTCCTACCCATCATAAATAGCTTATTCAGTGTTTTCAAGCAACATATTTGAGCATGCTTGGCATGTTAGCATTTGGTTTTTGGGGGCACGTCTGATAAGACTCCTAGCCTGTAGGTGGAGAAAGGGCCGGCTTTATCAGCAAAGAAAACAGCAAAAAGCATTCGTCTTCTTGTATTCTCCTCACGTTCCTCAGTTCCCCAGCTGGACGAACAAATGATCGTGGTCTCTTGGATTTCGTCTTAGGAGTCTACTGTATTCACAAATGCAATTGAATTAGCAATAGCCTGTAGGAACATATTTGGGCAAGCGCATGGTGCAAGATCTATACTCTTTAGGTGAGGAAACTCACAGCACACAACTGACCAGATAAAGTAACAATGCTGTGCGCTTATCTCATCTCTTGAAGTTGCATCGTCCTGCCAAGAGATATCCGCTGCAGTGAACATACCAATGGACGTACACTGTTGTTACTTCATCTGGTCAAATGGGCCTCGCAAGCAACTTGAGAAGTGTCCCCACATGAAGTGTATATATCTTACACCATGAACTAGAACCACTCCGGATACAGCCGTAATGTAATAAAAAAGACGCTTCATTTACTGACTTTGCTTCATATTTACCAACACTAGTACTGGAAACTGCATTACAGCTAAAATATTCATTTGACCTGCACGAAGCCCCGCCATGGTGGTCTAGTGGCTAAGGTACTCGGCTGCTGACCCGCAGGTTGCGGGTTCGAATCCCGGCTGTGGCGGCTGCATTTCCGATGGAGGCGGAAATGTTGTAGGCCTGTGTACTCAGGTTTGGGTGCACGTTAAAGAACCCCAGGTGGTCAAAATCTCCGGAGCTCTCCACTACGGCGTCTCTCATAATCATATGGTGGTTTTGGGACGTTAAACCCCACAAATCAATCATGACCTGCACGAAGTGTGGTGGAGTGGCAGAATAATGTTTAAAAATTCTGAATATACCATTTTCAATATATTAATTTATTTTCGGACTTTCTCAGTCCTTTAGGGGGCCCTGCAACACTTTTTCAAGTAGTCATGGAATAGATTCACTAAATGAGCTTATTCACAAATTCACTGCCGCGAAAATTTTGAGAATCCGTCCAGTATGAGCAGAGTTACAAAGATTTGTCGAACACTGCAATCGCATTCTCCTTTCTTTTGTCTCGACAAAAGCGCTGGAAGCTAAGCAGGGAGGGATGGCACAGGCAAAGGAAATATGTCACTCATGACCTGAAGCACTTTTTTCAATATTTTTTTTCAAATATGCAGCTTTTTAGTACGATCGTGCGTGCACGTGCGGAGAAGTCGAGGCCTTTTGCGGCGATCCTTGTAACGAGCGAGCGCGCCATGTTCAAAACAGCTAATGGCTGATAGAACAGCTGTGATGACTGATTTTAGAGATTCTGTTTTTTGTCGATAAAAGAGAAAACGATTTTCAGCTGACTTTGAGAAGTGATTGCGAATTCCAGGTCGAGTGCTGCGCTGTATTTTTTTATTTGACTTACGTGTTCTCAGGAGCCTCTACTACCAATAGGCAGCATTTTCTAACTGCGCTAAAAAATTATTGCGGGGCCTCTTTAATTTAGAACGTCCGCTGTGGCAAGCTTTCTTGAGGTCTCGTTTTATGTGCGGAGTGACTAGTGGGTCACTCGGCATGTCTTCCAAGTGTGCCCTGACTCACCAGAGGGTCACCGGTGGGTCATGGCATTTAACACCAGAAAAAATTTTCTTCTGATTATTTATAGCCTCTTGCAACAAGAACTGATGATTGATATGTGGGGTTTAAGGCCCCAAAACCACCATATGATTAATAGAAAAGCCAAGTGGAGGGCTCCGGAAATTTCGACCACCTGGGGTTCTTTAACGTGCACCCAAATCTGAGCACATGGGCCTACAACATTTTCGCCTCCATCGGAATGCAACAAGAACTGTACCTTTGTGTTAGTTTTCACGAAGTTATCGCATCAGTAAGCAGATGCATAATCGTAACATTGCGGCCACCTAAGAGAAGCCCAGCCCATGACCCACGGGGCAGTGAACGAGTTAAAATCCATGTCCCTTTACAATGTGCACCTAAATCTCAAAACACCAGCAGTTTCACATTTTACCTCGCCAAAATGCATCTGCCACAATAAGGACTGAAGCCGAAACCTAAGCTCAACAAAACATTGTCATAGTCACTTACCAGCGATAGGCAAACACTTAACAGAATTTTGCGCGCTGATGTGGTACTGGCACGAAAACAGAGAAAGAGAAAGGAGGCTAGCATACAGAACTACATACTTGTTTGGGAGGCAGATACGTTTCACAGCATACGTGCAGTCATCCAGTTTGTTGCGCGACTCAAGAACAAGTCCGAAACCACCTTTGCCAAGGCACCGAACAGGCTCAAAGTCTGCAAGATACCTGCATGTCACAAAACCCAAGTAGAAGAAACTGTGAACATTACGCACCTGTCTAGATGTGTAACAGTGGGCACCATTACCCCAGCGGCACTCAATCTTTCATATTCTGGCAGCAGGCCGTACTACCAAAATTTTTCATTACAAAATGGTTCATTACAAGCAGGCATAAAAATATTTTGAAGTGGTGTGAAAACCTGACATTAGGAGGCAAGCTTCACACACTTGCCACTTGCCCTGTCTAGCCTTCACGAGCTTAACACCTTCCTTAATTTCTCTCCTGCTGGAGTTGGGAGGATCATAAGACACACACACATTAGTACATCATGATGTGTGTGTGTACTACTCCATGCAGCAGGTGGGGAAGATATGGAGGCTCTCAATTGAACATCTCGCAGCACCAACACCTACATAGACACACTCGGTATCATACATTGTCCCCAAATTCCTGAAAACGACATCCGAAAGAAAGGCAAATGATGCTCAGTACGAAATTTTAGCTCTTTGTGTAGCACGTAGCAATGCAACTCTTTGACAGACATGATTGTGAGGATGTAATGTAAGCACTGCACTTGTCAGCTCAAACAGGTAAGACCTAATGAGGGGCCCTTGAAGGACACCATTCATGAACATTGCTAAATGTTTTTATTTACCCAATTTCGTGAAATATTAATTCACAGCAATGCCACATTAACATCAGCTGTACTTACAATTTTACATCTGGATAACTTGAAAAACTTGTACTAATATTTACTTGGCTGAACCAGTTTGCAAACTGGTTCAGACGCACAGTAAACTTTATCCTCGACTCGTTGCACAGTAAAGTTGAATGTACAAAGGTGAAACACTCTAAGCAGCAGCGTTCAAGTGAATGCACTAGCAAGCTAACCAAGGCTTTTTCTTTAATATCTCAGTTAATTTCTTTTTGATTTCAATTCTGTCACAATGAATGCGGGGCATATTCAGAAAGTTCGCTAGTAGCAGGAAGAAATCTCCCCATTGGCAAATTGGAAACAGTGATCAATGTTTTACATAAATATCAGTGGCATTTAGTGAAAATAGTACAGCAGGCATACTCAAAAAACACAGCCATCTTGTCAGCACTGTGGTACACAGCAAGCATGTGCTGCCTTTCAGTGAATCCGCCCCTGAGCTCTTCCATTCCCACATTTATTTCTGCAGCTAATCATACTGCAAACGGGTGAAACAGTGCAAATTTATTTAGATGACAATGCTGATTGTTGGCCTAGCTGGTACTTGCTTACTGACATGCTTTGGCTGCAAAATAACACACACAAAGAAAAGAAACACTAAACGACTAGCACAAGCCGCTTGTGCTTGTCGTTTAGTGTTTTTTTACTTTGTGTGTGTTATTTTGCGGCCAAAGCATGTCAGTAAGTTATTTGGATGAAGAGCACTATTTTAGTTCCACTTTGAATAGGAGTGTTACAGAAAAATTAACAGGACTACTACTACTACTACTGCTGACATAAATCAAATAAAATTAAATGTTTCATAGAATGTGTTTAGCAAAAGTTCCTTACATAACTTATAATCTCATCTGATCAGAATTGCTTTCAGCACAGCTACTGCTGACTGAAATCAAATAAAATTAAATGTTTCATAGAACGTGTTTAGCAAAAGTTCCTTACATAACTTATAATCTCATCTTATCAGAATTGCTTTCAAAACAGCTGGCAGGATGAGGCAGGTGCTGTAATGAATTCCTTTTATTACTGTGCACCCTCATCCACAGCAGCCAGTGTAGTAAACAGTAATGCATGCTGCTCCCTTGGTAAATGAACCCACACCACTTCTGATGAAAACTTCCGACTTGTTCAAGATCCTTCAAAATGCATTTACGGTGATCCACTGAACATAGCACCAAAAAAAGTGTTTGAGTAGAATAGAAAACACAGTAGACTCTCAGCAAACGGAAATCTGTTAAACGAAATTGCTGCTCAAATGGAACATCTGTTTCTGATATAATAGGTTTAGTACTTGTATTCTGTGCCCCTGTTTATCTCTCAGTTAACAAAACTTCTGTTAAATGGAATACATTTTCCTGGTCCCTTCAGGTTGTGTTCGCTTTGAGTACCACTGTTGGTAGAGTGGTAGCGCCGGCGGTGACCCCTGGCGGAAGGCAGGTCTTGGTGGCGGGCGAGAGTTGAGCGAGCCTCTTCTGCGCGTGGCGGTTGTCGCGAACGATTGTCTCTGGCGTAGGTCCTCGGTGCGTGGCATCGCGGGTTGCGACGCCAGGGGCCCGCGTGGTAAGTGAAGCGTTGGCGACGCCGCATTGGGTGTGTTAGTGTGTTTGTCGTGTTATTGTGTAACGACGTCCTAGCGTATTGCATAATGAGTTATGTATCAATTCGGCGGACGATGTTGTTATAAATTAGTTAAATAAATGTACGTATGTTATTTGGTTTGAACCAACCGCGTCTTCTGTGTCCGTTCATTCCAAGAGCGTGGCGTGGTGCTCGCTCGCCATATCGAGACCCCACAACATTTATCGCAGTGTGCCATATTTTAATCTTTACTTTTTTATGTTGTGATGAGGTGTTTCTATGCATGTACTTGTTCATGTTTTTTCACCAGAATCAATTTCAGTTGATAGTCAGCGCTTTGTGTGGTGTGTTGCTTATTTTTTGCTTCGTCTTTATTTTAGCTGTACTGTTTCCTCATTGATTAAACCAGTGTTTGAGAAACTCCTGGTGGTCACTTCTCTGTACAGTGTCCTAAAGTCAACAAACCCAGCAGTAGTGCCCTTTCCCCATTGTTGCAAGAAAAATAATCGCATCCTTTCCTAACAGGGATCGCAGAAATGCTAGGAATTCATCACACAAAAGAAGAACCACAACATCCACAAAACTTACAGCAAATAAATGTTAATTTATTTAATAAGCCGCTGTCTCTCTAAAACTATAAAATTGAGAAAAATAGAAAAGAAATGAACAAAACAACACATGAAAATGTGTTTTTGCATACAAATTTTAACTAGCAGATGCTCAGACTGTAAAGGCTACTGCTAAGCTTTGTGCCACAAGCAATCCAAACAAAATCGCAGTAGTCACCTGGAAGTGTATTTGGGCAAGTCTCCCAGAGTAGAGCCAACATCCACAGAAGGTTGCCCAACTAGTTGCTCAGATACAGGTATAACTGCAGACTCTGATCCTGAATTACTTTTTGTTTCCTAAACAAACAGACAACAAATGAAAAGCAGTCTTCGCCTATGTGCACAACACGTTTTTTTGTTTACTTTTTATTTATTTATTTATTTATTTATTTATTTATTTATTTATTTACACTTCCCTCAATCGCAATTAGGTTATTTTAGCAGGGTGGGACGTAAATTTAGTGTTCAAACAAATGGCAATGCATTTGGCATACAAGCAAAATATAATATAATTCAACAATAAATTCAATTTTTTTCACCATTATTCACAAAAATGAATAGTAAAGTTAAAAAAGAAGTCATTATACCTTGGAAGACAGTTCTTGTAGATGCTTCAGCTTGAAACGTCGCAGCACATGCTTCGTTATGAAAATGTTGATCATGAAAGTAGCTAGAACAATCAACGATATTTCCTTCCTGCACCCAAAAAAAAAAACATCCTGGTCCAGTATTGAATACACCACATATTATACATGAATACATGAATGTCAGTAGATCAATGCTCTTTTAAGCCTCTCTGACAAACTGAATTGAATTCTCTTCAAGAAAATAACAAAAATGCAGAGGTTACCCTTGTTTATTAGATGCTGCCTCTACAGAAGACATGTAATGTTAACCAGTGTGATGACGGTTATTGAACCGGAGAAGTCGCAGCGATGTCGCAACGAAAAATGGCCGTACGACAAGTCTGGCAAAGGCGGCCCAGGTTCTCGTGCAATCAGAGCACGGGGTTTTTCCTTCTCTTTGGAAGGCGCATACACGTTTGTGCGTATGCTTCACTACACCAGGTACTTTATTCCATAAATTAAGCATACATATATTGTATATCTTGAATGTTACAGAAGTGTTTGCATGCTCTTAGCTTCTAAATACGACATGCTTTAATGCGCTAACAGATATCTCACACATCATGCAGGCCATTGCGTACTTCACATTCTTTTATAAATATACCAAAAGTTAAGAGAACATTCTTTTTTTCTTCATGCTTCTATTCTTTACATTTTCTTTACATTTCTTCTTCTTTACATTTCTGGTTGACCTGATACAGATCAATAGTTGTGTTGAAGAAATGTGATGCGGATTCAAATCATCATAATTTGCGGAGCTTTATGACCACAAGTTACAAAGAATAATGCAGGTTCAATGTAAGGGAATAATGTGAACGTAGCATATTTTCACGCATATAACCCGCACTAAAAACTCTAAATTTCAGCGGCCAAGTGGGGGTGCAGATAATACGCAGAGGTTTTCCTATAGTGCTGCTTCACCGCAATATGTGTTGTGCCGTGAAGCCTCTCAACAGTGTAGCAAACGCTACGGAGACGGTTTCCGCATCAAATTCGTCTTGCTCCACAAGTAGTACGGCATCTTACAGCCAATTTCAGTTTTGCTTGCTTGCATCATTGAAGCAATTAGAGAAACATCTGGCGAGAGACAATTTGATTGTTGAGTGTGAACCTCACTGTTGCATTACAAGTATGTTTTTTTTGGACGTTTGCGGCCGCACAAAGATCCTCCACCACCCTCCACATGCCCCTACGACACAGACCCCATGTTTACTTTGGAAAAGGGCTTGCCGAAAAAGTGGTGCTGTCTAACCCCCGAATGCAGAGATGTTACTTGACTCGTACTTGACTCGTTCTTGACTCAAGACAGTCTTGCCGGTCGCCATAAATCGTTCTCGAACTTGCGGATGACTTGAAGGCGACTTGGCTCGGTCGAAGTCAGGACAAGTTTCAAGTCACCTGCGGGGCTAGCTTGAAAGCGACTTCACGCGTTATTCCAACATGGCCACCTCACGAATGGACGTCGCGTGAAAGGTGGCCGCTTTTGAGTTTGCTTGCCTCGCCATAAGCGTAGCATTTTTTGAGGCGCACTGCCTGCCGAAGATTCTTGGAACCGCTTTACGTGACCAAGGAAAACCGATGGAGTTGTACGACGAGCAACAATTCCACACTAGGTACAGATTCATGAAGAACGCCGTTGGGCAGCTGCTCGTTATGTTGCCGCTCCATGAAAGTGGGGACAACCGAAGACAGCCCGTGCATCCAGTGTTACAGCTACTGATGGCTCTTAGGTTTTACAGCGCTGGCACATTCCAACCAGTCACCGGAAATTTCGTCCACATTCCGTAGTGGACAGTGTGCCGTGCAGTCGGAAAAGTTACGCTATTCATCGCAAAGCACCTGTACGCAATGCTGGTGCACTTTCTGCAGCCGGCGGACTGTTATGAAGTGGTTGAGTTCCCTTGCGTTACAGGTTGTGTCGACTACACACACGTGCGTATTAATAGCCCCGGTGTCGACAACGCCAAAGTGTTCCGTAACCGCAAAGGCTATTTCTGTTTTTATATAACACGAAGACATTTTCCGCCTCTTTCGGTAAAAAAAAACGACTCGGTGCTGTGTCCGTGTGCCTCGTCTATCCTTTCGTCCCGTCTAGGGCACTGTTTCTCGCTCAAATAGCATCGCTTGTAGCACAACGCCACGTAGAATTCCACACACATAAAAAAGAGGTGTCCCTATCACGTTTTTTTTTTTTTTTTTATCCACTTCACCATCATGCAGCGAGACACTGCTGCACCCCGCAAGACAAAATTCTGCTGAGGGCAATGTCCTGACCCCCGCTTTTTCTCTTGTTTACCAAGCTCAACAAAAGGATACTAAGCACATTTGTTCCCAGAACTTGTTTATATATATATATATATATATATATATATATATATATAACTGCGACCTAGCCCACTACAGGCATGCACACAGGCGAATAGAAAGGCAAATACCGTGAAAATCGCGTCACCTCGTGAGCCAGGTCAGCACAAATACATGCCGTGGCGTTCGATTGAAAAAAAAAAACTATGAAAGAACCCAACACGATGCTTGCTTCGCCTCCAAACAAGCAACCGTGGAGAAACGCGCCGCATTTGGGCGGCCACTGAAACCAGCGGGTAACGAACGCTTTCAAAAGCAACACTGCGCATCGCTGTGACGGCAGGCACCACGTGCCGCTCGTTAGCCGTAAAATGTCAGGAATATGCTTGTGGCCTTTCGTTTTTATAGTTATTTTAAAACGTACGGTGTTTTTTTGATGTAATGCATGCCTTACGCGAACAACTTCATTATTACCCTCGTTAGCAGGCGAGCAGCATGTTTCTGCTTTGAAGCTCGTTCTTGACTTGACCAAGCAAGACAGCCTGAGCATCTATGAAACGCGAACGCTGACTTGGGCGTTTTGAAGTCCGCTGCTTGCTTCGCGCCGACTTGCTCAAGTCAAGTCGAAGTCGCGAGCCAAGTAACATCTCTGCATTCGGGGGTAAGAAATAGAAATACAGTAAAAGCTCCTTAATTCGACACCCGTTAATTCAGAAATTCGGATAATTCGGACGGCTCTATTGGTCCCGGCCAAAGTGCATGTTAATCTTTGGGACCAAACCTTCGTTATTTCGTCGGAATTCGGCTCCACACCGCTTAATTCGGACAAATGCTGACGGCTGCTGCTACACAAAAGTGTGATGAAGCAGCGCTGGCACCACTGGAGTGAAACCGAAACCTGAGTGGCATCGCCATCATCATCAACTAGTGGGGGCGATCGCAGCGTCACCGAACGTCGGCGCCTTCTTTCTTCTCCACTCAGCGCCTCCGATGCCATTTTCCCTTGTGTTGTCGTGTCGGAACCATCTCTTCTTGCAGAGTTCTCTTTTTCTTCCATTGTGACCGTATTTGCATGCCACCACCATCGTGCGCTACAGTGATGGCAACGCCGAAAAAGCGGCAGAACTACGACGCGAAGAACTACGACGCGAAGGACTACATCGCGATTGATCATGGTGTCGCCACGAGTGGTCTCCTGACCGATCAAGAGATTATTAATGATGTCACGGGCGCCCATGAAGACCACGATTCCGACGAAGAATCATGCGAGGAGATACAGCCGCGACCTCATCGCACCTCACGGGAAGTCTCGGAGGCGCTGTTAATATTAGAGGACGCTTGCCTGAACACTCCCGACAGCTTGCATGCTGTTGGCCATTTAGAACAGTTAAGAAAAATTGTGATGTCAGCCGGCATCTGTGCGAAAACACAGACGACAATTACAAAATACTTCAACAAATAAAGGTATGCTTGTGCAGCTTGATTTTAAATGTTGTTTTCCCTGTTCATTCGTTAATTCGGCATTCGGTTAATTCGGACAGTTTTTCCGGTCCCGTGAAATCCGAATTAACGAGCTTTTACTGTAAAAGAAAGGCATTTTTGCAATGTGAATACCAGTATTTTACCTGCAACTTCCCGCAAATAATGATAAATAAAGCAGTATTTATTTCAGCAAGGTATATGAGATATTATCACTAAATTTAGGTAATACTTTTGGCCGCAGTAGCAGGATTACATTTCAATTCTGTTGCTTCCACGGTGCTGTCAAGAAAAGTTGTCACCGAGTGTGAGCTCTGTTTACCTCACTGCTACCACTAGTTCTCCACATCTCCATCCATTCGCCAGGCCTAACTTGATCTGTTTTGTCACCATAAGCAGCGTCCGGTGGCAGTCCTTCACAGCACAGCAAGAGCTCAAGATCATCACTGTCACCGAGGAATTTGTCTATCGCGAAGCGGAAAAACAGCACGATGTGGACGAGTCCTGCGTGCGACTGTGGAGAACAAAGAAAGAGCCTATAAGCTGTGAACCGCGACCGCAGGTCCTTTCGTGGCCTCACTACCGGTGCCAACCCTGAGCTGGAGGTGCACCTAGTAAAGTTCATCGAAGATGTGAGAACCAGAGGTCATGCTATATCGACCGAGATGGCCCGCCTACCTCACAGATCCCATGCGAGCCGCGGATGGCTGCACTGCTTTGTGAAGCGACAAGGGCTCTCAGTAGACGTCAGACTCTGCCCAGGCGGCGCTGTGAAAAACGCCACCACCAGCGCTCTCATCACCACACTGGCCATAAATGGGAAGTGCAAAGAGAGCCATCTGCAAGCGAGGGTGCATAGGCGCTTCTCTTCCATTGATGTTGAGGCGCGGTCTCCTGAAAGTCATAGACCTGGCAAGCTTCTTCCGTCAATCTAACCTCGCTTCAGAAAAGTAGTAAGCTTATCAAAGCGAACTGGGGGTACAATGCAAGAGATGTTTAAGTTATTTTGATGTGCTGCAACTCGCAATTTAAGGGCAAGCGAGCATTGCATAACATCGAGTTCGAGGCAAGCACTACAGAATGCGTTCTGTAATGCCTAAATGCGTTAAATTTGGGCCTACACATGATGACAAAGCGATGAAGTATCTTGCGATCAGTGGTACGAAGCTCACTTTCTCTGGAACGGATAAGTTCGCAACAATTTTCGCCTCTACAATCGCACTCCCAATCCACCTATCGCTTGCAGTGCATTAAACTGTTTTATTACGCAACCTACACGGTTCTGCTGACGGTTGTCTTTCTATTGTATACACTGAAAATGAGGATACATGCGTGCAATTTTCACAGCGCACAACGAAAGGCATAACCGAGGTCTGAGAGAGCTACAGCGGTCGCGGAGACAACAAAAACCTGATGGTGATCACGACCAACATTTTGCAATTCACCTGTATGACGTATGTGTTCGCATTTGCCAATTAAAACCAGTACTTAGAGCCTCCTACGTGCACAATGCTGTGTGGTGGTGATCACTTCTAATATAATCGGTGGTCGCAGTGTGTGCGATGTTTATCGCTCTCGTCACTGCAGTTTACTATTGCACGGTGCGCACCGCTGTCAGAGGTGCTGTTGAGCTTCATAATCAATGTTGCTGCGGTTTTCCGTTAGGGCTACTCCAAACAATAATTGGAGACCTACATTATCACACTTTCTCATGCCAACGCATATGAAAAACGCGAATAATTCGCTTACCCAACACATTCGCAACGGCCCACGTATCCAGCACTCTCGCCGGTCAGTTTCGGGAAAGTTACGGAAATGGGTAAAACTGAAGTCCTTTACATTCGTGGCAATTCACAGCGCTACAGTAGCAAACGACTGAGATCTTTCTTGGTAGAGCGCGGAGCTGTTGCATCTGCTTTTGTTTTCGCCGTCGTTCTGGCAAGAGAGCCAGCAAGCACTTCAGTGACACATCCGACTAGTGGAGAGAAATTCGTAGCTTTTTTTACGAGCATCCTGTGGCAAACACACCTAATATTACACTCAATTGTTGTTTCACATGCACTAGTTGCACATGGTTGCGCAGCAACAGTGCTGGGGAGTCGGACTTTGAATGACTTAAAACTGCATTGACAGGCGGCACGACATGTCTGCAAAACTCCAGAGTTTGAAGTCTATCAGACGGTGGACTACAATATGTCGTCCCTTGCCGGCTTCTTACAAGGCGAAGCTTCTTAAATACCACAGATATGTAATTGGCCTGAGAAAGCAGCGCAATTACATTTTCTCATAAATTGGCAATGCAGATTAAACTTCTGTTTATTTTGAAATGCCGTGGGACACGAAGATTGAGAAGACGGGCAGCAGTTTAGTGAGCGTGCTGACTGCCGGGAACATGAAACTGCGCTGCACAGTCTTGCTTTATGCCCTCGCCAAGCACGAAACTGAGACCAGACGTCACCCTGAAAAAAAAAAACTCTTCTGAAAGTTCCTTTGCCTGCCGGTGTGTTGGTTCACGCACACAAGAATGCGTGGATGAACAGTGACTTGTACGTGGATTGGGTCAAGACGGTATGGGAGAAGAGGCCAAGTGCGATGCTCACAAAGAGGTCTATGCTCGTTCCTGACTCATTCCGCGGCCACACAATCGAGGAAGTGAAGACCGCTTTTCACGCAATGGCACTGACTTAGTTTTTATACCGGGTAAAATAATGTCAATGTTACAGCCTCTAGATGTGTCGCTTAACAAGCCCTTCAATGCGCATGTCAAGCGCAATCACACCAAGTGGATGGACGAAGGCCTCTATGGCTTGATGTTGACAGGACACGTCCGACAGCCTGATACTATGACCATATTCTGCAAGTGAATTCTCGAGGCACGGAAGGCCATTCCTGGTGAGATGATACGGAAAAGTTTCAAAAAGTGCTGCATCACAAACAACATGGATGGCACCAAAGATGACATTGTGCAAGACAGTGAGGACTGCGGCTCAGGTGATAGCTCTAGCGAGAGCAGTGACAATGGGCGAATTGAGACTGGCCTGGCCGACAGCATATTCTTCTTGCTAAATAAAGCTTTTTCTGGCTACATATGTGCTATGTTGCTTGAGCAGTAGCTTTTATACAGCCTTTCTTGTATATCAAATGTGCGAGCAATACGCGAGGATTTATCTTTATCAGCGAGCTGAAAGTGGGGATGTGGAATTTGCACAAAAATAGGAAATGCATTCAAAGGGGCCCTGAACCACCCTTTGCACATGATGAAGAAACACTGCTGTGAGCAACTCAGCCAAATCTTGCAGTCATGCACGGCAAGGAGAGTACACAAGCAGAACTTGAAGTTGCCACACTTTCTCAAGCGCCCTCTTTTGACACAGATGCCCATATTCACACTTTTCAGGGGGTGTCATACAGCAGATATTTCATCAGACAACAGATGTGCTGTACTTGGTAAGCCCAATAAATGGGACAGGAAGATGAAACAGACGACACATGCATAATAGCAAAGAGTAACACTTTCACCTCAAAATCAAGATGATATGAACTTACCACCAAAAGCGTAAAGACTTGACAATGTGTTCATTCAATGTTTCAGCCACTTCCTCTTTCTCACACAACAGCACTGAATCGTTGTCTAAATCCACACCCCTGTAGAGGTAGTAGCCAGTATCTGGATGAAAAAACGAGCCACAACAGTTGAAGCCATCGAGTCAAAAAGTTGTTACATTTATGGAAAGCAAATCGATTCATCCTAAGACCGACAGCGACCAGCAAAGAAAACAAAAAATCTGGCATGCCATACTAAAGATAAAAAAAGATATAGAAATCTGCCACGGCAACTTAGAAGTTTTTCCCCTACTTTTCACATAGTACAGTATAAGTTTATTAGTTTAAACTCCTCGAGGACAATCAAATTGTTCAAATTAAGCCAAGTTTGAATTATCAGGTGGGCACCAGAATGAACGGATAAATCACGTCACACTGCGCGGAAAGAACCCAAACAAACCACCTCAGGACTCATTATCATGAATTAGGCACATCTACACATTCGTGGCAGGTGATTTTATAAATTGAGTTCGTGGAGTTGAAAGCACCAGCATGCATTCATGCATGCTGGTGCTTTCAACCTTAAATTCGAAACATATCACCTTATTTATGCTTCAAAACACATCAATTTAAATGGCAGAGTTAATGCAAAAAAATTATAAGTAATCAATAACTTTTATTTACTTGTGTTTCTTTTATCGCTGCTCCATGACCATCGTTTGAAACTTGCTCAATAGCTCTAATGCATCATCCAAATTCTCATCTACTGAGAAATGCTGCTCATTCATTGTTTAGCCTTTCAAGTAAATTTGGTTTGGTTTGGTTTGGTTTTGCAACTAATTGTGATCACTCTCAGCAGACTCATGTGAAAACCGATCAAAACAAAAGGCTCCCAGTTTGAATTAAGTATTGTAGATACCGATTCATTTTAATTATCAGGATTTTTCTCTGATGGAAATACTGAGGGCTGTGCTGGGACCAGGTTACCAGTTCAAATTAACAAAGTTCAAATTAGCAAGCTTTTACTGTAGTACATATCAGAAAGCGTAGTGACAGTTCTTATCTACTTTGTTGACAATGATTCCCAGCATATACATTGCAAGGAAGCAGTAAAACTACAAAAATACTGTAGATTTAATGAACAGTAGATAAGCATTATCTTACCAAAAGGGTAGTCTAAAATGTCATCTTTAATCATGAGTGCCTTCCTAGAAGAACTGGATTGTTCCAGCATTGGAGGTGCTGCTTTATTACCAGTGTTGATTATTGGTGTTCTGCTTGGTGCTGCAAAGAAAAATTTGTTGAACCTAAGGCCCATATGCCCTACACCATAATATGCCCTACACCAAATAATAAATAAAATAAATAATAAATAATTGATCTACATGAATGGCACAATGGACATGGCTTTATATATATATATATATATATTAGGAGCATTGAAACAACACTCGTTATAAAAGAAAGTCGACTTCAGGCACACTGATGAGGAAGTCTATGAGGTCATCGCAATCAGTCTCTACGGCGTCGTGAAGAGAAGGGTCACTGCATGTGTCGTAGATGTTGATGGTGAGGATGGTACGAAAACTGAGCAGCACTCGGTTGTAGTTGGTTGTTAGGTGACACGTGCAGTGCCGTCCACTTGGCCCTGTTGACGGCGTTGATGTTCGCACCCACCATGAACAGCATCTTCATCAATGGCAGGTTGCTTTCCAAATACAGCGTTATGTATTGCCGTGTCTCCGTGATCGTCCAGGGCATCGAGACACCATGCTGAAGCAATAGCTCCACAATATCTCTATGCGTTTGATGGCTTTACACACACTTTAAAGGGGTACTGACACGAAAAACCTTGGCCTCCCGTTTTTCTGCTGCAACGCGTAGCTGAGGGCCTGTTAGTCATGAAACGACACAGTTTGCTGCAGCACGCAACAGATAATCAATTACAGGCCCTCATTATCAATCAGTTTCAGTTTCGGTTTGAGAGAGTTCCGAAACTGGGTGCAACTGTCACTCCCTAGCGTGTGCAGCTCTTGATCACGTCAGCACACAAAACTGTAACGCACTTCCGCACAATCCGCACAAAGAATTGCTTTCAAATAGGAAATGGGATTGGAATGTCGCCAACTTCATAACTTTCTAAGCGTGAGCTACGGCCACGCATTCGGAACCAGCCGCTAAGAAATATAGACTGCGGGAACAAACGCGGCAAAAACCGCGGCTATGACGTCATCATAACTTGTTTTGTTGACCGTAGCGTGGTGACGTGAGGGAAGTAGGGGGTCACCTCGGGGTCCCCTCCGATGGTGTCTATAACGCTATGGAGTCGGTTGCTCACGCAAACATCAAAATGAATTTAAAATACCTTCTAAGCTATATTTGCTGTCGATATCTTGCAGATGATAAACGAATAATCATGATGATAAACGAATAATCATGAGAATCGACCCCGCAGGCTATCTCGGAGCTGAAATTATGTCTCAGTACCCCTTTAACCATATCCGCTAGAGAAAAAAATCACCATTTTGTAAGTGCCCAAGTAGCACTTTTTGTTGGACTAGTTGGTGCATGTTTTAAGGAAGGAATGAGGCGTAAACGAGACACACAAGAAGAGACATCAACGAACGCCTTTGTAAGTGCGTCTGGATGAACTGTCCAGTGGTCGTTAGAGGCTTCTTACTGATGCCTGATGTCCCCTCGAATGGTCACGTGGATTCCAGTGCCAATTCCAGTGCCAGGCAGCAGCAAACCGGACGGAATGCTCAGCAACCCTTTCTGCTTTTTAATACAGGTTGCAGCTGTCTTTCTCGGAAGACAGCACTCACCTATCGACCACGCTTCAGCTACTGTGACAAGCAAAGAATGGACATGCGCCCAGGAACCAGATCGCGCGACACGTGCGGATGGCTGCATCGACGATGTGGCGCCACTCCCCTTTGTCACGCCGCCTGCCTGGCACCGAAGTTCAACGACGTCATGTCACGTGGACGCTCAAGCTCTTATAAAAAGCCTCACACCGCCGTTATTCACCAGTGGGCCAGGCAGCAGCAAACCGGACGGAATGCTCAGCAACCCTTTCTGCTTTTTAATACAGGTTGCAGCTGTCTTTCTCGGAAGACAGCACTCACCTATCGACCACGCTTCAGCTACTGTGACAAGCAAAGAATGGACATGCGCCCAGGAACCAGATCGCGCGACACGTGCGGATGGCTGCATCGACGATGTGGCGCCACTCCCCTTTGTCACGCCGCCTGCCTGGCACCGAAGTTCAACGACGTCATGTCACGTGGACGCTCAAGCTCTTATAAAAAGCCTCACACCGCCGTTATTCACCAGTGGGCCAGGCAGCAGCAAACCGGACGGAATGCTCAGCAACCCTTTCTGCTTTTTAATACAGGTTGGTGATTGCTCATTAGCTTACTCGTACCGTAGTGATTACCGGTTCTTATTGCTGCTGCCCTGCCCACGTTTTGCTAAACATATTTTTATGCGCTTTTCTTCTGTTATCGTAAACTTGTTGGTATGTGGTGACATCGAGTCGAATCCCGGTCCGTCTGATAAAGATCTGCTGGCGCAGCTATTAGCCGGCCAAAATAAAATTAGTGCTACCGTAGAAAATATCCAAGCCAACCAAAAGAAATTTGAGAGTAAGATCACTACCTTAGCTGAAAAGATTAACGGGATAGAACAGCAGCTTTCCAGCCTCAATAAATTAACAACTCAAGTAAATGACATGGAGAAGGTTATTTCACATCAGAGTGCTGCATTAGCCTCACTCATTGAAAAAGTAGATGACCTAGAGAACAGAAGTCGCAGAAATAACTTAATAATATATGGCTTGGATGAGACGTCGGTAGAATCTAGTGAGGAGCTAGAAAAGAAAGTTGTAGAAGGTATTTTCTTGGAAAAACTGCAAGTACCGACTCCCGCTATAGAAAGAATTCATAGGCTTGGCTTCAAGGGTGCAAAAACTCGCCCCGTAATCCTTAAATTCTTGAATTATCGTGAAAAGGAAAGCATTCTCAGAAAATCCTATAAATTAAAAGGCACATCCCTCTCTCTTTCTCAGGATTTCTCCAAGCGAGTGCGAGAGATACGAAAAAATCTTTGGAACAGTGCAACAGAAGATAGAGCAAGGGGTGCTAAAGTCAAACTCGTTCATGACAAACTTTGTGTCGATGGTACTTTTTACACGTGGAATGACGAGAGAAATGAACGCTGTCAACTAAATAAAGCACCTCGTAAATGACCAGTAATGCGCCCCTGCCCACATATGCGAATTTTAAACATGAACTGCCGAAGTATATTAAACAAAAGTACTGAGCTGGAAGGTATCATACTTGCCCATGATCCTAGTATCCTTCTATTAACCGAAACTTGGCTAAATGATTCGATCTTCGATAGCGAATTTGTACCAGCTGATTTCAATGTGTTCAGGAAAGATCGCGGGGCAAGAGGAGGAGGAGTCTGCATTCTCTTCAAAAATTCCTTGAACATTATTAGAATGCCTGATGTACCTAACGTTGAAGCTCTCTTCTGCAAAACTTATCACGGAAATGTTAAATACGTTATTGGCGTTGTTTACAGGCCACCCTCCTTGGAACCCATCGATCTCATTGAATTACAAAATTACATGACCATTCACGTAAGGCAAGAAGATAGAGTCATTTTGGCTGGTGACTTTAACGCACCAAACATTGATTGGAGCTTGCTGACTATCAGGAAGCAAAACGACAAAGTAGGTGAAGCAATTATAGACTTCGTATTTGCACTCGATTTATTACAAATTGTTGATGACTTCACTAGGATACAAAGCCAAACTAGATCTATACTTGACTTGTTTTTCATTCGTGGCTTTCCTGCACCTTGTGTTACATGTGAAATTCATCCTGGCATTTCTGATCACGAAATGGTATTACTAACACTCTCCGGTGTATCAATGAACGAACATAGATCAATTCGTAACTTTCCAAACTTTTCCAGGGCAGATGATGTTTCAATAATAGATACGTTGTCTTTTCATTTCGACACGTTTGCAAGCAGTGATGCTAGCGTAAACTATCTTTGGGACCGCTTAAAAAGTATTATTATGGAATGCATGGATCGTTTTGTGCCACGTATTGTCAAGAAACCAAAAAAGAGAAACCCCTGGATAACTCGGCCTACACTACAGCTCAAAAGAAAACTTAAAAGATTAAAGAAGAAGGGCTCTTCAACAAATGCTCAAAAGCAAGAAATATCTCTTTTAACCGTTAAACTTCAAAATGAAGTTTCGAAGGATAAACAAAACTACCATAGTGTACTACTACCACGCTTTATCTCGACATCCCCAGAAAAATTCTGGAGATTGATTTCCCCTTCGTCTCGTTCTTCCACGGCTTTTGAAGTTGATGGTTCCATTACTCACGACAGCTCAAAGATCGCGAACGCATTCAATGCTCAATTTCAATCTGTTTTCACCAAAGATAACAATTTATTGCCAGATTTCAGTCTTTCTCTTCCGCCAGTACCAGACATTGTCATTAGCGAAACGGGAATACTGAACTTGCTGTTAAATATAGATATAAAAAAATCATGTGGTCCCGATGACATCCCTAACGAATTTTTAAAGCGGTATGCGGAGTGGATGGCAAAGTACCTTCATGTATTGTTTTCGAAATCATTGCAGGAGGGCGAGGTTCCTCTAGATTGGAAAATAGCTAAGATTACACCGCTACACAAAAACGGGAGCAAATCTACGGTTAAAAATTACCGCCCCATATCGCTTATTTCGACAGCTTGCAAACTAATGGAACATGCAATACATAAACACATCTCAGTATTTCTCGAAGAACAAAACTTCTTCACCAAGGGACAACATGGTTTTCGCAAAGGCTTCTCTACACAAACTCAATTAGTAGAAACTATACACGATTTTGCGACATCTATTAATAATGGTAATCAAACTGACGCTATTTTTCTAGACTTTCGCAAAGCTTTCGATACGGTTTCTCATAATAAACTGCTTTATAAATTAAATTTGGTACTTCAAAACCCTAAGCTAATATCCTGGATTTCATCATACATAACTGGTCGTCTACAAATGGTTTCTTTTAATCAACATTGCTCGGGTAGAGTTTCTGTATCATCTGGTGTCCCGCAGGGTTCGGTACTCGGACCACTTTTTTTCCTCATTTTCATAAATGATATAGTTGACGGCATCCCTGTAAAAATTAAACTTTACGCCGATGACTGCATCCTGTACCGCGAAGTTAAAAACTCGAATGATCAGCTACTCCTAAATCAAGCTTTTGAGAAGGTTATGTCATGGTGTGAAAGTTGGCAGATGTGTCTTAATCTTGAAAAAACAGTAGCAATGAAAATTACTCGCAAAAAAACGCCCCTAACTTACTATTACGGCTATAAAAACAATTACCTCAGTGTGGTAACCGAATACAAATACTTAGGCCTTTTAATAACAAGTGACCTTCGGTGGAATAAACACATCGACCAAGTCATAGCTCACACACAACGTAAACTATTTTTTCTCCGCAGAGCACTGAAACTATCCACCCCCACTGTACGTCTCCTTGCGTATAAATCCGTTATTCTGCCCGGGTTAGACTACGCTGCAATTATCTGGGACCCATATACCAAAACAAATATTGATAAACTGGAATCCATTCAGAAAAGAGCAGTACGATTTATATATAATCGCTATGACCGTACATCAGTAACAGATCTGTTAGCCAGAGCTAAGCTTCAACCTCTATCCACTAGAAACCGTCATTCACGTTTGAAGTTTCTTTACCAAATATTAATGGGGCATGTTAAAGTCGACACATATTCTGTTATGCCACTCACCTCTAGATACAGCACAAGATTACGGCATGATAGAACACTAACACCACATCAAACGCGAAATAATGCATTTAAATATTCTTTTTTCCCCAGAACGGTGAATGATTGGAATTTATTAACAAATGAGCAAGTGTTACAGTCTTCATTGGCAAGTTTTACTTCTAGTCTGTGTTCATGAACCTGGATCTCATTTATATTTCGTATATATGCACACATGCGTACTTAGTAAGAGTGCACATTTATTCTTGAAGGTCTATGCATGTATTTGTGTTTCATTTCGTTATTGCTATATTATTTACCTACACTCGGTATTTTGTTCTTGTGTGCACGTAATTGCATTGAGGATTGCTATATATGTATTGGTATGCATGCGTACGTGTATGTTCAGATGTGTAACCGCGTTTCATTTTTTTGATAGGTCACTTTCTGTTTTACGTCATACGAATTATGTGACCTGGTTACGCCTACCACTTGTTCCACACATTTCGTAGTACCAGATCATGCATTGTTCATCTTCCCACCCTACCAAAGTCCCGACTAGGGATTGTAGTATTTATAAATAATAATAATAATAAAATAATAATACCATGCATTGGCAAAGTTGCAGGTCAAGCGGTACATAACAGGCTTACAGAACATGAACATATAGGAAACAAGGAGCTCTTTAGACACGACCTAATTGGCTTTCAAGAGGCATTACCCACACAGGACGCTATGCTTCTGCTCAAGAGAGCTATCCTTGATAACACGACTCACGACATGAGGGGAATCCAAGCACTAGACCTCTACAAGGCCTTCCACAGGGTGGCGCATAAATACATCCTCACCGAGATTTCCTCTCTTAACCGGGACCAGTGTTTTCATGACTACACGAAGTAATTTCTCGCAGATCGCAAGACATATCTTCGGCTAGGCCCGGTTTCAGGAGAGCCCTTCGAGCTCGGCAACTGCCGCAACCCGTAGAGTTCTGTGCTCTCCCCTCTCTTATTTGATATCGCCATGCACAGGCTCTCCACACACCTCGCTGCAATCCCGAACGTACGTCACCCCATATACACGGGCGACATCAAGATCTGGGCACTGGGTGGCTCTCTGGCTGAGCTCGAACACTCCTTAGAAAGCGCGTTGGAGGCTATGGAAGACTTTTTTTCAAACACAGGCCTTGAACTCGCCGCTGATAAATCAGACCTTCTGTTATACCGACTGTCTAGATAAGGGGTTTATAACCTTACGCCTCTGTAAACTTTGCCGATAGAAATTCGAGCTAAAAATGGACAGCCCATAGCAAGGAGGGATTCCGTAAAGATTCTAGGTCTCTTCAATGATGCCAGGGGCTGTAACTCAAAGCCGCTCAACAGGCTCAAGGGGCAGGCTAGTAATGTACTAAGACTTGTAGCCCGCATCTCAAATCGCAGAGGTGGCCTCAAAAGAGGACAATTTGATCAGAGCTTACCAGTCATTCTTTCTAAGCCATGTTACTTACATCGCACCCTACCTCAATTAGGCTAAAGCGGAGAAGGCCAAACTCAATTCTCTAATCAGAACAGGCCTCAAGCGCATGCTCGGCCTTCCGCAGTCCACCAGCACCGAGAAGCTATTGCAGGTAGGACTCCACAACACTATCAACGAGCTAATAGAAGCTCACACAGCTGCTTAAATAACCAGACTTTCATCCACTAAGCCAGGGATAAAGATTTTAAAAATGCGGGTATTCAGCCTTGCCATCAACAGGTGACGAAAGTTCGCTTGTCCAGGGAAATCCGCACTGGAATCATGGTTGACCCCATCCCCCATAATATCCACCCAGTGCATAACGAGAATAGAAGAGTCACGAGAGCCAAGGCCATACTTAAAAAGATAAATCAGCACAAACTAAACGCTCTCTTTGTCGATGCTGCCAGATATCACTGTGGGGATAAGTTCACTATTTTGGCCGTGGACACGGAAGGCAACCTGGTCAATGCAGCCTCTGTTTATACAAAGATTGCCCATGTGGCAGACGAAGCAGCGATCACTCTGGCTTTTCACAGAGCAAAAGCCGCCACTGTTGTCTTCTCAGACTCGTGTACGGCAGTCAGATCTTTCTCAAACGCCTTTGTGTCTGAACAGGCCAACAGTATTGTGGTGAAAGCACTTCAAAGAACTCAGGAGCGCAGCGAAGGAGGGCACCACATCGCGTAGTTTCCAGCCCATCTACGGCTCAGCTAACCCACTCGGATGTAACCCTAACGAGAAGGCTCACCAGATAGCGCACAATTTCCCATGCCACGCTGTCGCGAATAGCCACGCTCGTAATGGGGTTGGCATTTATAAATCTCTGTTGTGTACTTTTCATGAAATTATTTCCCACTAACTCATTGTTTCCCACTACCGTCTGGCCAGAAAAAAATTTCCAGCCCTAAACCCCTATTTGACTAAGCCTCAGGCGAGCAATAGGCTCCCATCACGGAGCAATAGGATGCATCTCTAAAGAGTAGCAGCCTTCATACACAACTACAGGCCGTCCAGAGGGCCCGCGACATCGCGACAAAACTTCCGGTCCCATCGTGGGCGGGGCGGAGCCACCAACTTGATATGGCGGGAGGCCTATGGCTCCCCTAAATATCTGTTCCTTAAGACCTAAATAAAGTTCTTGTGATGTCAATGAGAGTTCCCTCACACTATTTCAGATTAGTAGCTGTGTTAACGGAAACCTAGGAAAAAACACAAATTTAAAGGGGGTACTGACACAAAAACTTTGGCCTCAGGTTTTTCTGCTATAATGTGTTGCTGGGGACTTGTTAATCATGACACGACACATCATTTGCTGCAACACGCACAAGATAATCAATTACAGGCCCCTCTTTATCGATCAGTTTCAGTTTCGGTTTGAGAGAGCTCCAAAAACTGGGAGCAACTACGGTCACCTAGCGTGCCCAGCTCTTGACCACGTCAGCACACAAAACTATAACACTTCTGCACAGCCTGCACCAAAAATTACCTTCGGATAGTAAACTTTTAAGCGAGCACCATGGCCACGCACTCGCAACCAGCCGCCAAGAAATATAGACTGCGGAAACGAATGCAACAAAATAAAAATGGCCGCTATGACGTCATCCTAACTTGTTTTATTGACTGCAATATGGTGACGGGAGGGAAGTAGGGGGTCTCCTAAGGGTCCCCTTCTAGAATGTCAATGACACAACGGATTCGAGGGCTCAGGCTAACTTCAGAACTATATTCAAAATAACTTCCAAGCTATGTCTGCTGTTGATATTTTGCAGATCATATATGAACGTTCCTGGGAATTGACCCCACAGGCTATCTCGGCCACGAAATTTTATCTCAGAGCCTCTTTAAGACCAGTACAGCGTACTTCTGAATTATTTCACTTTTTTTATAGCCTTGCAATGATGTGTTGATCATCACGCTACAGTAAATGTCGCCCACTTTGAAGCAATCTTGCCCGACAACAACAATACAGTATTCATCTGTCTTGTCTGCAATTCCTCCCTTGAAAACACTGCATTGGTGCATTCTTGTCAAGAATGGCACATCGTGCTCATAATGCCCATACTACCAGGAGGTACTGAGCATGCAGCATTTTGAATTTGCCTAAAAGATATGAAAATCATGCAAATGCATAGAAAGCATCTGGACCATGAGCATCATGTTAGCACAGTTTCATAAATAAACAATAACAGATAAATAGATATATACACAATAGCAATATCTCAGTTTAATTATTTGCTTTATTAGTATCTGTGGAAGTATCATGTATTTCTGCCCCTGCTTCCAAAATCAAGCCCTTGCATATGCATTGTTCCTATAGAAAGTTGTATTTACTATGCGAACTGGCAAGTTTTCCCAAGACACATCACAAAAGCAGTTAATTTTGCACCACTCACAAATTCGCAAGCAGTTCAATAGTAAAATTACTAAAGGAAAAGGAACAGTTCCCGCATTTTCTTGAATTAGCTCTGAAGTACAAATGTAGTGTCATTTAAGTTTTACGAAGAAACAATTCGAAAGGCCTCCCGCAGGGTCTTGGCCCTGCAGTATATTTTTATATGTTTCATACCTGAGGCGAGATAGGGCTTCCACTCAACTTGAGGCAAGTTGCTCCGGTGAGGATCAATCAGCTGCGAGTATCCTCCGGAAACTTCAGAGCGTATGTTGCCACTATGTTGCACGTACAGCTGCCTCTCATGCATACCTGTGCAACAGTATGCTACTAGGAAAAATCTGGAGAACACCAGCAGTGTGAATATATATTGTGTGCCGCTGCTTGCAGACAATTGCGCATGGCAGCAGCAATTTGGGACACAAGAGTGTTACGAATTGCTGCCAAGTGTAGCTGCTGCCAAACGGCTTACAAAAATCATGGAAAGTGTTATCCCATACCAATATCTACCATCACATGCAACACCTGCACCTTGCAAAATGAATAACTATGGACTCTGACTGGAGGAAAAAAAGTGTAAACTTAAAAAGGCTCGTTTTCTGTGTTATACACAATATTATTGAGAACAGAAAACGATGCCAAAGAAATTGTAGGGGATCTTAATAGAAGTAATTGTAATATACACTGAAACTTCGATATAACAAACCTGGATATAACGAAATACCGGCCATAATGATGTAAATGAAAAACAGTCTTGCAATAGATACAGTGTTCGGAATAAACCTTTATAACATATTTTCAGAAGTGTGAACTTGCTTATCAAGGTCACCGATAAAGCACAACGATGACACAGAAGATGACAGCATGGCGTTTGTAGGAGTCGTAGACACCACTACGATTTCGTGCAAGCAGAAAGAAGACAGTGAGTTGCTTCCCCTTATTGAATTTTTGAATGGCCGGACAACAACCGTCCCTAAAAGATTTGCAAGGAGCCTGCCGTCATACTGCTTACGTAGTGGTGTTCTCTACAAGAACTTTTCTCTCAGAAGAAGCACCCACCTACTTGTCGTTCCGACGTCACTCCGTGAGGACATACTTTGTGCTTGCCACGATGAGCCAACGTCTGGTCATCTCGGATACACACGCACATTGGCCAGAATCCAACAGAAATACTACTGGCCAAGACATCCAGCTATTGTGAAGCATTACGTGCGCACGTGCCTCGATTGCCAACGACGAAAATCGCCACCGTTAAAACCAGCTGCACTATTACAACCAATTCAAGTGCCCACGGTACCTTTTGCCCAAATTGGAATGGATGTCCTTAGACCATATCCGACTTCCCATACTGGCAACAAGTGGGTAATAGTCGCCACTGATTATCTTACGCGCTACGCGGAAACAAAGGCTTTGTCAAGTGGCACCGCCGTTGAAACCGCACGATTCTTCGTAGAAAATATCGTCCCGAGGCACGGTGCTCCAACAATCATAATAACGGATCGAGGTGCCGCTTTCACGGCCGCGCTCCTGAAGACAGTGCTTGAGCTCAGTGGAACAGCCCATCGGAAAACCACTTCTTATCATCCACAAACCAACGGCTTGACAAAACGCCTCAACAAGACTATTGCCGACATGTTGAGTATGTACGTTGACGTGGATCAGAAGAACTGGGACGACATTCTACCGTACATCACGTTCGCCTATAATACAGCGCAGCAAAAAACTACACGAAGAACGCCGTTCAGTCTTCTTTATGGCCGTGAGGTGACGACGATGCTTGACGCCATGTTACTGCACGACTGCAATGACGTCGATTTGGACGCTGTATCTTTTACCCAACGAGCAGACGAAGCGAGGCAGCTTGCGCGCGTCCGAATCACCCAGCAGCATAATTACGACGCCCAACGTTATAATATGCGACACCGACATGTCGTCTATCGGGCTGGCGACAAAGTCTGGGTATGGAGTCCTATCCGCCGCCGGGAACTGTCTGAAAAATTGCTGAAGAAGTATTTTGGCCCCTACACAGTTTTACAACGCCTGAGCGACGTTAATTACATGGTAGTTCCTGACAGCCCCTCGACAACTCGCCAGCAAAAACCAAAAATCGTGCAAGTTGTGCGAATGAAGCCCTACTTTTCGGACCGATTTACACCATACATCTACTACGTGTTTTGTAGAAGAGCATCGGGACGCTGCTCTCTGGAGGGGGGCAAATGCCACATTGAATATGCAGCACCAAGAGAACAACGAAGAACACGCGCAGCGAGAGGTGAAGACGCGGTTCTCTTCTGATCAGTTTGCCAGTGTTCTGGTACAATTAAAGCGAGTTTCCTGTATTCGACTGCTGCTGTTTCTGCATGGTGACACTAACCACAATATAATTATAAGGTATGCCAATAGTTAGGGACTCTACATTAATTTTGACCAGTCGAGTCTTTAATGCACACCTAAATAAAACTTCACTCATGCATTTAATGCATCTAAGCACACAAGTGTTTTTGCACTTTGCTCCAATCAAAATTCTGCCCCCGTGATTAGTAATTATTACTTGCAACCTTGTGTTTAACAGTGTAATATTGTAATGTATTATTTACCAAGCCACCATAGCAGGTGGTTCAATATTGCAGATCAGTGTCCCACGTTACTTACCAAGATATAGTACAGGGTTGTTTTGTTTGCTTTGGTTAGGGCCGTCCAAGCCAAGGATGCGACTATGCTCAAAAAGGTCAACTACTTCCAACTCTCCGTTTCGTAGATGCCATGCTCCAACAACTGGGCTGGGAAGCTAGACGAAAAAGAAATCAAATCAACATCTTAATATTTTAAAAAACAAAAAAATAGCAGAGAATTGCCACCTTTTCAAGTCTGTGGATTAAAGAAGCTTGCCCACCTTGACTGACCATTCCAGCGATCCCTTGCTTTTACTAGTGGAAGCAACTAGGCCCTCTGGCACCACCACTTGAATAAGGCTTTCTTTAGAGCAGCTTTCCCCACTGGAGCAATTTGATGGCTCTTCCACCACATAGGAGTCTGTGTCGCTACTGTCACTGCTGCTGCTTCCACTGCAACTGGCCATCAAGCCCTTTAACACGGTAAGCTGGTTCTCACCAACACTGAAGTTCCACCTGACAAAAAATTTTTTTTAAAAGTCACAGCTTTGCCGCAAAGGCGAAGCAATGAATGCGACAGCAACAAATTGGAAGGTCATGCTTAGAGTGGAAAGCAGATCGAAACGTGCCCCGCGTTTATCACGCACAATGACACACGAAACGTACTGACAGGTATACATGCACGCAAATAAGCGTCTCAGTTGTTACTTCACTGTGTCTGAAAAGCACACGCTTTTTATAAATGGAGACTACAATGATTGCAGCAACCTTTGTGCACCCAGTAACTACAACATAAATGTTCTAGTGAAAACCCAACGCCAGCCAAGACATGTGATCGTCCCCACCACGAGATAAGGGTGCGCGAGCACCCACCTTCTCCACTCTGAGCAGCAAATTACGCGTAGAAGTTGAGGCCGTGCGCCACTGCACGCTCATTGTGCCATCTTGCTGGTAATGCTGAAAACGCAATAGTTCCCCCCACCCCCCGAGACGCGCGCAGCCGCCCGCTCATTGCGCCATCTTGCTGATAAGGCTGAAAACACAATAGTGTCCCCCCCC
Organism: Rhipicephalus annulatus; assembly: GCA_013436015.1. NCBI lineage: Eukaryota > Metazoa > Arthropoda > Arachnida > Ixodida > Ixodidae > Rhipicephalus > Rhipicephalus annulatus. The sequence goes on along the minus strand of WOVY01014538.1, from coordinate 1,144,480 downwards.
CCCCCGACATGCCCATCACTAGCAGCCAGTGGTAGATATAAATAGCTTGCCGTTTGAACGTTAGAGAACGTGCTCCTCGGAGGCGCAGTGGATAACACTTCGCACTCACGATTAAGTGCACCAAAGTTCGATTCCGCACGCCTGAGTCTTATTCTGGGTTTTGTATTCTTTCTTGCATTTTTAAATATATAGATACGTATACACATACGTTGAGTGACGGCGACGCCGACGGCAAAATCCAGCCGAGAGTGTCCAATAAAAATAAGTAAGATTTCACAAACATCACACGGCGAATGTCAGCAGCATAGTGTTACACTACTGAGTGACAAGAACGGAAACATGAAAGGTACTTAAAAGAAGCTGTACAAGATGCCATAGAGTAGACTCTCATTAAATAGAAACTGAAGTGGCCAGTAAAATATACTCTGTATAGCAGGAGTTCCATTAGGCAAAAGATGAACAGTGGTGTAGAATTTGAGTATCAACCACAAGTATTAGAGGCAGTTGTTCCATTCAGGCAAAAATTCCATCTACAGAGAACCTACTGTATTAGGTTTTCACTGACAGACATTTGTTGAACACATACAATGGCTATAAACATTCACATAATTATAATAAAGTTTAAAAGGGATCAGCACTGGCCACACAGTTACCCAGTGATTTGAGTCAAAGTATCTGATAGTGCAAATGGCTGTTACAATCTCAAAGGCGACTGAAAGCAGCCTTTCGCTTGCTAAGCAGTGAAAATAAGATGCATCTGAAATGTCAAGCAGTAATGCAAGAAAGGGTTAGTAGCAAAAGAAAGACGAAACATGAACACAACACAAACTGTTTACATTGCATTCATGCCTCTTTTTTTGTGTGTGTGTGTACGCTACTGTCTGTTTCATGCACCATCATTTAAAATGACTAATGAACTTGCCCAATAGTCCATCTTTGAGAAGCATTTAAAGGTTCTATAAATGTGATTTTGTGCAATAAGAAAGCAAAATATTTATAATCAAAAATGTTTCCAGCTTCAAGATCTGCTAAATACTAAAGAAAGGTAGGGCTGCGCAGATATTCGAACAGTCGAATATAAATCACTTAAATTTTTATTATTGAAACTTCCCGAAGACAAATATAATCGACATCTGAGTAGCAATGGTCCCTTCGAATTTTCAATATTCTTCCCCCCACTACAGTCTCGTATTGCGATAAAGCTACATTCAGGCTCTGTAAAGCTACTTTCAGGCCCATCGGCGCCTCAGCGCGATAACCAGAAGCACGCTGTCCACATTGTCGGCAGCGCAAGAGTGAACATGTCAAGGGGCGCACCTACCGACTCACTGCTTCTCTCCGACAGATAGAAATACGTGGCGCAGATGAGGAGGTGACACCCATATGCGAATAGGAAGAGGGGAAAATCAGGCGTTGATTGGTGGTTTGCTTGAGCGGCAGCCATCTCCAGCGGCAAAAATAGTGTGAAAAGCCATATGGCCAGCAGCAGAAATTCACTGACACTACGCGGAAGAAACAGAGGAAAGTTGCATCTCGCGAGCGGTGAGTCGAGTGTAGGTCAATGCCGCGCTGCCAGGTTGTTCATACCTTTACGGTTGCAAATGTATTCACTCATGAAAACACTAGTTCCAACATGATGATAGATGTGGCAGAAGTGGTGGCTCAATTAATGGCATTTTGGACTTGAAATATGGATAGGAAGTTAAAAAAATCTACACCAGATTTTTAACATCCAAAATTTCAGATGTTCTTATATATTAATGTATACGAAGCAGATTTGAAACTGCAGACTTGAGAGGAAGCACATCCTTCTCCACCACATCCGTTGAGCTTCCACAGAAGTTGGAAGACGAGAAGATGGTGAAAAAATAGCATCTTTGCCTCTCACATGTAAAGTGTTGTTGGCAACACTTTGGTTGAATTGCCTCGTTTTCGTTAAGACAGCTATGAAACACCACTCACCAGTACTTGATCCACCTAGCCAAAAGAAACACTTTCATGTTGTTATATCATAAAAATATGCTTAGGAATTCTACATGCAAATATCTTTCGATTTGCTTTCCTTCACTTCTTCAGTGGAAAGGAGTTCTACCATTGCAGCCTATGACAACAGGTCCTATGTATTACTGCGAGAAAACATTAAATGTACCGAGCACAGAGGGTTACACATAATCACAGTGATCAGCTGCACATTCCATGCCATATAGAGAAGTGGAAAAGAAACGAAAGAAAGAAAAGAAATGAGAAAAGCAACAAATCCAACCCACTTTTCTCGCCCAGAGCGCGGCTCGACAGCCCTGACAGTTTGAGTGTTGCGCTTCACTACTAGGACATCCTCTGTGCTGAAGTCTTCCTTGGTGTTGTCACAGCCGCTCATGGTGCAGATGTACCGCACCTGTACGCAAATACCACAGCAATGTATAAGAATTCATATTGATGTAGTGCTGTTACGGTAAAGATATTAGAGATGCCTTGCATGATGTGACAAGGAGTGCATGCCATTATGGTCGCGGACAACTTTTATTGCAATAAAGGGAATGTTATGGAGCCAAACTGCACTTGTACCGCCACTGAAGGACATACACTCAAACCTCGTTATAACGTAACATATAACGAAATAAATAAAATTCCCCTTAAAAGCTCCATTGAGAACCATGCATTTTAAACCTCATTGTAAAAAAGTAAAATTAACTGGTAAACGGGTATAACAAATTAAATTAGTCTATAAAATAGTCTATCAGAAAAAAAAAACGACTGTAGTGTGTAAAGTATAACGTTTTCTGCGAAGTTCAACGCTCACTCGGCGCGGCTCTATCAGAACTCACACGCGGACCTTATAGCCACACCACGCGGGGCCGACAGAGCCGTCCTCCTCACACAGCCAGCAGAGAGGATTGAAGGAAGTGCTCAGTGGGTCATATGACCGAGAAGCGGCGCCGCGGTGCAAAGCAATTTTCCTTTAACTTGAAAACACGCGATGGGGAAGCTTCAGAAGATTTAAATTTGTTCACAAATCAGAGGATATCCGTCCTTATTTGAAGTAATCGGTGATGCGCGTCTGCACACATTTGCCTTGCAGCGAGTCAATAAATTTCATACGCAGTTTGCAAAGCATAGTAGCGCGTGGCCAAGTCCAGCGCCAACACTCACTAAAGACGACGACAATGACTGCGTCTATGCTGCTATCCTCTGCACAGAGAAAGGAGGAGCATCTCCACGCGGAGAGAAACAGATCGACATTAGAGAGAGAGAGCCAGCTCTTTGCTACAGCTTTCTTTCTTTTTTTTTCTTCCTCTCTGTTCGCACACGGCCTTGAAAGAAGAAGGGTCTCTTACGTGCAGAGACAGAAAAGGGAGAAGTGTGGCACAGACGCCTTGCAGATCGGCATTTGAGAGAGCAAACAATCCGCCACAGTCTTTTCTTTCCTTTTCTTCTTTTCCTTCTTCGCGCGCAGCGTTGAGAGGTGCCACCGTGGGATTGGGCATGGTGCTGAGAGCATTTTCGAAGCGCGGTGTAATCGAATTAACTGTCCCAAGTGCTTGCGCATTTGAATTATAGGGCATTCTCGCCCAGTAAAATACACATAGCTTTGACGGGACCACAGCGTGAGTTTGAATTAACTGGAAGTTCGAACTAAGCGTGTTTGAATTGATGAGATTCAACTGTGTTTATTTTCCGTCACACGCGTGGTCGCGTAGCGGTACACCGGGCCGCGAGGCGGTTTCCTTCTTTGCATGCTTATAGGTGTGCACCCATCTGAGCATACATTGCCACAAACTGTTATAATCAATTAACGAAGTAATGGATATAACGAAACAATTAAATATTTGTGGCTCCCCTTCAACTTCATTATAACAACGTTTGAGTGTAGTCCCAATTAGCATCCGTGATTTTCCTGTGAAAACAATAAAAAACATTATTTTCTAAAACATTATTTTCTACGGAACGCTGTTTATAAACAGACGCAGTATGCACCAAGGAGATATTCATATTGCTTTCGATTTATGCAGTGCCATTTCACATTTTTTGCACGTATGAAAACGTAACACATTTCACATGTACGTCACGATCAAAATGGTGTCTAAACCTTTTTGTGAGCACTCTTCGTCCTCCAGCTATTTTGTCGACTCGCCGAAGGAGCTTGCGATATATTTTTTCACTCACAAATCATCATCACATCACTTTAATACCTTAAAGACCCCCATGTAGGGGGTATTACATAAGGGGTGGGTTACAGGTAAATGTACACAGGTTTTCAAATGGAAATGTGCGCGGTGACCTTCTCTTTAAATGTTGATGGACACGTGATGGCTGGAACGTCACAGGGAAGGCCATTCCAGTCCACTGCTATACGGGGGAAAAAAGAGGTAGAAAAAGTAGTAGTGCGAGCATGTGGACGGGCAATTTGGAACGCGTGGGCAGTGCGGTGAGATATGCGCGTAGGTGGGACGATGTAGGGTGCTTGATTAAGAGGGCTGTGAAAGAACTTGTGTAGCAAACAAAGGCTGGTAATGCGGCGGCGCACTGAAAGATTCGAAAGACCAGTTTCACGTTTAAGGGATGATATGCTTATGTTATATGAATATGAAGAATGTATAAACCTAGTGGCGCGGTTTTGCACAGACTCTAATTCATTTATCAAGTATACCTGGTGCGGGCTCCATATGGGTGCTGCATATTCTAGTTTAGTTCAGATTAAAGATTTATAGGCGAGAAGTTTGATGTCAGGTGGGGCATGACGCAAATGACACTTCAAAAAACGCAGAGTTCGGTTCGCTGATGATATGACGTTCGTGATATGCGTGCGCCATGAAAGATCACTGGATAAGGTAACGCCTAGATATTTATAGGATTTAATTTGTTCAAGAGTAGAGTTAGCTATTACGTAAGAAAAATGCAAGGGATTATGCTGGGATTATGACTGGGATTATGACTGTCTAAGGAAACAAAGCAAATAGTATAGAATGTTATTATTCGAACATGGCCGTTGTTCAAAACGCGAGCCGTACCGGACTACTTTGTAAACGAGTACATGTGCGGTGGCTTCGCCACCGCACCTTTCCCTTCATTTCCAACTAAACTTGCACACGAATACAGTGCCACATGAGCAAAATGAACCCACGGCAATTATCTTTTTGTCCAATTTTCTTTCTTTCAGATTTACATTACATTGACTACTAATAACATTCCATATATTTTCCTTAGCATTACTGTCTGTTAGTTGTCATTAATATTGTGTATAATGAAGCAAACAAGCCCTTAACATGTCCTCTTTTTTCCTTCATTCATAGTGAGAGTCTCGTTCTGACAGACTTGATGCTTTCAGATAGTATGAGAGGAATTATTGGTCAACTGTTAGGTCATAATAATACCCGTGTTACATGGCATATTTATAGTCATTTGCAACAAATTACATTAGGTGAACATAATATCATTTTACCTGTCACACGACGAAAACAAATGTAACTTTAAATTATTGACCCTGACCTTAGCACTCTTGAGTCGTGACATTAAAAGAAATCAAGATCTATTATAAAAAACTTGCTAGTGCATGTGCGTAGCCTCAAAAATATTTTTTCTTGCTAAAAAGGTGCTAGAACATAAATGCAGCCATTCAACACAACTTGCCCCAGCTGCTTGACAAAAACGAAGACAGACCAAGAGCCAGTCAAAAACCAACATGGCCGACGATATGACCGGAACTGAAGCATGGGAGCCCAACCGACTCCTCCCCGGCTTTAGATATGAAAGAGTGGCAGCAATTTTATGTAGTCACCGCCTCGATCACCCCAACAGGAGCAATCAGACGATCAATATCCGTAATACAGGACACGATGACAAAACGACTACAGAGCACAAATGAAACATGGCCAGCTACAGCCGCTGTGGTTGAGAGTAGCTTTTCTTTTAGACACTATCGCACGTGCTGTCACGTCATCGTATCACTACTAAGTTAACACAGTAATAAATATAATATTTATGAATTACAAAACTTACACATACGTAAGTTAACAGCCATCTCCCTGAAAGGTGCCTGGCATCGAGACTACGCATTTAGTTCGAAATTGCTTGCGAATGTGCTCTGTGAACTCACTCAACAGGAAATGTCATTTTCATCTAATGACATTACTTTCCCCATGTGGCAGCAAACAGATGACATTCGCTGTAAATGACATTAGATTTGCCATGTGACAAGGGTTTGAGATCACGTGCTATGTGACAACAACAGGCTGAAAGAGAGTGTTCCACAATCACTGTCATTGCTACTTGCAGCGCTGACTGCCACTGGCATGTTTAAATGTTCATACGTACCCCATAAAGTAAAAAGAGGGATGGCTGCCACGGTGGCTCAGTTTCTAGAGCATCCGACACATTATTCAAAGGTCGCAGGTTTGGTCCTAGCCCAGTAATCTTTTCGCCAACTTTTTTTCTTCAATACTACATTACATTTACTACTAATAAAGCACCCCTTATACTTTCCTTGGCATTATATTTATTACTATTAAAACATCCCCTATACATTCCTTAGTATTATTGTCTGTTAGTTGTGACTAATAATGAGAATTAGCATAACACAAACAAAAAATTATTAAAATTGCATGATAGCTGTAGATGCACAGAAACCACAATAGCAATTCTCATGCCCCAACTAAGAAACAATAGATCTGGGCACTAGCTGAGGCACACATATCAGATAGTCTGTTTGAATGCGACCACTTCCAATCGCACTAAATACAACTGTGAACACAATGAGTGGTAAGCTATCAAGAATGTTACACCTCAAAGGGGCACTCACCCAATTTGGGCATGGCAAACAAACATGAGTAGATCATGCAGTGGTGACCATGTTGTCAAAAAGCTACAAGGAAATCCATGGGGACCTTCTTGTAGCTTTATACGACAAACACAGGGATGACTATTATGCCCTTTATTGTTCACCAGAAATGCGCACCAAAGGAAGGATCAATGCCTCCTCTATTTCTTTCAATGCCAGTGCAAATGCGGGCTTCTCAACGGGTGCTATTTGAGGGATCGCTATTTGAGGGGCACTGTTTGAAGGGTCGCGCTGCTAGCATCACACACGTTTCCAAACGCTTTTCCCCGGAGATGTGACAGACCTGTTTCCCACTCCAATATCACACGTCTGTCAGATTTGTACTTTCGAGCTCCTCCTTTGTGGGTCGAAGCGACGCCACCGCTGCATCACAGCGCTCTCCGATTCGGCGCATCCAGTTGTGTTCCTGTAATGCTTCTCCATCGGTTGCCCACATAGCGCAAAGAACGACGACACACTATCTCAAAACACCTATCTTTTACAGAGCCAGCGTGACAGCCAATATAATGAACACGAGGAATGCAAGGCGCCACCCTGCGAATCTGTATGCAACTGAATAAAAAATTACTTTATATGATTTACGTCGTGAGGCACTACATGATAATCTCTCTCCTCCACGACTGCAATGCACCCGTGAAGTCTAGGCGTTGGGCGAGAGCAGGAAATGGCTAGAGGAGAGGGTGGTGAACAGCTCGATCGGGCACATCTGACTGGCATTGATAAAATAGAGGAGGCGCTGGAAGGACTATAAAAAAAATAAAAAGCAGATCTTAGGAGGAGGGTAAAGACCATATGCCTGTAGCCGCCATCATACAAGGTATGCTGCTCAATTTTATCGTGTTAATGATTTCATAAATACAACCGCAACATAAATACAACCGCAAATTCAGTATACCATTTCAGGCATCCTATAAATAACCCGAAAATATGCTACAACTGCATGCTTCCATGAAGCACTGTAGCTGCATGCAATATAATAAAACTTGAGCTTTCCAAGGCAAAAGAAAGTAAGACCAAATTCTGTGAAAGAGACGCAAAAATGCACGTGATGAGTGCCTCTTTTTTATCACAAAGCCATCACTTATGAAGTATCCTGTATCTGAGCCAGAAAAAATTTGTAAAGTTAGCAATGGTATACAAGCAAAATAATTGAATAAATAAGCAAGCCACCATACCTGGCCAGTGTGAACATTGATTCCATAAGTGCGAGCCTCCTTGCCACCTGTGATCACAAGATCATCCCCTAAACGATACGAGCTCTTCAGCAAAAAGTCTGCGGACATAGGCAGTGGTTCCACTGTATCGCCATCGAATTTGTACAGGGAGCCATCCAATGATGGAACAAGACGCACTCGCTGACCTCGGTTCCGCATCTGAAGAAAGCCAAGACACATATTACCATGACAGCAGCTACAGGCCAGCAATGCCAAAACCAAATCATTCTGAGAATGATCTACAAAACTGCCTAAAATGAGATCACCACACTATAAAAGAACAGCATTACCAGAAACCAGAGTTGCCAGCTCCACTTATAATAAGCGGATTCGGGCTTCTTTTTTCGCGGAGTTTCCAGGAAGCTTTCCAGTTGCTTGTCCCACTGTTTGAGCTTATATGCCTTTTTCCAGTGAACATAGTTGTTTTGGAAATCATCACGTGCACCAATAGCGCTGTTGTCGTTCACTAATAGCGCATTTGTCAATAACGTTATGTAGTTCAGCACTGAAGCCAAACATACATAGTGGCAATCAACAAGTAACGCTAATCTTGCACACGCATATGTGCATTCAACCAAATGGAGACAAGGTTTAAGAAGAAAATATGAGCTTTCATTCATAGTAGCGCATATTTTCACTGTACAAAATAAATAAAGTGTTTTTTAAGCGCTCCTTCATATTTGAGTGACATCTCTTTTTATAATAAATATTTTAAAAAATAAAAAGTTAATAATTTCATTTTATTTTCACTTCTTTTGAGATGATTATTTGCTTGTTAGCTCGGTAGCATATGGCAACTCTGCCAGAAGCCGACTTTCGCAACCAAAACCACATCAGAGATGGATTGCAATACCTTCAAAGCAGTTTACCTGCACTGTCATATTTCATGCACAATGCCACACAATCTGTTCTTGCTACAAATATCAGGCAAGAAATCCTCAAACTTCACAGTGTCTCAGGTCTACAAAGTTTGAAAAATTCGGTCATACTAGAACATAAGGAAGAAGACACTGCCCGAGATATTGTAAGCCCATTTCATTACGTCTGATATGATCCAAAATATTCATTATTGCAACCGATTTCCAATGAAATCAGCGCAACGCTTCGGTCAAACCAGGACCAAAAAATGCGCTGGCTTCAGCACAGAGTATTCTACAATGGATAACATCTTTTGACAAGCGTTCAAGCAGCGTAATGGCCACCAAAAAAAATTAAAATTAAGCAGAGTCTGTGGACTACAAGAAATTAAGTGGTGTGATGTAATGAGCAAATTTTTCTAAATAGGGTGAGGACAGGTTAGGCAAGACCTAGGTAATGAGAGATCGCTGAAAGAGACCTTCGTCGAATGCACATAAAAACAGGCAATTATGCATAATATTATTCACAAGATATACAGTGTAGTTTTATGACTCAAGAATAAATGATGCATGTTACCTGCAAAAAATATTTTGGAACACAATTGCGACAAAGAAATTGTTGCTTTATTTTTCTTTTAAAGGGGTGGTGCCACCAAACTTCAAGGCTATCCCAAGCCTGTTGAGGGTTTCCTCTGTATGCAAGAACTCTCCACCCAAAGGGTTGGGCACAACAAATGCGTAGAATTAGTTTATTTACTTCCAAAAGTGTAGCTGAATGCTCACTCTCGCGATCTAGTCCCATCGCTTGCGCAGCAACACTGACGTTTCAGAATAGGAGAAGAAACGGCTATTGTCATAACGTCAAACCAGATTTTTAGTGACATGAGTGACCTCCCCCATCTCCGAAATGAGGCTGCTGTTACAACTGTGCTGGCGCCCCTTGCAGAGACACTGCGTGCGTCTGTCAAGGACACTGGGTACTTTCGAAGAGACACTCAACGCGTCCTTCACGGACAACAAAGACGTCCGTCAGAGACGCTGCGCGCGTCCAACAGCGGGGCTGCCTCCTCCTCCTCCAGAGTACATATGTTGTAAATATAAACGATTTGTTTCCTTCTGGCTGCCTTTTGCCTTGCAACTGCCTGGACACTGTTGCAGCTGGCCATGGCAACTTCCAGCACGCTTGTTTTGCTGGCGCTTGTGTGGCACGTGTGTGTGTGAGAGCAGACGAAACTCAGCACAATATGCGTCACAGCCTTGTGTGATCACGTGACCAAGCCACCTATCCATCGACGTCACTGCCCAACTCTGGGCCACGAAACCAAAACCGAAAGTGGTCCATATAACAAGAGCAATATTCAAATTATTTAGCGAAAACACACGAACCTTGGTGCGTGTATCGTGCTTCCTGGAGCTGAAGGAAACGCTTACAGCAAAGAACACGCATGCCACAAAGTTGGTGGCACCACCCCTTTAAATAATCATTCATTCAAAGGAATGCTACAGGAAAAAATAATCATTGTCATATTAGTAAATTCAAATTGCTCTCTCATGATACCAGACACGAAAACTTGCTGCTAGATATCACTTGATAAGCGAGAAAATGCACAAAAAGAAAGTGTACGTGGCAACGGCACTATGAAGTTCTCACATTAGTTGTCATGACGTCATAGATTTTGACGTCATTTACAAGGGTCTACAAAGTTCCTAATTATTTAAAATGAAGTGCATTGTTTTTCAACGAGGCAGACATATAACATACCAAGTTTTCGGGAGTTTAGTTGAAACAATGCGGCCAAAATGTGAAAAACACTTTGAAATCCGTGACGTCCTCATTGGTGATTTCGGTGGAATATTTAAAAATGAAGCTTTTGACAGTGATTTTTACAAGGACACTGCAGTTTTGGACATTAGGCAAGCTCATTTTTGTACGAAACTAATGACCACTACTACAATGTTGGTAGCTTTCATATTCAATTCACATACTAAGTCAGGCACATTTACTAATAAATCAGAGGAAACTGTAGACAAGAATGTCACACCAACACACCCAAGCGTCCATTTCAGCAGAAGACAGGTAATACATCGGAATACTTGCAACTATGTAGAAATAACTACTTAAACAGATGTATTAAAATGTGCATTAGCTGACTATATTAAATTGTATCTGAATAGTATTCATAGTTAAGATCTTTATGGAACAACAGCAACAACAACAACAACAATAATAATAATAATAATAATAATAATAATAATAATAATAATAATAATAATAATAATTTTATCTTACTTCCAGTTTACTAAGGCTTGAAGACAGAAGGCCCCCTGGGCCCGTTTCATGCGACCATACCAGGTTTCCATGAGCCTTGGGATCAAGCGCCGATATTTTACCATCGAGTGTGCTCACAATAAATAATTCGCTGTAAGCAAGCAAAAATAGGGGCCATTAGTTCTTGCACTAGAAAATTAGCCCTCTCTCTGCTTTACAAATGCAACCGCGGTAAGGGCGCTTAGTTCTCAAACTCCATTTCAAAAGAAAAATGCCTAATGCCAGCTGCAAGCCAACACGCCAGGAAGAAAATTTCGACTGACATTCTGACGATGACAAAACAAGCATTACCTTGGAAGCAACCTTTCATGATGCAGAGAAACAACACACTCTTTTTTTTTTTTTTAATCACGCGATTCAACAAGTGTCTCACCGGCACTCAATGTAGCCGCGCGAGCGAACAGGAAAAGTGTGCGTAGGATGCAAGACACATCGACAAGGTAATCGACAACGAGATAATGTTGATGGCAACAAATAAGCAATCCCATGCACAGTACATTACGGAACCACGCTAACTTGTACAAAAAGGCGCGCACTACACTGAGCGCTATGTATGAGTCATGCTCTCACCGGAACGTCTTTCTCTCGTCGCTTGGTTTCGGAGCTTGGGAGCAATCTGGCAGTTCGTTCGTAGGCGATTCGCTCGCGCTTCCAACAACGACGACGCATAGAATGATAGCAAACGCATAGAAATGCATCATATCCTACTGTCTAAGCATGACAGTCCAAAAACATACGGTCCAGAGCATCACATGAGCACCACAGTCAGGGAGGCGCGGAGACAGAACGTGCAGCAGACTTCATTATCGTTTTCATCCGAGTGCCCAACGTGTAAAGCAATGACGTGTTCTCAAGTAGCAGCAAAAATCTAGCTGTAGTTTCACACTCAATGCCAAAATTTTTATGGCAATAAATTGAACAAAATGTCAATCTAAATAATGTTTAAAACGTTTTTTAACATTTTTTATAAAAAGTGTGTTGTCAATTGTGGTCAGTTTTGAGATAATACTGCGACTATAAAGTTTTTTTTTTAACTACTTAGAGGGATTTTTGGCGCTGCAATCGTGCAGTGAATACATTGCAGAACACCTACACTATACTATACGCTAACTATAGACTAGGGGAAATCACGGAGGAAGGAAAGTGGGGGAAATGGTACCCTAGCAATGGAGTGAACGAGGTGGCCGAACCGCATCTCGGCTGGTTCTCCGGCAGTTGACAGCAGCAGCGGCGCTGTAGTCCCATAGTACTGAAGACCTCAAAAGCGTCTGCTTTGTGAGCGCGCGTGCCCGAGCCTGCGAAAGCGTGTAGTTGCTCGTTTTAGCGCGTTTTTGAGCCTTTATCAGTGGACGCCCTTACTATGCGCCATGGTGCACGAGTGAATATGTAGGCACGCCAAAATTTTGTCGATACAATCACTGTTTCAAGAGCCTGCCGACCCAAAGAAAAAAAAAATGCCAATAGGAATTCACACGCAACCGGCTAGCTTCTTACTCAATCAGCGCTTTGAGCTGCGTTACATCATAAGTGGCTACTGGCGAACTACACAAAAAGAAGAAGTATCAAAACCGCGTTTAAATCATACGCTCGTTTTGTCGGCAGTCTCTGCGATATCCAGAGTACAGTGTTCCTCATATGAGCCTAGTTGTGGTTGATTGTTTCACGAGAAACCCAAGTATAGGTAACGTTGTTACATTTATAGTGGTGACGACTCAGTTTTATCATGCCGGTTTTGCAGAAGATAATAATTATTGCTTTCTGAAAGGCTTATAACATATTCATATTAAAAACAGCACACAAACATATACTCATACAAACATATACAAAAGTGCCAATTGTATATATAGCCCATCTGTTCATCTCCGTAAATTCATTGTAACCAATTCTCATTTTGTATCTACAGCTTAAATTGTGCTGTTTTCCAAATACTCTATGGGCATAACACCATTGAAAGCCAGCAAATTCATGATGATGTTTCGTATTATAAGTTTAGTTCTATTAACTGTAAAAAGTGTAGGCAGGCAATGGTGCATCTTGTATTGAGAAATTTACCTTCCTTATATATGTACACACACGCACACATTATTCCACACACACACACACACACACACACACACACACACACATATATATATATATATATATATATATATATATATATATATATATATATATATATATATATATATATATATATATATATATATATATATATATATAGTGGGAGTAATAATTCAATGGGCCAGTTAGTCTTTGTGAAGGTATGGGATATGGCACAACGGGAGCGTTGTCAACAAGGATAAATATATTTATTTCCCAACAGTTTCGGGAGGGGTCCTCCCTTCATCAGGGGATGAGTTATCCCCTGATGAACTCATCAGGGGATAACTCATCATGATAACTCATCCCCTGATGAAGGGAGGACCCCTACCGAAACTGTTGGGAAATAAATATATTTATCCTTGTTGACAACGCTCCCGTTGTGCCATATCCCATACCTATATATATTTATATATGATATGCCCCTTAGCACAGCTACTATTTTTAGGCGGTGCACTTATCGTCCGACTACGTTAGATTCGAACTAGTTTTGAGACCTCATACTGTCGAAAAGGTGAAATCTACAGTGCGCATTTGTATATACACGCTATATTCATCTTTGCCAACTGTAAACTATTGGAGCAGGGCGACCCAGGATTTTTTTTTTTTTCGAGGGGTTCAGGTGTCCAGCAGAACGCCTAACTTTGGCAATTAGTGGTCGCTGTGAATGCGTTTAAATATTTTAGTATACCATAAAAAGTTAAATTATGAAAACATTTCGTGGTGTAGGGGGTTCAGATTACCATCCTCTCCTCTCTTATGGATTTCTGGTTCTGCGTGCGTGTGACAGTATTTGTTTTTTAATCTCGCAGCTTTCTGAGCACAGCTAACTTCCAATAAATCGGCTCAGTTATTTTGAATATTGTAGACACCTAACCAACGAAGAAAGAGTTAAGAGAGAAGAAATCAGTATAGGACACACCCTTTCTGAATTATTTCCGATCTCTCACAAGACCTTTAATGGAGCTCAAATTCAGTAGATTGGCGTGTAATATTTCAAGGGCTATGTCATCGTGTGCTAGACATGAATGATGGGCAGGTGCGAAGAAATCTGCATCAAGAAAGCGCGACTGAGGAGCCGAAGCGCATAGCAGTTCCTGCACGCGGCGCGCGGTTCTCTTCAGTACTATTCGATTGCAGCGCCGCTGCTGCGGGCAACGCGGAAGGGATCAGACGCGAGGCCTGTCGCGAGGCGCGGTCACCCCACTCAACACTTTTAGTACACTTTAGTATAGGTTTTAGTATAGGTGTTCTGTGACTGTACCACGACTGTACCATGGTGTTTACGGCGTGGAGAGGTAGTAGTAGTAGTAGTAGCACAAAACTTTATTGTATACTTAAACCAGACAGGCTAGAACTTCAGTGCCGTGAGGAATATACAGGGTGAAGAGCGTAGTCTGTCCGGCAGGGTGGCCCCACGGTGTTCTCTGGCCCCACTGGCACGAGCCTCCGATCAGCTTGTTCCATTAGGGCTGGGCTAAGGTCCCTCATCCATTGAGTAACATAAGGCTTGATCTAGGAACCTTAGGCTGAGCAAGACAGCAGCGCCTCCCATTCGTCTCATGTGCCAATGGTGTCGTGTTTGTCGTGCTCTGCCAACGCCTTGTGTTCTGCACACTCCCACGTGATGTGAAATAGTGTTGGTGAGGTACCATTGGAGGTACTGCCTTGGTACTACTACGTGTTTCTGGTACTACAGCAGCGCTAGTTGCGAGAGGAATGTGAATTGTGCTCATGTTGATGTAAGTGTACCATGCGAACACCTTTACTCTGGTCCGACTAGTGCCTTTAACATCTCACAATGGTGATATTTCCTAATGTCTCGTTTATTTCAAGACGCGCTTTTTTCATTATGCTGCATCCCTGTTCTCGCCACCAGTTTTTTTCTCCGGTGCTTGGATCCAAGTTGTGTGCTCACCGAACAAATAACCCACTAATTACATTGCGAACTTTTACCGAAACCGACTTCACAGAGTTCGAAAACTATGTGCAGAGTAACGCTTATGTAGAGCAGCAGCCCAAGTTTGCCTTACTTAATTTGCCACGTGTTGGTCATGATTTTCTCGTAGTGCAGCCTCAAATTAAAAAGGGGAAACGGTTGAGGACAGATACTACTACCGCTTTGCAGCTTGCTGAAGCAGTCGCCTTATTGGAAACATTACCGGGATGGAAAGCTGCTGGCAGGCTGACTCTTAAGACTGACAACGACATGAGAAAGCTAATATTCAAGTCGGGAAACCTGGAAAGAATTCAGGACAGCGTCAAGGAAAAGTCAGCCACTGCCATTTTTATCAATTTCGATATTCTTACGGGCGTCCAGCACGCAGCACTTCAAGAGTTTTTTCGCCTGCCAATTTACGATCGGTACACGGTGGTGTTGAATATATTTCGCAACCACGCTCGCACGAAAGAAGCCAAGCTGCAGATAGCTCTTGCCGAGATCCCGTACTACCGCGCCCGTATCTGGCATCTGCACAAGGGTACCGGCCGCAATACGTTTGGCACTGGCCAGACCTACTACGAGCGACAGCAGCAGCAGCTGCAGACCCGCGAAGCTGCACTACGCAGGCAACTGGCGCAAATAAAGGACGAACGTAGCCTTTTGCGAAAGAAACGACGTCAGCTGGAGTTTCCAACTGTGGCTGTCGTTGGATACACGAATGCTGGAAAGACTGCGCTCATTAAACGACTAACGGACGACGATCGTCTACAGCCGCGCGACCAGCTCTTTGCCACGCTTGACGTCACGGCGCATGCGGGTCGACTTAACATGCTGAAATGTGTTCTTTACATGGACACCGTCGGCTTTATCTCGGACATACCAACGACTCTAGTGGCATCCTTCGCGTCGACACTCGATGATGTCGTTCTCGCAGATGTCATCGTGCACGTACTCAACCTGAGCCACCCCGACCGCGAAGCTCAGCGCAGTAACGTTCTCGAGACATTGGACAAGATAGGTGTGCCACAGAAGCTCCTCGACAGCATGATTCAAGTGGGAAACAAGGTCGACTTATTGCCGTCGTCAGTGCCCGAGAACGGATGGGAGTGCATACCTATTTCGTGCATGGACGGCACAGGGCTCGCCGAGCTGCGGGTCGTCATCGAGCAGAGGCTTATCGAAAACACTGGCCGGTCAGTGGCAAGGTTTCGGGTTTCTACAGGAGGTTCAGAGTACAGCTGGCTGTATAGGGAGGGCACTTTCATTTCATCAATTGTGGATGCCCACGACAGCAATTATTCTATTGTAGACGTCGTACTTTCAACTGCTGCAAAGGCAAAGTTTAAACACCTTTATGGAAGTATGTGTGCTGTGGACTAAATAAAATGTCTACTTGGACTGCAGTTCAAACAATAGCCTACCGATACATGGTTCACTACCATGGTGTCAGCAACCCAATTACACTTCTGTCTTTGCCCTAGTGTGGCGGTTCGCTTGCTAAGAAGGAGGGCATGGATTTAAAGGGATACTTGCACAAAAATTCTCATTGTAATTTTCTTGTATCAAACATGAGGGCAAGCCGTCAGCCACCTGGAAATGTGCTGCTACGAGCGAGTGCACCCTGAAAAAGTAATTACTATGTTTTACAGTGAAAGCTGTTGAGAAGTCACAAGCATAATTTTTGGCACCGTAGTTGTCCGCTGCCTGGGTCCGTAACCACTATTGTGCAAAATAAGAAAAAAAACTAAATGAATGAAAGATTAGGCAGATCCCACGTACCTGGAAATTGACGTTATGCGAAGCATGCATAAATTTTTTTATTAAGCGACACTTCATGAAATGACACTAAATATATGTACAAATGTTGTGCGCACAGACATATGTTGAAAAGTTGGAGATGTTTATATAACCAGTTGTTTGCACTTGTGCAATGATGCCCCTGGAACATGCGTATTAACAACACCAAAGCAGACGTGAAGCGCCGATGCTCGCGAGGATGCTGGCTCTGGACACTGCAACATAAATAAACTTCAGCGCATGGCAACTAACCACAATTGACATTAACCCCGCGTGACGGCTGTTTCAAAGAAGTACATATGTAATGTTTATAAAATTGGGTAGGCAGCACTGCAACCACTATTGATTTTTCACGAATATTAGCGTCTATTTTAAAAGTATTTCCAAGACGTGGTGCAGCTCTGTGGTAAAATGCTTCATTGCCACGCAGAATGCTTGGGTTCAATTCCATCTGGGACCCTGACATTTACTCTATTATTAGCGTCTATTTTAAAAGTATTTCCAAGACGTGGTGCAGCTCTGTGGTAAAATGCTTCATTGCCACGCAGAATGCTTGGGTTCAATTCCATCTGGGACCCTGACATTTACTCTTTGCATTCGTCGGGTTGACGCTACTGATGTTGGGTATTTGTTAACGCTCGCGTGTTAAATTTGCTCATGTGTGTTCTTGTTGTTCCTGAGTAGATACTAAAGGTCTGTTCGATTCACCTGCACCAATCTGAACCGGTTCACGGCTGTGCACGAGAAGTTCAGAAATTGTGCAGCGCGAGTTTGGTGGTGAAGGCACAGTGCGACACCCGGAACGAATGACGATGTGCTAACAAAGTGCAAGCCTCATTTCTGTTCACTTAATTTACACCGTTCACCTAACACTGACTGATGGCGAACCGCACATGCGTACAGTTTATGAGCTGCAAACAACTTGGCAAAACACATCACGTTAGTCGAGGTGGGCACGGCGCTTACGCCAAAGTGCTGCTTCGTCTGCTCAGCTGCACTATGCAGGACCGTAGCGTAGGAGCTGCAGGAAAATCGTGAACCAGCGCTGCACCTCTCAAAACAAATGTCAGGGTTCAGAGGTCCTCCATGCTGCACCGTTGAAACGAATGAAAAGGTGCAGCATCTCGCGAACTGGTTCATGTGGTGCAGGTGAATCAAACAGACCTTAAGTGTGATCACCTGCGGCACATACCCGCATACCAGCTGCACACACCTGCCTGTGGGTATGTGCCACTGTCTGGTGGGAATCATTTGACGACGTAAGTGATGACAGACAGACAGACAGACAAAGAACTTTATTCAGGTCCTGAGGAACTGCGTTGTAACGGCCCCGTTTAGGGGGAATCCGTAGCAGTCGCGGGCCGCTCCCACGTAGGAACTGGAAGACCGTGGCCCTCCGCCCTCTCGCAGGCCCTCTGGACAGCCCGAAGTTGAACCAAGAGGTCGCCGCTGTTAAGGGCTTCCTCCCAGTCCTCTTCTTTGTTGAACTCTGCGTCACGTAACGCAGGACATTGCCAGAGCATATGAGGTAATGAGCAATACGCCTCACCGCAGTCCGGACAATGCGGCTCGATGTTGGGCGAAAAATGGCTGAACCTGCCACGCGAAGGGAAAGACCCCGTTTGGAGCATCCTGTAGGCCGATGATTGCGGTCGCGTAAGTTTAGGATGAGGAAGTGGAAAAGTCCTCCGAGATAGATGATAATGAGTCATGATCTCGTGGAAAGTGAGTAGCGAGTCCCTGTATCTTCCGGCATCCCCGCCTGCGAATCCGCCGGGACCGCCGCGGTGAGCGATACCTCGCGCACGGTCATGGGCAAACTCATTGGCGTTGGGGACATCAGGATGTACGTTGGCCCCCATGTGGGCCGGGAACCATGTTATGGTGTTAAACCCGGCAGCCCCCTCACAGCCGAGGATGGCCGCTGCCTCACGCGAGATCGAGCCCGAGGCGAAAGCCCTAGCTGCGGAACGCGAATCTGTAAAGACATTAGGACGCGATGGGTCCTTCATTGCTATGGCGATGGCGATTTGCTCAGCCACCATTGCCGAAACCTTTCTAACCGAGGCAGAGCATAGGAGTGTGCCACTATGATCGACCGAGACCACTGCGAAGCGATCCGAACGCCCGTACTGGGCTGCATCGACAAAGGACGCGAGATGCGGTCTGTTTGCAACTGATTTTAATAAGGAACGGGCCCGAGCTATGCGGCGCCCCACATTGTATTGTGGGTGGACATTTCTTGGAAGTGGAGCTACCGAAAACGTGCCTCTGATCGAGGGTGGCAGTGTTACATTACGCTGGTTAGTCGCCGTAGGACCGCAGCCTATGGATTCCAGGATGCGCCTACCAGCCCTCGAGGACGATAGTCGCACGACCTGAGCCATCTGCTGGGCCTCGATCACCTCCGAGAGGGAGTTGTGCATGCCCAATTGTAGGAGCTTCTCGGTGCTAGTGTGAATAGGCAAGCCTAGAACTCGCTTTATGCTTTTGCGCATTAGTGTATCAATTCTTGCCTCTTCTCTTTTGGACCAGCGCAACGCGGAAGCGACATAATTAATGTGGCTCATGAGAAATGCATGATAGAGCCGAAGGAGATTGCTCTCGCTCAGCCCGCCCCTGCGGTTCGAGACCCTGAGTATGAGCCTCAGCATGCTCTCCGTCTTGGAGGTGATGCGGGCTATAGTTCGTGAGTTGCCCCCCTTGGACTCTAGTAGGAGTCCGAGGACCCTGATGGAGTCCACCCTGGGTATTTTCTGCCCATCCCGTGTGTATAAAGCTATGGGAATCTGTTCTAAAGGAGTGAGGTTCCTCAGTCCTTGTCGGGTGGGTCTGTATAGTAGTAACTCAGACTTTGCCGATGACAGGCTCAGGCCCGAACCGACTAGAAAGTTCTCCGTGATGTCTAATGCCTCTTGGAGCGCCCGCTCTACCCCGGCGTCGGACCCTCCCATGCACCACACGGTGATATCGTCCGCGTAGAGAGCATGGTTAACCCCGTGCACCGTAGCGAGTCGCTCCGAGAGGCCCTTCATGGCAATATTGAAGAGTAGAGGAGAGATAACTGCCCCCTGTGGGGTGCCTCTCGCTCCCAAGGTAAATTCCGTGGATTGGATTTGACCGATCCTAATGGTAGCCCTGCGATCCCTGAGCAAAGACCTAACGTATGCGTGGAACCGTTGCCCTAGACCCATAACCGAAATTGCTTCAAGCACAAACTTGTGCGAGATATTATCAAAAGCTTTGGCTAGGTCTAGAGCTAGTATGCCTCTAGTATCCCTGGTGTTGTTGTCAATTATTTGTCTTTTGATAAGGAGCATCACGTCCTGTGTGGATAGTCCAGATCTGAATCCTACCATACGTAAGTGATAAGATTGTGACATTATTCACGTCTTGACCAACACGTCATATTTGGCAAACCATCTTACTCTGCCATGCTGATTTTGGTTCACACCAAGTTAAGGGGGTGATCAGGAGAGCACCCAAACGTAAGCGGCTAGATGATAGGTACGCTCAAAGTTGCCAAAGTTCACTAAGAAATGCATCACATTTTAAAAAATGCCAAGGACAGAATAAAGTCGAACCTGCTTCCCCTGCATGTCAGGCCAGTATTCTACCGTTGAGCTACGCCCGTGCTTCCGTTGCAAACTGACCCTACGTCAGATAACAAAACCTTTTAGAACAGCAAAGACACAACCAGGTGTCACACAATGCAAATTGCATAACAAGTGGGTTGTAAAATGCCCCAACCCATTACAAAAGCCTCTGGCATTATGCTTCATCATCAGCCTTACATCAACGAAATGCACAGAATTCCTTGCAAGTGTATAGCTGCTTCTTTGCAGGATGACATAGTGGATGCCTCCCTACTACAAAAAAAATTAAGATTTACAAAGTAATGGGTACCCTGCAAGAGTACTTAAGGTAGTTGCCGAAAGAGCATTTAAAATAAAAGGCTTCAGAAAGGCCGCTCTTTTAATATGTTTTGCACAGGCGTGGCAGTTTTTAAAAGCTACTTTCAGTTACTACTGTACACTGATGTAACAACACTGTATGGCCTTGTCACATGCTCACCAAGATGGTTCTGCCACCGCTCCACACCATGGCTCAGCTTCCGCCATACAAACTGCCATTGTGAATGTTTTGGCGACATTTTTGAATATTTTTGTACCTATTGTCATTACAATTAGCCAGACTGCTGCTTGAAGTCACCGGAATTAGTAATGTAGCCAGACATCAATCTAGTGTCCATGTCTGTAGGTGTGCCATGGTGAACTTGACTTTTGCCGAGCTTTACACTTGCTCACAGAAGTCTTTATACAGGAGATTTGTTCGGCTAGATAAAATTGCCTTCAGAAAATGGTGTCGGTACCCCTTTAATTCCCAGCCATGGCTGCTCAATTGTGACAAGGCTGAAAACCTACATTTAAGTGTACTGTAGTTTTCCCATGTAGGTTGCCAGCATGTGAAAGCAGCACCAAGTGATAAGAGATGCAGGTTTTTTTTTTTTCATTCTTTAAGCCTGTAGTCCGAACAAGAGAAAGTAAAGAAAGAAATTAAAAATTTTATTTACATGGTGTATATCTAAAAGCCCGAATGGGATGAGTCTCCTTGGAACAGCCCTTGCCCCAGTTGCGATGTCTATACAGTATGTGTCACTGTAGGAACATCTTTCGGGCTAGAAGGTACGGCCAAGGAAGGAAGTGTCATCGTGCAGGAAGTCTGGTAAATTTATCTCGAGGAAGCCCAGCTTCGAGTAGAATTCGACGACATTCTTGTCTCCCATCAGCACTTGGGAAAATACACCATGTGATCCTGCAGAGGTCAGACAGAATGGTCACTAAGCTGCATGTTTATGAACAGTGAGGTCACTGACAATGCTATTAGACTATATAGGGTATCAGGCATATTTTACAAGACTCAAGTTATGAGTTTTGACAGGCAAGTTTTGCATGGTGAAGCTTTCTCTAGCTGCTGTATCGTGAGGTCTGCATAACTGCCAGCCACGGTGCGATGTCCATTGTGTTAGGCAATTTTCTTTCAGTTCAGTGAAAGTACTCACAGTTCTGCGACGATTGTCACACCATCACATCACACATCAGCGACAAGTTTTTCCTCCAGTGTGACAACACCAGTGGGTTATTCAACCATTTTGTGCAGTTATATCGTCACAAGAAACCCAATAAAAAATTTACCTTGTTATATTTGTAGTGAAAAAAACCAGACGCAAACCCAAGTAATGAACACATACACAGGATGCTAGCGCCCGTCCAGTGTACTTGTTAAGAAACACGTACTTGTGTTTAATGTGTTAATTTTAATGTCCCATATGTTTCTTACTTGTGTCGGCATCTGGTTTTTTGAGTTGCAAATATGATTACAAGCGACTCAAACCAGATGGCCTGCATCACCACCTTGAAGGAATTTTAGCAGACTGCCAATGAATTGACCACAATGGAGGCTCAGACTTGGCAAGGAAGAAATTTGTATTATACCCCTATCACACGGTATCTCTATCATTCGCTATGAATGACATTAGGCTTTAATGTCATTTTCCTTAATTCTACATGGGCATAGTAAATGACATTCACACTTAATGACATTCACTCGTTGAGTGTGTTCACTGAACTCATGGAAGCGCGACATGTATACTCTCATCAACAGGCACTTGACAAGAGATTACAAAATCGACATCTTAAAGCAAGTGTAAACGATGTTCAAATGTTTATTAGAGGTTAACTTTTCGGTAACTTTTTAACGTGCAACACGATAGTGGAAGCAATTTGTGCTGCTATATTCTCTTTCCCAGACTTTGACTTGACGATATAACACCCTGTCAGCCACGTTTACACACGCTCGCTGTTCTGGTGCAACTTCACCGCGTTAGGACTAACTAGTAGCAGAGCACGCACAATGGACGCCAGTTTAGGGAGAGCATTTTTAACCAATTTTCCTTTCTTGGGAAGCGCCGCAGTTCTGTTATTCGCTGACGAAGTCGAAGCCCAAAGAGCAGCATGAACGAATTCGCGAGTAGGCGCAGCTCCAAATCCATCATCGTCTGATCTTTCAATATCAAGTTTGAGGCGCTTCAGTCGGCTCTTGTGCTTTATTCGCAGCAGGTGGAGAGCAATTTTCATTCCTTTGCACTGGTAATAATTTATCACGGTTGCAAATTTATGAACGCTCTCATGGTTTCAAGTACTGCCGACTGCAAATTGTGACTGCAAGCTTTAAGCTAGTCTTGCTTTGGTATGAGGATTTTTTTTCCTACCGATGCTGTTTTATCACATCGCAGTATATTTTCAATCAGCCTAACAATGTTATGTAAATTAAATGCACAATTTGTAACTTTTTGGTATCACAGCAGCCTGCCAATAAACATTGACACGAACTGCGAATGTAACTTCATGTAGTCTGTGAACCTGGTATGCAAGATCGCAATGACATTCGTTTTGAATGCCATTCGCTGCAAATGGCATTACACATGCTGTGTGACAGAGTATTATAGAGAGAACACCAGTATATCGGTCTTTTACCTAAGAAAAAGCTTGCACAAAAATTTCATGAGATCAAATGTGACGCTTCAGGCCTACAGGTATTGGCAAAGTGCATTAAGAAATTGGCAGTTTTTAGTCGGTATGTGCAATTTAATCCAGTGGAGCACCAGTCTTGAAGTAAGTTGCTTCAAAAAGTGTTACCCTAAATAGAGCAACCGTGCGATCGAGTAACCAATAAACCATCAAAAACGGCAGTAGCAATTAAAAATCTCTGAATGATTACAAATGCATGGAAGATACCTTAGGCTGTCACACTTAGTTTCTTTCCTGCATGCACTTGCAACAGTTCTCGCATTATCAATTTGGAGTGAGTAGATAATTGTCTACGCTAAAATTCAGTTGCATAATGGTGATCAGCTGAAATTGAGCACAAAACATAGTCCTTTTGATATAAAACTGTGGCATATGACGGTTTGCTAGACCTTTGCTTTTTAATTACAGGAATTCAGTGATGCTGACTTACAGTAAAACAGTTTTCAAGTAATTATGTAATTGCACAAATAGGCAGGCAAACTAAAAAATTTGCATATGAAAAAATTGCTAGTACCTAAATTGTGAGATTATTAACTATTACTGTACCTGTAGATTAGTAGAGAACGGTAACTGGGACTGGTTTTTTGCATACATTAATGAGGTATAGCAAGAAAGACTCAGGGCCTATAAAGAACATCATCTCTCTTTTCCCTGCTTTTAGAGAAACACACTTGTGGCAGTAGATGTCAGGATTCTGCAATTGTTGCTGAAGCTTGAATGAGCAAAAGCACATAGCTTCTTTAGTTTATTTATTTATCATAGTGCCCACAGCGCCCAAGGGCATTACAGGGGGGGGGGGGGGGGGGGCAATACAAAATTTCAACACTGAATACAGATACTTGCACTTCTACAACACAATAATAACAATTCACTGTAAACTATACGTAGCGGCATGTGGGGGTAAACAATACAAAGCAGCTTCACAGTACTGTTTCGTCCCTACACATCCTCGCGAGTACACCACTCTAGACCCCGAAGTAATCTTGAAAATACTTTATGTGAAGTAACCTCTGCTACTTCATAAGGCAACCTGTTCCACCGCGCTATCGTCCTGCGAAAAAAGGACATTTTAAATGTGTCAGTGCGGCAGCTTATTTCCCTTATCTTATTGGCATGATCACAAAAGTGCAACATTTATGATAACAGGACACACAGTATGCTTATTTACTTGAGTGACATAAATTCAAGGAGAGGTTTTTCTGCAAATTTCATTTTATTAGCTTCCTTCCTCAACTCTCCTTAAAAAAAAAAAAAAAATTCTGCCTCGCACATTGCAAGCACCTAGAGTGGGTACTCCAGCAAATCAGAAATGATTGACATGCTGTGGCTACAAACGATCAAGAGTAGCAGGTATAGGAAAGAAGTTGTCACAGCATGAACAGTTCCACAAAACTCCCACCTTCATCTGCTGTCTTCAGGGTATGTACCAACTTCATTGGCCATGTAGTACCACTGACAAATCTGGTAAGAAATTATAAAGAACTTTGCAAAGTAATATAGTTGCCAACAAAGATAATGCAAGAATACCACCCCTAGTTGAATTGGAGAGTGCAAAAAACAAGTACCACGAGTTGTAAGAATAATTCAGCAGGCACCGTTCTGCAAGTTATATTTGTACCAATAATGACAAATGATACTTTATCAGTCAGCTCTACCACTTCCCTCAAGGCTAGACATCTAGCTAAACTTAACAATATAAGTTTAGCATTTTTTCGTTTACAGGAAAAGCGATTCATAATTCGTTAAAACAGAAAAACTGACTTGACTTCCAACAAAATGATAACTTAATACTCACCATTTGACTTCAGGGCAGCTAGAACACAAGCCAGCAACCGCTTGGACACGCTAGAATCCACGATTGAGGGCAGCATACTCATGGTCACGCATGATGGGTGGTGCTTGTATACAACATCTGGGACTTTGACAGCCTTTGCGTGGAAGCTGTTCATTATTTGCTGCAAAGATAATTCATGAACAGAACATCATTCGCACACCCTCAAGTTCTAACCAGAAGGGCTGTCCTACCTATCGTGTTTATACTAGCGCACATAAAAAAATTCCAGTAAACTGTCTAAAAGTGGCCGGCTAGTCCATAATCAACTGTGCCAATTATGTCACCATAAGAGTAACACAGCAAAATAGAAAGGTAAAAGAAGTTCCAATTTTTCTAAATGGTAGCCGACGGCAGCTACACTGATGGCATGAAAAAAGAAAACTGCCTTACGCAGTAAGTGATGATGACTACTCATTAGACGATTCTGTAACCGAACCAGAGTAAATCAAGAAAAGTTTTGCAATAGAGGAATGTGACAAACTGAATAAAAAAAACTAAACTGAGTCGCAATAAAGTTCTGGTAAATTTTAGACAACTCTCTTCGCTTTTCACAGCACTAAAAGGAGTTAAAGGGAGTTGGCCAAGTACTGTGCACAGTATGTATGTGCTAATGAAACAGATAAAAGGGAAGTAGCAAAAATCAACTGACTGCATATTTTTTTACAAAATTTATGTTTACATTGTTGGCACATCAGCTGGCTCTTTCAACAAAAGTGCAGTACACAGTTTAACCCAATAACGCCAAAAAATATCTATCAGCCAATTTTATCAATTCTTGGTACCTACTGACATTAAATGTGATTGCCATTCTTTTGGGACTCCATGGAGCTGCCTAACATCTCACAATGCTGTGCCTTCATCACTTCTGGCATCTTTTAAAACCTTCTACATCAAATTAGCTTTCAAAAGCAAATATACTGAGACTGATGAAGTATTGGGTGGCATACTTAAGAGTGCTTACTATGTTCAGTACTTTACGTTTGGTGAATGACAACACAGAGCGGACAAAAGTCTACAATGTGGTCATCTTGGCAATACACTAATGAAATGACATAAGGAAAAACTTGCACATAATACTGAAAATGGTGCCGTACTTTTAGAAATACGCTCAGCATTGATGGATTAACCATGTTTTTGAATCGAAGTCAGTACTATTCATGACACTGAAAAATGAAAATGAGACCACAGCAAGCTTTCACAAATGCACCTTCAGTACTTGAAAAGTGTTCTTATTCACCCGAGAGATTTTGTAGTGTGGCTACAAATGACAGACAGATTATGCTTTACCCCATGTTTTCCCTGACTTTCTTGTCGCATATTCCCTTCAGCAGTAGTGGCTACATTTGTGCACTCAATTATTTTATGCTACCAATTGCATCAACTTAAGGTCAAAGCAGAGCAAGATTCTAGTCTTACAATCCTAGTCACCTGGTCTAGCGAAACGGGAGCCGGTTATTGCGTTCTCATGCGATCTTCGCACGACGACATTGCAGCCATGTTGGGAAGCCAGGCAAACTCTCAGTCATTGCGCTGACTCTTAGCTTGCTCAAAGCGCCTTTTATAATAGCATGTACGGTTGATCAATTCTAACATATTAGAAGATTGAAGGTGTCGTCGGCAATCCCGTTAAGAATATGCCCAACTTCGTCGGCCTCCGGCATCTCGTCACTGACTTTTCGACACAACGAAATCACATCTTCGATGTAAGAGATGTACGATTCTGTGGACTGTTTTAAAACGTTTTATAAGTCGTATTACTGCGATTGCTTCCCTGACAGGAAGCCTGCTTAAGGCAAATTTTCCAACAAGTCCCAAGCACCGCCGTGGCTCAGAGGTAGAATACTGAGCTGGCACCCACCGGACCCGGGTTCGAGCCCTACCGAGTCATTGGTACTAGGTTTTTTTGCCAATTTTGTACAATGTGGTTACAGACACTGGTTCCGGCGGCGGCGGACAACCATGGCATCATAGAGTTGTGATTTCATAACAGCTTTCGCTGTAAACTATGTCTTATCTGAAATGTAATGCACCTAGCTAAGCACATTTTCTCACACTAGGGCAAAACGTAGTACTTCTCATGCAAAAACCCAACAATTCTAAGTGAACCATTCTTAGAAGTTGAAGGCAACAGCAGTACAGGCATGCATAATGCGAGCAATAACAGCCAATATCAGATTTCCCACCTCTGAAGGGGTGAGCAGCTGCGAGGATTCCTTATTGGGTGCAGGGTACTTGATGCACAGTGCGGGTATCCAAGCCACCTCCAGCTTCTTGCTGAATTGCTGTGCGTCTAGTGCAGCCAATGCATAGCCACACACCCCAGTCTCGTCCTCCACGACAAAACAGTACTCGTTGCTCAGGTTTAGAAAACCACCAACCAGTCTGCACACAGAATATAGAAAAGTTCTGGTTCATTTGGGTACATCTGAAATACAGGGTCAACAATTTTCACAGACAAGTGGCAGGGACAAATATGTAAAAAACTATACAGTTGTACACCTTGGGCATCATGGTCAGTTGTTTATGCTGCACTATTTCTACAGACTGATTAAGCCCGTGGCACCTTCATAGCTCATCTAATGTACTGTACTGCAAGAAAGGGAAACATAAAGTCCCAGAATAAAGATGCGCTTGCCATAAAACATCTACACGAACATTGCCTGGTGTTATACCTGCATATGTATACTGGGTATTTTTTTGAAACATAACAGATTTTGTATAAAAAAGCTATGACTGTCCAGCCTCTGTCGTCTTTGCAAACGAACTTCACGCTGAAAATGGAAAAACTTTGCCACACCTAAACTTGCACTGAAATAAGCAATTACCAAAAACTTGACAACTTTAAACTTATTAACTTGGGGGCAGCCGTTACAGAGAAATTTGTATCGAAACTGGGTGCTTAGAAATTGAACCATTAGGGTTAGGCCAGACTAGAAAAGCCGAATTGCATAATCCATTAAAAATGTGCGTCAAATTAAAAAAATGTACTAGTGCACATGCTATCTGAACAATGCCTCGGAAAAAACAGTCATGCCACTACTTTGAATAAGTCAAAGCACGCCATTGTGTTGACATGTGTGCTGTTTTTTTTTTCTTAATACAGTGCTCATTATTCTACTTCAACATTGTCAAATGTCATAGCAGTGAGAGACTAATTCTTAGCTGCCCCTGCAGCACATGCACTGGGGTGGGATGACAGACTGAATTGGAAGCAGTTTCTGGAGCAGCAAAATTCCAATTTTGGAGCAGACAAACCTTGCTTTGGAGCTGTTAGCGGCATTTATATGTCGTCATGGGAGCTTCAAAAACAAATTTTAGGAACGTGGGGGCAGAAATGCATATTTTAATTGGCTTATAATACCCATAACACTGAAACATTGAAGAAAGCTTTTGAACAGATTATCGCCAGGTATGAGCAGCACTAGCATTTGTAACAAACATGTGAAATTAAAAAAAAAAAGTCCTAAAAACTAGCTTTACGAAAACATTTTAAAAAGAAAAACGTTTCACCCTCAGAAAGAATTTAAAAAAATTATAATTGCACAAAAATCTTAGTTATATAACTATAGGCCTTCGCTTAAAGTGACATGATTCAGTATATTATTGCATTGACTTTTTGTACGTCTGCTTCTCTATCTTCTCAGTTTCATGATTGGCATAACGTCCCCTCCTCCCACCAGTGCACTGCAAGCTTTTAACAGACAACAAAAGCGTGCTGCACCCCTGTTTGCGGCTACCTCGCACGGGACCACTTTCATGAGTGCAATGCGGGAACCTAGCTGCACCAAATATGGCACGAAGTGATAAGCGACCAGAAGAACGAGCTACGCACAACAAAGTCAACCCTGCAACGCATGTCACTCGGTTAGGGTGGCTAACTCAGTGGTTTTCGCTGAGTGAAAGTGGCGCCAGAACACACAGCCTAGCTAGAAGCAGCAGCGCGCTCAATACACGGCAGCATATTTTTGCGGGGTCACGCATATTTACAACAGTACGAAGGAGATAAGGGCGTCGCCAGAAAGGCACAAAGAGAAAGACATGCTTGAGCGCGTCTTAGTATTCCTGGCGCTGCTAGGAAAATCATGTCAAACCAGCTCATTCTAGTTCACTGTAATTCAGCCTTTCTTTCCCCTCTGAAGCTGACGTTGGCATCAAAATCCTAGCTTTCAAGGCTGTTTTCGAGCAGTTCGGTGCAATTTTCGGGATTTTTATGCTTTTGAAGCAGCTTGGTGCAATAAAACAAACGTATCGAAAATGCGCAGTATTCGCAGCTGTCTCACCTCTGCATGCATAGAAATGTTGTGGAAACCATCACAACATGGGCTCCATGAACTAAATGCTAGAGCTGTGCTCTCATTAAAAGGATGTGAGCATAACTTCAAAGAAATCGATGCCAGCTTAGTGTTGCCAGGAAATATTGCTTCCAACATGCTGGCAGGCACACACTTGCAATTTTTGTTTTTGTTTCAGTTTGAATGACTCTGGCATGCATAGGCACAGCAGCAGCTGATGGGCCATTTGCAGCTTCTGTCCAAAGCTCATAAATTGCTGAGTGACATGGGCATTACTATCGTGAAAATGATGCCATAAATATCAAGATCCTCATAGTGACACACACAATCAAGCACAACAAAGCATTGCCTTTTCTGACTTGCCAGAATTCTTTTTCCAAGTAAGTGGAATGACTACAAACAACTTTAATAAGCAAGTAGCGCAGTCCTGTGTCTTCTACTGATGCAAAGAATTCTCTAATGAAAAAAAATTTAGCACTCTAATGAGCATCAGTGCACAAGAATGCAGGCATGATTGAAGAGATGCACAGCATTTTTTTCGTTCATACTTACAGAAGTTTAATGAAACACCTGTTTCAAGAAAATGGGAACATCACTGAAATTGCCATCACAAACTAGAACAAAAATTCTTAACACTAGGCATTTTCAGACACAGCCGTACTGGAGAAGCATATGAGCGTTCTGCATCATGGCCTTCGCAATGCGTTTGTTTCCAGCCTCCACCACACCACCAAATCGCTCTGACCCCGCTGTTGCTAGCTGTTGCATTCGAGACTACGATCCCCGCGTAAGTAAATGCAAAATGAAGGAAAAAAAAATCTTAAGAAAATGCACAATGAAGGAAGAAAAAGATCTTAAGATCCCAAGCAGCAAGCAAAAACACCTATAACAGTGGCAGTGATGGAAGCAACATACAGATTACGCAGCAGAAAAAACTCATGCTTTGGAGCAGCCATAAGTGTTTTCGGAGCAGTTGGCAAGATATTCTAAACGACTCCTTGGGCTTAAAGTGTCATTTAAGCATCTACTAATTATGAATACATATTGCATATTAAATAATGACTTCAAATAGCACAAAACAAACGATTAGATAGATGGTAACACTCGGTAAGATGACCTATATTTAAAATGCCAAATCGTGCGGTAAAATCATAAAGAAGCAATAAAGCTGAGCACCAAATTACAAAAGCAGCCACTGCCACATTTAAAGGGGTCGTGAAACGAAAATGAAACTTCTGGGCTCACTAGTGACAATGCAGCACCACTGGCCGCTATAGGCACTAATATGTGATATCAGTGAAACGTCAGAGTAAGAAAAGTTACAAACGGAGCGCTAGCTTTATTTTGCTCGAAAGTAATACAGTGAAACCTCGTTAAACAGTACCCGCGTAAACAGTAGTTTCGTTTTAAAAGTAGTGAAGTCAAATCCCCGTTTCGGCGGTCATTGAACATAATGCATTTTGTATCCACATAAGCCGTACCAGCTTATTGTGTATGTATCGGTTAATACCGTATTTTCCGGTGTATAAGACGCGTTTTTTTTTTTTCAAAATTTTCGGAGGTGCGTCTTGGTGCGTCTTATACGCACTTTTTTTTGGTAGTTTTTTGGGAGAAACTCGTGTTGATGCTCATTAGTCTTTTTTTTAAACCACTAGAGCAGTCCAATGCGAATTATGCATCATAATTATAATAACGAACACTCAAAGTGCCGGTACTACAGTTTTAAAACAAAACCAAAGTACATAAAACGGAAAAATTTAAAAAAGTATGTCGTCGTGCGAGTTCTCAGCTCACTGAAGCTGCGCGAGTTTCGGAGGCTGTACTCAGTGAGTGAAATCGGCGTAAGATGGCCATAGGTGCGCGACGGGTTCGGCGGTTTGGTTCGGATTCGGCCGCTACCACCGCTACGCTGTCGTTCAGCGAGTTGGACTAGTCGCCATTTGCAACTTCATTCGTTCGGTTGGTCCGCGCCTTTGTTACCTTCACCTGCAGTATGCCGGCTAAACGGAAAAGTTACACGGCGAAGTTTAAGCTTGCTGCTGTGAAGTATGCAGAGGAATAAGGAAACCGGGCAGCGGGCCCTCATTTCGACGTCACGGAGAAGATGGTCCGCACATGGCGACAGTCGACTGCTAAGCTTCAGGCCATGAAGAGTGACAAGAAAGCTGACCGCGGTAAGAAAGCACGATGGCCAGACCTTGAGGGACGTCTGCACTCATGGATACTGGAGCAGCGTGCCCAAGGTAGGGCGATGTCAACGGTGCAGCTGCGTCTCAAAGCGCAGGCGCTAGCTAAGGAGGTGGGCGCCGTTGATTTTGTTGGCGGGCCGTCCTGGTGCTCCAGATTTATGCGCCGCAAAGCGCTGGCGATGAGGGCCCGCACAAGCATGTGCCAGAATCTGCCAGCAGATTTCAAGGACAAGCTTGAAAAATTCCAGGCTTTCGTTAAGAAAGCCATTAAAGACGATGGCATCGGCAACAGCCATATAATAAACATAGACGAGGTGCCACTTACGTTTGACAACCCAATGGAAAGGAGTGTGGCACCGAAAGGTGACAGGTCTGTCACCATCAAAACTACCGGCCACGAAAAAGCGCACTTCACGGTTGTGCTGGCATGTTGCGCCGACGGGCAAAAACTTCCGCCAATGATTATATTCAAGCGGAAGACGATGCCGAAAGAGTCTTTCCCGCCTGGTGTCGTCATAGAACTGAACGTGAAAGGCTGGATGGACGAAGAGATGATGGGCAAGTGGCTTGAAAAATGCTTTTCGAAGCGACCGGACGGTTTCTTTTATGCGAAGAAGGGCCTCCTGGTATTGGATAGCATGCGGGCGCATATAACGGAGCTCACTTTGAAGCGCATCAAGGCAAAAAACTGCACCGCTCCGGTTATCCCAGGCGGGATGACAAAAATGCTTCAGCCGTTGGATATCTCGGTGAACCGCAGTTTCAAGGCTATTCTGCGGCGCCTGTGGGAGTCATGGATGTCCGACGGCGAGCATAGCTATACCGCAACTGGACGCATGAGGCGTGCTTCGTTTTGGGAGGTCGCAAAGTGGGTGCGCGAAGCCTGGTGTGCGGTGTCACAGGCCACCGTAACTGCGGGGTTCCGCAAGGCAGGCCTGCTAGCATCCTCAGCCCCTGGCCTCGACGACGACGACAGCAGCAGCAGCAGCAGCGATTCCGAAGAGGAAACAGAGGAAGTACCAGCGTCACTGCCGCCAGAGCTCGCTGAACTATTCCAAAGCGCGTCGGAGGACGAGGACTTTGAGGGCTTTGAGGAATAAAATGTTTTCCTGCAGTCTTGCGGAACGTTTCAGTGGGTGCGCATTATTTTTTCTCACAAGTACGGTGTAGTATAAGTTTTCTTACGGACTGGCGCTGAGAAACGTAAGTACGACATTTCACAATGCTCGCTCAACTGCACGTTATCAAGTTTCTTTGCGGAAAGTGAGTGAATGTAGGTGCGTCTTATACACCGGTGCGTCTTATATATTAATTTTTGCATGAAAACTTGCGAAAACTGGGGGGTGCGTCTTATACAAAGGTGCGCCTTATACACCGGAAAATACGGTAAGTAGTTTTTCCAATTTTCGTTGCACACTCGCCGCGGCATGTCGTCCCCCACTGGGCGTCCCGACAGAACAGCAAGCCCCAGAGATCGAAACACACCTCGCTTGTTTGTGTTGATGATGATGGCAGGTGTGTTGGTGAGCGCCATCTCTTGGATTTTTCTGCAACAAGAAGCACTCGGCCGGCTAGGCTTCTGGTGTTGTCCACGCGATGGCGCTTTGCACAAACACGCAAACACTGTGTGCGCTTGCTTTGCTTTCTTTGTTCCTTTGGCGCCGTGCATAGTGTTCTCTGGTTGATCCGTGCCGTACAGCTCTCGCGTCGTTTTTCACGTGTTGTGTATGTGTGCTTGTGCTGCTTCGTACTTGCGTCATGCCGAAGCTGGGACAAAAGCATCGAGTGCTGAAAATAGAGGAGAAATTGGACATAATTCAAGCTATTGAAAGTGGCACGAAAAAAATCTGCGCTGGCACGCGAAAAGGACCTGCCATTAACCACGGTGTGTGGAATTTGGAATTCCAGAGAGAAGTTGCTCGGCAGTGCTGTTGCAACTGCGAAAAGGTGCCGGCTACGCTGTTCGGCGTTTTCGGATGTAGAGGAGGCGTTGGTGAAATGGGTAAAAGCTGCACGGTCAAAAAATCTGCCCATCAGCGGACCCCTGCTCGTGGAGAAGGCCCTGGTTTTTGCCTCGCAGCTCAATCATGACAACTTCGTGTGCAGCAATGGCTGGCCGGCCAGATTTAAGGCAAGGCACGGCATTACCATGAGGACTGTTTCGGGAGAAGGTGCTGCTGCTGACGTGGATGGTGCGGAGGAGCAGTGGCAAAATGGTCAGCTGAAGAACATCTTGGAAGACTACGCACCTGATGACATCTTTAATATGGATGAATCGGCGCTATTCTTCAAGCTGCTACCAGACAAAACACTCGCGTTCAAAGGCGAGATGTGCACCGGCGGCAAGCATGCAAAAGACAGAATATCAGTGGCGTTTTGCATAAACATGACTGGAACCGACAAAACTCCGCTCCTCGTGATTGGAAAGTCGGCGAAGCCTAGATGTTTCAAAGGCGCCCGGTTGCCATCAGGGGTCATCTATCGCAGCAACACCAAAGCATGGATGACGGCAAAACTCTTTGAGGAGTACTTGCGCTTCATCGATCGTCATTTTGCGGCCAAGAACAGAAGAGTTGTTATTATTTTAGACAACGCTTCGGCGCACGTCACCCTGGACAACCTGACGGCTGTGAAGTTGGAGTCTCTGCCACTAAACACAACAGCGATTGCCCAGCCCTTGAACCAAGGCATCATTCGAGCTGTAAAACAGCTCTACAAGAAGAATCCGCTGCGCAGATTTCTTCTCGTCATTGAATGTGGCAAATTATTGTCCATCGACCTGATTGGCGCGATTCACCTGCTCGAATACTCGTGGCAGCAGGTTGAAGCAACGACAGTTCAAAATTGCTTCAAGCGTGCTGGCTTCAGTGTGTGTGTGGGCGACGCAGATGACGCCAGTGAGACCATCGACCAGACTTCGGACATCGTAGACGAAGCTTGCAAAACTTTGCTAGCTGAAGTGCTGGAGCGGCAGGGCGTTACGGAAGGCATTTCCTTCCCGGACTTCAGAGATGCAGACAGCGATGTGCAGACATCTCCGGACATGTCCGACGAAGCCATTGTTGCCTCGGTTATCGAAGTGTCGCCAAATGATAGTGATGAGGACGACATGGAAAGTGACAACACGGGTGATCCAGGTCCGACAGTGGCCGAAGCTGCGCATTGCGTCAGCGTCATGCGGGTATTTGCTGAGAAGAGGGGGCTGGCGGAAAAGTTGGCTCACAGCACAAGTGAGTTTGAGGCCGCTGTCATTGCTGCTAGGCCGCCGCGTCGTCACATGGAAGATTACAGACTGTCACTCGAAGTTAATAAATTACTGCACGTTTTTTGTTCTTTCATCGCACTTCCTGAAGGTTTCTTTTTTTGACAAGTAAGTGAGCGACCTGACGCTATTTCGGTTAAGCAGTACTACCGTTTAGTACGTACTTTTTCCGAGCTCCGGCCAACTACGGTTTAACAAGGTTTCTCTGTAATTTATAGGCACCTAGAAAAGAAAAAAATAACAGCAATTTTCGCGCCGAGTTGAATGCTATGCAATCACAGTGAGTGATCTGCTTGGTACCGCTTTCAAGTGCATCCGGGCTCTGTCACGGGTGTATCCTTGCCTTTCCGCCGGTTACCCATGGCTTGATCGGTACAGCCAGCGCAACGTACTAGTTTTTTTTTTACTTGTTGCGACAGGTTGTGTTCTACTGCGAGTTCTGGGTGGCTTAGGCCTCGCTATACCAACCCTGTGCGTCATCGGACAGTGCTACACAACTTATCAAAGTGCAAAAAATGTTCGCTTTCACAAGCTGCCCAGCGAGCCACAGCGTAGAGCAGTGTGAATTCAAGCTATCAACCACGATGGCCCCGATGGTACAGGCGCACGGAGTGGAGACTGATGGTCGGGGCTTCCGCAAGCGGAGGTTCTGCCATGCAATTTCAATACGAGTGCTTCCAGGGCGCATGCTTCGCCCTCACCACCGCTGTCTTGCTTTGACAATGCCAATCATGCACTCACCCAGGTGCATCGACATACAGCTCAAAGCCCAAGAACTGACTGCGCTCTAGCAGATGCCACTGTTTTTTTTGAGGAGGTCAGCCATCCTACACTGTGTCTGTGACATTATGGTAAGTAGAATCTGGATGTTACGAATTCGTAGGGAGTACGCAAAATGTTTGTTTATCCCGAATTCATATGAATCAAAAACAAGTTAAAGCTGATCATGAAGATGAACAAGAACTTCCACTACTTCTTGCTGGAAAAAGTGCATCATGTTCTTTCAAACTTTCTTGCTTTCATCGCCTCTCAATAAAGTGCCGCAGCTTCCCGACTCATGTTGCTGGCACTATAAGGTGCGTTCACACTCGGCATTAAAGGGAGTGAAAGAGGCAAAGCTAGTTGAAAATTCAATCGCTTTGCCGCAGAAGTGGCCAGAAGAATGCACCGCGTTGGCAATACGAAAAAAAAAGCAGTCCAAGAAATTTCACACTTGAGAATTCAATCGAGAACGCCAGAATGGCCGCAAAACCACGTCCGCGCCACTAGAAAATGTTCACATTCATTCTGCCTCTCGTATACATGCCCCAACTGTCGTTTTCGCCGCTTAAAAATTTATTCCCGCGCATTAAAATCCCCACCAACTTCTATTATGCATGCGATCGCATGCATAATCTTATGCATGTATTCGCAGCAATCGTAATCCAAACCAGGCTCTCGATGAACGCGTCTTTTTCAAGGCTGCTCGGGAAGTTCGCGATTGCACCGATGCGAGCCACTGCACCTGCCGATGCCTTGGCCGCCATCTTGAATGTACGACTGGTTGTTTACATCACGTGATTCGAAAGCTATCGCAGCTAAAGCCGTAGCAGAAAAGTGACCCGCTACCGTGTCGTAGTAAAATTTAATCGCGTTGCGGTCAAATTTGATCTCTGACCGCTTTTTTCGCGTCAGCCCCACGGCATGGTTTTCTGGCCACTTTTCTAGCGGCGAAGCGAGAGGAATTCCAGTGAGTTTGCCACATTCGCTCCCTTCGAGGCCAAGTGTGAACGGGCGTTCATTTCTGAGACAAGCCACGTTGCACCGCTCGTGTGCGGCGGTCAATCGCATTCGTATCATCCGTGGTTGCTGGGGAAAGCATTCGTATAACACCAAATTGCGGCATAGTTTATGTATTGTAGTCCACCCAAAGCAACCTTAAAATTCGCATTACTGCAAAATTCGCATTAACAGTAATCGTATCATTGAGATTACACTGTACTGTTATGGTGGCCATGGCACTGCAATAGAATGTTACGATGTTACGAACCACAGTCAACTAAAGCTCAAAAACATTGCTGCGTCACCATTTTTTGTTGACAACAGGACTTTTCATTGGCTATCTTAAAGTGACGTCAGCTGCACAGTTGACGGGATCGTGAGCTGGGAAACTGATATTGCACTTTTTTGTTATTCAGTGAGCCCAGATGACCAAACGAGCTGAGGTATAGTATTGAATGGATAGCCAAGATTCTGAATACTCACATAGCTGAAAATTTTGGGGACACACTTCATCATCCCTTTAACTACTGCCGAAGCAGCAGTTCATAATTGTTATGCCTGAACTATTTTAAAATATTTTGTAAAAATAGCCCGATATATATATAGTTAAACTTGGATTAACGAAATTGATAAATTCCCGGAAAAACTCGTTATAAAGAAGTTTTTGTTATATGCAGGTTCGGTACGAAAATTTGTAAAATAAACGCGCAAATCAAACAAAAATGGAACACTCATTTTACAATAAAAAACTGCGTTATTATTGCGATAGCAGTTCTATGGACACATTCAGCGGGTTTTTGCTGTCGGCGCAATGTTCCCCAACAAGTCCAAATTGACAACATGCCCCCGCACATTGTAACTTTCACGAGCGGGCAAAAGCGCGCGAGCGCTGCTGAAGCAGAGATCAAATGAGTCGGCCCATCCCTATCGCCTGGAAAGTGCATAACATCTCTTGAATGTTAGAACTGCCATCGAATGCTCAAACAGAAAGTAAACCACCTGTCATGTCATGTAAACCACCGTCATGAAACAATGTGGCGAGGGGTGGGTGGGTAATCGCTCAATGCGATTTCAACGTGAAGAAACTGTGCAAAAAGAGCAAACGCAATCATTCCAGTCAAAGTCGAAGGCGTGCGATTCTCCCCAACGAAGGATAAGCGCACGCGCACAAGCGTCTAACCCCTCTCCCCCCTCTGCATTCGCAGGGCAAAGTACGCGTGGGAAATAAGCGCCCGCCGGCACATCGTGATGAGCTGAGCGCTGAGCGCAGGTGGCTTTTTTGTTTCTTGAGTTTTCATAGATATAGGTACGTATACATATACTATACATATACGGTGAATGAAGGCGGCGGCAAAAACCCAGCCGAAACTGCCCATATACATAACTGCTATCGCAAAAAAAAAAAAAAGCAAAGCTGAACGTCATCAAGGGACACACTATGCGCGCACGGCGTCGAAAACAAAGAGCAAATGACACGGACACAGACACGGTTAGCGCGGAAACTATTCGGTAAAGCACCCTCCATATGCAGAGCGGCCCCACATATGTGACGCTAACTAAAAGCATGGCACTGCCACCGCGCAAAAGTAGTTTTTTTTTTTTAATTTTGGTTTAGAAGGGGGAAGGGGGGACACCCGCGCATGCGACCGCGGCGGCGAGAAAGGGGGCAACGCGGGCTCTTGAGGTGCAGGCCTGCCTGCCCGCCACCGCCATCGCTTATAGAGGCGTATATTTATTTTCCCTTAATTCTAAGGCAACCGAAGCGAGACTTTTTCATAATCTGCACACGCGCGTGCACACACACACACGCACATATATATACACACATATATATAGATCTCATTACATTGTGTAAAAACACAGAAAAACGAGCCCTTAAGTATACACTTCTTTCCTTAATATATGTACATAAGAAAGAAGTGTATACTTAAGGGCCCGCTTTTCCGTGTATTTGATACATTATTGATGAGATACAGACAATAATGCCAAAGAAAGAATAGGGGAAGTTGTTAGACCGAATTATAAAGTAAATGTGAAGTCGAAGGTCGCAGGTTCGGTTCCTGCCTCCGGCAAATTATCTTTTCACTACTTTTCTTTCTTCACATTTACATTACAATTCGGTCTAATAACTTTCCCAATACTTGATCGATTTGTGGGGTTTAACGTCCCAAAACCACCATATGATTATGAGAGATGCCGTAGTGGAGGGTTCCGGAAATTTCGACCACCTGGGGTTCTTTAACGTGCACCCAAATCTGAGACACGGGCCTACAACATTTCCGCCTCCATCGGAAATGCAGCCGCAGCAGCCGGGATGACTTCCCCTATACTTATTAATGTCTTACTTAATGTCTTAATGACTTACTAATGCATTAATGTCTCTTAGATCACACACACACACACACACACACACACACACACACACACACACACAAACAAACACACACACACACACACATATATATATATATACATATATATATACAGTCGAGCCCACATATAACAGCCCCACTTAAAACGAACAATATCCGCGTGACCGTCAAAATATACATCGGTTCAATGGCACAAAATCGCTCCTACAACGAAAGTCTCCGAGCGCCGCTGATCAGTTACAGCGACGGAGTCAGCGGTCTGCCCACTGCCCGGGAAACCAATTTTGACCACCGATCAGGCATCGGCGAGGTGCCCATACATTCTTTTTGTGAAACGCCAATTCTGCCTCCACGCTCCTCTAGTTGCTGCTCTCCCCGACCGCTTTTTGTTACGCAACCCTCCGTCCTTTGTTCCCCCCCCCCCCCCCCGCTACTCTGAGCACCCCGCATCGCCAGAAGAGGCCCGTGTTTTCACACTGCCACCGATCTTTCGAAGACTGGTCGGCCACAAACCCTGTTTTTGATCGCTGGTACTGTTGTTGGCGTCACCGGCCTGGAGTGACTAGACCATTTGCCAACATCGTCGGCCACCGACTGTACCCGATAGTCTGCGTCTATAGTGCACGCGTGTACGCTACCCCACCGACTCTGATAATTTGCGATTCGTTTCGTGTTTAGGACTTGTTCTCACTCACATTGCTCTCGGCTCAGCCCGCCTTCCGCGCACGTGCGAAGCGCGAAAACGGCTGTTAATTTGCGCAGAATGAATCGCAAAATATCGAAGTTCGTGAGGCCACGCAAAACCGCCGGCGCAACAAAGCGATTTTTTGATCACGGCCGCCGATTCTTCGAAC
Organism: Rhipicephalus annulatus; assembly: GCA_013436015.1. NCBI lineage: Eukaryota > Metazoa > Arthropoda > Arachnida > Ixodida > Ixodidae > Rhipicephalus > Rhipicephalus annulatus. The sequence goes on along the minus strand of WOVY01014538.1, from coordinate 1,104,252 downwards.
GCCGCCGCGCGCACCGAACGAGGCGGCCATGCTTTGACTTTTGTGAGCACTGGCACTCTTTTCAAGTTTTTCTACGTGCGAGTTTCGCGGACCTTTCAAGCAAGCTACCCAACCTGCCTCCTTCCCGTGTGTTTTGGTTTACAATGTCGCCCTCCCGCCGCATCCTCCCCTCTCTTTATCGCACGAAGGAAGGAATCTTTCATTCCTCCGAGCTTTATCGCAACTCCTTGCCCTTCTCTCACAAGTCTGCTCTCCTCTTTTAATAACAACCCCTTCGCCCGTCTCCACCGCTCCGCGACGCCTGCCACGCTGGCTCGAATCAGTTTCGTTTTCCGACTGGAAATGCGCCCAGAGCCGTTCCACGCGTGTGCGCGTCTTGCTTGCTCTTGGTGTGCGTGTGTGGTCATGATGGCCGACGGGAGGACTAGCACGCTTTTTTGTGCTGCTCAACAAAATGTCGAAAGTGTAATCCGCGTGTTAGCTGCTGCATTGCGGAGCGCTTGCTCATAAGCTGTTGACCACCTGGCAGCCAACTTGCCGCTTCGGGCGTTCCGGTATTCAGCTGTGGAGATGGTGAATATTTCGTGGGCGGCGGTGACAGCTACATGTGCGCGAAACTATTTTCGGGAGGCCGACTTCGTCGTCGATCGTCGGGCCCGATGCCGAGTCTGAAGCTTCCGAACAGAATCACTGCGGCGGCGATTTGTGGCTGCGCGTCGTCGACTCCGACCTGGGAGAGCGGGGTGGGACATCTGTTGCGATGATTTAATTATGGCCGATGATGATGCCGGCACTGCGGAACCGTGCACGGATTGGGGCATTGTGAATGAAGTACATGGCAACAGTGATTTGAAGAAATCGGATTGCGAGAACGACGAAGCTTTGGAGCCAGCACCTCATGCAGCTTATGCCACGGGCCTCGGCAAACGAGCAGCCTGTGGTTTTAAATGAACTCGAGACCGCCCTTATCGTTTCTGCTCTTCGAAACCCGTGCATCACGGACTTTTTGGGGCAAAAAAAGTTTGTGTTTTCACTCGCAACTTTTTTAAAAGCAGTGTTTCATGTACTACGAACTTCGGAATACAGAAAACGGATACCGCGTCCCGCTCAGGTTTGTTATAAGCGGGCTCGACTGTGTGTGTGTGTGTGTATATATATATATATATATATATATATATATATATATATATATATATATATATATATATATATATACACACACACACACACATGCACACACACACATAATGCTACATGCAGAATTGTCAATATGCTAGCACACAGTTTTTTGTTTGTTTAGGCTCGCTGGATGGTCACACAATAACAGTTGACTGTTTTCTGTTTCCCAGCTTTATATTGGAGCAGGTTTGGGGCAGTTCATTACAAATAATACACCTTGGAGCAGTACTTTTATCACTGCTGTGGCATAAGACACTCACTACTCACAGACTACCACAGTGCAGAAACTGCAGGCGATGGCTTCAGAATAAATGATCATGATGATATATTAAGAGACCTAACAGACAAATTGTGCCAAGGAAAGTATAGCGAATGTCATTAGAAGCAAGTGTAATGTAAATGTGAAGAAAGATATACGATCAGAAAGACAACCTGCAACCTTCGAATAACGTGTCTAATGTTAAATCAGTGCGACGTGATCTAACAATTGAGCTACCATGGGGGCTATCACCCCATCCACTTTATAGGGTAGTATTTATAAGCACTAAACGTGGGTGCTTCAGTTAGTGCTGCGAGTAGCCAAGACGGAGAGCGTGGAACACTCTCTTTTCTGCCTTTTTTAGAATCACATTGCACGTGATCTGTAACGAGCTGGCAGCTGACCAATAATCCCTTGTACGCTAACTGATGGCACCAAGTCTGTTAGCTTGTAATAAGATAAAATGGCCATAAGTATCGCATAAGCTTCTGCTGTAAAAATGCTTGGGTTAGGATGCAGAGTACCACAAGGCTTCCAAGTTGTTCATATGGTTGGATCTGAGGCAGCTTGAACGGACGGTCTCAACTTGCCATTTTTGTCACTTTATAGCCCACTTCTAAGTCTTCTAAGACACAACAAATGGGAAAATTGCTCTTGCTTGTTTTTCTGTATTCTTGCTGTGCATGATATGGAATAGGTTGCTCCGAGTTGGCTAAAAGGGGGAGTTTGTCGGTGCATACTCTCTTCAAAGGGTAACGATCAAGTAAGTGGGGAAATGAGGGTGTTTCCCATAGAAAATTTGTATATTTCGGCAGCAGTAGCAGCCACCCACCATGAAGTCCAACTTAGGGATGCTGCAGCATTTAAAAAGTAAGCTAAAGTTTCTTTTACAACAAATATAGAGTACAGCCAACTTACGCATTTTACAATCGTATTGCATGCCAGCAAAACAAGCCTATTTAATGTAGTTGTGAAGGATGAATAGCTGCTTGGCATGTTAGGATGAAGCGACACCGTCGTGCATGCGGAAAACTGATCGCAACAATGCCCATGGCAGGTGCTTCATATTAGGACAACTTGGAATGACACTGGGTTTCTACACTTTTAGGAAGTTCTTAATTTTACAATGGCTTCCCAAACATTTAGTGGTTTCAGTGAAATTTCTACTCTCTATTACAATAACGTGCTCGGCCTAGTACAATTCCATGCTCAGGCCACTACACTTGAATACTGGTACATTTGCAAAAACACACCTGGGGAAGAGGGGGGAGATGTGATGACAAACTATTTTGTCTACTCGGGCATTGAATTTTACAAAATTAATTGGAGGTATGCGATCCTCTGTACCGATCTCAACTGCTACAAAATTCTTTGCTGTTCAAGCATTTTGATTCGTATTGAATATTCAAAGTTCCGATAATTCGCACGCCGTACTTGTAAGAGGATATATCAAATCTACAATGCGACAGTATAACCTACATTTTAAGGAAAGAAGTGTATGTCTAAGGGCTCATTTTCTTAGTTACACACAGAATTAATGGGGTCTAACAGACAATCATTCCAAGGAACATACACTCAAACTTCAATATAACAGACATGGATATAACAAAATATTGGTGATAATGAAGTAAATGAAAAATAGTCTTGCAATAGGGGCAGTGTTAGAAATTACCTTTATAACAAATTTATGTGTTTTCAAGATGCAACTTTGTGATGACGTTTGAGTGCATAGGGGATGTTATTAGGAGCAGTGGTAATGTAAATGTGAAGAAAAGTGGACGAAAAGATAACTTGCCATGAGCAGGGACCGAACCTGCAACCTTTGAACAACATGTCTGATGTTCTACCAACTGAGCTAGCATAGCGGCTACCCCCCCCCTCCCCCGTCCACTTTACAGGGTATGTATGTGGATTAATGAGACAAAAGCAATCAACAAATATTTGTTATGTGCTGTGAAATAAACATGGGTAAGGAGGGGTGTAACATGAAAAAACTAAAAATCTCCTACTTACTTGTCACCAATCAGGTTAGGTAACTCAGAAAATACCTTCGTTCCATCCATACCATCATCGCAGGTCTTTCGACATACCTCATACACTAGTGGCTGGAGGAAAAGGAGAATTGTTACATATGAATAAGTGGCTCACTACATTATAAAAACAATGCACTCCAGTCTGTGATATCGCACAATGGGGCATTTAATGAATGAATTTTCATTTTGCGTGATGACAAAAAAGAGCATTGAGAGGAACATGTCAATAGAGCTTGCTACCAAGCCCTACACTAGTTCTTGGCAGTAAATGCAGCAATAAGACTGCAAAAGCATGACAAGCACAGAAGAAAAATAAAATAAAATGTAATAAATATAACAATTAATGCATTAAAGGAGTACTGACATGGTTCTGCGACCTCGCAAAATATACATTTTTCATGTCCATGGTATACAATGCTAACGTTTTCCACCCAGCAGCTAATACATCTAAAATAGTCTGATAATAAAGTGTGTGTCCCAGAGCATCAGCAAGCCAGCGCCACCGCAATGGACTTTATCGCAATAAGTCATTACCACTGAGTTTGCCAACTGTATTCTTCATGCAGCCCAAATCTTAATATCATTTTTGGGGTTGGTGGAGACCATGCGCTCATCATTGTTTTAATGTACCACGAGCACATGGCAGATCTGCCCACTAGTACGTCGCGAATTGCTGTCTCCTCATGACATCGCACTGCCATCACACATCACGGTGAAGTTGCCCCCTGGATAATGAAACTGAAAGTGTCCTTTTAAGTAGCAGTATCAAAAATATATGCTCTGCATTCCTAGGCAAGACAAATCTTTTTAGGAGTCCTGAAACTCGTGCTCCTATTTATAGCAACGATTCTGAAATGCCTACAAGTTCATGTCATTACTTCTTTACTACAGCTATTTAGGAATTTTTAAATACGCACACTTGAACTGAAATAAAGTACAATAAAACCTCATAACTTGAGCTCTGTTATTTCGAAATCCCGCTTAAGGCGAAATATTTCCACAATCCCGTATTTCGCAGTGCAAGTCTGAGCGGATAATTTTAAAACAGCGATCAGCACTAGTCTGGTTAATTCGAAAACTGTGGGCTGACGTGTCAAATCCCGATGTCGATTTCACCGCAAATCCATGGAAACGTAGCTCTTAGTAGCCACAGGGCAAGGCAACGCAGCGATACTGATGAGTAGCAGCTGAAGCACACCTGCCTCGCTACTTCTACAAACTTGCACAGCACAAAACTACGAGTAGTTACGACGTAACTACAAAAAAAGGGACAAGGACAGAAAGAGCCAGTTCGTAGTCTTGCACGGTGCCAATATGTTGATTCCCAATCACCAACTAGCCCAAGCATCTGTCTTATCGCTACTTCTAGTGCAAAAAAAAAGTCTCGTAATTAATTAAAATGTGCGCCTGCAAAAAAAAAAGACATTCTTCACTGCAATGTAGAGATGACACGCAGGCAGCATATTGCATGTTTCTCAAAACATCAGCGTGTCATGATTTACCCTTTGTTTCTATGATTGTAAATAAATAAATAAATAAATAAATAAATAAATAAATAAATAAATAAAAGACAGTGTGACGGAATTCACAATGTATGCGAAGCTCCGCTTGCTGGCTGCTCCAGCAATTTGCACACTTGCACTGCTGCCGGAGTTTTTGCCAACGTCTACTTCGAGAACTAAGTTCGAAAGTTTCAATGATCATGTTTTCCAACCAAAACACATCGCGAATTTCGTCACACTAACCATTATAAAATTCTTTTTTTACCAGAAAGAGTGGGCGAATGGTCGCACCACGACATGCTGATGTAGTGAGGAGCAGGTGACACGCTGCCCGCGTGTCAATACTCCGTCAGTGAAGATGTCTTGCTTTTCACAAGCGCACATTTCAATTCATCATGACAGCGTCTTTTTTCATTGTAATAACAATTATATGGACACTCTCGGCTGAATTTTGGGCCATATATGTATATGCATAGATACGAAAACGCAAGAAAGAATAGTAATCCGGTGCGCAGAGTCAAACGTCCAACCTCTTGCTTGTGAATGTAAGGCGTTGGCCACTGAGCCCCAAAGCAGCACCTCCTTTGATGCTGTAACGGCAAGCTATTCATATATACCACTTACCGCTGCCGACGCTGGAGCCAAAAACTAGCCGGCACAAAAAAAGACCCGGCCCTGATTACTTCGAATAATTCTTAGTTTATTGCATCCGACTTTTTGTATGTTCTGTTAGTTCAAAAACTCATTTAATTTTCTCACAGTCCCAGTGGCTTCAAATTCATGAGGTTTTACTGTATATAGCAGTATGACAGCACATATTACCAATTTAAAAAGTTCACTGAATCTGCTCTGGTACACGACAACAAAGATCGATCACCCTCACCAAAATATACAGTATTCCGGAGCAGCTATCACTTCTACAAGTATCGGATTTACTGCACCAGCATGGAAAAAAAAGCAAACCATTGAGTAAAAAAATTGAGTAAAAACCATTGAGTAAAAAAAAAACCATTGAGTAAAAGCAGTATAGAAAAGAAAGTGGCTAAAAACAAACTGCGATTCATTACACAGATTCTCGCACTCACAGGGTCTGAAAAGCTGCAAGCTGAGACTTACTTCATCACTAGGGAGGTATGGGCGAATGGTGTAGATTTTGCTGCTGGGCAACTCTGGGGGCTTGTAGAGGAACAGATCACTCCCGCTCTCCAATGGGAGCAGTCGCTGCAGATTGAGCATAAACTGTACCACTCGGCTTTGCACGCAGAAATTCTCTTCACTAATAGTACAGGTACATTGCAGTGCTTAAATGAACAAGAAGGCCAAACTTGTTTGACTTGAATTATATTACATAACAAGCGTTCCATAGCAAGCAGGCAAATGTTAGGCCTTTCTGGGTGCAGTAAATGAAAAGAAATCAACTCTTTCAGCAACAGCTCCTCTGGCATAATTAAAGTCAATGTTAAAGGCCATGCTTGTATGAATTGCAATGACCAAAAGAGATTAATAAAAATATGTTGATTGCAGTATGCTGTTTCATTTTTGCATGTGCATTTCAGTGTCTCCTAGAATTTTCTGACATGAATAGCTGTTAAGTGAACAAAAGAATTGTAGGCACATTTGAAGAGCAACAGCCCTGCAGGTCTATTCAGTCCCATAGCACGCTGAGAAACACAAAGGGTTTTTGACAGCTGTGGAGCAGATAACACAGTGATGGTACCACGCTTCCTGGTGTCACAGAATCCTAGTCATAATGAAGGCTGCTGTTTGTGTATTGTGAAAAACCATATACACACCACTACACCTGTATATGGATATCCAAAAACCATATATACCAGCAAGGGGTATGTGAATATTAAATTTTTTTAATACATTTCATATATCAAATAATCAAGCAATTAGATTTTGTTTTACCACTAATATCATACTTTACCACATTTATGTTGAAAACAGTACACTTTTGAGCTATTCTAGTCTGTTATTGCATTAAAACAAGTGCCACCATTTGTGCTTACTAGGAAGCATACGACTATAGAAAATTGTTGAGCTTGTGATTGCAATGTATTGAGTTGCTGAGGATTTATTTCAGAAGACGGTGCCATGGGAGCGTGACGCACGCAAGACGAATTCCCAAAGACATCGTAGGGAACACAGCATAACTATGCAGCAACTGCCTCAAATTTCCATCGCACGAGAAAAGTATGCGATGAAGCCATTATAATTACCAAAATTGCATTGCCTTTTCTTTGTTTGCCATTGCGAGGGTGAACACTTCAGCTAATTCGCATGATCATGCGACAGAAAATTAGGTGGGCAGGCGAAATTCAGAAGTTTGCAGGTATACGTGGCAGCAGAAAGCACAAGACCAGGTTTATTGGTGGAACATGGGAGAGGCCTTTGTCCTGCAGTGGGCCTAATTTTGCTGATGACAATGACGATATAGCCATTCTGTTTTCTGCACTTGGATCCTGAGACATTGGATATTGCCATAAAGCTATGCTTATTTGTCTGCACATGATATAGATTCTTATTTTGTAAAGTTGTAAGACAGATTGTAAAGGATATTTCAAAATATTTGTGTGTGCTTATTTTAACAATAAAAACAAACCAATAAAATTTCTGTACAGATAGGTCCTTTGTAAATATCCTTATACAAAAATATTGAACTTAATTTAAATTCACTAATTTTTCTATGACAATGAGAAACTACGATGTGTTGCAACTTAATAACTACATTAGATAGGTTATAACTAGGCTTGTGCAAATATTCGAATGCTTTGAATATTTGAAGGAATAATGTACTATTCAAATTTGTTTCAAATCAAATATAAATAAATGAAAATTTCAAGTTACTCTATATGAACGAATGGATGCATATCAGTCGGCATGTAACATCCTGTAGAGATGGTTTCACTGCAATTCAGTGTTGCTAAACCCTGATAACACATATCCAGGGGATATCCACATTATCGCGAATCCTCACTTAAAAGTTAAATGATGATATTACGCTCACATTGATTCTTTTTTTTTTTTTCAAGTTTAAAAGCTCAATATGCGAACTTTTACGCTTTGCGTATAGCGATTTTTAGATTGTAACATATTTTACAGGCCATCACTTGCATTCTACCGAAATTTAAGTCCTGCTACTATTCAAAGTTGTTTCCACTTCCTTTGAACTAAAAAGAATGGCATTTTCACAGACCTTTCAGAAAAACCCTGCACATCTAAAAAAATATTGTAACGGATATAACAACCTCACAACCAGGACGTCCTATTTACAAGGTTTAATAAGGGCGAACTTGTGCCCAAGCCAAAAGAACTACACAGTAGCTGGGAGAAAGCAGCGAACGCCCGTCGTCCTCTTCTTCTCTTCTTTTTCCTTGGCCGCTGCTCGGTAGCAGCTCGTGCACAGGCTGGGCCGGCTCGTGCCTTCCGGCGGGCTTCATGAGTCGTAGCGATGCCGTCAGCGTTCCTCTTTTAACAACGTCTGCGTTGTACTGCGCCTTAACCATTCCTCGTGGCATTATCCCCCCTCTCAAGCGGCATCGCCCCGATGCTTGCGATGAGGCTGTTCAGTACTTTTTTTTTTTTTTTTTTTTTGTGTGTACAAGTTTGTCAAAATGAGGTTGCAGTACGTCAAGGGATTGGGGTGGCTAGGTTTGGAATCGGTCGTAGTACGGTTTCATCCGTACAATGTGTACACGCTCCGTGGGATTGCGTCGCCTCGAATGCAGGTGGCCTGCAGGCTTGACTTCGTAGACGAGGTCATTGTGTCGCTGTACTATCTCGTAGGGGCCAAAATACCGGGAAATGAGTTTTTCGGAGAGGCCTCGTCGTCGTACTGGAGTCCATATCCACACTTTGTCGCCAACGTCATATCGCGTGTCAAGTCTTCCTCGGTTGTAGCGGTCGGCATCGATGCGGTGTTGGTGGCGTATTCGGTATCTTGCTAACTGGCGGGCTTCTTCCGCTCTTTGTAGAAAGTCGTCAAGATCGGGGGGGTAGTCATCTTGGTCTATTGGTAACATAGCATCCAGTGTTGTGGTAACAGCACGACCGTAAACTAGTTCAAATGGGGTGATTTTGGTGGTCTCTTGCACAGCCGTATTGTAGGCGAAAGTGACGTATGGTAAAATTTCGTCCCACTTTTTGTGCTCGACATCCACATACATGGATATCATGTCCGCTAGAGTTCTGTTAAGGCGTTCGGTCAGGCCATTGCATTGAGGATGATATGCAGTGGTTTTCCTATGAACAGTGTGAGTCATGTTGAGCAGGCACTTCAAAAGTTGCGCCGTGAAAGCCGTTCCGCGATCGGTGATTACAACCGTTGGAGCGCCATGTCGCAGGACTATTTTGTGTACGAAGAATTGGGCCACTTCTGCTGCCGTTCCTCGTTCCAAAGAGTCTGTTTCGGCGTATCTAGTTAAATAATCAGTGGCCACAACGATCCATTTCTTGCCGAGTAAAGATGTCGGGAAGGGTCCAAGGAGGTCCATTCCAACTTGGCGGAAAGGCGCTTTCGGTGGATCTATAGGTTGTAGAAGGCCCGCTGGTTTAGAACTTGGTGTTTTTCGTCTTTGGCACTCGCGGCATGTTTTGACGTAGTGTTGCACTGAAGCTAGTAGCTTGGGCCAATAATAATGGAGACTGATCCTTGCAAGCGTTCGCGTCACACCCAAATGTCCAGATGTGGGCTCATCGTGACACGCTCGAAGTATTTCTTGTCGCATAGTTGCTGGAACGACAAGCAGGAACTTTTCGCGGTTGGGCTTGAAGTTTCTCTTGTAGAGAACGTTTCCTCGGAGGCAGAACGATGCGAGGCTTCGAGAAAATATACGGGGTACTTGTACGTCAATTCCTTGCAGGTGTTCGATAAGCGGGAGTAATTCTTTGTCTGTACGTTGGAATTCGGCTATTTGAGTGGTCTCGACAATTCCTACGAACGGAAAGTCGTCTTCTTCTGATAGTGGTGTGTCTGTAGGAGCCCGTGACAAACAGTCGGCATCGGTATGTTTTTTGCCAGATCGGTATACCACGCTTATATCGTATTCTTGCAGTCTGAGGCTCCACCTTGCTAGTCGTCCGGATGGTTCCTTGATGTTCGCCAGCCAGCAAAGCGCATGGTGATCGCTGACTGCCTTGAATGGTCTACCATATAGGTACGGCCGAAATTTACTGATGGCCCAGATGACGGCAAGGCATTCTTTTTCCGTGGCCGAATAGTTTGTCTCTGCTTTTGTTAGAGTCCGACTGGCATAAGCTATCACTTTTTCTTCACCTTTCTGCCACTGTATTAGAACGCATCCAAGGCCGATGTTACTGGCATCTGTGTGTATTTCCGTGTCGGCTGTCTCATCAAAGTGAGAAAGAATCGGGGGGTTTTCTAACCTCTTTCTCAATTCGTTGAAGGCGCTTTGTTGCTCGTTTTGCCACTGGAAAGGCACATCTTCTCTCGTAAGTCTCGTTAAGGGTTCTGCGATCTTTGAAAAATTTCTCACAAATCGTCTATAGTACGCACATAGACCTAGAAATCTCCGTACTGACTTTTTGTCTGTTGGCACCGGAAACCTTGCGACGGCGGCCGTCTTATCAGGATCAGGGCGAACACCTTGGGCGCTGACGACATGCCCAAGAAAACGAAGCTCTTCGAAACCTAATCGGCACTTCTCTGGCTTGATTGTCAAATCTGCCGAACGGATTGCCTCTAACACTGACCGAAGGCGCTTGATGTGCTCCTCAAATGTAGCCGCGAAGATGACCACGTCGTCTAGGTACACTAGGCAACACTGCCACTTCAATCCGGAAAGCACAGTGTCCATCATGCGTTGGAACGTTGCCGGCGCACAACAGAGACCAAACGGGAGAGCCTTAAATTCATAAAGTCCGTCCGGGGTAACAAAAGCAGTCTTTTCGCGATCACGCTCATCAACTTCGATTTGCCAGTATCCACTTTTCAGATCTAGTGATGAGAAGAACTTGGCACACCGAAGTCGATCTAACGTGTCGTCGATGCGTGGAAGGGGATATACATCCCGTTTAGTCACAGCATTCAGTTTCCTGTAGTCGACACAAAACCGTAGCGTGTTATCCTTCTTCTTGACAAGCACCACGGGAGATGACCACGGGCTGTTAGAAGGCTGGATAACATCATCTTCAAGCATTTCTCGTACCTGCTTCTTGATGACTTCCCTTTCCTTAGGGGAAACACGATACGGGTGCCGGCATACCGGCCTGGTTGTCTCGTCCGTTATGATCCTGTGTTTTGTAATGCTCGTGCGCCGTACCTTTGAACTGTTGGAGAAACAGCTGCCAAATTCCCGCACGAGGTCGTATAGCTGTTGACGTTGAATCTCTGAAAGATTAGGATTTACGTATATTGTGTCGCAGGCATCAGATGGAAGTTTCACATTCGGTGACGTCGTTTCAAGACTGCATATTTCTGTCACTTCACAGAACTCATGAAGAAACGCTATTGCCGTCCCTTTTGCGATGTGCTGGAATTCGTTACCGAAATTCGTCAAGAGGATGTCTGTGCACCCGTTTCGCAGCTGGATAATCCCTCGTGCCACACAAACGCCTCTTTTCAAGAAAACATCCACGTTGCTCTCCGCCACACCCTCGTAGTCGCTGAATGTATCATTATTCACGAGAACCATTATACTGCTCCGTGGCGGTACAGTCACATCATCGTCGACGACGCGCAGTGGAGTGGTACATCGTTCATCTGATCGTGCTACCTTTAAAGCTTGCTCCGTCGAAAAGGACACGCTCGACCTCTGTAAATTGATAATCGCACCATTAGCTTGTAGGAAATCCATTCCCAGTATCACTTCCCTCGAGCACACAGGCAGGACGACAAAGTCACCGACGTAAGTGAAGCCCCGTATCATGACCCTTGCGGTACATCGGCCGGAAGGGGTTATGAGGTGACCACCTGCAGTACGTACTTGAGGTCCACCCCATTCGGTCAGAACTTTCCTGAGTCGCTTCGCTAATTCGTAACTTATCACAGAATAATCCGCACCAGTATCGATCAAAGCATTGAGCTCTAGTCCGTCAATCACCAACGGCAAGTCTGAAGTAATTTTCTCTGTACTGCACTCCTTTACCTGGAAACAGTCGTCGTTATCAGGCTCGTACCGCAGTGGAGGATCTTCATATCCCAAGTCGCCAGCGGCCTCGCCTCCACAGGTCGCCCTCTTCAGTTTCCCGGATTTGGGCTAGGCGAACGCTGCCTAGACGTGCTTGGGAAGGGACGTGGGCTAGACGAGCGGTAGCGCATAGGGGATGGTGAGCGTGGTTGATGACGACGAGGCGGGTCAAATTCCCGACGTGAGCATAGGTATTCTTCAATCTCGGAAGGTCTTTCGCCGTTTCGCGGACACGGTGCATTGATGGCGAATCCCCTAAGACCAGCTTGACGATATCGGCAGAATCGGTACAGGTGGCCAGCCTCTCCACAGTGGAAACACAAGGGCCTACGTGTGGCATCTCGCCACACATCGCTCTTCCGTGGCATCATCTCTCTCGCACGAGGTGGAGTGCGTGTTGCCTCTACGATTTCAGGCGGGCTGCGCATTGTCTGCACATAAGTACTTGGTGTCTCGATCGGCGAACAGTGCAGAGTAGGTCGCCTGAGCACCTCGGAGTACGTTACCGCCCGTCGTGTCGCTGGCACATCACTCCGCGGCTCCCGCATGGCCTGTCGAATTTCTTCTCGGACAACTTCAGCAAGAGACAGCTCGGGGGTGACATCAGGTGACTGCAGTTTCCTTAATTCCTCCCTGACAACAGACCGGACGAGCTCCCGCAATGTGTCAAGATTATCCACGACGCCTGCTGAGTAGACTCCTGCGGATGCACCGGCTACGTCGCGGTTGTACTGTCGGGCTCTCTGCTGAAGCGTCGTTTCGATGGTTGTTGCTTCCGACCGAAACTCAGCAACAGTACGGGGCGGATTGCGGATGAGTCCCGCGAACAATTCTTGCTTTACCCCGTGCATGAGGTGGCGCACCTTCTTGTCTTCCGTCATGCCAGGATCAGCTCGCTTGAAAAGGCGGGACATGTCTTCGATGTACATCGCGACAGTTTCGTTCGTTCGTTGAATCCGTGTGCGGAGAGCTGCTTCCGCCTTTTCCCGGCGATCACTGTTGGCGAACGTACTCAGTAGCTGCCGCCGAAACTCTTGCCACGACGTCAGAGATGCCTCGTGGTTTTCGTACCACACTCGTGCAGAGTCTTCCAACGCAATGTAGACGTTACGCAGCTTGCCTTCCTCGTTCCACTGATTTAGATTTCCCACTCTCTCGAAATGCTCTAACCAGTCTTCGGCGTCCTCGTATGGGTCACCATGAAACACCTTTGGAATGACCGGTTGGCTTACGATGAGTTGTGCCGGCGTAACTTGGCTCGTCATGGTGGTGGCGGCGCTTGTCTCCGTCACCGATGCCCTTGATACAGAAGGGAGTGGCCCAAATTCTGGCAACTCTCCTCGGATACGGCGGCTGACTCGTTGGTGCACCGGTGTAAGCTCCACTGGTTGCGGCTGGTCAGTGCTTGGACTTCGCTCTTGCGTGGGGCTCGGAATCATGTACCCAGCGCCTCCACCAGAAAATGTAACGGATATAACAACCTCACAACCAGGACGTCCTATTTACAAGGTTTAATAAGGGCGAACTTGTGCCCAAGCCAAAAGAACTACACAGTAGCTGGGAGAAAGCAGCGAACGCCCGTCGTCCTCTTCTTCTCTTCTTTTTCCTTGGCCGCTGCTCGGTAGCAGCTCGTGCACAGGCTGGGCCGGCTCGTGCCTTCCGGCGGGCTTCATGAGTCGTAGCGATGCCGTCAGCGTTCCTCTTTTAACAACGTCTGCGTTGTACTGCGCCTTAACCATTCCTCGTGGCAATATATATGTGCAGGTTTGTAAGGTTATGACAAATGTGCCCACTTTTCTTTATAATATGCAATATATAGTATACTATCCGAATTTGATTCAAAATCATTCAACCAAAATCACTATTCACTTTGAATTAGCTTCACACCTCAAATTATCTATCCACACAAGCCTAGCCAAAACAAATTTTTGTTATAACAGCACAACAAATAACATCTGCATGCCAAATTTCATAATTTTATCTTCGTAAATAAAAGCAAAATTCATTGCCAAGTCTCCCCTTAAGGGGTTCATGGAGGAGAAAATCAAGGTCAACAGTTCCATGCCAAAATGTAGATGCACGATGTCACAGATTTCAATAATAATAATGATATCCGGAGCTTAATGTCCCAAAACCATGATATAATTATGAGAGACGCCATAGTGGAGGCCTCTGGAAATTTTGCCATCTAGGGTTCTTTAATGTGCCCCTAAGTGTACGTACATAGGCCTCAAACATATTGCTTCCATTGAAAATGAAGCCGCTGCAGCCAAGATTCGATCCCACGATCTTCGGGGTCATGCATTTCAAAGTATTCATTTTGTATTTTGGCGATATCAGTTAAACCAAATTCTCTGAAACTTGCCTTCGACAATGTCGTCTCTCATAATCAGTTTTAAGAGGCTAAACCCCATATAATAATAATAATAATAATAATAATAATAATAATAATAATAATAATAATAATAATAATAACATTATTATTAATAATGGTTTATTTTCCACCAATACACAGTTGATGAAGGGGGTGAGAATAAAAGAGACTATCCGCTTAAGTATTCAGCCCCCTATTTGCATAAGGCAGTGGCGGTGGTAGCAACAGAACACCACAGCTGACAAAAAGTATGTAAAGAATGCTTAGTAGCACAAACGACAGGAGGGAATAGGATCCCCTCTTGTCGTTTGCACTGCTAAGCACTCTTTATCATGTTATACCAACACGCCCAATCCTACTGTCTCTTATGACAAAAGTACTCGGCATGTACATAACATAAACAAAATGAGAAATTATAAAACTTTCAAACTCAGTGTAGACAGTTGTGTTGACAAAAACAAAAACACACACATGCATACTGTGCAATAAGCATATATAGAAATGTAAATCAAACGTCGCAGTTTGTAAACCACAAATACACAAAACATATAATTTACGTGCAGCGGTGACTGCATTTTCATCCCTTAAGTTTTTCTTTACTGTTTTCCTAATTTTTGCTACAAACTTTGAAGATAAATCTTAATTGTCAGGAGTGTTGACGGAGTTGAGAAAGTACATGGGCTCCGACATATCAATCCGAGAAAGTACACGATGGCTCCGATATATCAATCAATTCCCGAAACTTGCTGTGTTAATTTTATGGCCCTCTTGAACAACAATGTACAGTCAAGTCCACTTACAACAATACCATTTATAACCCTATATCGGATATAACCAACAACGATGGCTCCGACTGTTTTTGCATCCTTTCTATGGTGAAGTAAATCACATGTTATGATGCTCCAGTGCCACGATATTGAATATAGCGACTGAATCCGGCTACAGCGAACGTAAACCGCATCGTGCTGCAGCCAGTGGCGAGAGCAACGATTTCAACGACTCGGTCTAGCAGCCCACCCAGGTACTGTCATCGCAGGAGGCCCAACAGATAATACAGCCCCTCCAGGACTTTGTTTTTAGGAAGGACCTTCCACTCAGCCATGTGGAGCATAGATGCTCACGATGTGCACCACCTTAGCATGAAGAAATCAACAGACTGTGGCTGTTCTGCAAGCAAATAGGTACAGTCGATCCCGCATATATTGAACTCGAAGGGGATCGCAAAATAATTCGATATGTCAATAATTCTAAACACAAAAGATGCATATTTAAAGCCTAAAAGCATTTCAGGCCTCGGAAATCGTTACAAGTGCTAACATAACCATTCGGTCACAGTATAACAAAGGAGAAAGTGTGAACTGTAAGTTACCACATTGTATTTTGCATGAAAATAGTCCGTAAATTTGTCTTGCTTCTTGCGAGCTGTCAAATTCCAGTCACCTACAATATAATTGAAGCTTTTCATGTAAGTGAATTTGGCTCTTTCAGCCACAACAGTGTTGATTGACGCAGAACGCCGATGCAAGCTGCAAGCTTTGTAGCGCGGCAAAAGGTTGGTTAGCAGCTGCAGCGAAGGAGATAGCATATCCATAATCGCACAGGTACCCTTCCGCGGCACAGGCAACGGAAGCCATGATCTCAGCATCAATGCAGTCAGAAACAGCTACGTCATCATCTGCACCGACGAAATCGCTCACTGTCCCGAGATGTTGCCCGGAATTCACTGAGGCACGGCTTCGTACATTGTCAGCGGTCATGACGCACCTAATGTTGTCACCTGTCCCGCAAGGAAAGCTCACAACGGTGCTTTATTTGACATCGCTCGAAGCGCCAGTCATAATTTTTATCGCTACACGAGAGTCAACGTGTAGTTCAACTCCTAAATGAGGATTTATCAGGAACGAGGCTAGAAGTACACAAGTCCATAAGACACAAAAGAAAACGCCGAGTTCCCACTGTTGACATGTTGGCAATATCGATGTCACTTGTTGCTTTGCAGCTGGCAGTGCTGCTTGCAGCTTGTTTGATGCGAAAAACAAGAAAAATCAGCTTGTTTGATGCAAAAAACAAAAAAAATCATAGCCTCTGAGACATGCATTTTAAAACCAAAAACACTAAAAACACGTCACGAGGATGTACATCTCGAGAGCGATGCTTTTCAGGCTGGCATGCCACTGAGGGCTAACAAACAATGAAGGCAATGTGAACATTGCAATGTGATTGCAGAGTCACTTCGAATTCACATATTGTTGTCCTTGGCAGTCGGCCTTATTGAAAAACACTGTGCCTGCACGTAAAGACCTGCAGATCGCGCATCAAACATACCGGTGCACTCGCAAGTTCCACGCAATGCACCAGATACCACATTGAAGGAATTGGGCCTTCTTAGAACACGGCTGAAAATTGATCTATTTTTGCTAGAAAGAATGGATTTTCTGGGCTTCGGCGCAGCGCAGAATTCGATATAACGAATGTCCCGCTGTGCAGGAGTTCGATATATGGATGCACCGGTATCCATACTTTTACACCGGAAATTCAAGGGGATTTCTAAACAGTTCAATATAGCAAATAATTCAATATATCTACGTTTGATATATCTGGGATTGACTATAGTATACATAGTTGCATGTAAATACTTGCATGCATGTAAATAAAATGTTTTCATTTCTCACTTGTCCACTTCTTTGTGTCAGCCCCCTTATCGGTTACAACAATGGGATTTTCTTGGCACTTGGATATAAGTGGACTGCGCTGTAATTCATTTAAATACAAAGCACGTTATGAGCGAGCTTGATCCGATGGCATCTGCGTTCCACTGCACATGCGCCTACTCTCCCCCTCTAGTGGAAACGCAAGGAGGTGGGAGGACTCTCCTCAAGCGAGCGGTGTGAGAGGGTGGGGTGGAAGGGATAGCGTGAGCACTGCCTCCGCTCCACACTACTACGGGGCATGCCGAAACACAACGGCAACGTCGGCAAGCAAACCCCGCTGTTTGCAATGCCGACAATAAAGCCTAGTGTCAGCGTTAAGTCAACGCATTGGCTACGAACAGATGACGCGAGTCCAACGCCCGTGCAGAACGCCTCACTAGACAACTTTAACACCTGGGCTTTGACGGTGCAAACTCCAATAAAATTGCACCACCTCCCACTGAAGGAGACCATGAGGCAATGTGAAGCAGCACGGGGGTACATGCCCCGTTTGCATCGGCTTGACTAGGTGTCTACATAACAAACACATAAGAACATAAACACATCACAAATGATCACACTAAACACACAACATTAACGGACACACCTAATCAAACAGATGAAAACGTTTGAGATGTCTACTTAGGGTAGGTAATAACCGTGGAGCCAAACCACGAGATTGAAGTAACTAGAAGAATAAGAATGGGGTGGAGCACATTTGGCAAGCACTCTCAAATTATGACAGGTAGATTGCCACTATCCCTCAATAGGAAGGTATATAACAGCTGTGTCTTGCCGGTACTTAGCTACGGAGGAGAAACCTGGAGACTTACAAAGAGGGTTCAGCTTAAATTGAGGACGACGCAGCGAGCAATGGGAAGAAAAATGGTAGGTGTAACCTTAAGAGACAAGAAGAGAGCAGAGTGGATTAGGGAACAGACGGGGGTTAAGGATATCATAGTTGAAATCAAGAAGAGAAAATGGACATGGGCCGGGCATGTAGCGCGTAGACAGGATAACCGCTGATCATTAAGGGTAACTAACTGGATTCCCAGAGAAGGCAAGAGGGTTAGGGGGAGGCAGAAGGTTAGGTGGGCAGATGAGATTAATAAGTTTGCGGGTATAAATTGGCAGCAGCAAGCACAGGACCGGGTTAACTGGCGAAACATGGGAGAGGCCTTTGTCCTGCAGTGGACGTAGTCAGGCTGATGATCATGATGATGAATTTACAAACATGATAAAAACTTGTTTTAGTCTTAGGTGTATTTTCAATACAAAAAATTTTCAAAGGCGTACCTGTAGCTCGGCTATCAAGCCACCCCGAAAGAGCCAAGGTTCTTGATCGCCACTCATAAATGCTTCCTTATAGCCCTTTGAGAACCCTGTGAAATACAAGAAATTGATAGTGCCGTCGTCACTAACGTGCATAACAGCAGCAGCTCAACAATAAAAGACATCACTTTGTCCGAATAGTGGGGACAAAATATTGCAGGTAAACACACAATGCATGCATACAATGAGGCAAATGGGAAGCAAAAGCAGCCACTCAATAGTGCAGTCTGCATTATTGAGCCACAATTATGTCCAGCCAGATGTCCATTTTTACATTAAAAAAAAAAAACTTCTCCCAATGTGCAAAGGAGTTATGGCACATATCAAGGCACTCTACAATACAAGAAGGCGCAGACAATTTATTGGAAAGAAGACAAGAATGATATAGTCAAACAGAAGACGTGTTCATAGCATCCATAATAAGCAGAGTTACCCAATATTCCAATGATTATGAAATTGAAGTAACTAAAGTTCAGGCTGGGGTTACGTATTCTGAGTTGAGAATGTTTGTCTCCGTTTAACACCTATTTCGAATTCCTGCAATGTACTAAGAGGATTGAAAAGATTGGCTAATGGCTCTTGGCAAGCCAACAGCTTAATGCAGTGCATATAAACAGTCGGCAGTATACTTATAGCTTTACAACGACATAGCTCTTTTTGTTTTGTTTTCAACATTACTGCTGTTTGACCGAGATCAACAATGGCCAACAAAAACTGGTTGAAGGTGTGTTAAGGGGGCAGACTGGTCTTTGGGACCAAAAAGTGACAAAAAATTAATTTTTTAATATTGACATATTTGGTTTCTGCAGTATTTTTATATCTTTCTGCAAATTTTCACACACCAGGTGTGTGATGTCACTCTAATGTCACTCTAACTGTCCCGATTCTTGATGCTGCTAACATGCAGAACCTGCGAAAAAAAAGGGAAACACATTTCAAGGCTTCTTATAATTTGTTGGCACCTGTGTTAGAAGCTCTGCTACAAATTTTTGAGCACCTTTATGAGGTTTCAAAACATGCGCACCAAGATTGTTGCTTTTTGAAAAAGCTGTGTTTGATTTCAGTTTTTTCCATTTATCTCAAAAAAAGTAAATTTACAACTGTTCAATTTTGAGGCCTCAATATCTCTGCAGCTTGGGCAGGTACAACAATAATTCTTTTTGCAATGAAAATCTGTATGTGTGTAGGATGCAAGTATGGGAGCAGAATTTAGAGAACAAGCCTTTTTAATTAATTACTTGTCAAAATTTTAACAATTCCAACTGCTTTTGAAAATGGATAGTTCATTTTGCTGTAAAATACCCAAGAAGGCCTAAAAACAAAAAAAAAAACTCTTGCATACTTTCAATATATAGTCATTAGTCTATGCTGGCATGTCTTAAATATAACATTTAATTAAGCACTTTTTTTCTATGGCGGCCTTAAACACTAGGGGGTGAACTTATCTCAGGAACAAGATAGGTTACAGGAAAACTAATTAAATATTTAAAACCAGCAGAAAAAGCTGCATCATTTTGTGCAGTTTCATGAAGATCACTGAAGAAATAAATAAAAAAAATGTCTAAGACCAGTCTGCCCCCTTGAGCATATAGTACACTTTGAAGCTGCTCCAATTTAAAAAAGTTTGGTTAAGAACAAATAAAGGGAAAAAATGCATGGAAGCAAATGTAAAAAATGTTATACTAATTGATCGGCTTCACATTCTAAAGCTAGACACAGCCTATTCATGACATGTCAATGGGAGACCTTGATTCAAGGACCTAATGACCTTTTGTTACTACATGTCAACCAGCTTTATGCAATTTTCTCGTTGGTTTTTACACCTCTGCTATTAACCATGGAGATTAATTTTGGTCAATAGTACATAAAAAAAAAGAACTACAGGATTCAGACTTGGTCTGGCAGTCTTGTTTGTGCGAAGAAGCACATGAACAGCACATTAAACTGTGTACAGAGAGCCAGATATTGGGCACCAGATGTTAAATAGCTACGAATTGCCTCTACATAAAACTAAAATACACCCTCCAGAACAGACATATTAATTTATACAAGTGTGCTTAAATGTTCATATAGCCAATAATAATGTGAAGCTTTGGAGCATAAGCCCATATTAGCAAGGGCCTTCTAATACAAAAATATTTTGACCAGATTTGGAGTGTAGAGCAGTATAAAGGTGGTGATAAGGGAAGAATACTCACAAGATAGGTATAAGCAACCTTATCTCTCTAATACAGAGGGGAGGCAGTACTGTTCAAAAATATGTAATCATACCATGTAAACAAGTGATGTGACAAGCTTTTCATCTTCACCTCAGCGAATCTCGTTAACATCGAGTTATTACAAAAAAAAAAACAGTGTCAAGAATAAAACCAGTTTTGATTATTAAGGATCAGGGCAAATGTTCCTTCAGTAATCAACCAATGTTCCTGTACCAGTTACATATAACTTCCGTGTGAACAGAGGTGCTATCATAATCAGCAACGCAGGCTGATATCTTACACGGCTTTAAAATAACAAAACCACTCTCTGCACAACCCTTCTACCTTTTTTTGGATGCATGTGAACAGCTGGCATGTGCCATTTCTGCCAAAAAAACAACTGTCCCTACTGCTCGAAAAGCACGCAAAAATAATTTGGGGGGTGGGGAACACACGGCAACCAATAGCTTCTGCCACTTGAGTGCACCAAAGTAGTGTCATTGGTAGACCTAGGCAAAAGAAAATGCATGTCATTCTCCCTAAGGGCCAACAGGAGTGGACCATAGGTCTGAGATCATTGTCAATGTGATTTCACTCCTCACTGGAAATGAACACCACATGGACAAGAAGAAAAAGAAGAAACACCAGGTGCGTACATGAGAATGAAGGCGAGGCAAAGCCCAATGGAGAAGAGCACGGCACGCCTCCGAGAGCTAGGCAGAACATGAAGAAACAAGAGAGGAGACTTGAGTTAGAGCAGCAGGGGCCACATCTGTCCAGGCAAGCCTCCTCCATCGCGGCACCAGTCAACCAGTTTTGAGGCAGCATAAGCAGGACAGAGAGGCTGCATTCCTCTCTAGAGTCACAATAGCCAGCAAGTTATCCAGAATGTAACAAGAGCATGCTAAAAACAATGGGAAGATTCAATTAGTCACTTTACACTAAAATACAAGCTGCCATACTTGGTACATTAACACAAAACAAAACAAAGAAAGGATAATTTCTTTGTATGCTAATCTTGTCCTGAAAATTATCTAGCCAAACTGATGCCTGCTGCTGTAGAAAAGACCTCAATAAGCATTCTCCCGTGCCTTCCAAAGACATACGGCCTCTGGCACAGGACTACAAGGACGCACTCACCTATCCATTTGATATAGGCGTTGAGCAATGAGATGGCAGCCCCGATGTCCCAGACATATGGGTACAGGTCAAAAAGTACAGCCCGGTTAGGCACGTACATGAGCCGTCCGAGCAGCCGTCCGACAGCTTGTGTCATTTGGTCAAACTTAAACGCTCGCTTGCGCCACTCCTCAAGTTCATCCAGCCTCACTTTAGAATCTACATTTCCTCGTTTGCAGCATTCCCACACAATATGGCCATTCATACGAAGCCAGTGGAATTCATTCAGGAAAGCAACTCCTTGAGTTCCATGCTCAAAAGGCAAATAGAACAGGTCCACTAGAATGGCAAGGTCTTCCACCGTCAATAGCCGTGTGTCATCTAGTGGTTCTTCTGTTTGCATGGCTTCACTAGACGAGAGGCAGTCCATAGGCTCCAGTGAAGTTGATGACGGCTGCGCCAGTGAATTCACTATTTCAGTTGACAGTGGCTGGAATGAAGGCGCCTCATCAATATGGCTGCTACTTGCAACGTTGGCACCAGTACTGGCATTACCACTTGGTGGTGTTGGTGCGCCTCCACCAGCCAGAAAGGCACCAGACAGAAGTCGTCCATGCGCAATCTTGATCCGGTAAAACTCTGGCAACCAGTCAACAAGGGCTGCTCGCAGCGCTTTACGTGGATGGTATGCATCTGGTTCCAAGTGGGAGGTCAATTCTTCCGATTCACCCTCAGTTTCAAGCCTGATATCGGCGCTCACAGACTCATCTGAAACAAACATGGCAAACGGCATAATTATGCACAAACAAAAGTAATGTACTGAATTAGCATTTTACCCTCATCAAAATCTGTCTTAAATATGAGGACTAACATTGAAAATCGCAAGCAATCTACAGAACTAACTTCAATAAAGCTAGCTCCCTAAGAATGTTACTTATATCGGGGGAGACCGCATTCTACAGTAGAACCTCGTTAATTCAGTCACTGGGACCATGAGAAATCTGCAAATTAAGTGGGTTTTCAAATTAACAAAACATATGAAAAGTGGGATGCAAGAAACTTGTAATTACTTAGTAATCACGGCTGGTCGTTAGCTGGGCCACCTAGTTTGCGCCTCCAGGGGTCATGTTTTCCCCACAATACCTAGTCTTAAAGGGGTACTGACACAAGATTCCGCGGCCGAGATAGCCTGCGGGGTCGTCCTCTGA
This sequence comes from Rhipicephalus annulatus, assembly GCA_013436015.1. NCBI lineage: Eukaryota > Metazoa > Arthropoda > Arachnida > Ixodida > Ixodidae > Rhipicephalus > Rhipicephalus annulatus. Next base: position 1,081,207 of record WOVY01014538.1, on the reverse strand, counting down.
ACATTCCTATCTCATCTGCAAAATATCAACAGCGACTATAGCTCAGAAGGTATCTTAAGTAAATTTTGAAGTTTGCGCGAGTCCTCAACTCCATTGTGTCATTGACACCCTTGAAGGGGACCCTTTGGGGACCCCCTACTTCCCTTTTGTCATCACGCTGCAGTCAATAATGAAACAAGCTATGATGACATCACAGCTGCCATTTTTCTTTGGCCGCGTTTGTTCCCGCCATATGTACTTCTCACCGACTGGTTGTAAGTGTGTGGCCGTGGCGCAAGCTTTAGAAGTTTTGTGTTTGGCGACACAGCAGTCCCGTTTCCTATTCAAAAGTAGTTCTTGATGCGGACCGTGCGGAACTGTGTCACAGTTCTGTGTGCTGACGTAATCAAGAGCTGCACAGGCTAGGCGGTGATAGTTGCACCAGGCTTTTGGAGTTCTCTCAAATCGAAACTTAAACTGGTCGATAATGATGGGCCTGTAATTAATTATCTGTTGCAAGCTACAGCAAACAATGTGTTGTGTCATGACTAACAGGCCCCCAGCAACACATTGCAGCAGAAAAACGTGAGGCCAAGGTTTTTTGTGTCAGTACCCCTTTCATTTTAAGGAATTTTTTTTGCTCTTTGGGACCAAAAAGTGACAAGAAAATCATTTTTTAAAATTGACATATTAGGTATCTGTAAGTATTTCGCTATCTCTCTGCAAATTTTCCCACACCAGGAAGTGGTAATTTTTTTTTTAATGTCATTCTAACTGCCCAGATTCTTGGTGCTGTTAACATGCAGAATCTGTAAAAAAAATGGGGAACCAACTTCGAGGCCTCTTTATAATTTGCAGGCACCTGTGTTAGAAGCTCTGCTACGAATTTATGAGCACTTTTATGAGGATTGCAAAACATGCACACCATGATCGTTGCTTTTTGAAAAAGCTGTGTTTGATTTCAGTTTTTTTCATTTATCTCAAAAAAAGTAAATTTACAACTGTTCAATTTTGAGGCCTCAATATCTCTGCAGCTTGGGCAGGTACAACAATAATTCTTTTTGCAATGAAAATCTGTATGTGTGTAGGATGCAAGTATGGGAGCAGAATTTAGAGAACAAGCCTTTTTAATTAATTACTCGTCAAAATTTTAACAATTCCAACTGCTTTTGAAAATGGATAGTTCATTTTGCTGTAAAATATTTAAGAAAGGCTTAAAAACAAAAAAACTCTTGCATTATTTTAATCTATAGTCATTAGTCTATGTTGGGATATTTTAAATATCACTTTTAATTAAGCACTTTTTTTTGTATGACAGCCTTAAACAATAAGGGATGGACTTATCTCAGGAATAAGATGAATTACAGGAAAACTAATTAAACATTTGAAAGCAGCAGAAAAAACTGCATAATTCTGTACAGTTTGATCAAGATCACTAAAGAAATAAACAAAAAATGTTTAAGAGCAGTCTGCCCCCTTAAAACACGGAAAAATGGCAGGCCTCATTGCAAAAAAAAAAAAAAAAACGCTGTTGCGATTAACTGAAATGCGCACCTGCGGAAAACAAGACATATTCAGTGCAAGACAGTGGTGGCAAGCGAAGCAGTATGTCACCTGCTCCTCGCTGCGTCTACACATCATGATGCGACCATTCGCCCATTCTTTCTATAAAAATAAAGAATTTAATGGCCAGTGTCATGAAATTAATGACGTGTTTTCTTTGAAAAACAATCAATTAAGCTTTCGAACTTAGTTTTCAAAGTAGGCGTTGCAGGCAAGACCTCCGCCAACAGTGCAAATCAGCAAATTTCTAGAGCGACCAGATATCGGAGGTATGCATACATCGTGAATTCCACCAAACTGGCGTTTATTATTTCTTTATATTCCCAAAAATAACGGGTAAATCATGACGTGATGACGTTGCTAGAAGCATGTGATATTCTGCCTGCGCATCACCACTGTGTTGCAGTGAATCATGTATTGTTTTTCGTAAGTGCACATTTCAGTTGACCCAGAGATCGTCTTGTGTTCTTTTTTGTGCTGGAAGTAGTGAAGCTGGGGTGCTTCAACTGCTATTCAGTTTCGCTACGCTGCATTGCCTTGTGGCTCTTGAGGGACGTCATTTCCGCGGATGGGCGGTGAAATCAGGATTGGGAATCAACACATGACATCCAAATTTTTCACATTAACCAGACTGCTGCTGACTTCCACTTCAAATTATCAAATTATCTGACTTGCATTGCAAAATACGGGACTGAGAAAATATTTTCAAGTAAGTGAGATTTCAAAGTAACAAAGTTTGAATTAAGGAGGTTACACTGCATTTGGTTGCAAGTCCCATTCAGGATCATGTTGACTGTGGTTGAAAGAATACATATTCAATGATACTCCTGATGTATGATTATTTTTCACTATTGCATAGTTGTAGGTTGAACTAACTAAGACATAATATAAGCAGATAAACTACTTTCGGCATATTGGATTGAAATATGCTGGCTTGTAAGAACTCCATGAACTGCACATCCATAGCAGAAATTTGAGCCTTACTAGTATTCATTTCTGTAGGCATTAGAAATTAATAAATGGTGAATACATATTCAATAATACTTCTGGTGATAATTATTATTCACTCTTGCATAGAAAGAAGCAGTCATTTATTGCAAGACTGCACTATCATGTCAATGTCAGATAAAACAATATGGCATATACAAGCCACTAGAGGTACCTCACAAACTTGTTTTACATTACTGATGATCACCTAGGTCAGGATTTGGCAACTTGTGGCTTATGGGGCAGTAGTATGTGGCCCTGGCACAACATCAAACCCCCTCCCTCTTTTCGTTTCCTATTTTAAATAGGCATGACAGCTTTAACCTATAATGTAGAAGTGTGCCTATTTGAAATTTCGAATATTTTTCAATAGTGTTTGCAACTCGATTTTATTCGCACTGGAATTTCACTATTTGAGCTTCCTAAAGACAAATACAGTTCAACATCTGATTGACAGTTGCCCCTTCAAATTTTCAATATGCTTCACCACATCACACCCGTATTGCAGCAAAGCTGCTTTTCATACTCTGCTACCGTTGTTAACGTACCGAATCAAGACAATGCTACTTCTAACATAGAAATGATAGATGTGGCAAAGGTGGGGCTCAATCAAAAGCCATTCTGGACTGCGAATTTAGGCTGGAAGTTAGAAAAATAAGATATCAAAGATTTGTAGCATCCAAACTGTCAAATGTTCTTATATATTGATGTCTACGAGGCAGATTTGGAACTCCAGACCCGAATCGCACACCCATGTTTGCCACATCAGTTTGGCTTCTACAGAAGTTGAAAGAGGAGAGGCTGAGGAAAGAGCATCTGTGCCTTTCACGTGTAAAGTTTTATTAGCAACACTTTGGCTGCACCAAATCATGTACATAAATACAGTTCAGCCTCTGCATTGGCTTATTCTTGATAAGACAACTATGATACACCACCCTTGATATGATATACCAGCCCAGCACTTCATCAACCTAGCCAAAAAAAACACATTTATGTCGATATCTCATAATTATATGCTTAAAAATACTTTCCAACTTTTTTTCTGTAATTTTGCTTCGAGGTATTCGAAAGATATTCAAGAAATATTTGAAAAAAGTGATTCAATTTACACACACACTTCAACATTTGAATTCACTTCGCACATTAGATATTGCTATTTACAGAGCTCCACTAAAGTGCTATTTTCGCAAGTAGCCTATGTTAGACTTCAACTTTCCTGAAAATAAACACAATTTTGAATCCTATTTTGCAAAATATTGCAAATTTGTCAAATTTTCACGCTCTGCCTTGCCTGCAGAGACCCCCCCCCCCCCAGACCTGTGTCAGCTTCGTGCAACTTGGCCCTCCAGCTCAAATGTTTGCCGATCCCTGAACTAGGAGACAGAACTGCCAAGCAACAAAAAAACCCACTGTCCAGATGATTTATGCCACAAGCACAATTCTATCAGTCATAATCATGGCATCAATCATAGTTTAACTCTTTCTGTAGCGTGCCCATATGGTCATTGCTAGGTTTAAAATTACAACTTTCGAGACATTTCACGCCGTTCACACACTGCCCCATTATCTACGAAGAACAAAAGAATAGCTTTCTTTTTTATGTAGTTTTGTTTTTCTCCTTCGTCACCTTGATTTTTTAATGCATTCTAAAGTGGTGCAATCATCCAAGTGCAAAGCGAAAAATGGCCACCGCCGGATACTGTGCACGTGCTTTGAAAGGTCAGGGATATCAGCATTGCGGCATATTTCTGGCCAATATTATCAATTTAACAAGCAGCAAAGCTCAGAATTGCCGTTTTATATGCAGTTAAACATGAATATAACAAAATTGACAAATTTCTGGAAAATTTCATTCTGAAGAGAATTTTGTTATAAGCAAGTTCAGTACGTAAATTGAAAAAATAAATGCACAAATTAAACAAAAGTAGAACTACAGGCAGAGCTAACTTAAAACACTTGTTTAGCAGTAAAGATGTGTGATACTATTACGATAGCAATTATACAGACACTCTCAGCAGGTTTTTGCTGTTGCTGCCATGCCCCATAACATGTTCAAATTGGTGACATGCCCCCGCTCATCACAACTTTCTTACGAGTGTGTAAAAGCAGAGATCAAATGAGTCGGCCCATCTCTATTGCCTGGAGAGCAAATACGGTACCCCCCCCCCCCCCCCCGAGTGCTAGAACTGCTGTCGGATGCCGAAACAGAAAGGAAATCATCTTTATTGATTTTAAGAGCGCGGCTGCGATCGCTGGGGCATGTTATCTGGGCAAGCATCAGTGCACTTTCAACGCGTAGGGGCTGTGTAAAAAGAGCACTTCTCCCTGGAGCGGCTGAATTTGCTTACACCAGCATTTTGTCGGAGTTCCCGATATCGTATCCAAAAAGTTGCTAGCAGCCTTACTTAATGTAGCATTACAATTTGTTGCTTTCACATTCATTGCATTGCATTCAACACGGCGGTGTGTTGTTGCCCAAGCTAATTGCAATTGTGAAGGCTACAGTTCCTCAAACTCGCGGTGCCAAGTTGACCTCCGGAGACAAGTTGACCTCCGGAGATCCATAGTCACCGTGGTCTCCAAAAGTTTCTATCAGCGCCTAATCTGACATCCACTGAATAGTGACGACACGATTGTCTGCATTAAAGGAAAAAAAAATCGGGGAAATAAAGCAATGCTGAACGTCGTCGAGGCCACACCATGCACCATACAGTGAAAAACTACTCATTAAAGTGCCCTCCGTATCCAGCATGGCCCCAAATATGTGACGCTAACTAAAAGCGCTAACAAAGGTAGTTTTTTTTTGGTTAGGAGAGGAAGGGCACACCCGCACATGCGCCCGCGACAGCAACGCAGACTCGTGGGGTGCAGGCCCACAGGCCTGTCTTGCGCACACGCGTGCGCAATAAGGAGCGCTCGTTCTCGCCTGGGTGTCACCGGGGCCAGAAGTGCGCCGCTGCATTTTGCGTTTCGCCGGCCGTGGGGCAACCGCGGAGATGCAGGCTCGTGCCAAAATGGCAAAATCCAGGACAAAATTCCTAGATTGTCCGGGACGAAACTTCGTTATATCAAAGTTTTCTCCCGCAGTTGCTTTATTACATAGAGGTTCCAAATATATGTGCTTTAACATCGGGGAACAGAAAAATTTCGTTGTATGAAGGAGTTCGTTATATGGAGGTTTTGTTATAAGCAGGTTTAACTGTATATCTTTTTTTGCTTTGAAGATAGAGGCATCTATTTACACACCATGTTCAATTTTGTCCTGTAATCCTTAATAGGTCAATTTATATCACTAGTATAACATATATTGCATTAATAAAACTTATGACATATGTTAATTCTGTTTTTTGTTGATGTGCAACATATTAGTTGAAGTACTTTATTCAGCGAAAATACCTCAAGTAACCTAAAAATAAAAAAAAAACTGATTTTCCCCTTGGTATGGAAAAAGTTGATGTGGACATGTAAACAATTTTCTTTAAAAAAATAGTACTAAAAACTCACTGAGGTCTGTTTTGCCATCACTGCTGCATATGCTCCACTGGGCCAATGTATGAAGTGGTACAAAGTTGGCCTCGTATTCGCAATTGGGGTTCGACAAGACTCCACGTAAATAAGGTACCAAGTCAGTCGAGCGGCCACTGTATGGTCCCAAGAACAAACGCTTCTGGTCATAGTCATTAGCATGTAGGTTGTCCCATATCACTGGGGGCCGACGAAGCACTTCAGTGAGCTCCTGAATTGACTGGACTGTTATTATTTTTGAAACAACTTTGTTCCCTGAAAAGAAAAAAAAAAGCATTGAAGAGATCAAGGAAGCACAGCATCATCTCATTAGCGCTGCACTACAATGAAAGCAGCACCAAACCCCAAATAAGGTTGAGATGTGAGAAGAAAAATGAGAAGGAAATGTACTGGCCAAGGTATCTATGAAAAATATAAAGCTTTAGAGCCAAGATGCCTCACAAAAACTATTATTTGAGTAAATTTTACTAGCGAAAACTGACTAAGATGTAGTAGTAAGGTAGAAAGTTGGGCTGGTCAAGAACAGTGTTTGTGCTCATTGACTGCACGGAGTAGAAAGGATTTTCAGCAACAAGTCCTCAAGAGGAAAGAAAAATTACAATGTTGGTGTGTCATCTTTATTCTGTATTCTTCAGTATTTTCTAGTGGAAATCATTTTTAGTTGGGGAGAGAAGTTTTCAAGAACATTGTATGTGTGTGCACATGCAGTGTGTAAGGTGGGAAAGTGCTCCTTCCTTGTTCTTTTTGCCATGCTCAGCCCAACTAAAATACTCATGCCGTGTGTAACAAACTACAACAAGCCCATGTATTACAGCCTCTCTTTAAACCGAGTATTCCTACCTGTCCACATGATGTCTATTCCCGGCATCAGCTTCAGGCCAATGGTATTCAGGTACTCCGAATTCTGAACATTTGGAACAGCCCTGGCAGCACAATATTCTGAGAGAGAGAAAGAAATTGTAATGAGATTCATATAGTAAAAGTTGCAAGTGAAAAGATTACCATCAACAATTACAGTGGAGGTTTTAGTACCACCAACCAATTATTGCTTATGATCTACACTATCATAGGCCCTCAATAGTATGAAGCTTGAGATTAACTTTAACCACCAGGTGTTTCCTCACTGAACACCTAACCTGAATTTGCCTCCATTGAAATGTGGCCACAATGGCTGGAAATAGAATCAGTGTCCTTGAGCTCTGCAGTGTGACACTTACCGGCTATATACCAAGGCGTGCATGTTAATCTTCAAAACAGTCGCCACATATAATAATGTCTGGGCTTTTACATCTCAAATACACAATCAATTATGAGAGATGCCATAGTGGGGGGGGTCCGGAGATTTTGACAATGTGGTGTTCATTAACATGCACTCACACTACACAGTATACGAGCCTCTATTTTTTCGCCTTCACCGAAATGCGATTGCCACAGCTGGTATCGAACCCACGACCTTCGAGCTAGCAGCAGAGTACCCTAACCACTGTTCGACCAAGGCGGAACCTACTTATAAGAGTTTTACCACTAGAATGGCATCTCATCTTGTCATACATTTCATGTCTCAGTCAGTTGCGTTCATTACAGTCAGGTAATTTCCACCTGGTTGTTCGGAGCGGTGCAATATCACAAGGGCATTCATGGCCACCACGGCTGTTTGCACATAACACAGAGCAGGAAGCAGACACTTGCCAGTTGGACAGAATATAAACCTTGGAAAATTCAAGTCCTGGTAGACTTCATTGGTGATAGACACTTGGGCGTGTGCAAATGACTGGAAAACCTCTTTGTCTGTCTCGCTGATCTCTGGCTCAATGTCATCAAAAAGGAGAGCAAATGCACCACATCCGAATTGAGCCACCTGCACAATATTAATTAAAAAACCAATGCACAGATTCAAGCTTTGTTTCCTTCTGTCCAGTGCAGCAGTGAAAGCAAGTTTTGCAGAGTGGTGCTACTATCTCTTACCTGCTCTAGCTTCCTCTTGAGGCAGGAGATTTCTTTTGTACTAGAATACGTGATGTCTAGACCAGGTGATAGGGCATAGTAGAAGGTGACCGAGTTTTCCTTAGCTGCCTGGATAAGGTTTGTCAGATGCTCTACAAAACAAAGAAAACAAATGCACTGGAGTAGAAGCCATAACCAAAGAACGAGCAAAATAACTAGCAAGACTAACTCAATTATCACGTGTCGTCTAATAGAGAGAGACCACCTTAACACGAATGCATAAGCAAAAAAAAAAAGACTACAAATAAAGGCACGAAAGAAAATAAAGGCACGAAAAAACATAGAGGAAAAAAAGATTACAAATTTTACAAAGAACCCAAACAAAGCAGCAGTTTTTCCAAAGCAAAAAATGCTATAGAAGCTTTCTTAAGTTGCATATGCCTAAATGACAGTAATATGCATTGCAATTTTAAATTATGACGGTGCTGCAGTAACAGCAAAATGAAGCCATGAAAAACGTTGAAGTCATTGGTTTGTTGGCCTCATGTGGCTGTGCCCAACAAAAATCATGCCCCTTGCTTTCAACAGCATTTGAACACACAGCTCGACAAGGCGCTGCCTCGGTAGAGCTTCTCCTACACATATATAGGAGAAGTAATTGTACATGACAAATGAAGTTGCACACAATAAATTCAAAAAGAAAAAAAAAGAATTGTCACTCGTCAAAAGTGTGGTTATCCAGTTCCAGAGCTAAAAATATGCTGAAATCAGGATGCTCCGCCATCGAAGTCAAGGCAAACTGACTTAACTGACAGCAAAGTAAAATTATAATGCAAGAACAAACATGAAGTACAGTAAAATCTCGCTGATTCGAAGCCACTGAGACTGTGAGAAATCATCAAATTAAATGTTTTTGAATTAACGAAACATACAAAACATGGGATGCAAGAAACTAAGAATTATTCAAAGTATTCAAAGCAGGAAGGGCCTCGCTACTGCCAGCGCCAAAAAAAAAAATCCATCTTTACAGCAACACAGTAGTGACACACAGACAGCATGTCTCCTATTCCTCAGTGTCAGCATGTCATGATACAAGCATTTAACCATTTTTTTTCTGGTAAAATAAAGAATTTAATAATGGCTAGTATGACGAATAATAATATCTGGGGTTTTACATCAAACAACCATGACATGATTATAAAAGACACCGTGGTGGAGGACTGGAAATTTTGACCATCTGGTGTTCTTTTACGGGCACTGAAATTGTACAGTACATCGACCTCTACCATTTCACCTCCATCGAAATGCGACCGCCGTGGCCGAGATGAGTTATACGCCTGCTTGGGCATAGCGGTCGCGTTTATCTTTATTTGCTTGTGGATCTTAACTTCCACTACTTTCTTGCTTTTTTTTAACAGTTTTATTGTTATGAAGGTGCTCTGTCCAGTCCTGCATTTTTTTTGCCCAGCAGTGGGCACTTTTATTTCATACTGCTTAACCATTTAGCCAATCAAATTATGCGAATGCTGTATAAATTTCCATTTTTCGGACACAGGGTCTTTGGAGAACCTGCACGGGACCAAGATTTTGTGGCAAATGACATCACGAAGGTGCTGGACAGTGGCTCAAAAACGATTCTTCTCAAGTTATCCACTTGCCAGGGCACAGGAGGTGTGCCGCGCACATCCTAAACCTTGTCACTTCGGCGGATGTCGAAAATGCCAGCAACAACGGGACCTACCGCGAAATGGCGAGGAGCGTTTTCTCAAAACTGAAGAATCTTTGGAGGAAACAAATCCAGTCTGTGCAGGCAGCCAAAGCAATAAAGGCTACCTTGGGAGGGCAGCTCCCTGTGCCGAATGCAACATGATGGAATTCGTTCTTCAATGCCATGATGTACATAAAAAAGGCACTGGATATCCTACAACAAGGGGAGCAATATATGTACATGAGCGTCCTGCAGCCAACACTTCATTCTGCTGCGATCTCTCCCGCCGCTGAAATACTGCACACCCTTTGCTAGCAGTCTTCAGGACGCAGTCAAGAAACGCAAGAGACATTTCCTTGTGCCTATCTCCTTGCTGTTCCATCTCATCGCGTCCTCTTTCAGGAGTGCATATGCATTCGTACCACGGATTGTCCGTGGTACGAATGCATATTGCAGAGCGTAGGGCTGGAAAATCTCAGACCAATTTCGCCAACTCCATGATAGGTTTTCGTCCTGGACTCTCGACTCAAGATGCTATGCTCAGGATTAAGCATCACCTACTTGATTGGCGGACAAGGGACACTAAGGTACTACTTGGACTTGATGTAGAAAAAGCTTTCAACAACCGACACTCCTTCATCCTACAGGTGCTGTCAGACTTGAATCTGGGGCAACGGCTTTTTCTCTTTTGTTAAGGCTTTCCTTGAGGATAGAACGACGTGTCTCAGGTTGGGGAAGATCAAGTCTGCAGTCTTCAAATTGGGTTGTCGTGGTACGCTACAAGGATCCATATTCTCACCAATGTTGTTTAATCTGGCGATCTCAAAGCTAGCTAACGTACTGGACACTGTCGAGGGAATCGGCTATACTCTACGTGGACGGCGTCACGACATGAAGTGTCGGTGGTAGTGACGGAGAGCTTGAGGCTAGGCTGCAGAAGGTGGTAACGCTTAGGGAAAACTGGCTCGTATGGGACTCAAGTGCTCCTCTGAAAAGTCGGAGTTGTTAATCTTCAAATCCAAGAAGTTAGGTCATAGGCAGAAGAATTGACTACCGGAAGTTGAGACTTGCATCACAGTTCGTACTAGCGATGGGTCATTGGTACCAAAAGTCTAAGCTATTAGGGTCCTTCGTTTTGTAATTGAAGCAAATGGATCAAATAATATAACTATTCCGCATATTACCAAGTAGACACAGGAGGTCATAAGACTTATACGAAGGATCTATAACAGGCATACAGGATTAGAAGGTGCAATGCGCTTGGTTCACGCATTTATTTTGTGCCATTTTTCGTACGTAGCTGCTATGCTAAATTGGAAAAAGGGGGAGAAAGACAAATTGGAAGCTTTAATTAAAAAAGCCATTAAGACGGCACTCGGTTTGCCAGTGAGTAGATCAAATGATATGTTGTTGCGGCTGGGTTTGCATAATACTCTTGATGAAATTGCCGAGGCTCAGCGTGTAGCACAGAGAAAGCGGTTGTTGGGTACGCCAGCTGGTAGATATATCTTAGTCCATCGGAGAATCGGTGGCGACTCGTGATGGTGTGCGCTTATACGGGCTAACAGTGAACATCAGGGCTAATATCATGATTCGTCTGTTTCCACGAAATGTGCACCCTGTGCATAAATGTAGGGAGGCGAATGGCGAGGGCTTTGTTGCGCGACGCAAAAGATCACGAGGAAGAGTCTGCATTTGTTGCTGCAGCATGAATTAACAGAAAAGATGCTCACTCAGTGGTGGTGATACATGGAAAGGGGAATGTTCGAAATGTTGCCTCCGTTTATACGAAAGATTCGGGGATCGCTGAGCACTGACCTAGCCCTAATTGATTCGGGACGAGTTTTAGTATTTAGTGACTCTCGCTCTGCAATTAATACCTTCTTGAGGGGAGTTATAAGCGAACTGGCTTACACAGTGCTGCAGGGTAAGGACATCACTCCGCATACCATTACTTGGTTTCCGGCACACACGGGGTCAGTGGAGGGAGCCCCACGTAACCTTAACGAGGTGGCGCCTAGGGAGGCACAAGGATTAGTGCGCCGTGCAATCCCTGAGGCGGCTGAATCTCCCACTCCGGAAATTAGGGACCAGCTGTTAACTTACAACAATATAACCAAACATTATTACTTAGAGCGCAAGGAATTTTCCTAGCCACATTCCGGACTGAACAGGCCACAGGCGGTTACATTAAGACTTCTGCAGACGTGGACGTACCCCAACCCGGTCGTCATGAATAAAATTAATCCGGACTGCTGGGTTTCAATTTATTGTAGTAAGTGTTAGGGCTTGCTCGATTTTGAACACATGCTCTGGCGCTGCTCGGCAATGGCCGGTGCGGCTTTTCACGGTGAAAAATGGCGGCAGCGAATGCTGCTGCACAGTGAAGGGCTGGTGGACCAACTCAGGTCTGTCCAGAGGGCCCGTGTGGTGGCAGAGGGGCTTGGCCTCTCTGTCCCGACGTGGGAGCAGCCAGCATCAGTCCTGGACTGATCCTCAGGACTTCAATAAGGTTCTCCATACCATACCATACAAGCCTGTAGATTAGACATATATGAGCTACTCATCACTCATAAATTATCATAATGCCAATGTTCACTACAGCAATTTTGCAGAAAATTTCAGTCACAATACATTCTGTAGTGTGACAACATGTATGGGTAGAACCCTGGCCCAAGAAATGAATTTGCTGAATATTACAGTGAAATTTACGATCAATATATTAATACTCTGTCACATTTCCTACAGAATTTATATTTTACAGAACGGTATTTTTCAGTTTCAAGGATGACTTCATGGCTCATCAACATAGAGAGTATGCACTTCACAGCATCCACTAGAAGTTCTAGCGGCTGGGTTGCCATTTAGAAGGTCCATGCAATTGCAAAAAGCTCTCTGCACGTGCTGCATTAGTGATCTATCGAGTGACATGGATGACTAGAGACCTCCCAAACACCAACTGCACACTGATGCATGGACAGCACAGGCAGCGCATACAAATGGATAAAAGAATGCTACGGCAATAGTGTTATGCCCTTGCTCATCACAGCTCGGTGCATACCTCTTACAAAGAGAAGCCATGCAGCATTTTACTTTCAGCTTAAAAAGTGCATTGCTTCATTAGAGGTTCCATATTCATAAAACATCGCAAAAAAGGAGACAGAAAGAAACACACAGGAAAGAGCGATCATATGCTAAAGAATCAGCGCTCTTCCTGAGCGTTTCTTTCAGTCTCCTCATGTTTTTGCACTGTTTTACAAAGATGAAGCCGTACCAACAAGCTCGAACCCACAGACCCATTAGAGGTAGATGTAACCATTAAATGACCATGAAGAGAAATTATTTTGGCTGTGCCTAACAATTTTTGCCCCACAAAGCCTCAATAGGTACAGCCAACTACTGAACTGAACTTTGTTCAAATTTAGAAACAAATAATAAAGGAGCAGACTGCATTTTTATGTTACCCAGTGCATGACTCATTGACACATGTGAAGGTTCGGGTCAGTTTCTCTTGTTTAAACTCCAGATTATACAGCACTAAGCACTTGAAACACAACACTCTGACCACATTACAGCCGGTGCCTTTTACAGCACAGAAGAATGCTGGGCGACCACAAGGGGATCAAAGTTAGTCAATGCACCACAGAGCTTCCTGCTTCCATCTTTTGTCAAAATGCAGTCACTCTGATCTCAACGCTCAGCAGTGATGCAAGAAGCACTGGCAGCCATGAACTCTCAATTTAGCATTTTTATCCTTGTGTAGTCTATGCTTTATGTAATCATGCCAAAAACATGTTTCAATTGTTTTGTGACTCCCCATCACATGTGCTGAATCGCTAAGGTTTGAAACATTATGCTGACCACTGTTGGTTGAATTCCTAACCTTCCTGCTTCTTCCTTTGCAACATTTGACAAGCTATGACAAAAAAAGTACAACACAATGTTATGTTGCACAAGATACACTGAAGAGTTCATAATTTTCCCAAGTATACATGCGTCCCACGGGCACTTTCTATCGTGATCAGGATCGATTTGAATGCGATCAGAATCGGGTACTCCACCGCCACTTTTGAATGTGATAAGGCTCGATTGGAATCAAGACGATCGCTGTGTGGTTTCCAGATTGTGATTTGACCGACATCTGCACCAAGCTCGACGCCGATTCATTTGGACTGTGTAACAGAACTATCAAGAATTTTGATCCGGATCCTCTCTGACCACGATCAAAAGTGCCCGAGAGATAGACTGGACAATAAATATTAAAACAACAAAAATACAGAGAGACATAATCGCACAAAATTGAAAGAACTTACCAGCTTCTTCTACTGTATAAAGCTCCCTCCAGTAAGCTCTGTGCTTGGAGTCGTCTTTCGGTGCGTACATGTAGGTGTTCAGGCCAAACTTCTTCATTCTGAAAGCAAACAGATGTGCATGACTCTTGATAAATTGGTAAAAGCAGCAGCTACCAACCAAATATTCGATGTCATGATAGGAACACTGGTATTTTTTCAGACGCACTGCACTCACCTCTCAAACAAATCTTTGCGTTGTTCAAGGGTCCACGGCCGCCCATAGAATCCTTAAGAGGAGGAGAAAAGTGAAGTTGCTGATGCCAGTGCTAAACATACATTAAAGGATCTGTGACACGCAGAATAAATTTGCAACAATATTCACATCCGATACGAGTACTTCGATGAAATGAACGCATAGCGATAAAGTGCAGTGCGTGCAGTACAGAACGATTGTGCAAAAAACCTTGTTGACAGTTGGCATTTAACAGAAGGGTGCATAGCGTTGCACTTGCGCTGCGGTATTAATAAAACAACGCAATACTGACACAGATTTCACCTAGCTGTTTATGCTACACATATCACACTATACCATCCACTATGACAGACAAACCAACCGCTCGATTTCGGCCCCCACATAACCCGGTTGTTTACGTAATACAACGTCAACACAATCTGGAAAACACCGTGGAAGAGCCTAAGGGATGCACAAGAACAGCGAATGAAACCGTGGTGCTATGTTTCACGGCTGATGATCTGGTAATTCATCTCAATGGCACCACAATTTAAGACCATCTACACGGTTAGCACCACCAGTAGGGCATCCAACGATAACCGACGGATAGCGACAGGCTATGGGGAAATAAAGGTACTACTGACACTTACCTTCAACGACACCGCACAGCATGTTGCGGTTCCTGAAAGTCGCACAGCTGGACGGATCTGCAGAAGGCGTTTCTTCACCCATTTTGTTCCTATGACGGGAAACGCTCACTCTAGAAATCAGATCTCGAAGGAGCTTCCACGCCAGTGTTCGTTCCCTGCGGAAAACATACTAGCCTCAAAATCCCTCCCAGAACGCCATACCGACCGCAGGTTTGTGGTTTAGAGCAGTTGGGCACAGAAGAGCGTTTCGAGAACGGAAGGAGGCGCCAGCACAGCCACGGCAGAGGCCGCCGAAAGGTGCAGGGAACCACGGCTGCCAATGCAGGGCGCGCAGAGGCCAACCGCACTTGCAGCTCGAGTGGCGCGAGAGCAGCGAGTGCGCGAGCGACACGAGCCAGAAGTGCACGAGCACACGCGCTCACCGGAGCTTTTCGAAATCTCCGCTCAAAGGCGCTGCAAGCGTCACTTGTCAGTTATAAAGTGAGAAAAACAGGTATCCAAGCCTACAGAAGTAAAACGGGGGCTTAGGCAAGGGTGTCCTCTGTCACCCTTGTTATTCATGATATACCTACAAATATTAGAGGCCAAATGAGACGGAAGTAGACTTGGCTTCAACCTCTCTTTCGTCAAACAAGGAAAACGGATTGAACAGGCATTGGCATTACCAGCACTGATGTGGTCGGCCGTTAGCACTATATCATCTGCGTACAAAGAAGATTTGCAAAGATCGATGGACATCTGCAGTAATTAGGGAGATAGGTTAGATTTCAGATTCGGTAAGGAAAAATCAGCAGTCATGGTTTTAATGATGATGAAGGTAGTGAGCTTAGAATACAGAAGGCCACGCTAGAAGTAACAGATAAATACAAATATCTGCGCGTATGGATAAGCAATGGGACCGAGTACCTAAAAGAACACAAAATATACGCAACGAAAATTGTAACAGGAATGCAGCAGTGATGAAAAATAGGGCACTGTGGAATTACATTAGGTATGATGTTGGGAGAGGAATATGAAAAGGGGTGAAGGTTCCTGATTTGACGTTTGTCAATGCGGTATTGTGCATGAGATCATAAGTTCAAGCAAGATTATAAATTACGCAACGTTGCATAGGTAGCTTGCTTTAGGAGCTCACGGGAATACACCAAATCAGGGAGTACAATTTGATATGGGATGGACATCATTTGAGGGCAGGGAAGCTAGCAGCAAGATAAAATTTGAGAAGCGATTGAGAGAAATGGGGGAGGAGCGTTGGGCTAGGAAGGTTTTCAGCTACTTGTATATGAAGAATGTCGATACAAAATGGAGGAAGCGAACCAGAAAATTGACGGGTAAATACTTAGAAAACAGCAGGGGGCCAAACCAAAAAGAACTATCGGTTAAGAAGAAGGTGAAGGAAACAGAGACTGACATGTGGAGAATTGGCATGATTAAGAAGTCCGCACTAGAGATATACCAAACTTTTAGGTAGGAAATTGCCAAGGAAAGGATCTATGATAATACTCGGGGTAGTTCTCTACTGTTTGAGGCCAGGAGGGGAGTATTGCGAACCAAGACATATCGGGCCAAATACGAAGTGGTAGACACGGTATGCAGTACATGGGGAGAGGAGGAGGAAACTGCCGAACACTTGGTAATGAAAGGGCTCAGGATGATGGCGCAGAGTTTTTCAAAGCAGTGGGTTTTAAGGACAGGGAGGGCAAAATAGACTTTAAGCGGGTAGAATTAACTAGGAGGAAGTTATCTGGTGGCTAAAGTCAAGGCACAAGTGAAAATCAAAATCATTCATTGCAAAGTACCAGTCCTCAACTTCACTGTTTAAAGGGAAAAAAAAAGATAAATCTAGATGTTGGTTCATTAAGTATTACGGCTAGGAGACGTTAACCGCTGCCCGCTCTAGAGGGTACAGCCACATCAATCCATCTATCCGAGGAGCAGGTCAGATATTAACACTATGGTACAAAAGCAGTGCCCAACAAGATATGTTTTCCTTTTATTTGCTTTCTTTCCTCTCGTTTTTAGTTGTTAGTGGGATTGACCTAACTGTTATAAACACCATTATTTTTTTGTTCTTTCTAATCAATCTTAGGTAGCTTGAGTTGCGGGTTCTGTGGCTGTGGGCCACAGGCAACGTTGTAGTGACGATTGTTATAGCGCGAGAACAAAACGACGACACAGAGACAAGAAGGACACGAGCGCTGTGTCTCTGTGTCGTCGTTTTGTTCTCGCGCTATAACTATCGTCATGCCATACCAACTAGCCCAAGCTGCCACACTTCTAAGGTGTAGTGACGTTGTACACGTTACACGTATGGTGGCTCCATCATATTACACCTGCTGAACGGGATAGGCGGAAATTTTGAACTAGTTCGGTGCGCTCGTTTAGTTGTTAAACTACCCGAACACAAACTGGACCTCGTGAGAAGCTACTAGCGAAGTTACACACGTGTGTGTATGGATATTTGTGACACTCCTCTCTTCTAAGAGGAATGTTCGCAGCTCTTAAATCCATGAAACACAATCAGCCCAGGTTCAGATGGTTTCACAGTCGAGTTTTACGTCAAGTTTTGGAAGGTTTTCTTTTTTTGGGGTGGGGGGGTGGGTGGGGGGGCTTTTACCACTTTGGCAAACAGGCTTCTCCGTGAGGGGCTCTGTCAGCAACTCAAAGGGAGGCGTGGATAACTCTCCTGTGAAAGGATGAGACGAGACGCACTGACCTGAGAACCTAGCGGCCTATCACCCTTCTAAACTACATGTGCCTACAAGCTCATAGCTAAGCGCCTGTCCGTTCGACTAACTCCAGTACTTAGTACTGTTGTGGGTCCGTACCAGGCGTGTTGTGTCCAAGGTAGATCTTGTCAGCTTCATGGCTTCGATATAAGGGATTTCATAGAATGATCGAACTCATGCAACCTGCGTGGAATTCTTTGTTCTTTTGACCAAGAGCGGGCGTTTGATATTATCAGTCATAAGTACCTCTTTAAAGTTTTAAAGCAGGCAGGCTTCTGTGCCAAGTTCATCAGCATGGTCAGGGCTGTCCATTTTCGTCCTAGTTCTGCTGTTGTCATACAAGATCGCGTCTCGGAGCTTTTCGTTGTGTGCCATGGAGTCAGGTAGGGCGATCCACTTTCACCTGCTCTCTGCGTGCTCGCATTCGAGCCACTATTGCAGAGGCTTTCTAAAGACACCAGCATTGGTAGATTTCCCCTTCCGCCAGGTTCCCTCCCGGTGGCAATGTTCGCCTATGCAGATGACCTCTCTATTGTCGTCCCGGAGGAGGCAACTGTTTGCACCGTCTTGGGTGTTATGGAGGGGTACTGTTTGGCGAGTGGCGGCAGAATAAATAAGTCGAAGAGCGCAATTAATCATGTATCTGAACTGCGCTCCCTCCGGCCCACGTCCCGTGCACGGCCTCCCCATAAAGGAGCGTCTACGCATTGGGTTTTCATTTCAAACCGGATAGCCTGACTACCGAAAACAGGCGGTTAGCTAGGGAAAAGCTGACCGACAGGATTCGGGAACTCGGTGCCTTGTGTTGTCCACTTACAGCTAGGGCCACGATAATTCGATTGCTGTTGTTTAGTTTTCTCGCGTATATGTAGGTTCAGTTATGCCAGTTATGACCCATACCAGGGCTCTCCTGGAGAATAAACTTTTCGGTTTCCTTTGGAGTCGCGCATCTGCGTGGTTGCCGCGCCCCGTGCTCAAGCTGCGCAGAGATGAAGGAAGACTCGGTATTCCTGACCTCTGCGTGGTGACCACGGTGCTACAGTTACATGGACACGGGTAGCTCTCAATTCGAATATGCTCCTCACTAGATGCTTTAATTGCGTCGTATTTCCTAAGCACACGGCTGAGGCTGTTCTCGCCTGGGGCATTTTCGAATTCGGTACGTGCCTCAGGTGAGATCTCGCCTTCTGCTTTCTATGCAGGGGCCACTTCTACTTTGGCCCGTCTCCAAGAGGTCAACCCAGAGATAGACTTAGCTTCAATCAAACTCTGCGAGCTAGTCAATAGACACACTCCAGAGTTACCTGCACGCTGTAAAGAATATGACCTGTCCCACCATAGTCCTAACTGGCGGTTTATTACTGCCAGTTTCCTGGACGCCAAGCGTGCTATATTCATGCACCGCCTGGGCAGAGAGCGCCTGCCCGTAAAGCTTAGGCCCCTCATGAAAATCCCTACAAGAGGAATGTGCCCCTTTTGCGGCAGTAGGGAGGACCTTGTTCACATTTTCTCTCAGTGTGCACTACCAGCCACTCTCCATCAAAGGATATAGTTAGCTTGTTTGGTCATCCCGGTATTCCTTTCGACACCGTTCGGTTTTTGCAACCCCTGTCAGGACAAGTGGTTAAGCAGTACGTGCTTCTGCTCCTCGAGTGCTCCTACCAAGTGTGGGTGGCATATGGTGCTGTGCCGTCTTTGGTGCGAGACGACGTGGGCTTCATGAAGTACTTGCGAAAGTGCGGAAGGAGGTCTGCTTCGTCCTCCACTGAGAGTGGCAGTGCCTAGGTGCAAAGAAGTTTTATGAAACGTGCCACCGTCCGGCAGTGATTTTCAGTGAGTCAGGAGGGCAGATAACCATCAATTTTTAATGATAGCATTCTTTAGGATTCCATGACTCGGCCTAGTGAGCCGGTCGCCCCCGAGTTTAGTTTGTGTGGTTGTTCGCCTGGTTTTTGCATGCGCTACGGTGATCCCGTCGCCTTGTCGGGCTTTACCCGCAAATTCCGTGTTGGCCCCTTCTGCAGGCTTGGCTACTCTACTTGTCGAGGCGCAAGCTAGGTGGCTCCCTTCCTCGTGAAGGGCTAAGCCGGCTTTTAGCCGTGCTGGTTCGCCAGGATACGTTGGGTTTGCGTGCAGCGGCATTCGCTTCTGCACCAAACAGCAGTCCCGTAGTCCCCAAGGGACGGATTGTGTCTCGCTGAGCCCTAGCGGTCAGGAGACGAGCCGTGAACGCAGAGCGCTGCGTTAGCCCACCTTGCCAGGGTACGTCCGCTTTGTGTGTCGTGATAGAAGTACCACACCGAAGGGTAGCCCCTATGTTGGGTCACCCTGGCTTGTATGCCGGGAGACAGGCCGCGTCTGTTCGGCGTCATGGCACCGAGCAGCGGCGCCCTTGCCAGGGTTGGCCGTCTTCTCGACACAAAAACTTCCCCCTCACACGACCCTGGTGGGGAGGACATGCTGGGACAGTCGTATGGATGATGATGGGTTGATGAGTTATGTGAGACTTTGAGACAAAGCGCCTCCGGGCGCCGCGTATCCTTCTTATCTGACAACGGCATGGTGTAGGCGGCTGGATAGTGGGATAAGGGTTGAACTTAAGGCTGTCGAGCGTTAGGTCCGATGGTCGGGCGGGCGATGGAAGGAGGCTAGGAAAACCACGAGCGAGAGTGAGCTGGTGCAGTGAGAAAAATGCCAGTGATTGTGGTATACCTGGATGAGACGGCCTTCACGAGTTTGGCCGACGCGGAGAAGGCGAGCTTCGTGTGCAGGCTGTGCGAGGCACTGAATGCGGCCGTGCAGTGCATGGAGGCTAGCATGGAGGGGCTACAGGGGGAAAAGCTGAGGGCAGAACGGGAGCAGAGGATGGAGCTCCAGAAACAGCTCGAAGCGTTGCGTGAGCGGGAGGAGGCTCCACCAGTCTATATTAGAGCAAATGATCGGGTGACCTTAGAAAAGAACGGGAAGGGCGGGCCAAGCTCGAGCAGCCCGCGGGTAAAGGAGCGAATGGCGCAATTGCCCCAGCCCCGAGCAGTGTGAGGTGGAAGATGCGGGTAGCGGAGAAGGGGACAGGCGGGAAGAGGGAGTAGGGGGCCGCAGTGTCTGGCAATAGCATGAAGGCTCCGAAAACATACAGCTATGTGGCGCGGCAGTCTTCGAGCAGGGCAGGAACACCGGACTCATGGCAAAGACAGAAACAGGGGGAGCAAACAGGGGCGCCATCGCAAACAGGAATCCAGCGATTGGAGCGTAAAAGGGCCCTTGTGGTGGGGGACTCCAACGTGGCCAGGGTTAGGGATGGCGTCCCCATGACAGTGAAGGAAGAAAGTAGGGTGAGAGTGCAGGCCTACTTATTAAAGTGCATGGTGGATGCACTGGCCAAAGCTCAGGAGGTGGTAGAGGAGACCAAGGTGGGCAAAAATCTCGAAAATACATGCTGGTCTCAATGATGTGCTGAAGGGCAAGGGTCAGAACCTTCAGAAACAGTTGGAGGCGGGTGGGATGCGTAAACTCCGAGAGGCCTTAGCGAGTGTGCATGTGACCATATGCACAGTTTAAGAGGTCTTGGGGCAGTCTCGTGGGATTGATGCTAACTAGCTGTGTCGACAGGGGTATGAGCCGGCAGCTCAGATACAGCGTAATGGAGGTGAACCATGACGTATACGAGCACGGAGCTCCCCCCTTTGCACAAGATGACATTCATTATAGTGGTGCAACGAGCAGGAGGGTTGGTAATAGGATGGGTTGTCAAGCCACAGCTCTTTAAGGGGACCCAGAGCCTTGCGCGGCCAACGTGTAGCCAAAGATAATTCTGAAGGGCCACTAATATTCAAGCCACATGGCCAGGGTCGTGGGAGAAGAAATCGACGTAAGCACAAGGGCCGAGATATATCAGACATAGGGTATATTAACATGCAGGGTGGCAGGAATAGGTTAGAGTGGGAAGAGATAGAAGAGCAGTTAAGGCAGGAGGAGCTCATGGTATATGAGGTTGTGGAGACATCTTATGGACATGGAGCAACCACCTTGCCATCCGGACTACGTATGGGAATATTGCAATAGAGCAGAAGGCACCAAATGGGGGGTGGAATTGGGGCATTTATACATAAAAGTATGGCTTGGCAAAAAATCAAGCAGGGATGCAGGAAACATTTATGGTTAAGAGTACTCAACGCTGGGCGAGTTGGTAATTCATAACTACAAAACTGCGCGAAAAATCGACAAGAATTTCAACTATGATATTCTTAACCCCCCGTTTGTCCCCTAATCCACTCTGCTCTCTTCTTGTCTCTTAAGGTTACACCTACCATTTTTCTTTCCATTGCTCGCTGCGTCGTCCTCAATTTAAGCTGAACCCTCTTTGTAAGTCTCCAGGTTTCTGCTCTGCAGCTAAGTACCGGTAAGATACAGCTGTTATATACCTTCCTCTCGAGAGATAGTGGCAATTTACCTGTCATAATATGTGAGTGGTTGCCAAATGTGCTCCACCCCGTTCTTATTCTTCTAGTTACTTCAATCTCGTGGTTCGGCTCTGCGGTTATTACCTGCCCTAAGTAGACATCGTCTTTTACAACTCGAAGTGCACTATTACCTATCTCGAAGCGCTGCTCTTTTCCGAGGTTGTTGTACATTACTTTCGTTTTCTGCAGATTGATTTTAAGACCCACCTTTCTGCTCTCGTTGTCTAACTTCGTAATCATGAGTTGCAATTCGTCAGCAATGCAATGTCATCGGCGAAGCGCAGGTTACCAAGGTACTCCCTATTAACTCGTATCCCTAACTGTTCCCATTCTAGGCTTCTGAAAACCTCCTGTAAGCACGTGGTAAATAGCATTGGGGAGATTGTGTCCCCCTGCCTTACACCCTTCTTGATTGGTATTCTGTTGCTTTCTTTATGAAGCACTATGGTAGCAGTTGATCCCTTGTAGATTTCTTCCAGATTGTTTATATATACTTCATCTACGCCCTGATTCCGCAGTGTCTGCATGACGGCTGATATTTCTACTGAATCAAATGCCTTCTCATAATCTATGAAGGCAATGTATAGTGGTTGGTTATATTCTGAGCATTTCTCTATTACCTGATTGATAGTATGAATGTGTTCAATTGTTGAGTAGCCTGTCCGAAATACTGCTTGTTCCTTTCGTTGATTGAATTCTAATGTTTTCTTTACTCTGTTAGCAATTACCTTTGCAAATAGCTTGTATACTACAGAGAGCAAGCTGATCGGTCTATAATTCTTCAAGTCCTTGTCATCTCCTTTCTTATGTATTAAGATGATGTTAGCGTTCTTCCAAGACTCTGGTACTCTTCCCGTCAGGAGACACCTCGTAAGCAGGGTGGCTAGTTTTTCTACCACAATCTGTCCTCCATCTTTCAGCAGATCTGATGTTACCTGAGCCTCACCAGCAGCTTTGCCTCTTTGCATGCTCTCCAAAGCTTTCCGACTTCTTCTATCACTACTGGTGGAGTGTCATCTGGGTCACTGCTAGTTCTTATAGTATTAAGGTCGTGGTTGTCTCGGCTACTGTACAGATCTCTGTAAAAATCTTCCGCTACTTTAACTATCCTATCCATATTGGTAATTATTTTGCCTTCTTTGCCCCTTAGCGCATACATCCGATTTTTGCCTATCTCAAGTTCCCTCTTCACTGCTTTGACGCTTCCTCCGTTTTTCAGAGAGTGTTAAATTCTCTCTATGTTATACCTTCTTACATCGCATACCTTACGCCTATTCA
This sequence comes from Rhipicephalus annulatus, assembly GCA_013436015.1. Lineage (NCBI taxonomy): Eukaryota > Metazoa > Arthropoda > Arachnida > Ixodida > Ixodidae > Rhipicephalus > Rhipicephalus annulatus. The sequence goes on along the minus strand of WOVY01014538.1, from coordinate 1,057,860 downwards.
TCAACTTCGAAAGCTCTGCCAGTTCTATTTCGTCTGTTGTACTTGTGACTTTCATGATTTGACGCTTCTTAAATAGATTCTTCGTTTCCTGGGAAAGCTTCCAACTTCCACTGCACACTCTGTAATGATGCTCGTCAGATTATCATTCATTGTATCTACGCTAAGGTTGGTTTCCTCACTAAGAGCTGAGTACCTGTTCTGAAGCGACACTCTGAATTCCTGTACTTTCCCTCTAAGTGCTAGCTCATTGATTGGCTTCTTGTGTATCAGTTTCTGTCGTTCTTTCTTCAAGTCTAGGCGAATTCGAGACCGTACCATTCTATGGTCACTGAATTCGTAAATTATTGCGTTCTGCGAATTCTACTAGTAGCTCTCTTCTGGCGTTTCTAGTACCGATTCCATAATCTCCTACTGCCTGGTCTCCAGCCTGCTTCTTCCCTACCTTTGCATTAAAGTCGCCCATCACTATAGTATACCGTGTTCTTACCTTATTGCCGATTCTACGTCTTCATAGAAGCTTTCAACTGAAGCGTCATTATGGCTGGATGTAAGCGCGTAAGCCTGTACCACCTTCATCTTGTATCTTTTATTCAGTTTAATTGCGATACCTACCACCCTTTCATTAATGCTATAGTATTCCTCTATGTTGCCAGCTATGTTTCTGTGAATTAGGAACCCCACTCCCAGTTCTCTTCTGTTTGCCAAGCCCCGATAGCAAAGGACGTACTCATTCTGTAGCACCGTATAGGCCTCATCTGTCCTCCTAACCTCACTGAGCCCTATTATATCCCATTTAACACCCTCTAGCTCCTCGAATAGTACAGCTAGACTTCCCTCACTAGATAAGGTTCTAGCGTTAAACGTTGCCAAGTTCAGGTTCCAATGGCGGCCTGTCCGGATCCAGAGATTCTTAGCACCTTCTGCTGCATTGCAGATCTGACCGCCGCCGTGGTCAGCTGCTTCGCAGCTGCTGGGGACTGAGGGCCGTGCGTTATTTGACATATGCATGTGGGAGGTAGTGGCCAGATACTGCACCAAGGTGGCCAATCCTTCTCTGGTGAGGGAGTGCGTTCCCGGCGGTGGTTACCGGTGAGGCCGCACGCCCGGCCTCTTAATGCAGTTCCATCACCACGCGGATTTTTTTTTTATCCGGTTGGGAACTGCGCGGCACCGGAATTTGAACCACAGGCCTTTTGCATGCGAGGCGGATGGGCTAACCACTACGGCATCGCCACACACTATTATTAGATATGAAATGTAATTAATATTGATGAATGAGGCCAACCTGGAGTACAAACTGAACCAACAACAATCACCAAGTAGTCCTGTATGACAATGTCAAATTGAATGCTTAATACCATGTGGAATCGCATAACGATATCCAAGCATTCCCATTGGAAGAGCAATGTTCCATTACCGGTTGACCTCAGTTTTAATGGCACAATCACTTGGATTATCCCAAATTCAAGTAGGGTGGCCAAATAGGAAATTCACACTGATTCTCGTCACTATTTGGTGCTGTCCATTTCAATTAGGCTATCTCATTGAAGTGCACTTAAGGTTCTATTGGTATGACCAGTTGGACCAAATCACTATTTTTATACTTTGTTGGAAAACGTACTGGAACAGAGTCAATGAGTTAGCCTGCCAATTGGACATTTCAGACTGTCTTATTCAAACCCATTGGATAATCAGTCACACCAACTGGGGCCAATTGAGACCAAGTGGGATTCCCAATATGCGCCAATGGTTTTCTTTTTTACTAGGTTTTGATTTGTGTTAACATTGCTATAAAGTATTAAATAGGTAATCCACTGCAGATCATTATATAGCAGCTATGCCACACTGAGTTTTCAGCCAGCCCTGCATTTAGGGCGTGACATAAATTGGTGCAAAACGCATTGAGAAATCGTATGCAGAAGTTTTGTGGTGGATGAGGGTGCCTAAAAATAAAGGCATGCACCATTCTTGTCGCACAACAATCGCACCTAACCTATGTGCCTTTTTTTGCATTATTACTGTAATCGAGCCTGCTATTTCAGAGTTGCAAGCAGCGCGTTTGCTCAACCTATGCAGGTCTTTAAAGAAAAATGTGTCCGAAAGGGGCGTGGAGAGAGAGAACTTTATTAATAATTCTCCAGTGAAGTTGATTTGGGGTAGGCCTCAACCCCGGCCTAGGCATCGGCCACGAACCCTTGGGCTCGGGCAGCTTTCTTGGCTCGCTGGAGGGCCCACAGCTGCTCTTCTAATGCGGAGCTAAGAAGAGCCTTTTCCCAGCACGCTCTGCGGTTCGACACAGCCTCCTCTTGGTTTTTCTGTATTAGGGCATCTAAACTCGAGCACTCCCATTTTATGTGGGCCAGTGGTTCTCTAGCATTGCGAACCTTGCATTTGTCAGTCAAATATAGATCACGATAAGAAACAGGAAAGAGAACTGGGTTTGGGATACCAAGTATTTCTTTCTGGAAGGTTGGGCGAAAGCGGAGGGGGGGTCGAACACCCTAGCTTGTCACTGACTATGTCGTTCAAAAGTAAGGAAAATATGATATATATATATATATTTCACCGTGGATATTACCCACATTTTTTAGCAACTTCTTTAGTATCAATTAGGAAACTTATTAATAGGAGGAGACAGGCAGTCTAGTCAAATGAAAGAACTGAAATTTTCCTGTGAATAATTGCTACTTTCAGATTTTGAAAAAGTGGCCACTGGTAACCGCTTTCAGATTTCCATAAGTGGCCACGGCGAAACCGAAAGCAAAGCATCAGAGAGTGCAATTCCCATACTCGTTCAAAATGCCCATAATTAGTTGAGCAGCGTATTAACCATCGTTCAATTTGCTTTGTGGGCATATCAGCTGTGCTTGCTGTGACAGCCCACATGGCGCATGTAGTTTAACAAATTGTGTTTATTGTTCATCACCACCTCCCAACCCAATTCCTACACTTATACTGAAGAAGTAAATAAGCAGAGCGTAAACAATAAGCTTTTATGTGCATCTTCAGTCATACCTATATGTATATTGTAAGCACAATATTGACAACGTTTGACCTGATCTTCTTCATCTGTATATAATCATCATCACGAAAAACGTTGTCTTCGTTCGAAGGGTTGATCAGGCGATTCGGCCTAATAAACGCCGTCGAGATTCCAACGCTGCTACTGTCTTACAGAGTGGTGGAAGTGCTTTGATCCCCAAGTCCTCTCCGTTGTCACGTTCTTCTGGAGCTTCGTTCGGGTCGCCGCTTGCTTCCCCGTCCGCTGTCATAGCTCAAGAACTGCTGCCCGTAACATCCAGCATCCCTGTCCAACAAACCATTCCTGCGTGGATCGTCAACGCCCGGCAGCGCGACTCACCCATCTTCAGTGATCTTCCAAGCGACGACGTCGAGGTATGGCTAAAAGAATACGACATGACCAGTGTTTATAATCTATGGGATGAGCCTCAAAAACTTCGTCACGTCGCCTTCTATCTGTCCGATGTCGCGAAAACGTGGTTTTTTAACCACGAGAGCAGCTTTCCGGATTGGCCTACTTTTGCTCAACAAGTCCGTAAGATTTTTGGAAAACCAAACATCCATTACGAAGAGTCGAAACGAAAGCTCGATGGGCGTGCCTAACTTCCCGGGGAGATGTACACTTCGTACATTGAAGACGTCCTTGGCCTTTGCCACCGCGTGAACTCGGCGATGATAGAGGCTGATCGTGTTTGCCACATCATCAACGGGATAGGCCATGTCGCGTTTAATGCTCTGGCTGTTAAAAACCCCACCACCGTTGAGGACGTCATCACGACATTTCAGCATCTTGATGAACTTCAAGCCATTCGATTGCACCCAGACTACCCAGATGCCAGGGAAAGCCGGCCTTCCTCGGATGCGGATTTGCGCACGCTGATTCGCTCTCTGATTCGCGAGGAACTTCAAGCGCAAGGGTTGTCATGTGCACCCGCCCTTCGGCCTCACTCTCAATTTGCTGGCCTGCGCGACATCATCAAAGAGGAGCTCTCATCCATGGCTGGCGCTCTCCCATCGAACACTACGGCGCCACCATCACCACCCATGACGTATGCACAAGTCGCTGCCATGCCACCTGCCTTGGTTCAGCACGCGCATCCTGTTCCTGCGCAGTCCGACGTAGCAGCATTTGCACCACACTCGCCTGTCCCAGCGCCAGAACCAGTGCCTGTGACAGCTCCAGCACACTACGCCACACTACACTCGCCTCGCCCAATATGTTATTATTGTGGCATTCGGGGCCATATTTCACGATTTTGCTGCAAGCGCCAACAGGACGAACGCTGTGGCTACGATGTTTACGAAAAAGATTCGGAGCCATCCCCGAACCAGTACCAGCGACACCCTATGACACGTTCCTTCTCTCCGACTTCTCCACTCGCCGCACCTCGCCCCTGCTATCCCGGACGCCGCCGGTCCCCTTCACCTCTACGATGCTCAACATCTCCTCTGAGACCGGCTGTAACTACTTCTGACTACCACTCGGAAAACTAGCTGGTGTAGTTTTTGGAGGGAAAGCTGCATCGCTCGAACAAACACCAAGACCTCCAGAGGGCCCAGCCAACTTGTTATTAGTGTATGCGGAAGGGCTACCAGTTCAGGCATTGCTGGACACGAGGGCTGCTATTTCTGTTATTCATGCGGATTTGTGTACTCGTCTACGTAAGGTTACCACATTTTATACTGGCACTCTCTTACGTAGCGCAAATGACTCGCAGATACGGCCATCAGCACAGTGCACCGTTAGAGTTTTCATTGATGGGATCCGGCATCATATCCAGTTTGCCGTGCTGGATTCTTGTGCTTTTATGCTTATTCTAGGATGGGACTTTCTTTCTGATGCTGCTGCTTCCATCTCTTGTCGATAACGACTCATACATATGCGAGACGGATGATATTTCCCCGAAATTATCACGTGACCGGCTACGAACAGCCAATGACTTCCTTGTGCCACCTAACCACAAGCACGTTATTACAGTTATGTCTGACTCCATTGACCACGGTGACGTCCTAGTCAGTCCATCAGCCCGTTGTCTATCCAGAGGGATATCACTTTAATCGAGTCTTGTCCGCTTCTCTAACGGCACCACATTTCTCGCAGTACTGAATATCACCAATGAGCCGATTCTGCTGACCAAGGGCACTGTTGTAGTTTCCAGCGTGGACACACAACCTATCTCTGTAGTGGCTTTGGATACCAGTCTGGTGGAATCACGTTCAATACCAACAGATGCTCCACCCACTACGGCTCTCGTCAATACCATCAGCACGGATCTCACTCCCCCGCAAGCAGACGAACTACTGGCGTTGTTGTCTAAGCATAAATTTTCTTTCGACGTACATTTCACTGCTCTAAGCCAGACTTCTGCGGTGGCTCATCGCATACACACCGACGGAACTTCTATTGTCCGTCGTCGACCATACCGTGTTTCTTCCAGCGAACGCGAGATCATCGACAAGCACGTTGCTGATATGCTCAGGCAAAACATCATCTACCCCTCCTCAAGCCCTTGATCGTCACCTGTCGTTCTCGTAAGAAAAAAAGACGGTTCAGTGCGATTCTGCGTTGACTACCGCACATTAAACAAAGTAACCAGAAAAGACGTATATCCCTTGCCTCGCATTGATGATGCCTTAGATTCCTTACAAGGAGCGGAATATTTTTCGAGCCTTGACCTGCGCTCCGGTTATTGGCAAATTCCAATGCACGAGGATGACAAGAAAAAAACTGCCTTTGCCACACCCGATGGGCTTTACGAATTTAACGTCATGCCTTTCGGCCTCTGCAATGCGCCAGCAACATCTGAACGACTGATAGACACTGTATTGTGGGGCCTTAAGTGGAAAACATGCTTATGTTACCTTGACGACATCGTCATATTTTCTTCAACATTCGAACAGCACTTGCAGCGCCTGCATGAAGTTCTGACGTGTCTCGCAGCTGCTGGCCTTCAGCTCAACACCAAGAAGTGCCACTTTGCTAGCAAAAGTATTAAAGTACTCGGACATCTCGTCAGCAAAGATGGAATCCGGCCTGATCCCGACAAGATTACCGCCGTTCTTCACTTCCCGGTGCCTCAACGCGTCAAAGAGCTCCGAAGCTTTCTTGGCCTTGCGTCGTACTTCCGGCGCTTTATACGAGACTTCGCCACCATTGCTGCGCCACTTCACCAACTCCTTTCTTCGGGAGCGTCATACGTATGGTCGGACCAATGCCAAATGGCTTTTGACACCTGGAAACGTGCCCTCACGTCTGAGCCAGTGCTTTGTAATTTCGATAACGCCGCACCCACTCTCCTTCATACTGATGCCAGCGGACACGGACTTGGCGCTGTACTTCTGCAACGAACAGAGCGTTATGACGAACGTGTGATCGCATACACACGTCGCACCCTCACAGTAGCAGAGAAAAACTACACCATCACCGAGCAGGAGTGTCTCGCCGTTGTCTGGGCCATCCAGAAGTTTCGACCATATCTTCACGGCCGCCACTTTACCGTCGTCACTGACCACCACGCTTTGTGCTGGCTGTCGACGTTGAAGAATTTGTCTGGGCGTCTTGGTCGCTGGATACTTCGTCTCCAAGAATACGAGTTTGACGTTATCTACAAATCCGGCAAGAAACGCAACGATGCCGATGCCCTTAGCCGCTGTCATTTACAATCCTCATCAGGCACTCCTGACCTGTCGCCAACTGTTAGTGAACCCATCAAAGTGTCTCCGTCAGTTCATTCACTCGCCACTGTCGATTTTCTTTCTACCTTCAACAACGACACGTTTGCATCCCACCAACGCAGCGACACTTACTGTCGCTCTATAATTCAGCGCCTTCAAGGCTCCTCTCGTCCTCCCAACGCTCGCGCCCATCGACAGCTGCGAAACTTCAAGACTGAAAACTCAATCCTTTACCGCTTTGTCTTCCCCCTCGAAGGACAGCGATGGGTTCCTGTTGCTCCTCGTTCCCTGAGGGCGCAGATTTTGGAGGCGTTTCACGATGACCCCAAGGCTGGTGATCTCCGTTTTCAAAAAACCTATGAACGCATCCGCAGTCGTTTTGCCTGGCCTGGCCTTTCCAACTGCGTAGCGCGATATGATGCGTCATGCTCGCTATGCCAACGCCGCAAGCGACCCACTTCCTCCCCGGCTGGTCTTCTACAACCTCTTCCGTGTCCTGACGCTCCCTTCGATGTCATTGACATTGACCTCTACGGACCGCTACCAATATCAGCTAGCGGCAAGCGCTGGATTGTCACAGCAGTTGACCACTGAACAAGGTGCGCCGAAACAGCTGCACTTCCTTCAGGATCAGCAGAGGACATTGCCACATTTTTTCTGGAGGCAATCTTTCTAAGACATGGTACACCACGCATCTTATTGAGCGATCGCGGCAAGGCGTTTCTCTCGAAACTACTTCAACAAGTCCTCCACGCATGTAATACGATTCATAAGACGACATCCAGCTACCATCCCAGACTAACGGCCTCACAGAGCACTTCCATTGAACTTTGACCGACATGATATTGTTACGTAAATATGACACGAGGTGTGTCTATTTAAAATCTATATTCAAAATTATGCGTATAGCGTCGACTAAGATGGAAGCAGCACGCACAACCGACAGACCACTTCCTCGTCGTTTTTCACCGCTGATACGTCAGCTACGTAGCATTATCCCCCCGGCGGTAAAAGCGCCGTCTCGGTGCACATTAACTACGGTCTTCAGTAGGCAAGTGGTAAGGTTTTAGCCTGCTGACGTGCACAACATCACTGGGTGTGGTTGCAGGCAGGCTTGTGGTCTCAAATGCAGGAATGATCTCATAGGTGACGTCGGTTACCTGGCGGATGATACGATAAGGACCCATGTAGCGAGACAATAACTTCTCTGATAAGCCAACTCGACGAACTGGGCACCACAGGAGAACAAGAAAACCGGGTGAGAAGTGAACGTCAGCATGCCGGCTGTCGTAGATGGCTTTCTGGGTGGCTTGCGAAGGCGAAAGTCTAGAGCGGGCAATCTGACGTGCGTCGCGTGCATATTGGGTTGACGGCGTTGTAGTGGTTCGAAGTAAGGTGTCGAGTGGTAACGTCGGATCACGACCATAAAGCAAATAAAAGGGTGAATAACCAGTGGTGTCGTGGGGCGAAGAATTGTACGCGAAGGTCACGTGAGGTAGTGCCAGGTCCCAGTCATGGTGGTCGGAGGACACTTACATCGCGAGCATGTCCGTTAGGGTCCGATTTAGCCGTTCGGTAAGGCCATTTGTTTGGGGATGGTAGGAAGTGGTCAGCTTGTGGTGCGTCGAGGAAGAGCGCAGAAGATCGTCGATCACACGGGAAAAAATGCGCGGCCACGATCTGTGAGTAATTGGCGAGGAGCGCCATGCTGTAGAATGACGTCGTGGAGCAAAAAGTCCGCAACGTCAGTAGCGGTGCTGGTGGGGAGCGCTCGAGTGATGGCATACCTAGTCGCGTAGTCTATAGCAACAGCGACCCACTTGTTGCCCGATTTAGACTCGAGAAAAGGACCGAGAAGATCTATACCAACACGGAAGAAAGGTTCGGTTGGGATGGAGATCGGTTGAAGAAGTCCAGCCGGGGGCGCAGTAGGTCGCTTCCTACGTTGGCATTTATCGCAGGAGGACACGTAACGGCGAACAGACCGGGCGAGACCGCGCCAAAAGAAGCGGCGACGCACGCGGTCGTACGTCCGAGATACACCCAGATGACCAGCAGTTGGTTCATCGTGAAGCTCGTGCAGTACGGTTGAACGCAAGTTTTTCGGCACGACAAGAAGAAGCTCAGGGCCATCTGGCTGGAGGCTACGATGGTACAGCGTGCCATTCAGGAGGACGTACATGCGAAGTGACGTGTCGTTCGGAGCAGATTCGAGACGGTCAATAAGTTGTCGCAGAGAAGCATCACGACGTTGTTCATCACCGATCTGAAGAAACTGGGCCATTGACATGACGCTGAGGCTAGGCTCGATGTCTGGTTCGTCGGGCTGATCAACAGGGTAGCGGGATAAGCAATCGGCGTCCAGATGTAGACGTCCAGACTTATAAGCAACCGAGTAGGAATACTCCTGTAGGCGTAATGCCCAACGACCAAGTCGTCCAGTGGGGTCCTTCAGAGAAGAAAGCCAACACAGCGCGTGATGATCTGTGATGACACGGAAAGGGCGGCCATACAAGTAAGGACAGAATTTCGAAACCGCCCAAACAAGAGCGAGACATTCCCGTTGTTATAGAATAATTGCGTTCAGACTTAGAAAGCAGACGGCTCGTGTACGCGATTACACGGTCGTTGCCCCGCTGAATTTGCGCCAAAACTGCACCAATTCCGTGACCACTCGCGTCTGTTCGCACTTCTGTGGGAGCATCGGGGTCGAAATGTGCAAGAATAGGAGGTGTCGTTAGAGCGGTGATTAGCTGAGAGAAGGCGTCAGCTTGAGGAGGGCCCCAAGAAAATGGGGCGTCTTGTTTGAGAAGGTCGGTGAGTGGCCGTGCGAGTGCCGCAAAGTTTTTCACGAACCGGCGAAAGTAGGAGCAGAGGCCCACAAAACTGCGAACATCATGGACAGAGCGTGGGACTGGCAAGTTTGTTACAGCGCGTACTTTCCCCGGGTCTGGCCATACGCCGGCAGCGTCAACAAGGTGACCCAATACGGTAATCTGACGAAGACCGAAGTGGCACTTGGAGGAATTGAGCTGCAGGCCGGCCCGTCGAAATATGGATAGAATGGTCGAAAGGCGTTCAAGGTGGGTTGCAAAGGTAGGTGAGAAGAAGATCACGTCGTCCAGGTAACACAAACATGTCGATCATTTAAATCCTTGTAGGAGCGTCTCCATCATTCTCTCGAAGGTCGCTAGAGCGTTGCAGAGCCCGAATGGCATGACCTTGAATTGGTAAAGGCCGTCAGGGGTAACGAAGGAGGTCTTTTCTCGGTCCATGTCATCTACAGCAATTTGCCAGTAGCCAGATCGGAGGTCGAGAGATGAAAAGAAGGTGGCGCCATGGAGGCAATCAAGGGCATCATCAATGCGTGGTAGAGGGTACACGTCCTTTTTGGTAATTTTGTTGAGGTGGCGATAGTCAACGCAGAAACGCCATGAGCCGTCTTTCTTTTTTACTAATACCACGGGAGATGCCCAAGGGCTCGTTGGTGGTTCGATTACATTTTTCGTAAGCATTTTGGCCACTTCTTTCTGAATCACTTCTCGCTCAGATGCTGACACGCGGTACGGCCGACGGTGAAAGGGCGCAGAGTCACCAGTGTTGATTCGGTGAGTGACAATTTTAGTGTGGCCCAAGGGACGATCGTCGGTGTCGAAAATGTTACTGTATGAGGCCAAAACTTGGCAGAGAGCGTTGGCCTGGTGAGGCCATAGCTCCGATCCAATCATGTTTCGAAACATACCATCGTCTGAGCTGGGTGACCGCGAGACTGCGCTTCGATCAAGAGCAGATACAGTGGCAACACTGACATCGTCCTCTGTTATGGCAGTTAGCTGGGCTAGGGACATCTGGCAGGGCAACACTTGAGGGGTGAAACCAAAGTTAAGCGGAAGTAACACATAGTTATCCGCTATGGTTGCGATGGTATAGGGCACAGTAACACTGCGCGTCAGCCGAACGTCAGTAATTGGCGTAACGATATAATCACTGTCAGGAACGGGAGGGGTCGATGACAAAGACACGTACGTGATGGCTCGAGGTGGCAGGCGAACGAAAGTGGTTGGACTCAAGCGGCTGGTGGGCTTTGCAGAGTAGTCGGCAAAGATTGGTAGATCAAGGCTGAGGGTACCAGACGAACAATCAATTAAGGCCGAGTGTGCCGAAAGGAAATCAAGGCCAAGTATGAGGTCATGAGGGCAGCAGGCTAGCACGGCAAAAAGGACCACGGCGTGACGACCGGCAATGCTGACACGAGCAGTGCACATTCCAATTACTGGTACAGTACCGCCATCGGCAACACGTATTGCCTGCGTCGTAGATGGCATCATAATCTTTTGTAAGCGGCAGCATCGAGAAGCGCTCATAATAGACAGGTGCGCACCTGTGTCAATGAGGGCGGTCAGAGGAACATGGTCGACTTGTACTTCAAGCAGGCTATGGTGCGTGGGAAGCGTCAGTAGAGGATTTTCAACCGTCATTGGTATTGCAGCTTTACCTCTATAAGCTGCAATATCTAGTTTTTCTGCTGCGGTCGTCCAGAGAAGCTCGGCGAGGAAAAGCGCCGAGGTGGCGGAGAGCGGGATTGGCGACGCAGTGGCGACGGGGAGCGAATGCTGCGGCGACCGGACGAAGGGGCGTCAGGGTAGCGGCGATCGGGCAAAGGGGCGTCAGTGGAAGGCTCGTAAGATGACGAGGAATAGAAATTGAAGGGTGTGGCATCTGAACGTCGAGGGGTCGTCGGATGCATGAGCGCCGAGGTAGAGAAAGTCTGACGCGGTTGGTTTGACCAACGGCGGCGGCAATAGCGAGAAACGTGCCCAGGCTGGTGGCAGGAAAAACAAATAGGCCGGTCGTCGGGTGTTCGCCATTACGAAGGGTTACGGAAGGGCATTGTTGGAGGTGAACGGCGAGTGTGTCCTCGGGAGTAGGACGGGACTTCAGGGCGAGTCAGGGGACATGCTGATGGAAGTCCGAGGTTCGCAAACTCCTGCCTCACCAAAGCTTGTATTAACGCCACTGACGGTTGTTGTTGGTCAGAGGCGAGCGTTGCGAAAACGGGTGGCTGAAGAGGAGCCGGACAGGCGGCTTCGATTTCCCGACGAACAATACGTCTGACATTGTCATACGTGGGGGACTGGCGGGCGGCTTCACACGATGAGGTCGCGGCCGTGTTGGGCAGCAGGGTGAATCGCTGAGTAATACGGCGGCTCTTGGCTTCTTCGAACCGCCGGCACTCTTTAATGATGGCGTCGACGGTGGCAACATTGTTGTAAACTAGTAGATTAAATGCGTCGTCTGCTATGCCTTTCAGCACATGGGCCACTTTCTCCGACTCACTCATGTGCTCGTCAATCTGGCGGCATAGGGCGATGACGTGAATGTACGCGACGTGCGACTCCGTCGACGTCTGTGCACGGGTTGCCAGTTGATACCGCACTGCGATCTGCCGCCCAATGGTGTCGCCAAAAAGGTCGCGGATCTTTTCGTTAAAGGAGTCCTAGCTCGTAATCTCCGCTTCGTGCGTCTCGAACCACACGCGCGGTGGGCCATCGAGGTAAAAAAGCACATTGGCAAGCATAAGAGTCGGGTCCCACCTATAGCTTGCGCTGACCCGTTCGTACCGGTTGATCCATTTGTCGACGTCAACGCCATCCTGACCGGAAAATACACCCGGATCACGAGCAGGAGGTAGAACGACGTATGTAGAAGTCACGGTAGGGGCAGGTGGCGAAGACGATGGTTGTTCAACCTGTGACATGGTTGGACCTATGATGATGCGGCCGTTGCGGAGCTCCGTGATGAAGACTGGGAAGTACCCAGCACGTCCACCACAAAAATGTTACGTAAAAATGACACGAGGTGTGTCTATTTAAAATCTATAATCAAAATGATGCGTATGGCGTCGACTAAGATGGAAGCAGCACGCACAACCGACAGACCACTTCCTCGTTGTCGTTTTTTCACCGCTGATACGTCAGCTACGTAGCAATATCTATGTATATCAACGCCGACCACACCAACTGGGATACCATCCTGCCATTCGTGACTTTTGCGTACAATACCGCTACGCAGCGCACCACGGACTATTCCCCATTCTTTCTCGTCTATGGCCGTCAACCAACATCTGCGCTTGACATCTCCTTTTTTGACGTCCCTGTGAACTCGTCATCGAGGGAGCACTTAATCTCTCGCCTGGATGATTGTCGCCGACGCGCCCACCTTAATACACAGGCAAGCCAACAAGAGCGGAAGACTCGCTACGATGGCATCCACCGCGTAGTTCACTTCAATACTGGGGACGAAGTACTGTTGTGGACCCTAACGTGGGTTTCCGGCCTGTGTGATAAGTTTCAATCACATTTCATTGGCCCCAATGCTATAGTCGAGCAGACGTTCCCTGTTAACTATTGAGTAACCCCTGTTGTCATGCCTTCCGACGGCCGTTTTCGTGGTACGGAGGTTGTTCACGTGTCACGCTTAAAACCATTCGTGCGCCGTACACCACCGTCATAAACAGCAGCCTAATTGGCCACTTCCGCACGAGGGGGAAATTAGTGTAAGCACAATATTGACGTTTGACCTTCATCTTCTTCATCTGTATATAATCATCATCACAAAAAACGTCGTCTTCGTTCGAAGGGTTGATCAGGCGATTCGGCCTAATAAACGCCGTCAAGACTCCAACCCTGCTACTGTCTTACAATATCACTAACCGTGCGACCACCTTTAAGTACAGGAGGCGCTGCTGCTGGAAGGGCCAAGTGTATCAAATGTGGCAGTAGCCTAAAATCTCCAAACAACTATTGTAAAACTGCCTATAAAAGGCCCACCATATAGAATCAACTTTATTACAATGTACATACACCAGTTATGGGACATCTTGGCATTTGTATGCAAGCCTTGGAAATACTGTGGCCCTTACAAGCCTTGTTGAGAATCCTGAATTGTAGTGTACTTCGTATAAGGCAGTCAAAATCCAGCTGTATTCTGTGACAGTTCACAGTTTCATGACCTTGTGGGCATGCGCACTACACGTTGCTCTGCGTGCCAGTGCATTACTTTACCTATTTTCCCTGCTCTATACTTTTCCTCTCCTTTCTCCCTTCCCCTGTGTAGCGTAGTGAACCGGGTTAAGCCTCGTTAACCTCCCTGCCTTTTCTTTTCTCTCTCTCTATTGTCCTTGTTTATGCAGTTATTAGTGAAATAAAGGAGATCATGCAGTTGCATAATGCATATGTTAGCTTGCCTTTGCAGCACTTCTCAGAAAAAATTTGATTTCTGGTGTCAGATGAACTTTGTCAGGGGCCAAAGTTCACCTGAGTAACGTCAACTATTTTGGCTTTGTCAACCCAACAGTTTGACGTTTTGGTTGTTTCCTCATGTTCTTACAAGTTTTTTTTTCTTCCCTTGGTTTTCTACGTGTATATGAGTGCAGCTGTCTTGTACATTTCATTTAGAAAAAAATGTGCGGCATATCCTTGCGATCTCTTTTTTCCAATGTTCCCAGCGTGATAAGCGATATATGACTGAATTCCAACCTGCCCAAATCACCACTCTCTCCAATTAACAGAGTCCTCACCTACCTTTTTGTGCAATCTCCAAATAATTTAGAACTATAGTAGAGTACTTCCAATAATAATAATAATAATAATAATAATAATAATAATAATAATAATAATAACTCCACTGTTTTGAAGGAGCCACTACCTCACCTACGTGATGGCTTTTACTTAAAAAGGTGAGTGAATGTGACAGTTTCTCTCAGAAACATGCAACTCCTATTAAAATATAAAACACAGCCATCAAATACTATAGCCTGTTTAGTTAAGTGCATCAATTAATATGCATTGTTACAGTAGGAAAAAGCAAAACATCCTGCCTGGAGTCTATCAGTCAGTGGAAGCCGCTCCACTGGAACCTGCGCACTGTTGCAAGGGAAGGGCTACTGGCGGTCACCTCATTACTCCGTTTAAAATAAGGCCATTTCCATTTAGCACTCTGTCTGTAAACTCCACATGTCACACGTCATTACAAGATTTGGCAGATATGTTCACAGCTCCTAATGTGCTTTTTCATCAAGCCCGGGCAATGGTCCAAGGTTATATCGAAAGAATCATTTAATGCTTACGACAACTTGATGATTATGACTGCAAAATAAAAGACCGACATGTTTACGTTATCTGTGCTCTTAGGGTATGCATTTTGTAAAAAAAGGCAAAATGTTGTGCTTGAAAAGCTAATGTAAGAAAGAAGCTTGGACCGATAACATATTGCAGTAGCATTATTTTGTTTCTAAAGTGCTGTTGCTTTCTAGGGATGTAAAAACGGTGCAAAAATAGAGACAAGAACGCAACTATTTTCTTCAGTCCTTGTCTCTATTTTTGCACTGTTTTTACATCCCAAGCATGAACCACCAACTAGCCCAACTTTTGCTTCTTGTGCAATTGCTTGTTCGCCATAAATTAACTAGTCTAATATTAAGCGGTGCTAACACATATTTTGTGATGTGAAAGAAGTACAAAGACATTACAACTTTAAGTAAATTTATTAATAATATGACCAAATCCATCTCATGTCAACAAATACAGATCTGGCCACTCAGTTCTGCTGTTGTGGTAGAATGAAATAAAAGCATGAGCAGCAGTCAATAAAGGAGATTGTTGAAAAGCCCATTTCAAAAAAACACTAAAAAAACTACTATGCCTAGTGTATAACATTCACTATCTCAGAAACAAACAAACACTTTCTTGTGCACCACATATGATCAGTGCACAAAAAACTAGACGTGTTTTCCTTTACAACCATTTCCTGCCTACAACTGCTTTGCACTTAGCAGCATCAGATCTATTTCAAAACAGTGACCGTAAAACTGATCTTCAAAGAATAAACACTATATAAAATATGAACTTGAATATCGAATAACAACCATGTGCTAAAAATGATAATTAAAGACTAAAAACTATACACAACCAGTGCTTGGTAGTGTACACCTACAACCTTTGTCGAATTCTTTGATAACATGCTGACCAGTGGATTAGCTTTGGGGAAACTTTGTGACTGCATCATGGATGGCTTTGGCAACATACTCCACATTGCCAGAGTTCAGACCACAAATACTAATACGACCATCTTTTGGCAGGTACACATGATACACTTGCACAAGGTGCTGCACTTGCTGTTCTGTAACGAGAGATGGATAGAAATGGCAAACTATGCAATTCAGCATCCACGACACAATAAATGATGAAACAAATAAACAAAACAGATATCCAAAACAATGTCAAGTACTTCAAAGGGGGGAGGGGGTGTCGCAAAACTGGAAGAATCGGCACCATAAATAATAAATAGGAGTAGTATGTGCTGCAGTTAGGTTTGTCACCTTCCCTTTATAAAGTTTTTAAACTGCAGACTTTTTGCTTTTGCGGCGTGCAACTGTTTGTGACATAGCAAGTTCATTGAAGCAAGTGTAGAGCTAATAGTTCGGTTTGACAAACATGATAGCACCGGCCTCCCCCTACTTCGAGCAACACACTTGAGGTTTTGATGGCAAACTGCAGCAGTAGCACAGCCACAATAGCTTCGCTTATGCCATATTACCACGATGTGTTGAACATGCGATACTTTCGGTTTCATGCGTGACATTTGGCTACTGTGAAGAGGATTTTACCAGCGCAGCATCAAGCTACAATCGCCGAATCTCAAATTATATAAAAATTTTTTTTTCACATTAATGGTTCTTTGTGCTGCCATATTATTCAATGATTTGTCGGGCATTTACAATGCAAAAAAGAGATCTTTGGTGACTATACTTTGCTTGAAGGGTCAAATTGCCATTTCACAAAGTTTCAATTTAACTTGATAAATTGCCGTTTTTACAAACTTCATTATATCGAGGTTTAAATGTATATATAATACTGTATGAACCCAGTCTGCACAGTAAGTTTGTCTCCATTACACTCCTAAAAGAAATTGCCAGAAGTTCAACGCCTTTGAATATGCTTTGGTGTACACCGCTCTATGCACATGTTGTATGCTTGTTCAGCAGCTACCGTAGACTTATACAAGAAGAACGCATCATAGAAGTAGGCAAAACCAAAGAAAGCCTGCAGTTCTGCTTTGTTCGTGGGGTTCAGTGCATTCATGACTGCTTGCATCTAGACAGAAGTCTAGTGGACACCCTCAGCAATGATGATAAACTCTAGGATGTCCATGTAAATCACACCAAGCTGACACTTTCCCTCACTGACCCTCAGCCCAGTTTTTCCTAAAGCCACCCAAGAACATCACAGACACAGAGGTGGTGAGGTAGCTAATGGCCTGGTGCTAGCAAATTACAAGGTTTCTATGGATTTTGTAAGGGACCTGGTGTGATCTTGAAAACAGAACTGCAGTTTGGGGATGCGAAATGTTCCCCCTAGTGAGTAACTATCGTTTACGTCTCTGGCTCCTTGTCAGCCAAATGCAACTGTTGGCATGCCTAGGCCGTATTTAGTCTGGTGACAACCTTCTCACCTGACATCAATGCCAGGAGGTGGTCAAGCACTGGTATCAAGTATGCACGGAGCTTCAAGAACTTATCAATAGTGCACTTAGTACAAGCAAATGCCTCTATCAGCCTTCAAAAGGGTCACCAAATCAGTGTGCAGACGGGGGAGAAGCAGAAGGAAGGGCCAGCGTGTTACCTCTCCCCCGTCTGTGCATTTGCCCTTTCCTCCTTTCTTGCCTGGGTTGGAGGAGAGGCTGTAAAACATGCACATGCAAACTCTCAGGTAGGCAGCTCCAGCCTTGAAGACTTGTCAAAACAGTGGCACTTCATGTTGTAGTGATTTTTTACCTTTTCAATATTCTGTCTTCCCTTGAAAATCTACATCAATGATGTGCTACAAGCTTAGCTATGAATCATTGCGAACACCGTCACTCAAATGTCTTTTCAAACCGTCTATATAGCTTTTGTGCTAGCTAGCTGGGTTGTGGCTGGCCCTCACACTCCTTCAAAAGAACTGACATCACTTTTCTGTTTTATGTTGCAATAAACAGCATTGTCTGAGGTGTCCAACCTTGCAGCGGCTTCTCTGGAAAGCGAGAAGAAACCTCTAAATTTTTTAACCTATGTTTTGTCATCATAAATTGGTGAGGGGACGCCCACAACACTGGCTACTGCACGCAATGACAATTGTTCTGCCCGTGAAAGTCGTAAACTGGAACCACATGCAGTTTTTTTAGGCCTCATTAGGCTTTCTTAAATAAGAAAACAATTACTGTAATGGTTGTTTAGAGGTAGCAAATTGTCAAATAAAGTATTATAACCCTAATCTCTTAGCAAGCCTGGAAAACCACACCAGTCGAGGAAAAAAAAAAGGTCCGTTCCCGCAACACTGGCATGCCGGTATTGTGAAACAGACTGTAGTGGTTCCACTCATGTCAAACATGCAACTAAACGAACATGAAATGTGCTTGACAGAAGAACAGAAGATCCCCGTAGTTTTTCAGTAATGTTTTGGCATTTTGTGTTTCATAAGTTACAAGGAAACTACACAGACCCCATGCTCACATGGCTCGCGCTTCAACCCCATAGGCAGACAGGCAAACGCATCACTGGCAGTGCCAGAAGGTGCTTCTTTGAACACATGATGAAAAAAAAGCTAAAGTTACTCGCCAGCGTGCACTTATCTGTTTGTTTTCAAGCAAAATAAACCTATGTGCGAGTTTTTTGTTCCTGCCAATAGACTGAACCTGTTGGGCAATGCTCATGGTCATACTTCCATGACTTTCAGAGCTAAATTGAAAATATAATTCCTTTTTTTACTGGACAAATAGATGATTGTTGTCACCACAATTGAAAAAAATTTTTTGCGTGGCAGACAGAAACAAGCCAGCAATTCTTGCTGCACTCTCCCTACAAATGATTGTTCAGACGTTTATACTTACGGTTTAGACCAGTGTAGGAGAACATGCCAATCTGTTTAGTGATGTGCTCCCAGCTTCCTGGTGTTCCTAGTTCACGTAGCTTATCTTGAAGGGCTTTTCGCATTGAAATTATTCGGTTGGCCATGGTCTGAATGTGACCTTTCCTGCAAAAGGACACCGGCACTTGACATATAAGATATAAATGAAATCCACAAAAGTAAACCAACCAAGCAAACTAATTTAGCACACCCTCAAATGAACAGAGATCACAAAAAAAAAAACACCTTTTCCTTTTCCCATTACCCCCATCTAGTTTCAGCTCATTATGCACACTATGCATATCTGATTTGCCTAGGTAACACAGCAGCCTCCGTCGACACTAGCAAGGTAAACCTTAAACATGTGTCACAGTGATGTTAATTTTCTATACTCTGTTCCAGAAGTTCTGTGCAGCAGAGCCAAGGCTACACGACCCTCGAACACAGGTTGTTGCGAAGCGAGATGCAGTGCCCCATATACGTAGCCCGTTGTTTGTCCTCGTGACTTTTGCAAGCGCTCTCATTGGGGGATTTTTACTTGAAGGCTTCTGTGTGTGTTGTAGCTGGGATTTGTATGATGATTTTGTTGCATTTTCTGTAAAAAACAATTTTTGTGGCTCCATAATACTGAAGAAAGAGTTCTTGCTTGTACGTGTTATAACATGCAAATGACGAAAGAAATAACGCTGTTGTGGCTCATATTTGTTATGTTTTTACTTATAAAGTACGAAGGAATGGTAGACCCTGTCTAAACTTTTATGAGTAGTCTGCACAGCATGAGCGTCCACAGCACACAGAGGACCCAGTCTTGGGTTGTGATTAGTCCGCGGTGGCAGATTTGGTCACTCCTGTCAAAATGGCAGCGCCTAATTCACCTGTGCGATATCGTTCCCGGGTCAGTTTTTACGACAAGGGAGCGAAGCACTTGGCTCTAAATGTGTTCGGGACACTGCGTAAGGAGGGCGGCAGAAATGTAAGCATGAGCTCTCTCATTAAAAGACCGGCTGCATTCACCACCGTCAGCGAGCATGCACTGTACAAGTGGGCAGCAGAGCATGATAAGCACGGCGAGGCACGATAAGCACCGGGAATAGAGCCATCATTTTGTATCGAACGCGAGCGGCACTTCGCATGCCCATAGGCATGCGTATGCGAAATCTGATGAAGCGTGGAGCTTTCATATTCAATTTGGCTAGTGGGGCGCTTTCCACCAAAACATGAGCCACTGAACCCTATCTCTAAAATGTCTATGTGCAAATATCTCGAAGACGAGTGCTTTTACGGTGCCGAGGGGAATATTTAAACGCTTTGACAATTACAGCTCATCTCCCTGCGCAGTTGCACAGTGTCTCGAGACGCTTTTGCCGCTTTTGCTGCAGCGCACGTCGTTAGCAGACGACAGGGCGCGGAAGGATACACTTAGATGTGCTTGCCCTCCTGATTGGTTGAGAAGGCCTGTAGCTTCCACAGTGCTGCCTCTAACTTCTGGAACAGAGTATAGCATGTATCACCATGCACCAAAGAAGCTACAGAGACTTGGTGTGTATGTGTGAATCGCCTATACCTACACTTGTTTTAGTTTCAAATACAGGGTCTATAAAAAGCTCCAAAGCCACTATCTCGTGTATTTCTATGGTAGCACGGCCTGAGAACTTTTGATAGGCCCCAGTAAATGTCAGATTATATTGCCTAACGTTATCTTTGGTTATGTGACCTTGCAACAAAAGCTTCTTAGAATAACAGAAAGTCATCGGTGTTCACTAGTTCTCTCATCCTGTTTCAGTTTGCATGCCTTCCCTTCTTTCACGTTTAAGGTTTACAGCTAGTCCTTCATATCAGAGAACGTGATAACTTGGACGTGCTCGAATTGGGCAAAGTAAATTTTGGAAGTGGGCCAAGTGAGAGTGTTCTAAGTGGTGGCACATAATGCTGAAGAACTATTCTGAAAATTTAAGTGGCGAGATGTTGTATCCTCCTCACAGACCTCTCTTTAAATCAAAAAAAGAAAGTGCTGATGTCTATCAATGATTGAAAAACCAATTTGCCAAATTTTACATGAATGACACTCATTGTTCAGTCACACAATGGGACAATGGTTGTGCTGAAGAGCAAATGGTGGGACACAGTAATTATGGGTGCCTATATACAGTGAAATCTCGATACAACAAATCTCAAGGAACTGCTAAAGATAATTTGTTATTCTAAAAAGTTGTAGTGAAAATATTAAAAATTTGTGCACGAAAAATCTTGAAATGCAAGCATGCGAGTCCATTACTTTTTCTGGGCATATATCTGTGATCCCATTATGCTCTAATAAGCGCCAAAAAACAAACACAAAATATTACGGATTAAGCTAGAGCACGTTTATTTGAGGAGAGCGCCATGTTTGCCTGATGGATGCAGCTCGACTGCAGCACGACGTACTTTTAAGAGTGTGCATTCTTCTTAAGCACTTTGAAGCTTCCGTGTTAGGTACCGCTTTTTAACGTTCATTCTTTCGAGCTACTTCAGCAGTGCTTTCCCCCTCGTCATCCTAGTCATTGTTTCCTTATCATGACAAACGGTAAGCATCTTATCAGTCGTCAGCTCATTCAACAAGCATACTTCATCATCGCAATGTGCGTAGTGTTCAAACGGTAGGGATGCATGAACAAGTAATATTCAGTGACTCCATCCCATAGGTCCCTCGCATCACGTTTTTGACAGTCACTGCATTCCTTTCATGCTGCTTTCAAAGCCGATCATGAACTTACAACTACTAACAATCCAAATGTGAGAAAACAGCCATGTGACAAATGGGCAGGCAGAGCTGCCCGATACCAACAAAACAAAGGCAATGCCACGAACCCTCACGTGAAAAACATGTACAATAGAAGATGATCGCCATTGGAAGTTCGTCTTCATCAGCCTAGCAGACGACATTCATCATCACCATCAGTGCTCCTCACGAGCTGCCACTTGCTCGAGGGCACGAAGCCATCAGTTCCTTTTCCTAGTTTTCTAAAAGAGTGTTCCTTTCGGGTGGGCCGTCTCTCGTTCCTGCACGACAGCCTGGTAGCTGGAGGTCCACCACATGGTGCCAAAATCTCATGGGATCTACGGAATAACGCCAACCTCACAGTTCAAGGTGTTGTGCGATGACCCCTGAGCCTTTGGCGAAGAGTTCTCGGCTGCCGATTGAACCATGCCATGGCTACTCCAACGACACAAGTGCCTTTGCTAGCAACTGGATGTCATCATACAAGAAGCGGAAGGCCTCCTACTTAAACAAGAGCTGTCATCGTCACAGGTCAGCATTTTAATCGACTGAATTAGGCGATGTACGATCAGTGAATAAAGATCGATGACAGAATCCTAGATGAGACACCCGACGAGCTGATTGAGACAGAAATGATAGACGCGAGCAGTTACGGGGACAAGATTGTCACGGTGACGTTCTGTCACGCTATTTGTTCTGAATAGCAAAGCTTCACTTTGCTATTCAGAATGAACACACGTCCCAAGTCTCGCGCCCGATAACAAAAGTTTTCATTGGTGTCCCATTGCGACTGCCGCAACTAGAACTACAAAAATTCGATGGCAGCCGACAGCCGTGGCATCAATTTTGGATGCAGTTCTTGACGGCAGTGCACAACAATGACAACCTCAGTGCTGCCGACAAGTTTAATTACTTGAGCACTCTTCTCACTGGACTTGCCGCTTCAGCCATATCCGGACTTCAAGCACTGGCAGAGTGCTATGAAGATACAGTGAACATCCTCAAGAGACGCTTGAGAAGACTATCGCATAGCAACATCTTCGAAGCCTGTTAGATCTCTGGCCAGTTTTCTCGTCTTCAAGCAGAAATGAACTTAAAGAACTGCACAGCGAAGTACAAGTTCATGTGAGGAGTCTGAGAGAGCTTGGTGCCAGCCCTTCTACGTACTGCTCAATGCTGCAGGAGATTCTCTTGAGAGCCTTACCATCTGACTTGGTGTTCAAGTATCACGAACTCCACACGTCAACAACAACGATAACCGCGCCATCCACGATGCAAGCATAAAGAGACCCACAGGGCAGAACGACCAAAAGTGAGAAAGAGCTGCAGGATCTTCAGGGCTTTCTCGAACATCAGCTTCACTGCAGAGAAACTCTGGCGTTATATGCGCAACCGGAAAGGCCAGTGGTCGATCAGAAAGCTGCAGAGATGTCACAATGAGGAAGACGTCATATCTTGTCATCAGCAGCTGCATCACGACAAAGTGTTCTAGGGAAACCTGATCCATGCATGTTTTGCAAGTTTTCGAAGCATCACACTGAAGACTACGAAAACGAAGTGAGTTTGGCAGACAAGAAGATGATTCTCACCAAAGCAGGCCGATGGTATGAATGTCTAAGGTCACATGGCAAGAGACCGCAGAAAAAGAAAGAAATGCGATGGATGCTCCCGACGTCATGTTACCTCCATGTGTGATCCAGACTTCTAGAAAAGTGTAATTTACACACCTACGACAACAGTCACCCTTCACTCCAAACAAGCGAGCCCTGCAATACAACATTAAAGACCAGAATAAGTGGACATGTCGTCAAAGAACTACAGGGTACTCTTCGACGAAGGAAGTAAGCGGAGCTTCATCACCATGAAAGTATCTCGACGTTTGGACTGTCAAATGTTGCAAGAAGAAACGGTCACCATTGGAGTATTAGGCGGTCACAGGATGGAGAAAACGATTAGAAGAGTACGTGTACTCCTTTTCCCAGCAAAGACGGGCAAAGCCATAGAAATTGAAGCTTTGGAAGTGGAGGCTATTTGCGGAGAGCACAATCCTATTCCCGGCAAAAAAATTACGTAGAAAATGGAACAGACTGGATTGTACACGCCAACCCTTCGTCTAAAAGGAAACAATGGGAACTCCGTTTCATTATCCGTGGGTTCTGACTTCTGCTGGCATTTTGAGACTGGGGAGGTGAGAAGCATGTGCAGCAAATGGCAAGATCTAAAGGCTGTGCACACTAAACTGAGATGGACTGTGCACGGTCCACTACCTCTCTCAGGAAAAATCACCCACTGCTCAAGTGCCGTAGTACTTCAAACCTGCTTCGAAAGACACAATGTGTTGGACATTCTCGCAGAAATTGAAAATCCGACAAGCCTACGAGCCAGAGCTGATGAGGATTACATGTTGGGCAGCAGACTCAAGTGGGAACATTACTATAGAAATCACACGAAAGTTGATGGCTGCTATAAAATTCAACGACATTAAAACTTTGAAGAAAAAGTTTAATAATAACCGCAGTCACTTGAAGAACCAAACGATCAATCTTATGTACATGGGAAGGTATCAGCAGACGGATTCCACAAGTACATGACTCATCGAATGCTGAACAAGGAAGGCCCTTGTCAGAAACCGTATGGCGAAAATCAACATGCCAGCAGGAATTTCGCGCGGCGTTGTCGCACAGACAAAGAGAATGCGACTGACTTATGAGCAAGATGCACATCAACTGATAAAGTATATCACAGAGCACCCTGGTGGCATACATGAAAATTGATCAGCGATTCTTCAAGGTGGTCGGAATACTTTGGTCATTACGAACGAGTGGCACAATCCTAGCGCAGCCACGACGTATACTCATGCTGTCAGCTCAAATTCACCACTAAATCTACCAAGTGCTTCAGATCTTACATCAAAGTTGTGCCAATCACAGTATGCCTGACGAGATGCAAGAAAAAACGGAAGAAAGAGCCGACGTCATCAAACAATTTCTCAGCTGACAAACCTCAAGTGACTGAACACCACCAGAAATGCCTAAAGACACTTCCTCGACAACTGGACATCCTTTCAGCAAGCAAGCCATTTGCTCAGCCAGGTTAAGTTTATCTGTGGCTTCACTCGACTAGAGCAGAAGAACTTATGAAAAGTGCTCTTATTCTTTTTATCTGTCGGCTAATCAAAAGTCAACCGTCATATTCCGATGTTATACACATGTGGACAGTCACCCTACATGTGGAAGTCGAGTGACGCCATCTGCTGAGCACTGGACCTCCGTCTTCACCCGCTTAGCAGACGACTTTCATCATCATCGTCAGTGCTCCTAATGAGCTGCCACTCGCTCGAGGGCGCGAAGCCATCAATTCAGTTGTTACATTAAACGAGTTCCTTTCAGACGTGCGGCCTCTCGTTCTTGCACAACAGCCTGGTAACCGGCGGACCTCAAGGTCCACCACATGGTGCCGAAACCCAAAATTGAACCAGGGACCTTTAGACAGAGTTATCACACATTTGAATAGGACAGATGCATAAAAAGATACAAGGTGTTCTGATGATGATGACGATGACAGTGGCACATACATAGCTGGGCTTTGTTTCCACAGCTACTAATAACTTTTTCAAATCAGTATTTGTTATTTTGAAGTGTTCTAAAAATATAAGGGCCGTAAAATTCAATATGTTATTCTGTAACATTTGGTATTCTGAAGTTCGCAGTAATGAAATATTTTTACATTAAACTAATGGGCATTTGGAGGTGAATTTTCGAAAAAGTCTTTTAATCTTTAAAAATCATTAATCTGAGGTTCATTATAACGAGATTTGACTTACAGTGTATAAAGGGCAGTAATCTACAACTGTTATTTTTTAGAGATATTGTCAGCAAACAGGTTTCAGGTGATCAACCCATGTAAGTACGAATGTTCCTCTTGACAGGTTCCTGACCTGGCCCCACTGAAAATTCTGTTTACACATTCTTAAGTAGCAGCAAGGGTGACAGCCTGCGCGGAGCACCGTCTGCGCATAGCGCGGGCTCGCTTCAGATAACACACTCGATACAAGGGGGACTATTTTAACGGTGGAGGCGATCAGCTGTCCCAAGTTGTATTCGACTATAGTGACTGCAACAGTCAAATTACACCAGACAATGAAAGTAGGGGAAGCTGAACTCCTTTTACAATTCATTTATCTTTACCTTGCATTGTGCTGCATCTCGTAGGGTTAGTTTAACCCTAGTACTATTACTGTTGGACTGCTAGGGTATTACTGTGACAATACCTCATTTGATGAGGTGACAAGTGTGCCCCTAATAACAGCAAAGCAAAACAATATAGGTTCCTGGTTTGCTTGTGCGCAGGTGAATTGTGCATGTGCTTAAATGAGAATAATTTTTATAATATGGCATAATGTATTAAACAAATTTATATTGCACTTAAATTTATTGTGTATCAATAATATGTAGAGAAGTGCGGTGATGGCGTAGTGGTTAGAGCATCCGCCTCGCATGCAAGAGGTCCGTGGTTCAAATCCCGGTACCGCGCAGTTCCCAACCGTATTAAAAAAAAAAATCCGCGTGTTGATGGAACTGCAGTAAGAGGCCTGGGGTGCGGCCTCACCGGCAAACACCGCCGAGAACGCACTCCCTCACCAGAGAAGGATTGGCCACCCTGGTGCAGTATCTGGCCACTACCTCCCACATGCTTACGTCAAATAACTCACGGCCCTCAGTCCCCAGCAGCTGCGAAGCAACTGACCACGGCGGCGGTCAGATCTGCAACGCAGCAGAGGGTGCTAAGAATCTCTGGATCCGGACAGGCCGCCATTGGAACCTGAACTTGGCAACGTTTAACGCTAGAACCTTATCTAGTGAGGGAAGTCTAGCTGTACTATTCGAGGAGCTAGAGGGTGTTAAATGGGATATAATAGGGCTCAGTGAGGTTAGGAGGACAGATGAGGCCTATACGATGCTACAGAATGGGCACGTCCTTTGCTACAGGGGCTTGGCAGACAGAAAAGAACTGGGAGTGGGGTTCCTAATTCACAGAAACATAGCTGGCAACATAGAGGAATACTATAGCATTAATGAAAGGGTGGTAGGTATCGTAATTAAACTGAATAAAAGATACAAGATGAAGGTAGTACAGGCTTACGCGCCTACATCCAGCCATGATGACGCTTCAGTTGAAAGCTTCTATGAAGACGTGGAATCGGCAATGAGTAAGGTAAAAACACAGTATACTATAGTGATGGGCGACTTTAATGCAAAGGTAGGGAAGAAGCAGGCTGGAGACCAGGCGGTAGGAGATTATGGCATCGGTACTAGAAATGCCAGAGGAGAGCTACTAGTAGAATTCGCAGAACGCAATAATTTACGGATTTTGAATACCTTCTACCGAAAACGAGAAAACCGCAAGTGGACATGGAGGAGCCCTAATGGCAAAAATAAGAACGAAATAGACTTTATAATGAGTGCACACCCTGGAATCGTGCAGGATGTGGAAGTGATTGGCAAGGTACGATGCAGTGACCATAGAATGGTACGGTCTCGAATTCGCCTAGACTTGAAGAAGGAACGACAGAAACTGATACGCAAGAAGCCAATCAATCAGCTAGCACTGAGAGGGAAAGTACAGGAATTCAGAGTGTCGCTGCAGAACAGGTACTCGGCTCTTAGTGAGGAAACGAACTTTAGCGTAGATACAATGAATGATAATCTGACGAGTATAATTACGGAGTGTGCAGTGGAAGTTGGAGGCAGGGTAGTTAGACAGGACACTGGCAAGCTTTCCCAGGAAACGAAGAACCTAATTAAGAAGCGTCAAATCATGAAAGTGTCAAGTGCAACAGACAAAATAGAACTGGCAGAGCTTTCGAAGTTGATCAATAGACGTAAGGTATGCAATGTAAGAAGGTATAACATGGAGAGAATTGAACACGCTCTGAAAAATGGAGGAAGTGTCAAAGCATTGAAGAGGAAACTTGGGATAGGGAAAAGTCGGATGTATGCACTAAGGGACAAAGAAGGCAAAATAACTACCAATATGGAAAGGATAGTTAAAATAGCAGAGGAGTTTTACAGAGATCTGTACAGTAGTCGAGACAACCACGACCTTAATACTATAAGAACTTGCAGTAACCCAGATTACACCCCACCAGTAATGATAGAAGAAGTCAGAAAAGCTTTGGAGAGCATGCAAAGGGGCAAAGCTGCTGGTGATGATCAGGTAACATCAGATCTGCTGAAAGATGGAGGACAGATTGTGTTAGAAAAACTAGCCACCCTGTTTACGAGGTGTCTCTTGACGGGAAGAATACCAGAGTCTTGGAAGAACGCTAACATCATCTTAATACATAAGAAAGGAGATGACAAGGACTTGAAGAATTACAGGCCAATCAGCTTGCTCTCTGTAGTATACAAGCTATTTACAAAGGTAATTGCTAACAGAGTAAAGAAAACATTAGAATTCAATCAACCAAAGGAACAAGCAGGATTTCGAACAGGCTACTCAACAATTGACCACATTCATACTATCAATCAGGTAATAGAGAAATGCTCAGAGTATAACCAACCACTATACATAGCCTTCATAGATTACGAGAAGGCGTTTGATTCAGTAGAAATATCAGCCGTCATGCAAACACTGCGGAATCAGGGCGTAGATGAAGTATATATAAACATTCTGGAAGAAATCTACAGGGGATCAACTGCTACCATAGTGCTTCATAAAGAAAGCAACAGAATACCAATCAAGAAGGGTGTAAGGCAGGGGGACACAATTTCCCCAATGCTATTTACCGCGTGCTTACAGGAGGTTTTCAGAAGCCTAGAATGGGAACAGTTAGGGATAAGAGTCAATGGAGAATACCTTAGTAACCTGCGCTTCGCCGATGACATTGCATTGCTGAGTAACTCGGGGGACGAATTGCAACTCATGATTACGGAGTTAGACAAGGAGAGCAGAAAGGTGGGTCTTAAAATTAATCTGCAGAAAACGAAAGTAATGTACAACAACCTCGGCAAGGAGCAGCGCTTCGAGATAGGTAACAGTGCACTTGAAGTTGTAAAAGACTATGTCTACTTAGGGCAGGTAATAACCGCAGAACCGAACCACGAGATTGAAGTAACTAGAAGAATAAGAATGGGGTGGAGCACATTCGGCAAGCACTCTCAAATTATGACAGGTAGATTGCCACTATCCCTCAAGAGGAAGGTATATAACAGCTGTATCTTGCCGGTACTTAGCTACGGAGCAGAAACCTGGAGACTTACAAAGAGAGTTCAGCTTAAATTGAGGACGACGCAGCGAGCAATGGAAAGAAAAATGGTAGGTGTAACCTTAAGAGACAAGAAGAGAGCAGAGTGGATTAGGGAACAAACGGGGGTTAAGGATATCATAGCTGAAATCAAGAAAAAGAAATGGACATGGGCAGGGCATGTAGCGCGTAGACAGGATAACCGCTGGTCATTAAGGGTAACTGACTGGATTCCCAGAGAAGGGAAGCGGGTTAGGGGGAGACAGAAGGTTAGGTGGGCAGATGAGATTAAGAAGTTTGCGGGTATAAATTGGCAGCACCAAGCACAGGACCGGGTTAACTGGCGGAACATGGGAGAGGCCTTTGTCCTGCAGTGGACGTAGTCAGGCTGATGATGATGATGATGAAGTAGCAGCACGTCGACTAGCGAGATACGGCCTCTTTTTAGATATCTAGCTGCATTTGCACACCAGCATAATAACATCTTGAGGCTGCCATCATGTGAACAATTTTCTACATTGTTCTTCCTGCCAACCGCGTAACACTGTTTTCTTGCTGATCCTAAAGGAATTGCAGTTTCAGTAGGCAATTTTCTTTTGCTATATGTTGAACTGTTTTCGTCCAGATTCATCATATGGCTCATAGGCTTATGTCCTATGCTATCATTACTGGATTGAAAATTGATTACTGATTTATTTATTTATTTATTTCAATACCCTCAGGGCCCGAGGGCATTACAGAGGGGAGTGGGTTACGCAACATAATGAAAAAGCGGAAAATTGGTGGTTACATGGATCAGTGAAGGAAACCAACAAGAAATAATGCACATTATAAGAACAAAAACAGGTATTAAAGAACTACAAAGCTTAACAGGTCTACTGAACAATGAAAATACTATATTCCTAAAAACTATGGTGACAGGTTAGTTATAGCAGCCTTAAACATAGAGGTATTAGACATCTCGACTACAGATCGGGGAAGGTGATTCCAACTTGCTGACGTATGGGGGATGAATGAATTGTAAAAATGGTTGGTGTGGCATGTGGGAATGCCAACCTTATGACGATGGTTGGTGCGAGCGGATACGTAAGAAGAAGGGGTTATCAATTTATTCTTAAGGACTGAATTGTGGTTATATATCTTGTGAAACAGGCAGAGGCGAGATATTTCTCTACGTTGTGAGAGCAGAGGTAATAATAAAGTTGTTTTCATGAAAGTGATGCTGGAGGTGCGATGATAGTTGGAAAGAATGAAACGAGCAGCCCGACTCTGGATGAATTCAAGCTGATGAATGAGTGTTTCCTGTCTGGGGTCCCACACAGATGCAGCATATTCCATTTTGGAACGTACTAATGATTTATACAGAAGTAATTTTACTGAAAAGGAAGAAAGATGAAAATTACAGCATATAAAGCCCAGCATGCGATTAGCATTATTGGTTACATGTGTTACATGCATCTTCCAGGAAAGATCAGAAGTGATGAGTACGCCTAGATATTTCTAACATGACACAGGTTCTAGGTTAGTATTATTAAGATGATAGGAGGGCAATGTTGTATCGCGACGTGAAACGCGCATGTGCTTGCATTTGTTAGTGTTTAACTCCATGTTCCACGTGTTAGTCCAGTCACGAACATGGTTTATATCTGATTGAAGAAGGTAGACGTCAGAGTCGCTGTTATTAACACGGTATATAACACAGTCGTCAGCGAACAGGTTTATTGATGAACATAGATTATCAGGTAAGTCGTTTATGTAGATGAGGAAAAGCAAAGGTCCTAGCACAGAGCCTTGAGGCACGCCCGATTCAACTGCAGAAGTGATGGATGAGGTGTTATTCACAGTGACAAATTGGGAACGATCAGTGAGAAAAGAGTGAAGCCATTGAAGAACGTTCGGATCAATGTTAAGTTTGCTGAGTTTTAAAAGAAGCAGTTGATGAGAAACCTTGTCGAACGCTTTTGAGAAGTCTAGGAATATGCAGTCGACAATGGAACCCCTGTCAAGAATGGAATTTAGGTCATGTGTGAATGTCAAAAGTGCCTTGCGAAATCCATGCTGGTGATCAGTAAAAAAGGAGTTTGACTGTAGGAAAGATGCAAGATGAGAGCAAATAACATGTTCCATAACTTTACATGAAATACATGTGAGTGATATTGGTCGATAATTATATGGAGAATGCCTATCCCCAGACTTGTGCAAGGGAATCACCTTCCCTACCTTCCAGTCTTCCGGAATGCAACCGGTATGAAGCGATTGCTGAAATATATTAGTGAGAATGATGGCACTGTACACTTTAGTACTAATTGAAAACTTTGAATAGATGCCATCAACACCACATGATGATGAAACTTTTAGATTTTTTATGATTTTTTCTATACCGGCAGCATCAAAGACAATGGGGTCCATTGTTAAGAAATTCGAACTAGCATATGTGGGAGTTACGGAACATACATTTTGTGAAAAAGCAGAAACAAATACAGAGTTTAGAACATTTGCAGATTCATCAAGTTTGATTATGCGATTGTTTGCATCTTTAAGGGTGATTGAGGAATTGTCTCTTTTGTTCACTACATTCCAAAATTGCTTAGGGTTGGTAATTAAAAGAGATGGTAATGTAGTATTGAAAAATGAATCCTTAGCATCTTTTAGGGCTTGTTTGTATACCGTAGCTACGGCCTGATAATCACTCCAACGTTCTTGAGTGCCAGTTACCTTTGCAGAGCTGAAAATGCGTTTTTTCTTATTGCGTAGTCGTTTAAGCGATTGACTGAACCATGGTGATTGCAGGTTAGATGTGATGACTATGCATGGCACATATTTTTCTATGAGTGATAGAACCTTTTCTTTGAATAAAGTCCAGTTAGTATTAACGGAGCAATCATAAAAGTTGTGCATGTAATCACTTAAAAAAGCTGAAAGATCATTAATAGCATCAAAATCTGCACGCTTATAGTCCCGGATATATTTTTTGTGGTTCCTACTGCGAGGTACTGTGCAGGTGAAAGAAAAATGAAGCAGCAAGTGGTCGCTCAGCCCCTGCAAGTAGGATATGGAATGGAAAAGATCAGGCGCAGTGGTGAGCACTAAATCTAAGATGTTAGATGTGATAGACGTAATTCTTGTTGCCTGTGTTATTAGCTGGGATAAGTTAAAATCGTTGCACAAATTCGAAAACGCGTCTCCCGCTCCGGAGAAAGGATCACAAGTGGAATGCACGTTTGACCAAACTATATTCGAGAAATTGAAGTTGCCTAGTAAAATGAGCGGACTATTCGGATACCGTACTGTTAGCGTGGAAATAACATCATGAAGCTCGTCAACAAAAGTGGATGAACAGGATGGGGGTCGATAACAAGCGCCCAATATCAACTTCTTGGAACACGTTTGTATTTCAACCAAAACAAGTTCCAGAGCACTACTAAAATGAATTGGAAAAGACGAAACCGTATCTGAAACACCGATAAGCACACCGCCTCCACACCGAACACCTCTGTCACAACGGTAAATCTGTCACAACGGTAAATGTGTCCACTTCCCCTCGCGTAGCGCTATTCGGTGTTGTGCAGATGCATGCGGCGACTCATGCGAGAGATGTGAAGATTTGACTGATGACTTGAAGGATTCGGAGATTTCACGCACGCAATCATCAGAGGGGTTGTAGATGTAGCACTTTCTATTTACGTACAGTGTGTTAAAGCGAAGCTTAAATCTTGAGGATTGAGTTTTGCCAAATTCAGCCAGTTTCTTTCTGGCAAGGCGAGTAGCTGGCGAATAGTCTTCACTAACGGCAACATTTACTTCCTTCAGCTTCGAACTACTCACAAGTATTTGCTGCTTGAGCTTGAAGGAAGAAAATTTGGCAATGATTGGCCGGCACTTATTGGGATGATAACCGCCAAGCCTGTGTGCTCGTTCGATTAGTATTTCAGAGGGTGCTATTTCTAATCTGGATGAAAACACATTCATCAGCTTTTCTTCTGTCTGGGCCCAGGACTCTGACTGGGCATCAGGCAGCCCAAAGAATAAGAGGTTGTCTCGCCGCTTCATATCCTCGAGCTCACCTTGCCGAGCACGCAGTTGATCGTTTTCGCTGCTAATATGGCTAATCGATTGGCGAAGACGCTGTATCTCTTCCTGGACTTCCTCAATAGCGAACGTTTTGCGCTCTAATTCAGTTAATCGTTTGTCTAAAACAGTAAGGTTTTCTTGAAAACTCGCCTGTGTTTTTTAAGCTCATCAACAGATTTGATTAAATCTGTCTGGTCCCTCTCCATTTTTTTCGGTACACGTGTTTACAGTTTGTAACATCATAAACATATCATTAAACTTCTTAGTCTGTGAATCAGTAAGAGGACTTTGCACTTGGGCTCTAGTGTTAGGTCCGGGATTGAGCTCAACATCACCGGACAACATAAGTAATTGAGTTACAACGTCAAAGCACTCATGAAAAATAGAAAACAAAACTCCCGGGCATGGGAACAGCAACAAACAAAGGTTATTCAACTTTTTAGCATACAAAGATGTAACCGAACTAACCTGGACGACAAAGCAGAATGGATTAGTGAACTGCATCGTAGTGCTGTTCACACGCCCACTAAAGGCGCTGGGATTCCGCCAGCTCTTCCTATAGGCAGCCGTCGATGATGTTGTCGTTGATATGATTCCTTCGTTTGGTAGAGGGATGACCGTAGACACGTCACTGTCGCACGGGCAGGCTGATACTTTCATATCGTTGAGATGGCACGACAGCCCGTTGGTGTCGCTTATTGCTGGAGATATCGGTACGGCGGTGAAATGAATTCATGCCGTAACCTGGACGACAAAGCAGAATGGATTAGTAAACTGCATCGTAGTGCTGTTCACACGCCCACTAAAGGCGCCGGGATTCCGCCAGCTCTTCATATAGGCAGCCGTCGATGATGCTGTCGTCGATCCGATTCCTTCGTTTGGTAGAGGGATGACCGTAGACACGTCGCTGTCGCACGGGCAGGCTGATACTTTCATATCGTTGAGATGGCACGACATCCCGTTGGTATCGCTTATCGCTGGAGATATCGGTACGGC
Source organism: Rhipicephalus annulatus (assembly GCA_013436015.1). Classification (NCBI taxonomy): domain Eukaryota; kingdom Metazoa; phylum Arthropoda; class Arachnida; order Ixodida; family Ixodidae; genus Rhipicephalus; species Rhipicephalus annulatus. The sequence continues at coordinate 1,024,148 of WOVY01014538.1, read as the reverse complement.
GGTGAAATGAATCCATGCCGTAACCTGGACGACAAAGCAGAATGGATTATTGAACTGCATCGTAGTGCTGTTCACATGCCCACATTGTGAATGATACGTTGCCAAAACACAAATAAGTTACAGTGAAACGTCGTTAAACCGTACCCACGTAAACAGTTGTTTCGTTTTAAAAGTAGTGCAGTCAAATCCCCGTTTCGGCGGCCATTGAAAATAATGCATTTTGTATCCGCATAAGCCGTACCAGCTTATTGTGTATGTATCGGTTAATAAGTAGTTTTTTCCAATTTTCGTTGCACACTCGCCGCGGCATGTCGTCCCCCACTGGGCGTCCCGACAGAACAGCAAGCCCCAGAGATAGAAACACGCATCGCTTGTTTGTGTTGATGATGATGGCGGCTGTGTTGGTGAGCGCCATCTCTTGGATTTTTCTGCAACAAGAAGCACTCGGCCGGCTAGGCTTCTGGTGTTGTCCACGCTATGGTGCTTTGCACAAACATGCAAACACGGTGTGCGCTTGCTTTGCTTTCTTTGTTCCTTTGGCGCCGTGCATAGGTGTTCTCTGGTTGATCCATGCCGTACAGCTTTCGCGTCGTTTTTCACGTGTTGTGTATGTGTGCTTGTGCTGCTTCGTACTTGTGTCATGCCGAAGCTGGGACAAAAGCATCGAGTGCTGAAAATAGAGGAGAAATTGGACATAATTCGTGCTATTGAAAGTGGCACGAAAAAATCCGCGCTGGCACGCGAAAAGGACCTGCCGTTAACCATGGTGTGCGGAATTTGGAATTCCAGAGAGAAGTTGATTGGCAGTGCTGCTGCAACTGCGAAAAGGTGCCGGCCACGCAGTTCGGCGTTTTCGGATGTAGAGGAGGGGCTGGTGAAGTGGCTAAAAGCTGCACGGTCAAAAAATCTGCCTATCAGCGTACCCCTGCTCGTGGAGAAGGCCCTAGTTTTTGCCTCGCAGCTCAACCATGACAACTTCGTGTGCAGCAATGGCTGGCTGGCCCAATTTAAGGCGAGGCACGGCATTACCACAAGGACCGTTTCAGGAGAAGGTGCTGCTGCTGACGTGGATGGTGCAGAGCAGTGGCAAAATGGTCAGCTGAAGAACATCTTGGAAGACTACGCACCTGATGACAACTTTAATATGGATGAATCGGCGATATTCTTTAAACGGCTGCCAGACCAAACGCTCGCGTGCAAAGGCGAGATGTGCACCGGCGGCAAGCATGCAAAAGACAGAATATCAGTGGCGTTTTGTGTAAACATGACTGGAACCGACAAAACTCCGCTCCTCGTGATTGGAAAGTCGGCGAAGCCTAGATGTTTCAAAGGCGCCCGGTTGCCATCAGGGGTCATCTATCGCAGCAACAACAAAGCATGGATGACGGCAAAACTCTTTGAGGAGTACGTGCGCCTCATCGACCGTCATTTTGCGGCCAAGAACAGAAGAGTTGTTATTATTTTAGACAACGCTTCGGCGCACGTCACCCTGGACAACCTGACGGCTGTGAAGTTGGCGTCTCTGCCACCAAACACAACAGCGATTGCCCAGCCCTTGAACCAAGGCATCATTTGAGCTGTAAAACAGCTCTACAAGAAGAATCTGCTGCGCAGATTTCTTCTCGTCATTGAATGTGGCAAATTATTCTCCATCGACCTGATTGGCGCAATTCACCTGCTCGAATACTCGTGGCAGCAGGTTGAAGCAACGACAGTTCAAAATTGCTTCAAGCGTGCTGGCTTCAGTGTGTGTGCGGGCGACGCAGATGACGTCAGTGACACCATCGACCAGACTTCGGACATCGTAGACGAAGCTTGCAAAACTCTGCTAGCTGAAGTGCTAGAGCGGCAGGGCGTTACGGAAGGCATTTCCTTCCCCGACTTCAGAGACGCAGACAGCGATGTGCAGACATCTCCGGACATGTCCGACGAAGCCATCGTTGCCTCGGTTGTCGAAGTGTCGCCAAATGATAGTGATGAGGACGACATGGAAAGCGACAACACGGGTGATCCAGGTCCGACAGTGGCCGAAGCTGCGCATTACGTCAGCGTCATGCGGGTACAGTCAAATCACGATATAACGAATTAAGTGGGACCGCCGCAACTCGTACGTTATTTTGAAATATCGTTGTAATGAAAAACTTCGATTGTAAGCAAGAGGTCAAACCTAGGAGCGAACATGACGTACCTTGGCAGTTGCCGTGTGCGCCGACAAGTAAACACAAAAAAAAAATTACACACACTTCAAACGTTCTTTATTTGAAGAAATCTGTGATTTTCTTCTGACGCGTGGAGCACAAACGGCTGATTAAGTACGCCTCAACACCTTCCACCTTACGTAGCACCTCATCGGGCACATCACTGCACCGACCAATGTAGGTGCGGACTTCGTTCATGTGCACTAAAACATCCGAATGCGATATGGTCTCATAGTCTTCAGTGTTCGGTGATACAGAGTCCTCTTCCTTCGGGTCGTCGTCGTCGTCACTGGAGACGTCGCGAACGCTGTTGACAATCTCCTCGGTTGTCATGTCCGCCGACGTTAGTGCTGCGCTGTCGCTCTCCATGTAGTCGTCGAAGGAAGAGACGTCGGGCAACAGTTCCTCAACCTCAGTCCACAGGTCGCCTGGGTTGCTGTGGTCCTCTTCCAGGTTGTCTTCAACTTGGGCAGGCGCCTTGATTAGGCCTGCTTTTTGCCAACAGTTACGGATTGTTGACGTCTTCACGTTCCACCAAGCTCCCGTCAGCATTTCCACCGCTTGACGAACGTTGACTAATGTCGGCTGCTTTAAGCGGAGATTTATAATAAAACGCTGCACAAGGCGCTTGCGAAATTCCGCTTTAACACTCTTTATGATGCCTTGATCTAGTGGTTGCAGCAACGACGTGTTGTTCGGTGGCAGAAACTCCAGGCGAACGTGCGTCAAGCGAACATTCACAATGTGGGCTGAACAGTTGTCGACGGTCAAAAGAATTTTTCTATTTTCTTTCCTCATTTGTTCGTCGAGTTTGATGAGCCACTGCGAAAACAATTCTCTTGTCATCCAGGCACGCTTGTTCGCACAATAGTCGAACGGTAGGGATACGACGTTCTTCATGCAGCGAGGCTTTGCGTATTTTCCAATGACAAGCGGCTTGATTTTCTTCGTGCCCGACGCATTGCAGCAGAGCAAGACCGTCACGCGCAGATGCGACTTCTTGCCTCCTTTACACTGCTGACCTTTGAAGTGCATCGTCCGATCTGGCAAGAGCTGGTAGAAGCACGCGGTCTCGTCCGCGTTGAAAATGTCGTCTTCGGAGTACCGACTCTGCCACCTCTCGGAAACGATCGTTCCGCCAGGAATCTGCAGCCTCTTTGTCCGCAGCCTTTTCTTCACCTGAGACTACCTGCCAGGTTATGCCGCTTCTCTGGCGAAAACGAAAAAGCCAACCCGCACTTGCATCAAACCCAGTTACTTCAAGTGCGTTGGCAAACTCGCGGGCTTTTTCTTGAAGCATTGGGCCAGACACTGGGATGTTTTGCAGCCGGGCAACATTAAACCAGGTCAGCACAGCTTGGTCGACATCTTGAAAATTTCCCAGGCGCAACCGTTTCCTCGTAGGTGCAAGTTGTGACTCTCAGTGAAGCTTCAGAATCTTTTCTCTGTCTTTCCAAATGATCGCGACAGTCGACGGGGCAATGCCACGCTCCCTGCAGAGGTCGATTTGCTTTTTGCCCGAGTCAAGTTCCCTCAACAAATCCACCTTTTCTTGCAGGGAAAACTGCTTTCGCCTCTTCTTAGCGCTGTCACCTGGTGCATTCATCGTCGGGTCTCCAAACACTTTGCAGAAAGCTAGGAAAAAAAGAACGACAACAAAACGCAGCAGACTTCACATGTGCGTGGCACGAAGGACGCACGACGAAGGATGAGGCCACGAGGCTAGGCCTGCTAAGCTGCCACACATCAAACCATACCTGTGTGGTGGCGCTAGCAGTCGGCTCTCAACACGGTGATGATGATAGCTTCCGTGCATGGAAAAAAACAGCGGCTACTGCGCTACGTGAGAGTTGCGGTGCTGCTACTTTTAACTAAATTCGTAATACTGATGTTCCTTGCGTATAGGCGAGCAAATAAATTATGCACGTTATTCTGAAATATACATTGTACTGAAATTCGTTGTTCTGAAATATTTTTACATTGAAAATATATAGGCAATCTGGCGGGGATTTTCAAAATATTCGTAAATCTGAAAAAATCGTTAATTCGGTGTTCGTAGTAACGAGATTTGACTGTATTTGCCGAGAAGAGGGGGCTGGCGGAAAAGCTGGCTCACAGCATAAGTGAGTTTGAGGCCGCTGTCGTTGCTGATAGGCCGCCACGTAGTCAAATTAAGATTACAGACTTTGTCACGTGAAGTTGATAAATTACTGCACGTTTTTTGTTCTTTCATCGCACTCCCTGAAGGTTTCTTTTTTTGACAGGTAAGTGAGCGACCTGACGCTATTTCGGTTAAGCAGTACTACCGTTTAGTACGTACGTTTTGCGAGCACCGGCCAACAGAGGTTTAACGAGGTTTCACTGTACTTCAATGTAAAGAAACATTCATTTTTAAACAACCTCTCTGTTAACTTTAGTTGCCACATAAGCTCAGAAAATTAACATTATTCATGAGATAAGTTCAGCCAAAAAAACTGTGCTTCTTGTTGATTGTGTATAACTAGGTTTATGAAATGAACACTTCTTTTATAATGCCATGATCAGGTAAGAGGTCCTTTTAATGTTCACACAAGCTTTTCAGGCAAAAGCTTAGCTGTATTTACTGTCAGCCTAAACACATAAACCGTTACATACCCACAATAGGTGCTTTGTTTGCCCCGCTGCGATGGTCTAGTGGCTAAGGTACTCGGCTGCTCACCCTCAGGTAGCAGGATCGAATCCCGGCTGCGGCGGCTGCCTTTCCGATGGAGGCAGAAATGTTGTAGGTCCATGTGCTCAGATTTGGGTGCACGTTAAAGAACCCCAGGTGGTCAAAATTTCAGGAGCCCTCCACTACGGCGTCTCTCATAATCATATGGTGGTTTTGGGACGTTAAGCCCCCATATGAATCATTAGGTGCTTTGTTCCAGCTGTAATTATGTGCATAATTTTGGCATAAAGAACACAGATTATTCCTTCTTACACCTAGTTTCAGTCCTCACATACTAAATGTTTATTTATAATAACTCTTTGGGTTTAACATCACAAAACCACAATATGATTACGACAGACGCTCTAGTGGAGGACTTCGGAAATTTTGACCACCTGTGGTTCTTTAACATGAACTTAAGTAAATGGGCCTCTCGCGTTATCACCAACGAAAATGCAGCTGCCGCAGCCCGGTTCTAAGTATTAGTAAGGGTGAAGTTAGCAACTTTCTTTTTTTCTCTTTAGCACACCAGTTCAGCTTCAGAGTAAGTTTGCTTCATCCAGAAATACAAAATTTCGTTAATCTGAAACAACTAGGTAAACATAGCTTGCTGAAGTGCATAATAACACCTGTCCAATGCTTAACTGTACTTGCTTGATGTATTTACAGCACAAAAGTGTAAAGCAATGTATCGTAAGTTCCTATGCTCACCATTCCTCAAAATATTCCGGTGTGTTGAGAACCCTGGAGACAATGCGGGCACCATGATTGGGAGGGTTCGAATAGTTCCCCCGCACAAGCAATGTTACTTGAGCTAGGACATTCGTTAGGGCTTCCTTGTCATCAATAACAAGCAAGAGGTTGCCGATTCGTTCATCTGAAAAGCAAGATATGTGAGGATGTCCCAATAAAAGTAAAGACACATGTTACACACCCTAGCGTTACGTGGCACCTGTCCATATACTCACTACCAATGTATCTACTCAGCTGTAATATAATTAAAACCACAAATTCACATATCCGAACCTTTTATTGTATACTGGGTGTTTCAAGAAATGTGTTTCAAGAAACAAGAAAAATGCTATATTTGCTCACTACCATGGTATTTATTATCATTATTATTTTGGTGGCAGACATTTTAGAAAAAATGGTGACATTATTTAGTGCAAAGATTAAATTAATGAACCCTCTATTTAGTGGAGACAAGCGGTCATGTCAAATGGGAGAGTTGGAGACCTTCTTGAGAAAGGTCATTTGATGCTTAGTGATTTTTAAAAAGCCAGCCACTTATAATTTTAGCAGAGTAATAAATCTGAGCAAGTTCATCATCGAAACTAAAATGTAGAAATGCATACTCTGGGGTTCAGAATGAGCGAGTAGCGTCACATCAACCACCGATCATATGTTAATAAGTACAGAATAACTAACACCATTGCAGTCATCGTTGTGAACAATGACATCATTCCAGTTGTCTATTAGTAGTACTAATCGGCACTTTGGCTCTGGTTTCAACAGCAAATACACTCTAATTTAATTACTCTGCAATGATTACCAAAGCTGCTTTATCAAAATCTCAAACTGGCCATGGGATCTCCACAGGAACGACTACAATTCTCACACTGGACCTAGGTGCCTGTTTCTATTAATTAAAAATTTAATTATTCTTATTTTTAAATTTACTACTGTAACTGATGCCTCTGATCGTTTTGAATGCACGCAGCTACAAAAGAAATAATTATGAAGGCACCAAGCAAATATTTTATTTTCTTTATTTTTAAGATTTCTTGACACTCTGAATATGTGGAAGGTTAGAAAAGGTGTTAATTTATAGTTACAAATGGGCATAATACAGAAGGTGAGAAACTGTGCCTCCCAGCATGCAATACTAATTTGTTGCCATGAATAGTGTATTGGCTAAAAGTACCACACACGTGGAGTACACATTTTCTTGTACTGATCCTTCTGCAGCTGCAATTTTCTTAAATCAATAACACCTAAAATTACACCTTATAGCCCCTCAAGCATCGTAAAATGCAATGCTTGCAGTGCTATAAAACAGAATAATATCTACGCTTGGCAAACATAAACATGTAAAAGGTCAGTATATACTCACTGTACAAGCCGAAATTCTTGGCAAACGATTGCGCACAGATGAGTTCAAATCCCTGAGAGACAAAGTAGCGAATAGCCCAGCTGTCTTTTTCCAGACTTCCAGAGGCAAATCCTTGGTAAGCACAGTCAAAAAATGGAAACAGCTTTTTGGCCTGTAAAATAGATGGTAAAAGTCTATGCTTGATCGTTATCATCTACTTTCACATATTCAGTGGCAATGCTACAAGACAATGAAATCAGGAGACCATACCAGGTGCACAGTCAGGAAATGGACAAAAACAAAGAAATTGATTGATTGATATGTGGGGTTTAACGTCCCAAAACCACTATATGATTATGAGAGACGCCGTAGTGGAGGGCTCCGGAAATTTAGACCACCTGGGGTTCTTTAACGTGCACCCAAATCTGAGTACACGGGCCTACAAACAAAGAAATTGAAAATAGGCAGAGAGGAAGAAGAGAAGAAGCAACAGTATTAAAGATCTCAAAGAGCTTAGATTTAGGAGACACAATCGGTAAACAAAAAACAACAATTAGTAAATAAACTGTCTGTGACGATAAAACAGGGTAAAGGATGCATTCAGAAGAGACAGATGAAAATTAGTGGTAAACATTCGTATAGCGCCAGCATATTACGGTAGTATTTGAACGCACAATTATTAACCTCCCGTAAACTGGGATAAACATTGTGACTGCTCCCATATACAATAATGTTAAATAATTTGACAAGACCACCATCAGCAAAATCTCGTATCCCAAAAAATAAGTGATCACAAAGGCACTTTGATGAAGTAAAAAGCATGCCATTTATAACTGCCACTGGTAAAGTGCATCGAGGACAGGACAAAAAATTGACACGGAAACTGTAGGGGAGCTACAACAACCCTTGTAAAGTTGTTTTTGCCTCATGGCACACGTGCATTTGGCGGATTAGTCTTAGTTCGTTTTCCGCCGTGTGAGAGAAGGCACTGCGGCCGCATAGTGGTACCAGTAGTGCCGCTTGGCAAAAGCAAGGTTATCCGGTGTTGTGCCACAGACATTTTCCTCGTTCGGAAGCATGTCTCACGAGATCGAGCGCTGTTCCGACGAACTGTCTCCCCCACTCCCAGCGCCGCCTTCCGTGCAGAAGAACCGTGCAGTTCCGGGGATAACGTCGCTTCCTCCGCCGAACCACCTGGCAGTTCCAGGTATGGCTACGTCTCCCCCTCCGAGACCGAGAACTGGTCTGAGAGAATGGACCAAAGACGTTATTTAAGGACATGCCGGCCCCATGTTAGAGGATTTGTCCAGCCGACGTTGTCGTGCTGGCCGGCTCTGTATAAAAACGATAACCTGCTACAGTAAACGCTCCCTCTTGTTGCTGTTTTCAAAACCGATTGCCTCCCTGCTTCGCCTTAGGGCAAAGGCTTCAGCGAAGTCCGCTCGACGGCTCGCCGCTCTTTGCCACCGCTACCATCGCGACACAGCAAATTCCTAACACCGGGCACTCGAGCATGACTTCTGTCGGTCTTATGGGCTTTGATGTGGTCGGTGATGGTCAGCTGCCCAAAGGTTCCAGGAGCGAGATGCCATAGCTCGATTCCAGCAGTCTCTTGTGGCAAGCTGGACATCGGCGATACCGCATTTGCATTACACAACATATGTTATACTGTCCGTGTATTGTATTGGCATTATATTTGGTTATTTAGCATGTTACTAGTTATTTGCTGGATACAGCTGGCGAGCTCGCCATTGTAAAAGCTGTTTAATAAATGTGTATGTGTTGGCGTGCTTGACAGCGTCACTGTCCATGATGAGCAGCGCTGGTTTCAAGACCCCATAAAACACACACAGTGCTGAATGCTGTGCTTGCCAGTGGGTCATACTAAACGCCATCGATATAGTAGTGCATTCATGCCCCTGTCACATGGCTCGTGTAATGTCATTCTCAGCAAATGACATTCAAAACGAATGTCATTGCGATCTTGCATTCCAGGTCTACATGAGGTAAAATGACATTCGCAATTGATGTCAATATTTATCGCAGGCTGCTATGATACCAATAAGTTACAGATTGGGCATTTAATTTACATAAGATTGTCCAGCTGGTTCAAAATATACTGCAACATGATAAAACAGCATCAGTAGACACATTATCTTTGTACATATCCAACGCAGTCGGCAATATATTTGGAACTGCAACTCATTTATAAATTAAGTCCATCCACCCGTCCATCCATCCGTCGGTCCGTCCATCTGGCCATCTACGTCTGGCTTCTCTCTTAATCACACCCTTAGCTTGGTGTTCACAAAAAAAAAAAAAAAGTCACAGCTTTGCCGCAAAGGCTAAGCAATGAACGCGATAGGAAAAATTGGAAGCTCACTCACAGAATGGCAAGCAGATTGAAACGTGCCCCGCGTTTCTCACGCACAAATAATGCACGAAACGTACTCACTGTGCGTAAAGGGGCTTTACAACCATCCACTCTTCTCCGCGAGGCAAAGTACGCATAGGAGAGGAGGGTGCACACCATTGCGCCACCTTGCTGGTAATTCTGAAAACACGATAGTCCCCCTCATGCCCATCACTAGCAGTAAGTAGTAGATATAAATAGCTTGCTGTTTGCACGTTGAAGGGTGTGCTCCTCAGTGGTTCAGTAATTAATGCCTCGCAGTCACAATGAAGAGGTTCCAAGTGCGATTCCCCGTGCCGGAGTCGTTTATATATATATGGTGAGTGATGATGACGCCAGTGGCAAAATCCAGCCGGAGTGTTCATAAAAGTGCTATTGCAATTAATACGAGAATAATCATGTCATCATTTGGACTCCAGCCTACATCAGCTGGTCAACCAATTAGCCACCAGTTCAGTCCAAATAGTTGTGTAGTGGGGAATTCGCAAGGCAATGATAGTGGGACCACCGCTGAGTGCGAAGCGCGAACACGAGCTGTAGACACTGGACTGCCCGAGCATTTGTTTCTGTACCGGCTGTCTGCCTATTATCTGGCGTCGCTAATAAACCCCCTTGCAAAGTGGTGGAAGTGTGCTGGGTACGCAAACCTGGAACTTCGAAGCCGGAAGCTGCCCACTACATCAGCAATGCCTGATCAGACGACCGAGCAAGGCACCACCCAGCAAAGCACGGCCCAATCTCAACTGGTCATCGTGCCTACCACCCTGCGCCAACGAGATCCGCCCTTCTTCAGTGGCACCGAGGACCAAGATGTGGAGGACTGGTTGCAGCTGTTTGAGAAGGTGAGCGCCGCCAACAAGTGGGACGACCCCTCGAAATTAGAGTATGTCCCATTTTATCTCAAAGACGTCGCCAGCCTGTGGTTCACAAACCACCGCACTGAATTTATCACTTGGGCCGGTTTCAAGACCACCCTCGCAGCTGTGTTCGATCCCCCCGCAGTGCGCAAGCTGCGTGCTGAGCAGCGCCTACGCGGACGTGCACAAAGGCAGGGCGAAAACTTCACAAGCTATATTGAAGATGTAATCGATTTATGCCGGCGCTTCAACCCTGAGATGACCGAACATGACAAGATCAGGCATATCTTGAAAGGCATAGACGATGATGCCTATCAAATGTTGCTGGCAAAGAGCCCAAGTACCGTATCCGAACTTGTCACGTTGTGCCAGAGCTTGGAAGAGATTCGGAAACAACGTGCAGCAGTTCGGAGGTCGACGACTGCAGACGACTCTCTCGCTGCCCTGGCCGTCGGTGGTGACAGCTCCCTGCTGGAGCAGATAAAAGAATATGTACGCGAAGAGGTCGCACGACAACTTTCATGTCTCTCGTATCTGCCGACCACCGAAGCACCAACGAACCGTCTAACGCCGACAATAAGACAGGCTATTCAGGAGCAGGTCTCCGAGGCGTTGCCATTACCTACGCCTGCCTCTCAACCAACGCCTGTTGCCGCGCCACTGACTTATGCGGCCGTCGCGGCAATGCCTCCTGCATCTCGTCTGCCAATGTATACGCCACAACCTGTGCGACCGTCCACCGCGCCGTTTCCACAGCAACACGCCGGAAATCCTTGGCGCACCGCTGAAAACCCGCCTATATGTTACTTTTGCGGAATTCCAGGTCACGTTGCACGTCTATGTCGTCGGCGCTTCACAGTTAACGCACCAAGATATCCCGACTATTCGTTTCGACCTCCATACCACGCGCCTCACGTACCACCTGAAGTTCACGAACGCGATCCGCAAACTGCTTCCGGCGCCCGAACATTCGCTTCTAGACGTTCTACTTCCCGCTCGCCTTCACCGTCACCAAGTCGTCGTTCCGTGTCGCCTATGCGTCGACGACCCACCTCCAGTGAGACGGAAAACTAACTGCCGCAGCTCCGGAGGCACGAGCTGCGTCATCGTCTAATCGTTCAAGTCCTCGCCTGTCTCCCGCCAATCTTATCGATGTAATCGTCGAAGGTGTACGAACACTCGCACTCATCGATACCGGTGCCGCGATATCTGTGATTAGTGAGAGACTCTGCCGCTCTCTTCGTAAAGTGACGATGCTTTCTCCCGTGGTTTCTCTTAGTACTGCGAGCGCCCAACAAATTGAGCCCGTCGCGTTATGTACAGCAAAGTTGTGATTCGAGACGTGTTGTACACCATTGAATTTCACGTGTTGGCTTCATGTTCCCACGATGTCATCCTAGGATGGGATTTTTTATCACGTCATCACGCCGTCGTGGACTGCGCTCGGGCCGAAGTGGAGCTGTTACCGTTTGGTGATGCGCCTTCTGTTGATGCGGCCGTATCTAGTGTGGCTAACCTTGTCGTCGCGACGGACATAGACCTTCCTCCTTTCAGCGCCCAGTTTGTCCCTGCCTGCTGTGCTTCACTTTCTGACGCTACCGTCCTATTCACGCCATCTGACATATTCGGTAGCCGCCACCACACATCGCTGCCTTTCGCCATTCTTGAGCTTTGTCAAGACACTACCGGGATATTTATTTCCAATCCCAACTCGTGCCCCCTCAGTTTGCGCCGCAACGAGACGCTCGGCCACATTCAGCTCATCGATGAAGGTACTATCGTGCCTGCCGATTTCTTCGACACCAAGCCGAATATGGAGCTGAACGCGTTGGTTCCTCACTTTGCCTCGAACACCGTGTCGTCCGATGCGTTTCACCGTTCTATTCACAGCCATCTCGCCCCAGCTCAACGAGAGCAGCTTGTAACCCTGTTGCACGAATTCAGGCGTTCGTTTGACTTTCCCCAAGCGGTGCTAGGAAGAACGAACACCGTTGTGCACACAATTGACACAGGAAAGAGTACTCCTTTGCGCCAGTGCCCTTATCGTGTGTCACCAGCGGAGCGTCGGGTAATTGCAGAACAAGTAGACGACATGCTACAGCGCGGAGTCATCAAGCCTTCTTGTAGTCCTTGGTCTTCCCCAGTTGTACTCGTCAAAAAAAAGGATGGTTCAGTCCGGTTCTGCGTAGACTACAGGCGCCTAAACAACATTACGAGGAAAGATGTTTACCTTCTTCCCCGCATAGACGACGCTCTCGATTGTCTCCAAGGTGCAGAATTCTTTTCCTCGCTTGACCTTCGCTTGGGTTATTGGCAGGTCCCAATGGCTGAGTCTGATCGTCCAAAAACGGCGTTTGTCACACCGGATGGCCTCTATGAATTTACCGTGATGCCATTCGGACTCTGCAATGCGCCTGCCACATTCGAGCGAATGATGGACAGCATTTTACGTGGTCTCAAATGGAACATTTGCTTGTGCTATCTTGATGACGTTGTGGTTTTTTCACCCGATTTCACTTCGCATCTCACTCGTCTGCGCAAGATTCTACAGTGCCTTACAAACGCCAGGCTTCAGCTTAACCTGAAGAAGTGTCACTTCGGGGCTAAACAACTCACCATACTTGGTCATGTCGTCTCGAAAGCCGGCATTCTTCCCGACCCTGACAAGCTTCGTGCTGTTGCCGAATTTCCTAAGCCGACTACTGTTAAAGAACTACGGAGCTTTGTGGGCCTGTGCTCCTATTTCCGTCGCTTTGTCCGGAATTTTGCCTCCATCATCGCTCCACTCACCAAACTCCTTGCTGGCCCTGCAGATCTTTCGAATTGGACAGCAGCCTGTGACGAATCCTTCGCAACACTGCGCCGACTCCTTACCTCACCACCCGTACTGCGCCATTACGACCCTACTGCGCCAACCGAAGTACACACGGATGCAAGTGGCGTTGGCCTTGGTGCAGTACTCGCGCAACGCAAGCCAGGTTTTACGGATTATGTGGTCGCCTATGCCAGCCGCGCCCTCACTAAGGCAGAAGCCAACTATTCTGTTACGGAAAAAGAGTGCCTCGCGATTGTGTGGGCGTTAAACAAGTTTCGCCCCTATTTGTACGGCCAAACTTTTGATGTGGTAACTGACCATCACGCACTCTGTTGGTTGGCTTCGCTAAAAGATCCTTCCGGCCGCCTCGGACGTTGGGCACTACGCCTCCAGGAATTCGACATACGCGTCGTCTACCGATCGGGGCGAAAGCACTCTGACGCAGATGCGCTTTCACGATCACCCGTGAAATCCGATGATACGGATATATCAGCCCTGGACCTTCCCCTCTCTGCCGTCAGCGTCACAGACATGCCATCCGAACAGCGCAAGGACCCTTGGATCGCCTCGCTATTGAATATGCTTTCTGACGCATCAACTTCCGGTTACCCGCGTGCTCTTCGCCGCCAAGCAACGCATTTCGCCATACGGGATGGCCTGTTATACCGTCGCAACTATCAAGTGACGGGTCGTAAATGGCTGCTAGTCATACCCAGCCATATGCGGTCTGATATCTGCAAATATTTTCATGCTGAACCGCAACACGCACACGCCGGTGCGCTAAAGACGTATGAGCGGATCCGCCAACGTTACTACTGGCGGGGTATGTACACGTTTGTACGCAAACACATTCGCTCATGTTCCCAGTGTCAGCAGCGCAAGACATTCCCTCATTCACCCGGTCAACTGCAGCCTTTGCCATGTCCTGCACGCCCATTCGACCGTGTTGGAATTGACCTATACGGCCCGCTACCGTGCTCTGTTGGTGGCAATCGATGGGTGATTGTGGCTGCCGACCATCTGACAAGGTACGCCGAAACGGCAGCGCTGCCTTCGGCTGGTGCTCGTGACGTTGCAACCTTCATCTTGCACCGGTTTGTTCTTCGTCATGGTGCACCACGGGAGCTCCTGAGTGACAGAGGACGCGTATTTTTGTCCGAAGTTCTGCAGCAGCTCCTACATTCATGCCGTACGGTACACCGCACATCAGCAGCCTATCACCCTCAGACAAACGGCCTAACGGAACGTTTCAACAGAACCCTCGGAGACATGCTCGCTATGTATATTGATTCCGACCACTCCAACTGGGACGTTGTTCTTCCTTTCGTGACGTACGCCTATAATACGGCGATTCAATCAACAACAGGCTTTTCTCCATTTTTTCTTTTATATGGTCGTGACCCATGCAACACACTCGACACAATTTTGCCATACAATCCTGATGCCTCAGAGTTCAGCCCAGTTTCTGAAATGGCTGAACATGCCGAAGAGTGTCGTCAACTTGCACGGTCCTTCACAGCCGATAACCAAGCCCTCCAAAAAGATCGCCACGACCATGATCTTGTTCAGAATACCTTCCCCGTCGGTTCTCTTGTGTGGCTCCGACTGCCTTTCCACTCTCCTGGACTGACTCCCAAGTTTGCACCGAAGTATACGGGCCCTTACCGCGTCATACAACACCCTTCTTCTGTCACCTATGTGATTGAACCACTCAAGCCGTCCACGGACAAGCGCCGCCTTGGTCGTGAGACGGTCCACGTCAGTCGCCTCAAGCCCTGTTACGACCCTCCTGTTCTCTCGTCACCTTGAGTCGCCAGGATGGCTCGTCTTTGTCGCCGGGGCATTGTAGTGGGGAATTCGCAAGGCAATGATAGTGGGACCACCGCTGAGTGCGAAGCGCGAACACGAGCTGTAGACACTGGACTGCCCGAGCATTTGTTTCTGTACCGGCTGTCTGCCTATTATCTGGCGTCGCTAATAAACCCCCTTGCAGTTGTAATTAATTGGATCTGAACTGGTTTAGCAAATGGACGTAATTGGTACGTTTCCAAATAATGGTGAAATTCCAATGTGGCAAACCAATTTTGGCCAATTGGTATTTTTCTAATTGGACGATGTTAACTTTTTTGACTGGGGGAGATGTCAGGTTAAGCGCTGATGGAAACTTTCTGAGACTACGGTGATGACGATGGGTCTACAGAGGTTGACTCACCACGCACTTTGCAGTCTTGTACCGCACCATGAGTTTGTGGGACCGTAGCATTTGCGATTTGCCGATTAGCTCTGGCAACACAACAGCGCGTTAAAGGCAGTACAGTGGATGCGATAACAACAAATTGTAATATAATACAAAGTAAGGCTGGCAGTCAACTCTTTTAAATTTGATATTGCAGAACTCCGACAAAATGCTGGTGTAAGCAAATACAACTGCTCCAGAAAGAAGTGCTCTCTTCACGCAGTCTCTTTGCATTGGAAGTGCACTGATGCTTGCCAAAATAGCACACACGCCAGCAATTGTGACCGTGCGCCTAAAATCAAAGTTCACTGTTGCCATTCGAGCAACCCCGCCGCGTCTTTTTATGCTTGTTCAAGACGAGTGACTTCCTTTCTGTTTGAGCATTCGACGGCAGGTCTAACACGCGAGGGTATCTCTTGTGCACCCTTCAGGCGATAGAGATGGGCCGGCTCATTTGATCTCGGCTTCAGCAGCACTCACGCACATGTACCCGCTCGTAAATGTTACGACTTGTTACAGAATATGGTGACGATGGGAAAAACTCATAAAGAGTGTCCATATAATTGCTATCCCAATATTAATGCAGTTTTTTACTGCTAAATAAGTGTTTTGGGTGAGCTCTGCCTTCAGTTCCCTTTCTGTTTAATTTGTGCATTTATTTACAGAACTTTTTGTCAAACCTGCTTATAACGAAATTCTCTTTATAACAAATTTTTCTGAGAATTTGTCAATTTTGTTATATTCAGGCTTAACTGTAATAGAAATAAAAACTAATGGACAAACATAAGCTACAATTGACTAAATTTAAAGCTGAACAACAGAGAGAGCATATGTGATGCTCAGATGTTTTGAAAGCCCACATTGGTGATGAAACGGCATCCAACATCCAAGTGTCAAACATGAAAACTTCCTACAGTGGCACACCTATATCCTGGCAAACAGAGGAATGTGCAGTCAGACACAGTACCGGGTAAAAAAAAAAATAAATTTTATGTCTAGCAATATATATTTGTAATCTACAGATAATGAAGACAAATTTTCTTGCTCTCATCAAACTATGTACCTACACTTGGGCTGCAAATTGCGACAACAGTGATTTAAACGCCAAGGCATGTTCCACAAACAAATTTAGAGCAACACTTAAACTTTTACAATAACTTCTATTTGTATGATGAAAGTATGTTCAACTTGACTGCCTCTGCTAATATGATACAGAAGTCAACCATAAAAGTGCCAAACCTTAATGACTTCAGCAATCTTCATCCACTGATCCTGTGTGGGATCAATGCCGGTTGGATTGTGAGCACAGGCATGCAGCACTACAACAGAGTCTTGTGGTGCATTCTGCATGTATTAAAAAACACCATCAAATTTTATATACAGATGTTCTAAAACAGAAAAAAAATAAACCACACATACACACACACACAGACACACTTAAGCAACACAATTAAGTCTCTACAGACCTTTCGGAAACACAATAGCACCCACAAATGTAAACTTCCCATGATATGGCTAAGAAAGAATGATGATGAAAATCATGTGCTAGTGTTCATCTTTATGTACAGGTGGGCAAAAAAAATTGGAACTCACTGAGATTCACTCAAGAAATACATTTTGCTCTGAGATCTCACTTGAACTAAGACTCACTGAAGTTTTCATCAAGAGAACTCGTTCGGACTTCGACTCACTAAACTTTATTTATCGGACTCACTCAAACTCATCAACATAGTGCTCCGCTGGACTGACTCAAACTCATGGCTTAATCTAAGTCTGAGTGAGCAGGAGTGAGTCGAATCATGCATCCGCTAAACTAAAATTAGCTTTTCTGATCATCCTGTAAATGCTTCTCAACGCCAATATCTCACATAATCGGTGCTCTATGATACGCATCTTATAGCTTCCATTAAGAGTTATCGGTCATTGCAATTCTGTCAAAACATTTTTAAGAAGCATGCAACCCTCAAGCTATGTCTATCAAGAACGTCCCACGAAAGAGTTTGTGGGGACCCCTCCCTTTCAAACTCATGCTCCTGATCAATAAACATTGAGGAGGTGCATGAACGTGAGTGCGTTAAAATATGTGTGAATAGACTTGAGTACAAATGTTAGCCAATATAATGCTGATATATAGCACCATATGCTGGCAATAAAAGGTGTAGCTCACTCAGACTCGCACCAAAAACATATTGAGCTGACTCGGACTCAGACTCACTGAAATTTTTTTTTAACCGGACTCACTCAGACTCATTCAGACTCAGATTCCCGGCTCACTCAAGAGTCCGAGTGAGCTGACTCATTAATGAGTTTGCTGACTAATGTATTTTACGTGCACCCCAAATGTGGCTCTCACTATACCATGCTTGCACCGTCACTCCTTTCTGTAAGCATGTCTAAAATTTATAAGCAAGAACACTTATGCACACTACATGTGTAATTCTAGCTTGATCAAGTTGATCATCTTCCTTCATCCTACGAGGCATAATATAAAAAAAAACATATCTAAAAATATCATACCTGTACTATGCATAAGCACTAATTATTACTTGCTAAATTATTTGAAAAAAAAAATGAGTAGCATTTACTTACGACTCTGACTATTATCTGAATTGTAACACAAAAGCCACATTATCAGTAAAAGGGTAAAAACTAGAGCTTCTTGGCATGTCTTCATCGTAAACAACAGCACGATTATGCGAGCAAAGAAGTACAAAAGCGCCATGTCCTCTTGTCGTTCTGCTCTCGTATAACCACGCTGTTTTTTACGATGAATCCACATTATCAAGTGTTTTTGTATAACTATTCACGAAACAGTACAGAAAACTTGCAGTGGAAAAATAACATTAGCATCGTATAAGTATTTGTAAAACTTGCCAGTTTGTCAAAATAACCAAAGCAAAATTCAAATGTTCTTTGATATAACAAGTTTATCATATATTACTGAAATTATTAATCATTTGCAGAACATATATTACTGGCACACTGAATTGAAAACAATACACACCTTTCAGATCCCTGAAAACAAAACAAGATAAAAGTGTTGCTTGCACCTAATCTTAATATATACAATAAAACTATAGTTAATAAACACAAATAAAATTTGTTCGATTAGTGCTCTTCTTTTATCTGCAGACCAAGAATGCAATAGGTGGGTCAGTGTCAACATTACCTGTCTTTCGTAAACACAAGCCAGTCACTTTCTAATTTATGGCTTAGTAGAGTATCACTGAAACCATTAGAAAATGAAAGAAATTTCACAGCTTCCATTTCAGTACCATGAGATGGAGCAGTTTCACTTATATTGTCACAATGAATCTCAAGTACTGGGGGTTTATTAGACAACCAAGTAGCTAGCTCTAAGATATTGCGTCAGTCGTGGCTGGCTCTCGAGTCAGAAGAAGCACGCGATCCTCTTTTTCCTTCAGATTGAAAGCCGCTCTTGCTGTCGACCCACTACGTGTGGGTGGCAATATTTGCTTCACGAAACGAAGCTGTTAACTTATTAAGGTCTGGGTGATGCTTTTTGCCCAAATAAGCTAAGAGAGCCTTCGATACGACCACTCAAAATAAATGCTTTCACTATACTGATTTTAATGAAACCTGTTGGATTAGTGAGAGAAAGCGACACAATCACTTAGGCACCAAATCTTTAAAATTATAATTGCCTAAAAGTTGAAGCACGAAGTTGACAAGTACAAGAGCCTGAATCAACAAAGTACATTAAAATACTGTAGACTGTATACGTTGAACTATGATGTCTACAAATGTGGCATACTACAAAATCAGTGTTACCATAAAAATGTGAAATCATGGAGGTTTTACTGAAGTTCTACTTCCAAACTCATATAGTATTTGGTTTGTCCCCTGTAAATTGTTTCCCCATGAGACATAGTTTATAGAGTTCTGACATCTTTATTGCAGACCATTAAAGAATTTAACTTGGAAAACATTATCAAAATTTATTGCTTTAATCTACTATTTTTACAAAAATATTATGCTGTATATCGAAAATGCGGTTGACCCCTCTTTTTAGGAATCGGCTTAACACGAAAAGTGAAACGTGTCCTCGCAAAGGTAGTTGGGCATTCATTGTGCATTGTTTTGCCACAAGGACAAAGGAATGAATGCTGCGGTAGCAAATTGCAATGTACCGTGAAGAACGTCGAGCAGCTGGAAACTTCCAGTGTCCACCAATAGCAGAAAACACACGCAAAATGAACATACACAGGACAAGCATGGGCAAACAACTCTCACAATTCTTACTTTATGTGCGAGCAGCGCGCTCCTTTCGCAAACGCAGCCGAGGCAGCCAGTGAATTGATGTTCGTGCTCTCTATAACTACTGTTATTCCAAAGCGAACTTGTGGTGGCAGCACAGGAGGTACAAAGCACCAGCATCCCGAAATAAGCGCGAATGAGCCACCACGCTGGAGAACATCCATACGCACTCTGACTGCGCCGTGTGGAGGCGTGCATGCACAGCGACGTGCGGGGTGGCCCAACATGACGACCTTTAGAGCACGCGCCCCACGCATGCCATCTCACTACTGATTACTAAAACAACAGGAGCAGATGAGGGAACGCGAAGCCATACCAACGTGCCAGGCGAATATGACTGGGGGGGCAGGTTTTCATCGTGACGGTCCTTCTGGTACGCTTGATCTTGTGCGGTTAAGGAACGTGCGAGTTGCCTGCAATCTTCCGCATAGGTGGCGACTTCGGATACAGTAGTGGATTCTGAAGCGTCCGGACGGTACAAAAGAATTGTGTCCAGGAATGAGGAAGGTTCGCGCCCATAAAGGAGAAAGAACGGAGAGAATCCTGTCGTAGACTGAGTGGCGCTATTGTAAGCGTAAGTAACAAAGGAGAGTATGCGGTCCCAGTTGGTGTGGTCAGCGGACACGTACATAGACAGCATGTCGCCCAGTGTGAAATTAAACCGTTCGGTCATTCCATTTGTTTGCGGATGGTATGCGCTAGTTGTCTGATGCACAACGTTGCATTCACGAAGAAGGGTTTGTACGGCTTCGGAAAGAAACGTAGTCCGCGGTGGCTGAGTAACTTACGAGGCGCACCATGGCAAAGAACAAGATTGTGAAGGATAAACAAGCCAACTTCACATGATGCGGCTTCTAGCAGCGCAGCAGTTTCAGCATAGCGTGTCAAGTGATCGGTAGCGACAACCACCCAGCGGTTCCCGTCAGGAGTGTAGGGAAGGGGACCGTACAAGTGAATTCCGATGCGGTCAAAAGGTCGGGATGGGCAAGGCAACGGTTGCAGTTCTCCATTGGCTATGTTCGGTGGGCTCTTTCGGTGCTGAAATTTGGAACACGAACGTACGTACTGTCGGACAAATCGGTACATTCTGCGCCAATAGTACCGTAGCCGCAGGCGTGCATACATTTTCATCACACCGGCGTGGTATCATTGAGGATCCGCGTGAAAGGAGTTGCAAATAGCAGCATGTAGGTGGCGAGGAATCACAAGCAACCACATGCGGCGTCGGAAAGGTAGTTGCGACGGTACAGGAGTCCATCGCGGATGGCGAAATGTCGAGCTGTACGTCGTAGCGAACGATTGGCGGTACCTTGGGGTGGCTGAGACAGTACCTCTATCATAGAGACTATCCAAGCGTCTTGACGCTGCTCGGAGTGCATGTCAGTGAACTAAGGTGCCGCAGCATCGACACTGAAAACAGACGCACTTCCATGTTCATAAGGAAGTGGAGAGCGGGAAAGAGCATCGGCATCTGAATGTCGGCGGCCTGACCTGTAGATGACACAGATATCATAGTCTTGGAGACGCAATGCCCAACAAGCCAGACGGGTCTTTTAGTGACGATAACCAGAAGAGGGCGTGGTGATCAGTCACAACAAAATGGATGGCCATAGATCTAGGGTCGAAATTTTGTGATTGCCCAAACGATGGCCAGACATTCCTTTTCTGTGACCAAATAATTCTCTTCAGCCCAAGTAAGAGTGGGACTGGCATAAGAAACCACGTACTCGTCGAAGCCAGACTTGCGTTGAGCAAGAATAGCGCCAAGGCCGACTCCACTAGAGTCGGTGTGGATTTCGTTGGGGGAATCTGGGTCAAAGTGACGGAGAATCGGTGGAAATGTCAGCAAATGACATAGTTTCGCAAATGCGTCATCGCAAGCAGAAGACCATGCCGAAATTCCTTCACTGTCAGAAAGTAGCCGTGTTAAAGGGGCTATTACGTATGCGAAATTACGGACAAATCGACGAAAATATGAACATAAGCCGATAAAGTTCCGTAGTTTCTTTAGTGTCGATGGCTTAGGAAACTGGGCGACGGCACGGAGTTTCGCAGTCTCAGGTAGAACATCATCCTTGCTGACAACATGCCCTAAGATGGTGAGCTTCCGGGCGGCAAAATGGCACTTTTTCAAATTTAGTTGGAGACCAGCATGTGTGAGACATTGCAGGACACTTGCGAGGCGCAGATGATGGGTACCAAAGTCTTTTGAAAAAAACGACGACGTCGTCCAGATAGCAAAGACACGTCAACCATTTGGGGCCTCGAAGTATGTTGTCCATCAGACGCTCGAAGGTGGCAGGAGCGTTTCAGAGACAGAACGGCATCACGTTAAACTCGTACAAGCCGTCCGGAGTAGTTACAAACGCAGTCTTGGTGCAGTCAGATTCATCCATGGGTACTTGCCAGTATCCTGATTGAAGATCCAGCGAGGAAAATAACTCTGCTCCTTGCAAACAGTTGAGAGCGTCGTCAATTCTGGGCAGCTGATAAACATCTTTGTGCATGATCTTGTTAAGGCGCCTGTAATCAACACAAAATCAGATGCTCCCGTCCTTCTTTTTGACCAGTACCACTGGGGAAGCCCACGGACTGTTGGACGGCTGTATGACGCCACGTTTGAGCATATCAGACACTTGATCGTCAATATCTTGGCGTTCAGAGTGAGAGACCCGGTATGGACGCTGACGCAATGGTGCGCGGGCGTCGGTGTCTATACGATGAACAATTGCAGATGTTCCGCCCAAATTGGTTTGCTTGAAGTCGAAAGACGTCCGGAAGCGGTCGAGAAATGCCAAGAGTTGGGTTCATTGGACAACAGGAAGGTCCAAATCAATCGATGGAAGAAAGGCGTCCAGGGAAGATGTGGTGGACGTAGGACCGGAAGTAACCCTGACGATCTGAAGGCTTGTTGCGCGATCGAGCAGTTGACAGGGGCAAACACAATCAATGTCCTCAAAACGGCCAATGCATTCTGCTGAATAGTCTGGCTGGCACTGAAAGGAGATTTGTGGCGTAAATGGTTGCAGAAGTGTTTTCGACCATCAGAAGTGCAAAAGGTACAAGAACGTTTTTTCGAGACGCGAAGTCTTCAGACGGCGTGAACATGACGTTCGAAAAAGCAGCATGGTCGCAGGAGATCGGCACAATAACCGAAGACATAGGTGGGATATCCGTGTCTGTAGCGACGACAACACGAGAAAAGAAAGGCTTGTTAGAATCGTCGTCGGCGAGTGATGATAATTCCAGTTCGGCCCGGACACAATCAACAACGGCATGATGTGTGGAAAGGAAGTCCCAGCCTAATATCACATCATGCGAGTGGTATGAAGAAACCATGAATTCAACTACGTACAGAACGTCCTAGATGAGTAGCCGAGCCGTGCACGTCATAAAAGGGTTTACTTGATGTGTGGTTGCCGTACGCAGGGAGAAGCCAGAAAGCGGAATCGTAACTTTCTTTAACCTGCGACACATTGCTTCACTCAATACAGACACGGCAGCTCCAGTATCGATTAATGCTTGAACAGCAACACCTTCAATAAAAACAGTTATTTCGTTAGTGGGTAGAGGACGAGGCCTAGTAGAGTTTGACGGTGGTGCAGTTCTTGCCTCCGGAACTGCGATGGTCAGTTTTCCGTTTGGGCAGGTGGTGCACGCCAAAGCATCGGTGAAGGCGAACGTCGGCGTGGGGAGGGCGATCGGTGCTGGCTGAAGGTGCGGCAGCTCGGTGGAGGGGTATCCGAAGTAGCATCAAGAGGAAGCGTCTGTGGTGGCTCTTTGTGGGCGTAGCTGTAGGATTCATCGAAGGTACCTGGATGAGGGACGCACCGGCGACAGAACCACTCAACATGGACAGGCAGACGACAGTAGTAGCAGATGGGTCTGTTATCCGGTGTGCGCCAAGGATTGTTGGGAAGCGTTGAAGGATGGCGAAAAAGGGGAACATGTGAACCTGCCGGTACGCGTGTTGCGTAGAAGGCGTTCATTTGGTGGGCAGAGTCGACGACGTTTGACGGCGCATGTGTCAGCCCTCGCGCTACGTCGGCGTAAGTCAGGGGAACGGACACAGGCGGTGGCTGGTACGTGGGCGGGAGTGCCTCGCAGACTTGCTCTTCGATGCTCTGGCGCAGCGACGAGGTCAGCCTGTGAGTATTGCCGGGAAGGAAGGGCGCAAGAGACAACTGACAACTGTTGGATTTGCGGCGTTAATACCGTCTGTTCCGGTGAAATTGCACCAACGCTCAATGGTGACGTGGTCATTATGTCAAAAGTAGGGCGTCGCGTTGAAATGTACTGTGTTAGCAACTCATCGTAGTTTTAGCAGTGGTGAATAACTTTCACAACTGTTCGCGGGTCTTTCGCTACCAGAATGTGGAAGGCATCATCTTCGATGCCCTTCATAATGTTTGACCTTGGCTGTTTCGGACATGTCGGGATTGTAGCGACGGCAGAAGCCCACAACGTCTTTGATGTAGGACGTGAAACCCTCTCAAGACAGTTGGGCGCGATCTCGCAAGCGCTGTCCTGCGCGGAGCTTGTGCAATGTTGGGTCGGCCAAACACGTCCGCAAAGGTTATCTTGAAAGTGGCCCAGTGGGTAAGCTCCGCTTCATGGTTGTTGAACCAGAGCTCCGCTACTCCTCTCAGGTAAAAGTGGATGAGGCCAAGTTTGTCCTTTTTGTCCCACCTATTATTGACGCTTACTTTCTCGTACGAAGAGAGCCAGTCCTCGACATCCTGCTCATCAGTGCCGCTGGAGATGGCTGGGTCTCGTTCTCTGGGGACACCGGGACAGCGGGCAGGTGGAGATGTAGGAATGGTCTGCTGTGCAACGTCGGTGGACATCGTTGACGGCGAAGGTAGAGGTCGGTTGCGGAGTTCCAGGATGGGAAATCGATCAGCACCTCCACCACTTGTTAGTACGTCTTTAGCAGTGAGCCGAAGACACTTTTATTGGGGGAAACGCAGAGGTAAAGCCGACCAGCTGTCAAGCGAAGCGAGCGCGAGCAGCAACAACACTCTTCCTTCTTTTCTTTCACTTGTGCTCCTGCCTCTGCCATATATCAATGCTACAGTTAGTAAATATTTTACGTCATATTCGTGACGGACATACGTCACGTAGCCGTGGTGGACCCCAGCATAAAACTCTTTCCTGTTAAAAGAATCTTTTGTAAACAATAGAAATACTCTGAGTATATAAAATTAAACACAGGAGTAATTATTACACAGCAAAATATTTCTCTATTCCTGTGTATTGTACAGAAGCTTCAAAGACAAAGCTTCCTCATAAAATGTCTTTCTCTACAAGTAAACTCTACAAGTAAAGGACATTAAAAATGAGCCTATGATCAAGTTTACAATTACATTGTCACATGCACTAATGCAAGCACCCTGATAAGCCCAGTTCCCAGTGATATTGGTATGTGTTCTCAGGCAATGCACAGAAATTGTAAAAAAAAGCATGAAAATGGGTGTACCTTTCTTTCTCTTATTTAATTTATTTGAAATGAAGCGGAGTTTAATTGAATTGCATTTATTTGCTTCTTTAGAATAGTATCCTCAGCAATAAAGATATTGAACGAACTGATTGCAATATAATTTTAGCAACTACTTCACAGTTACAGGTAATCAAAATTAGCTTTACAGGTTTTTAAGAACCCAGCTCTCAAAAATACATAAAATTCACTTCTGCAAGCATAAGTACTACAGCTACAGAGATACACAGTATCCCTATGGCTGTGTAGATGGTGCAAATGAAAGCTATTTAGTTTTGAATTTAAAATAATTTTTACAGTCATTTATGAACCTGACTTGAACCTGGGAATATGTGATCATGCATTCACTTATAAAATCAATATATGCTTTGCAATCAAACAGCAGCCATTTACCAAAAGCTATATGAATGATGGCTTTGTACGAATGTTGAAAAACTTCAGTCTGTAGGCAAAGAAAATTTTAGCTTAATTGCAGCTACCAATTAGCAATCTGCAGTGCCTTCACAGCAGATGCCAAGGAATCCATGTCGAAAAGACAAGTTATATATTTTAAAGACAAGTTATATAGATTATAGATTAATATATAGTATATATGAAGCCCCTAGGTTTCTTCATAGAAAAGTTCAACACCCCAATAGAAGTTCACAAGAAGATGAAGGCTTGAAGTCATGAGCAGTCGAGGAATGAATGTCTCTAAAAGCCGAGTTTCAACGAGGGCAGCAATCTTCCCCAAGGCCCTTGTCAAAATGTTGGCCACAGCTACAATTCTTTTGACTCCTGCTCATCACATTTAGGTTAACGATAGGTGTTATGAACAAATTTAAAGCAGAAAAGCATCTCAAAAAGCATAAAAAGAATAATTTGCAACTACTGGAGGCAACGATAGTAAAAAAAACCCGATTACAAAATGCACATTTTGTTCCTTAACATACAAAATGCATGTCTTGTGCCTTGGAAACCAAACTGTTGAACACTTATCTAAGTGCTTAACAATATGCTGAAAAATTACCAAGTAAATTGATTCATTTTCTCAGGCCCAGCAAGAAAAGTGTTTATGGGTACAAATAAATCCACGTCACAATAATAGAGGTGAAAAGAGAGAATAAAAAATGATATAAAAGTACTATTAGTCAGGACTGCTGAACATTGTGTGTATTGCTCAAAGAAATCACAGAGAAAATATTTTCAAGCAAAGTTTTCTTTAAAGGCGATTTATCTTCTAATTACCTTAGATATGGCATGGTTTAAAACATTAGAACTCTTACAACCATTAAGAAAGCTGATATAGCCCGAAAATTACAAAGAAACCAGTCCAATACAAAAGAGACCTCTTTTCATGAAACAAAAATTTAAAAAATGCTAAATTTTGAAGGTATCCTTTAAGTTAGCATCAAAGAACTCCAGCTTACCAGCTAAATTTGAGCTTGTGTTGAATAATTTTAAAATAAAAAAAATCATGCTACTGCTACATATATGTGATCTAGCCTTAGGTTGAAGCTAAGCATATCAAACACTTGTATTCAAACGATGAAGAAACAAGCAGCTAGTGAAACTGTACCTGCAGATCTTCTATCATGGCATCGAAGTCAAGACAACGATTCTTGGCATCCCAATAGCGGTAGTACTTGAGATTTTGAAAGCCAGCATGCTTGAATACTAGGGCATGATTAGCTAAAGGAAAAAAAGAAAACAATTATCCCTGTACTACAACAGCATAAGGATGACCAAATACAGTAGTAATCAGTACAAGGCTCAGCAATTACTGCTGAAATTTTAATATTTGAGTCATAATAATAGGCAGCATAACAACCTAACATGAGTATCACTAAGAACTATACCTCATGGCTATTGTATAAAAATAAAAAGCAAATGACACAAGATTTCACTACCTTTATATAAAGGTATAGCCCCTTTGTCAAAGAGCCATTTTGGCTCAGTAGTGTGGTTATAGGAAATTCAGATTTCAATCACCTTTTACCACCATATCCTGGAGAATTCGCACAGCTTTAATGAGAAAAATTTACTCTTACCGAGAACACATTATTGACACACCAGTAGTCAAAAAATAATATTTATGGAAGTATAAATCTTCAATATTTCAGAGAATGTTTCTTGAAATTAAAAAAAAAAGAAAACCACATGGCCACTTGCAGCCCTTGTGAAGCACCTGCCCCTATGTCCAGTTGCTTGCAAAGAAGAATGAAGAAAAATGAAAGTACTTTCTACGCTTTAAAGAGTACTATTGCAAGCCGAATCATGATGTGCTGGCGATTGTGCATCGTGACCATACCTCAGCTTGATGGTTGTGAAATGGAGCACACGATGTCAATGTGGGCAGACAATTCAGTACGAAAAATGGAGCAGCTGACCACCATTTCATGATGAAACGCAAACTGCTGTACGAGTCTGTGCACTGCTTATGTTTCAGCTTTCCCAATGAGTGTTGGCATTTCTATTTTTGTTTTGATGCTCTATCAGAGTTCTGTTGTACTTTATACTGAATGTTTTCTCAGACAATAATGATTTTTTCACAAAAATTCTATGACAGTCATGCTCCAGTTGTTTTCTCACACATAATTCATGCCAAGGCAGAGGTACATTGCGACAGTTAAAATGACAGTGATAAGATTAATTAACAAAGGCCCATTAATTAAAGTTTTCATTATTTATTTCAGGACATTTATTTATATTAAAAAGTTGTAGTGCGTGCCAATTTATTGCATGCCCACCTTTTTATGAATTGCGAATGTTCCACATAATTTGAGATATTCATCATAGAATTTTAAGGGCAATACCGAAACTAATCACTACCAGCAGGTAGGAAATGCAGCCTATATTTTATGCAAGATCGAAACTATACATGATAAAGAAGTGGAACAATTTGAATCAAGGTGCACAGAATCAGAACATGACCAGGAAAACTGACAAGCATTCTGAAATACACAAGTAGACAATTTACTCTATAGGTGCGATATGTAGTGCTCATCTGTTTCTTTCTTAATTCATATAGACAAATATGCAAAACTATTTCACCTATTTGCAAGAAGTGCCGCAGTGGCTACCCCTTGGTTTTATGCTTCGCAGAGCAAGAAGTTGATATAATGGTTTTCTTGCACACAGCTAGAAGGACACTGTTAAGCAACATACACCGCCTGCAAAAGTAAGATCATACGCTGGTGCAAGTGAAATGATATGCCCGTTTTATACACAAAGATATGACCACCACGCACCTTCATTCAAATTTCGTCACCTCCTTATCACAGATAGTTCAAGTTTGATGTAAGAGACAGGCAGCACACTGCACACTCTGGCAGCCCACTATGCATGATTAGTTTCGATTTCAATCTTGAAGTTCAATGATGAATATCTTGATTTACATGCAACTTTCATCATTTCTAAAAAATGCGTATGCCATAGACTGACACGAACTACAACTTTTTTACATAAACATTGCCCTCAAGTCAAAAGCTCACAAGATCACATACAATTCACTTAAAGGGCCACTGAACCACCTCTGATAATTTTCAAACTTTTCAAGTAAACAGACACATTGAATTCAAAATGCAGTCATGATCAACAATGCCAAACAAGGCAGCACTAAAAGCTGCAGGCACCTCACAAATTTCGAGAAACAATCCCTTCTCTTCTCTGCATCTTTCAACACTCCTTGTCCCCTCAACGCTTGCCACGACATCAACATGTCATTTGCTCGTCAACTATAAAATTTGCTTGTCCACTTGCATGTGCGCGCACTTGCTGCTCATCCTCCTCACATAGTCAGAAGGAACACTTGGCCAGGAAAAGAGATCAGCCAATAAGCAAAGAAAAGAATGAAACGAGTGAGGCCGTCTTTAACATCATCAAATGAGTGCAACTCCACTATTACGACACTGTTTCAAAACATTTTCACAGCAATGTGTTCGCTGTATACTCGTGCACAACTGCAACACCACGACCAAGCTTCGACCTTTGGGTGGCTTAGGGGCCCTTTAAGATGACTCGAAGGTGAAAGCCATCTTCTTTTTCTTTTCAGTAAATGTATAGATCCTGCTCTCTAAAAGCTTTTCGTCTCTAATGTGGTTTTGCACTGCCTCAAAAATCCGAGATACCTCACCTGGTTTTACATTGCCTCCACGACCAGACCAATTTGTATGAAGCTACAACGTGATGTGACGATGTCATCATTCACTATGACATCACTGTGACATTATAATGACATCATAAATTTCAGTGATCTGTGACGTCATAGATAACGTCATAAGGTGATGCCATCCCATGATGATGACTTCTTTCCATCACCTGTTTCCAATGCCGCAGGACGCTGATGCTGTTGATGTGAGACACTGATGCTCAAATTTCATGCTTGATGAGGCAGTTGCCTTAATTAAAAACTAATTAACAAATTGAACATACAGCACAGCTGTTATGTTTGAGGTTTTCCTAGTGTCAAAGATACAAAATTATATTCATTATGAAATGAACTGGCATGCATTCTCTTCGTCCTCTTCTTTGCTACCAGACCACTTGTGCCGATTTGTCCAGCGTGGCATGCAACAACTTTTATGGGCAACAGAATGAGTACAGAGAGAGAGGAAGAAAAACTGAGAAAGTCATGGCGAAAAAAGTTGATAGGAGAAGTGGGACTTGAACACCTGTCCCGACAATGTGAAGGTGAGCATCGTAATCACTTGACTATCCAGGCACACTAGCAGAGCACAGCATAGCCTTATATATTATAGTCAAGGTCAGAAAAGTGTTCCGGAATACTGATATTGAAATAAGCATGCTGAAAGCCTAAAATTCAGATACTGACACACAGTTGTGTTGGACACAATGGCATATTCAGAGATATTTTCGCAAAAAAAGATGAAAAAGTATTCTGGAATACAGATACTAGAATACTTTTTTTTCAGGAGTGCTGATGCTTCTCAATGACATTTATTGAGTGGTGCATGATATTGTGAATAATGTTTCAGCACACTGTAACTTGGATTTAATGCATATAGCTCGAATCACTACTGATCCCCAGTAATATAACCACTTCAGCAGCGTCGGCTACATTTGTGTAAGCAACTTGTTTATGTAGGTTGTGTCAACTTGTGGTCAAAAGAGAGCAGGATACATGATGGCTTATTAAACGAATGGAACCTTCTGCAGAGTCAGTATGTCTAGACATAACCTCAGTGTACAGCATATGACTACAGCCCATCTCTTTAGTGAACACACTATGAAGTTTGACAGGTCGATTGGCATGCTGCGTTCCTGAACCAACATCCAAGGTATTAATTTTCTTTGATCAAAATGAATGCAACCAAGAACTAATGCACACACACTTGCAGTCCATGAATTCACTGTTTTAAGTCAAAACGAAACATGACTGAGTGAATATTCAGTTACTTGCTAATTACAACTACTAACTAAACTTCACACAAAACATTTCCTCAGTCGCTCCACCACTTTACACTCCTTTGGAAGCTCAATCAATGTGGCAGAAAGAGGTTTGCTACCTTCGAATTTGGGGTTCCAAAACTGCCTTGTAGGCATCGATACATAAAGAAAATCTGAAATTTTTGATGCCAAAAATCTTTGATGTCCAGTTTTTTGGACTTTCTGCCAGAATTTCAAGTCCAAAACAGCATTACTTGAGACCACACCTCTGCCACATCTACTATCTCTAAGTTCGAACCAGCATTTTCTTGAGTAAATACATTTTCGACTGCAGCAGAGACTGAAAGGTAGCTTTGCCAAAATACAAGAATGCGATTGGAAGAAGCATATTGAAAGACTGAAGGGGTCACTGCCATTCGGATGTTGACTGCATTCATTTTCTGGAAATCGGAATAGTTTGAATAGTAAAATTCCAGTGTACATTGAACTAAACACGCTATTAGAGCAATATTTGGTGTCTTGAATATTTGCACACTCCTAAAAATCAGGGACTTTGCCCGCCACGGCGACCGCAATTGTCATCTAAAGGGCTGACAACACTGCCTCCATTGCTTTGCCATCAGTGGCGTAGCCTGCTTCGACCACATGTGCCATTATGTGCATCTGGGGAACTCATCAGTGCCACTCCAGTGTCACCAATCAGTAGCCCACCTTCGCATGGTTTAGCACAAAACAGTCTTCTTTTCCCCTTTCAAAAAGAACTACAGAAAACTTCTACAGAAAATTAGTTGCCCGTTTCACATGAGAATATTGCTGCAGTGACAAAATGTACCCTCACCTTATGTGATAATACTGTGTGACATGAAGAAATAAAATGAACCAGTTTGTACAGTTCCAAAAACAAATCCATTGAATAGGTAACCTGTGCTAGAACCAACTTACACCAAAATTTTATTTCACTACCTCAGCTGTATGAAAGCTACATACTTGTACACCAATCCAGCACTTAATACTATGTGAGTAAACAGCGAAAGACACACTCACGCCAGGTAGGCGTTGACATGTAGACTGTCGTAAATTTTGCATGCTTGCATAACAAATCTGCACCAATCCGCAAGGAGCCAGTTCCACTGAGGCACTGAACACCAACTGCCTAGGGAGAAAAAAAAAGGGGAGGGGCATGAGGTCTGAAAAATTTTATCCACTGAATATTTCAGTCGCTGACAGCAAAAGTGTATCGAATATAATGATAGAATTACCACCACCAAAAAACACCACAAGCCTTATTTTTCCAAAGTTTTCTAATGCTACTTGAAAAAAAAAAGTTTCTTACATCTGTACTCTAGGGTAATGAAATTCTTGAAATGAAACACAGGTTCTTATGGTGATTTTGAATATGTCAAGGTTTTATAGTAATTTGCATAGTTTCCGTTTTGTACCATGACAATGTGTGAAATATAGCTCTTTTTGGACACCCTTATGAGCCATTGTTGGCTCATACTGCTTGACATTAACTGCACATGCAAGTAACTAACACAAAAGTTAGTGTAAGACAATTCAATTAACAATAAAATTTTGATTGAAAAGTCTTATAATGTTCGTCCCATAATAATTGCTAACTTTGAGTTCATAATAATTATATACGAGGTATCAAGTTTTAAGGAGATAATTTAACTCTTCGCATGTTACGGAATATGTGGGCAGAAGTTCCACCTGATGGCCATCAGAAGTACCAAAAACATGATGTCCGAACTAAAGAAGTTACTCAAAATTAGATCTTGAAAAAAACACGCCTTAAATGTAGAAATGAAAGCTCTTCTATGTGGCAAAAATATTTTTAAAATAATTTCTTCAATCATGAGGGCTTGGGAATCATGGTTATTTTGAGCATATGGCTTCGATGAAGTCCTCAGGTGAAATGCAATGAGAAGCAGCCAGGTGACAATTTCCAAGGAATGCTAGACAATGAGCTCTATTTAGTTTTTATAGCCCCCTTGTGCTCTTCAAAAGCTATTTTAACCTACTCCAAGTTTAATTACAACTTTGTTCCTTCTTGGTCATGAAAAAGAAGCTTAACTTGTGAAAGCAAGTAATAACAAAGAATATGTAATTTTGAAAAAAAAAAAACGTGAAGTTTACGAGTAACATCTCCCCTTAAATGCAAGACCAAGTAGAGTAATCTATTTCCATTAGATATTTTACACTGTTTCAAGCTTATGCAAATGACAAAGTGAGTATGAGCATGTCACACCCTTTCTTTGTGCAGACACCTGTCAGTGCATGCCCTTGCTCGACATGAAAGGCCTTAGATAATGCATGTTGAAACAGCATTACTGCAAATGCACAAGTTGCAATTTCACGGCATGGCACTTGCCATATAGTAATTCTTGTTCTCGACTGTTTCAACGATGGCACTACTGCTGAGACAGGTGAACAACAAATAAACATGGGGGCCGTACTACAAGTGAAGGTTTATTGTTGAGATTGTCAAGGACAAGGGACGAAGAGGCACATTTTAAAATCAGCTGAAATTATAATAATCAACTAACTAGCTCACCAATACCTCTTGCTTGTGCTGCGGAACCTTCCAAATGAATTTACGATAACTGCTTGTAAAACCAAAGTTGTAAATATATTCCCCAAGAAAGTGCTGTACTTTACAAAATGTTCAAATTACTGCATTCTGTGTTTTTTTATCACGTCTAAAAGTAACATGAAAGAGATTGCCAAATGCTTGGGAAAGAGTGCCATCTTCAGATTATAAAAAAAAAATAATGTTTTACAGCAATGAATGGTAGCAGTAACTGATAATAAATTATACCGCATGCCATAGTTTTGGTTAAGTGCTCTCTTAACATCAAATTTTTCATACAAAAAGATTGCTAGGATCATGACTTTCCCTACTGAGGTGAGTTGTAGACCACAGAACACCTGACCCACTTCAGATGAAATCACCCATGCACTGGGCGTTTTTTTTTTTTTTACATTGGCACACCTAAAGCCACATTCAAATGAGCAAACAAGAACTCGTGAATAATTTTTATTACTACCTTGGAAGCCTTTGATATTGAAAGGTAGCAGGGCATGACAATTCATGGCAGGACTATTTTTTTCAATTAAAAAAAACACCTAACTTGAGATAATAATCAAAGTTTTACCCTTTCAACCCTGGATTTTTTATATTGGTCGGGTAAATATTTTGTGTGTTTTGTCCTCATTGGGACCTCAGAAGACCACAAATAAAAAATTGAGCCAGTGATGCAAAGATTTTCGGATTAATAATGTGGCATCAAATTAGGTAATCAGGGCTCAGTGATTGAAAAATGAGAAAGATGGCTTCTTTTTTCCTGCTAATCTATAGTAGACACAAAATGGGTACAAACGTCTTCCTTGTCAACCTAATTACTCACTGAAACAGATTGTGTACGTCGTCCCAAAAATGGCAGCAGCCATTCCAGCGCTACTTCTTGCAAATGAGCAAACAAGTTTTTTTGCACTTATTTCGAGTTCAACATAGAAACAGATAAGCATTAAACACCAAACACCAAACGCAAGGCTTAGTCCGATCGGGTATTTTAGATGACTTGCCCTTTATTCTGAGCATATTCTGCTCCAACTCATTCTTTTTCAAAGTATGTCACAAGAGTTTCCGGCATGACGTAACACCACTGACTGATTTTCTGCGCGGCCCCGCTACACTCACTTTCGGCATCACCAAGACTGGGCCTTAAATTTCGATGATTAATGTGTGATTACTCTCTCTCTTTTTTTTCTTTTAATTAAAGAGCCACAACTTGTCACACCCTACAGCTCTTTAAAATAAACAGCGGCCCTCAATTTATATATTAAAAGTGAAGTTTTTGTTAATAATTTGATTGTAACTTTACCTGTGGCACAGTTTCTCGGCCCGAGCGTAAAGTTCATTTGCGAAAATGGCGAGCTCCTTGCCGTGATGGAATGTTTATTAAAAAACCTCTATTGTCTAAAACAAAGAACAAACAACTGAAAAACACTGCATTTCCAGAAACTTCCTTAATTACCACATTCACTATGGCTGGCATTGATTCGCATTCCTAAAGCACACATACAGTAATAACCAAGAAAGTTGGAAGAGGACACGAATCTAGCCACAGTTCAGTTGGTAAAGCACTGCATGCCTAAAAAAATGGTTCAGTTCACACTGGCAGGTAGTTCTTCTGGCCCGCATTATTTTCACTTTATTCCATAATCAGTACATTTCAGTAAAACACTACAAATGACACCCTCTATCCTTCTATAGCTTTATTGTGAGTTAATGTAATTTAATTGTGTCTAAAAAAAGTGGGGCCCTCAATCCATTCTCTTTTTTTTCACATGTGCCTTTTTTTTTTTCAATACGAAAGCCTTCCACGCTCTATAGTTAAAAAAATGAACTTCTTGAACTCTACTTTTACCACAATGAAGCTCAAATTTCTTTTTTCGGTGTCACTGTATCACAAGACACACATCATCCTATTGTTACAGCCTAAAAACAAAAAATTATATAGTACGCATTTTAATAATAATGATGTGACTTCCCAAACAATACAGTTTTGCGCACATGGTCTAATAGTATGGGAAAACAGTGTGCAGACACACCGACAAAGATAAGGTAATATAACACGAGCACCGACTCTCAAGTGGGATTTGTTGGACTATACAAATCACTTAAGCATAAGAAAGATCACTTAAAACTATAGAAATCCTTAAACCCTGTCCTGCCTGTACAGTGCTCTCAGCGTGAATTTTTTCTATTTGCATCATTGCAATCCCTATCATCAGCTTCTCTGCACATGTTCATTGTGTTTGCTTCATAAGCAGCGCACGAAGACAAAGCACAGAACATCTTTTTCGTTCCTTTCATGCTTTGTCGCCATGTTCTGCTTCACAAGTAAATATGAACTAACACCAACTTGCCGAACTTACAACATTACTGAACTCATTAGGTTTATCGTACATGTATAAATGATCTGTATATTCTAATACTTCCCACTTGAGAGTGAGTGCTTTTGCTGTGTTACCTTATTTTCGTCCCACCCGTCTGCACGCTTTTTTTTGCCCATAATGTATCACCAACTGGCCCAACTTTCAGTCATAATCCAATAGCTAAATTGTTTAAGAAAATTCATGTTTTCTATGTTGCACACTTCCAGAAAGTACCACACTTAGGTAAGTGTAAATACTATCAGAAGCAATTGGTCCACTTGATCAGGAGAGTCTTCTAGCACAATAGATTGCATCTACTATACAGAACAAGAACCTTTCTTGCAGCTTTATTACTTTTTTTAAACTGTTTGTATTTAATGTGCATGTATTTGCACTGTTTATATTGTAAGTTCCATTCTATTGGATAGAAGCTCTGGCATCAATCGTGATACAGCAATTATGAATTATGATATGACTTTTATTTATACATATACTTTTAAGTTTTGGAACTACTATTTAGAAATGTTTAACCCTATGAAAGCATTACACAAGTGCTTAAATGGCAATTACTCGACCGTCTTTGATGGCTTGATTTTCATTGCCCAACAGCATGCCAACTGCTGCCTTGCTGAAGTCATCCAAACCAAGTTGACCAAGGTATTCATGGTTAAGTGAAGAATCCTCAGCCATTTCTTTTTCAACTTTACGTACAACAGGTAGAACCCACGGCTTGGCTTCCTCGGTTCTGTAAGCTTGAAGTATAAAAGGGCATGACACAATTAGAGCCTAGAATAGTTGGCTCAACTAAAATAAATGCCACCTAGCACAGAGAGCTGAGCTAAGTGGGAGGTATGCATGTTAAATAGACTGAGCTAGAAAGCACGAACACAATATAGAAGTCAAGGCATCCCGAATGCCATGATGTCTGCAGCCTTAATCATATAGCCAAATGATCCTTTACAGACATGTATCATCACATCAAAGGCACTTCTCCACAGGCACATATTTCAGAACGAAAATTGTCCAAGCTTATACTTGCTAGCACCATACGAGCAGAGGGCACCCAATAAGTAATCCTGTAAAAATTACATTTACATGAAATTGAAAATTATTACCACTTTGAAATAAGCAAGGTTTAACATGCACAATTTAGTAGCAATGCAGTATTTATTTTTGCAACTTATAAAACACCAATTATGGTAAGCCTTGTCAAACTAACAAACGTGAGCTTCTGTGTCAATGACCTTTCCATCACTTCTCAAGATGCATGTTGTCTTGAATGTTGTGCATGGGTGTTAACGTATTCCCTCTATTCTTAAAGTCTTACCCTGAGCAGGCATTCTCATGTTGGCTCATAAGCCCAAATTACATTGTAGTGATGGCTGTCAGAGGACCTCTCGTTGGACATAACACCACGAAGGCTCCCTGGATGACCGAAAACACACTCACCTATTGCCACAGAGCTTAGCCAATATGGTGTAGCACAGTGGAACCCTTTTACAAGAGACAATGATGTAATAGACAATAGGTTTTAACAGACACTGTTCACCCACATGGTTGCCCACCTTATCTATCCCATTCATAATATTTATTTTGCAACAGATGCTGGATGTAGAAGACAGCTGGTTGTAGGGGTCAGGTTATTCTTCCGTATCAGTCAACAATCTCACTTCTAACTAATACTGCAACGTTAGCTGCACAGCCACCGGTTCGTAGTAGCAGACATTATGGAATCAAAGGGAAATGACAGACGCATGCACTCACTGTAGAGAACAACTTGAGCAAACACCCAGCGGGTCAATCAGCTTTAAAACGTAGACATCTGCTTGAAATGGGAATGGAATGAGTTATAAAGGAGCACTTCAACCTTTTCAAAGGTAAAATTTCAGCTACACATGTGGGCATCTGTCTTGCTGAGAAAAATGAAAAGCACATGGTGTGCTCTTCCATTAGTTCTACTCCAAGCCCATTCCTCTTGCAGAAATACATCAAGCATTGCATCTGTCTGCAAGGATCAAGTACAAACAGAGTGCACTGCAGGCACTTCCTCTTTTACTGTGTCCAATTAATGGCAAATCAACATGAAATTTGCAATCAAAGCAGTCAGCTGCACCTCGGCTGGCGCCCACAAGCCATTGTGCCAATTAACAATGATGTGAGAGAATAGCCAAGTAGTGTGCGAGTTGAGCTGGAGAAAACATGGATTGTGTACTCTGTGCAGCAACCTAACCAATGAAGTGCATAGTATAAAAACAAATGGTTATAATAAACATGTTGCAAATGGCTGTAGGATTCTTGTGTCAATATTTGATTGGAGTGTACTTACATCAAAATATGGATTAAGCAGATTATGATAGCATGGTGCCCTGCTTATGAGAGACCCATCATATAAAGTACAAGAACTGCTTCTTCGTGCATGTCTCTCACAAAGGGGTTATATTGTACTTTACCGCTGCCTCCTATGTCCACCGCACAATAAACTTGAACCTCATTATTCTGCAGATGCAAGCACTTTGCCAACATTGTGGCTGACAGACCTACTTGTGTTCCGCTAAACACCACCAGACCCAATTCAGAACAGACTGCAATTAAAACATCTGGAAATGTTGCATCATATGTAGTAATGAAAATATATACAAATTCTGAAATTTTACATGCCAAAACCGAGATATAACAATGACGGCATGCAATAGTGAGGGACTGATCTATCTCCATTACATTGGTTTCTGTATTGTACACATAAATTTAAAAGAAAAAGAGTTTTTGCCCTTAAAAGCCATCAAAATTCAGCAGGTATGGCCAGGAATTGAACCCGTGCTCCTCAAGCTGAGCAGCGCAACACCTTAACTGCAAAACTACCATGGTGGATGTGCAATAAATGCTGTAAACTACCATGGTAGGTACATTGTGGCCAAGAAATAAAACACAACCAATAGAGTTTAAAGGTAAAGAAAGTGCTAAGGGAGACACTTTTGTTATGCACTGGAATTCCTGAGTATATGATGATTATTATTCATTAAAAATGAGGGGAATCAGGTCAGCACACTTCCTCAGTGATGGTCATATTTATTACTGTGTCCTTCCCGTATTATAAGCGGCTTTTTTTTTTCAATTTTGTTTTACACAGATCAAAAATCAAAGGAGGTTGCAAAAAGAAAAAAATAATAAATAGAATGTTGTCACGTCTAACCCTAAATATTCGCACAAAAATGCGAACTTGGAATGCTACTTATGGTACACCACAAGCTGCTGAAAATGCGATAGAAACCACATGACTTGTATAAACACTTTGCTAAACTTGGTAACTGAACTGCATTACAACAGATGTGACATAAAAGTTGGCTGCCTTGGTTTTGCTCCCCTCCATTGGTAAATAAGGACAAAAGAAATCCTATGAAAGATGTACACATAAACATCTTCCAATTAATTTGTGAGTCTGAATGACTTCTTGGCAAGCATTATACCTCAAGTCTTAACCTTGCTTACTTTTGAACAAACATTCGATTGTGAGTTCACTTTACTTTTTCTGTCAGCCAGAACCAACTTGTGTATAAGTTATATTTCTAGTAGAGCTAACCTTATGCTGAAATGATATGCACATTAAAGTTTTCCATTTCACTTCAATTATTTACCATAAGAGACCAGTATCGAGCACTTACACAGAGGAGAATGACAAGAGTGAATGTGTCAAGCTTTAGAAATGAGGTAACTGGCAAAACAACCCAATCTAACCTCAACAACTAAGAAGCTACAGTGTGTGTAGAGGTAGCATGAAGTGATTAAGCAAAACAATAATACAAGGTTGACCAGCAGTAGCCCATTAGAGGTAACACATCATTTGAAAACTTTTCACTCAATATAAAAACAATTCTGATAAAAACCACATAATGCAACAAATACAAAAGTAGGCAATAAAGATAAAAAACTTAGCAAGCCTTTCACAAACATACTGGTGCTTCATTTGTATTTTTTAAAATTAAAAACATAAATGCCGGAGGGAGGCAAACTAAGACATCTATTCTTTGTAGTGCTGGAATGAAATTGTCAAAGTGAGGGGATACAATTTTGTTATAAGGCTGTGAAAAAAAACAAAAACAGCACAGGCCAATGTGAGACAAATTTAAGGAAGGCTGTAACACCGTATCATTTTATAGACCACTCTATGTAGTAGCTGACTGTCTGCAAGCGAGGTTGTAGCATAACGCATGTTAAACTAAGTTATTTATTAAATGAGTGCCATTAACAGATAAAATTCTACTTGCGGTACTCAGTGATTAACGCAGCTTGAATAACTTTCGGATTAATTTACTAGCGCACACGAAGGCGCACAATTAAAAGTTAGGTACTACATGTATCCCGGAGATACAACATACAAGAAACAAAACAGATCCGAAGGATAATGACAAAATTTACAGATGCTAACGCTAGCCTCTGAAGTCAGTTAAGCAAACAAAGGAGCAACCCAGCGAGCCAAAAATTGCCATGTTTCGTTCCATCGGCAGTAATATGTCATTGATCATCGTGCTCTACGACGACTACACAAATACATTCTTGCACGAATATGTTTATTACACTGCACAGATTTCGCTTAAAGGGCAAACTGAAGGCAAGAATGATAGGTAACGCGCCGGGGAAATGATATTTAGCAGCCTACCTCCCACACCGAGATCCACTTTTTGAGCGAATGCATCAGCGCGATATGCTCGCATAAGAGCAAATATTTCAACGGGTGGAGCAGCTTCAACACACGAAAAACGAGACATTTTGCCGGCGCACAAATCCCAAGTAGCAGCGTAGATACGAGAGTGGTGATGCGATCGGTCTGCTCAGCTGCAACTCAACGCGTAAGGGCACCTTGAAAGCGGAACCAGGTACGGGAATGCGGCAGTGTACCGAGTGTACCGTTTTCCCACCAAACCATGCACCAAATTGGGACGGTGGTGGTCACTTTTGCGACGGCGCCACCAGTTAACGCCACCGTCGAACGGTTTTACTGATTACTGTTTTACTGATTTTACGCATTGCACTGGCTTTAAATTAACTGCTAATAGGTAATGAATTTATAGAGTACACCGTTCGCAGACTCTGACAAAGTTTATTGAGCAATTTATGCTCATGCATGCTACGAAACTCGTATGATATTTTCTCAGAGAAGAACGAATATCGGATTGCAATAATAACGAGAGGAAAAACTGAATAAATATCCGTAACTTCATTATTATGTATCTAGTCTAATTCACAACTGTTCGGAATAAATGAACATGGCTTTGAGAGGGCATTAAAGTGGGTTGTGCAGCATGTTCTGGCTCATGTGCAACTCCCGGGAATTTCATTACGAAACATCGTGATTTACATTGAGTTTGATCTACAATCATGTCCCCAAACCAAAGGAGAATGAGCAATGTATTCCACCTTCATAAATCATGCAGCTTTCAAGGCAACAGAGCAGCACGATTCGCTCTAGGGGCTTTACGATTCGCGAGCATTGAGCGCCCCTACGCTCTCTCCTGCACTGAACAGCTTGTCCTCAGACGCCGCTTCCGTTATTGTAATGATAATGTGGTGATTTGAAAATTACGGAGCGCAAAACAAAATATTCACAAGAACGATAGAGACGGGACGGGTGCTTGTGAATGCCCTTTCGATGTATTGTTTAGCGCTAAAAAATTTTACATCTCGACGAATATAAAGTTTTTTTTTTTTAATGTAGCGACAACATATGGTTTCAGCTTTTATATACTTTCCAGCCATGTGATACGTTCAAAGGTTTCCGAGTGGATTCCAAGCTGGAAGGGGACAGGAATTAACACACCACTTCTACCCTGTGCGACGCTTAGTCACTGGAAAAAAACAAATTCCTTCAAACTGTAATGATGTCAAAGATTTTTGTGACCCTTTGAGAACTTGAGGAGCTTCTAAACACTTTGCAAGCACGCCTGCAGTTCACGACTCTGTATCGACACAGCATAGCAGCGCCTGTTTTTTTGTATTTTTATTTTTTTCCCTTACTCAAGCTTCTTTCCATTCACAGCCAGGTTTGACACGTGGAAGCGATTTCGGTGGTTCCTCACCCGTCATTGTGTTCGCCCAGTCCATTCTGCGAAAAGCTTGACGACACGAGCTTCTCCCAAGCTCCAGTCACTCATACCTGAGCTTTTGCGTTCTTCGTACGCCCCAAGGAATGCAGACAGGCTAGAAAACGCAGCAACGAGCTCTACTCTCCGGGTTTAGGGCGTGCAGCACAGATATCTGTATTATTCCAAAGGTGAGCATTCCGTAGAAGTCTGCTTGGTTGAGATAAAGGAAAAATGAAAGAAAGAAAGAGAAAACTCCAGCCAATATTTATATTAAGAAACCCGATGCTTTGAAGCCTGATCGGCTTTTACTTCAGGGATGAGAAGGCCCGAGATGTTGGCCCCAACTCGTTGCAAGCCTTGGAAGTGGAGGGAGGGCACTCTCCCCAGTGGTGCGGTTGTTGTCTCCCACTGTCTGCTGACTGTACCAGGATTGAAAGAGGAGCCGCTGGAGAAGGTTTCTTTCTGTTTAGAAAATCACCGCGCTGCCTGGACTTTTATGGTGGCCAACTCGCTTACAATGTTCTGCCTCTGCGCTTCGTTCACTGTTCAATTTACGGAAGTCATTCCTGAGCTGCCACATTTTTTTTCAAGCTGTGGGACCACTTGATGTCTCCTGCAGCCCCACACTTCCACGTCTTATGACTCGGGCTGCCCTGCCATCGGCGCCTATCCGCTTTCTCTCTACCAGCCGTGGTCGTCAGATTCTTCCAAACCTTCTCCTTCTACCTACTTCAAATCTCTCTTTTCCAACCCCCCCCCCCCCTCCACGCACTGAGCCGTGCTCCTGCAAGGGCTGCAGAAGGTAGTGCCCTTTTCCTTCCATTCAAGCACACACAATCATTCACATTTTTTCATGGAAGTTCTTGGTTTAGCCGGCGCACGCGATCCTGCACACGAAGCCTTGCGCTCTTCCCGCAGGTGGAAGGTCTTTGGACTAGCGGATGAAACTGTCAATGGTGGTGGAAAGCTTGTGGCAACATCGACTCCTGTCTTTTTAACTTCTCTGGCCCCCACAATGTAGGGGATTGACACTTGGCGTTGTTGCGGCGCGGTTGGTGTCACATTCACCCCCCCCCCCTTTTTTTTTACGGAGGGCTGTGCGAATAAACGCATTTGTAAATAGCGTCTTCTGCTTTGCGCGGCGCAGCAGCCATCCCCACACAAAAGAGG
This sequence comes from Rhipicephalus annulatus, assembly GCA_013436015.1. NCBI lineage: Eukaryota > Metazoa > Arthropoda > Arachnida > Ixodida > Ixodidae > Rhipicephalus > Rhipicephalus annulatus. Next base: position 981,494 of record WOVY01014538.1, on the reverse strand, counting down.
CTTCTGCGCAGCACAGAAGTGACGTCACTTAAAAAATTATTACCTAAAGCTAATTAAATATGTAATTTAATCATGCGTGATCCGTTAAACCTACCAAATTTTTATTAAACAGGTGTTTAACGAGTCAATAAACCTAGGTTTGTTATTTAAATACATATTACAAGTCTTTTGAATACAGGAGGCGCCATGGGCGCTGCAGCTGCGACAGGTAAACACTGCGAGATGGTAGCCGCCTGCGATGTGTTAGGTGGTGAAAACTCCGATGAAATCGTGGCCATGACCTAGGTCACTCCCAAGGAGGACTGGAGTGTCGTCGCTGCTTCATGTGATTGCTGGATGCTTAGTTGAACCTGGTGGTTGGAACTAGCGCGGCCGTCCACCGCACCGCAGCTTCATCTGAGTGTGTGCGCCATAAAGTTTCTCAGTACGATGTGCGGATTACAATCGTTGGACGTACTGTGTTTTCTAGATTGCAATGCCAAGCGTGGTGTTGTCAAAGGTGAAAGTGTTCTTGCTGCCGAGTTTTGCTTGTCGTGAAGGACAAGGTCGACGATGAAATAAATGCTTTCGCACGGTTCACGTGTGACTGGCCGGACGCACATGCATGAAACCCCAGTGCGTCGGCGAAGTGTTCATACGGTGGATGGAAACAACTTTATTGTAATGTTCTTACGAAGCCTGTGATCTACGAAGGCCAAAGCTACTGCATTGTCGTCTGTTTTGTCAAGTGCGAACACGTACGGCCGTTCTCAACCGTTGCTACGGGAATGCTCCCGTGCTGTCACAGGCCGCGCGTGTTATTGAGCAAGACAGACAAGTAGTTAGATGGACTAACGCCGTCGGCACTTGCCCTTGGGCATTGTTGGTCAAGTGCTGATCGCCGAGAACATTGCGGTGACACGTCAGTATTTTTAAAGAAAGCGGCCTGCCGGTTACCTCGTCAGATGATGGTGCACTGAGCGACATAAAAAAAGTTGCCCGAGACTACGTTGCAGTGCACCTTTCTGTCATCAAAACTTTAATAAACCGTGGAAATCAACATTCCTGAGACTTGTGCTGAAGAAACCAATGCAGCCAGCTGCATTCGAGTTTTTGTGTCTTTTTGCGTCTCGCCGATTAAGAGCACTAATTCGCAAAACACTTTATCATAATAAATATAGTCAATCCTGCAAGAGTCATCGAAGATCCAATATTAAAGGGCCTGTGGACGGGACCACCACCAGCAGCAAGTCGGGCTGATGAAAAGGCGCAAATGTTAAAACAATACATGCGTGAACAAAAAAAAAGAGGAAGTATCAATAACTGCAATGGTACTTGAACCACCGACCTCACCAGTTCATGTGCTGCTTTAACCAACTACGCCACAGCTGCCTTTTTTTTCTTTATTTCCGGTTCAACATCACAAACAGGTTGCTAAGATAAATATATTACAATTCACAACGAACAACACAATAAACTTAAAAATAACTAAGCCCGTCAAGCATTACTATAACACATCACGTCCTAGAATTCCTTCATGGTCAGTAGGGCTTCTACCCTTTCTACCCATGAAACTACGCCACAGCTGCCGATCAGTTTGAGGTGACAAACAAGCTGGTTTTGTATTGTTGTCACGCTAAACCTAAATAACATTTTTGTTCACTTTTTCGTTTGGACGTAATTTTAATGGCTTTTATCGTTATGTCTAGACGTACCGCTAGACACTCCCAACTATTTAAACAAAGCGCCTAGCCGAAAAATGCATGACGTCACTTCCGTGCGGCGCAGAAGCCGTCTTTGTGTGGGGGTGGCTCGTGCACCGCGCGGCGCAGCAGTCTGCCTTGTAAATAACCGTTGGTGCCGAGGTCATGTTTTATTTTCTCCCTTCCCCCGCTGTGGTGACGAATGGTGATTAGATGATTGGTTATTTTGATTGGAGTTTTCACGTTTGTTCAGATTTCTTTATTCTTGCCCGAGAAAGGTGATTTCGAACATTTTTGTACGTGTATGGTTGCTTTTCAAGGGAAGCCTGCATTAAATGATCTGGGAGGCTGGTGAGATTAGCTAAAGCTCGCCTTACCCACAGCTGGCTGGCACAAAACAAAGCTTAGCGGGGGGCCATGAGAAGACATGGAGATAGCCCAGCAAGATGAAAGGAGAGGATCTTTTGCGCGATGAAGCGTTGCTAAAGCCTTTGGGGCAGCCATTTCATTTACGACCATCCCCACTTCGAGTCGTACATTACGCCAATCCCCCCCGTCCCCAACACACTGTGATAGGAGATGAGACTAGTGCGAGTCACAAATCGCTGCTATTTTTTGGACCCTATGAGCAAAGGAACACTCACGCAAAAATGTCATTTTTTTTTTTTGCAACTCAGGGCTGGAAAGCTCGTTTGCTGAAGCGCGCGATGGTAATTGTTGAATTCTTGGTACCACAGAGCACCGAGTAAGGCGGGAACCCGAGGGTTTTTCGCATAGAGGAAATGAATCCTGTGTTTTCGTGCAAAACTAACTGGCTAGGTTGACGCACAAAACCACGTGCACGTGAATCACCATCTCAACAAGTCTTTTCAACGAAGTTTTGTGGGTGCTCCTGTCCTGTGATCCCCTCTCCGGCGTTTTAAATATGCATGGCCCCTTCAAAAAACACCTCTGAAGCTCGAACACCAGCTTTTGTATTCCCGTACAAGTCTGCCCCTCTTTGCGTTGAAATAGTTCGCCAGGAATAGCCAACACAAAACTCGTGACGTGAGGGGTAGTTGTTTGTTTGCCCGAATGACGAAGGCATAATTAGTATGCCGTAGGGTGACACACGATTGATAAATTAATTTTGAATACGTTCTGGGTGACAATGTTTGTTTACATTTCATAGATGATGTGTGTATCTACACAAATCTATTCGACAGGTTTTCTCGCTTTCAAAATTTTGTTTCGTTTCAGTACTCCTTTTAAGAGAAAGAAAGGGGGAGGGAGTATAGGCTGATATGTAGATAAAGAGGGGACTCACAAATAAACGAGACTCAAGCACTGCTCTCCACTCCTCCCCCCACCTGCACCTCCTCGCGTCTTACAAGAATGGAGTCTTTGAAAATGAAATCAAAGAAAAGAGCGCATGTAGTCCTATAATCATGTCGCTCTTTTTGTATTCGTTGTGTTGTAGCACTTGCATCATAAGTTCCTGAGTAGAGTCCCCTAATGGGAGACGAATGAGCGCCTTTCTCGTGTGTTTCATGAATCACTATGTGCCATTGTGACCTACATAAGTTTCCCACCTGTCTGTTAGTTAAAAATTCCGCCATATCCACGAAGTGAATGATGATGAGTGGGCGAAGCTCCGGAGGTAAACCTGGTAAACCATGAATCCTCTGTACATTTTGCCCACTCGATTTTATTACATCGCTCCTCCTAGCGTACGTCGCCGCACTAAATCGAACGATTGCCTTCAACCAGTGACACGCGCCATATGTGACATCATTCCTATTTTATAAGATCTCGCGTCTTTCATCAACTACAAGTACCGCTTTCTAGTTTATAACATCTTGCATCTTTTCATCATCAGCTACAAGTACCACCATCTAGTAAACACTACAAGAACTAAACGAGAGGTGGCTACATGGATGGATGGATGGATGCTATGAGCGTCCCCTTTATAACGGGGTGGTGACAAGTATGCCACCAGGCTCGAAAAAAAAAAACCTTTTTTTCTTTTTTGATGTTGGCCTAATGCCTCTACTTCGATAAATTCTATCTTAATGGAAAAAAAGGTAAATTTTCAGCTTAAGTTCTCTGCCATTTACGGCACACTGTCCATATTTTATTTTTCCAATATTTATTTTTGTCCTTTCTCTCTAATTTTCTGCCACCAATACTCTAACCGTCTCTTACTTATTTCAATCGCGGGTGTGTTCAGCTTTCCATTGTTGTCCCTAAAACCCAAGGCTTCCTGTAGGCTCGTGCCCAAACGTACACCTGGGTGGATATCTCCACATTCAATCAGAACATGCTCCGCCGTTTCCTTATCTTTCCCGCAGCATGTGCATTGTTCTTCTTCTTTACTGAATCTTGCTTTATAACTACGCGTTCTAAGGCAACCCGATCTCGCTTCAAACAGTAAAGCGCTTCCCCTTGAATTATCGTAAAATGCCTCCCTCCTTATTTCATTTTTGCCCTTTCGGTAGTTACTCAAAGCCGGTTTTTTCTCCATAGCTGCCATCCAGTAAATCCTCTCCGCCTCCCTGACTTTTCCCTTAACGCTCTTTGTTGACATATGGCTTACAATACCAGCCGTATATTTACTAGTGAGTCTTCTAGTTCTTTTTCTCCACTGTGTGTCCACGCTCTTCCTATACAAATAACGGAACACCTTCTCTGCCCATCTACTCTCCTTCATATTTCTTAGCCTTTCTTCGAACCTTATTTTGCTCTGCGCTTCCCTCGCCTCAAAACCTGCCCACCCCATGTCGCCCTTTACAGCCTCGTTTGTCGTCTTCCCGTGAGCACCCAACGCGAGGCGTCCCACAGTCCTTTGATTTACATCCATTCCCGATTGCACCTCTGCCCTCATGCACACCACTGAGTTCCCAAAAGTAAGCCCTGGAACCATTACACCCTTCCACAGACCTCTAAGCACCTCATACCTATTGTATCCCCACAACGCTCTGTGCTTCATTATTGCCGCATTCCTCTTTCCTTTTGCTGCCGAGGCTTTTTCCTGTACCTCCATGTATCTATCACTCTCATTTACCCATACTCCAAGGTACTTGTATTCACTTACCCTCGGTATTTCTTGGCCTTGTATGGACACCGTCTGATCACAGGGATCATTGAATACCATCAATCCACACTTCGTTACACTGAATCCTAGTCCAAGAGCTTCACCTTCCCTTCCGCATATATTCGCCAGCTGCTGTATATCATCTCGACTGTCCGCAAATAAGACGATATCGTCCGCATAAAATAAACCTGGAAGCCTCTGCTCAATCATCATGCCGCCCTGTTTGTGTGACAGATTAAAACCAATGTTGCTACCTTCTAGCGCTTTTTCCATACTCACCATGTACAGCATGAATAACAGCGGGGACAAAGGACATCCCTGTCTCAGACCCTTGCTAACCTCAACGTTCTCTTTGCTACGCATTCCTTCCCACTCTATGCAAACTGTATTTTCTCGGTATATCTCCCTCAAAAGCTGTATACAGTCGTCGCCCATGCCCATTCCTTTCAATATATCCCACAAAATTTCCTGATTAACGTTGTCGTATGCCCCAGTGATGTCTAGAAAAGCCACGTACAAGGGCCTATTCTCTATTTTAGATATTTCTATACACTGAGTGAGAACAAACAGGTTATCGTCCAACCGCCTGTCGACTCGAAATCCGTTCTGAAGTTCTCCCAAAATATTGTTATGTTCGGCCCATGTTTCTATTTTCATTTTTACTGCTTGCATCGCCAACCTGTATAGTACCGATGTAATGGTTAGTGGTCTATACGAGCGAATCTTGTCCTTTTCTCCCTTGCCTTTATAGATTAAGTTCATTCTACTTTGTCGCCAACTGTCCGGTATTTGTCCGTCCTTTAAGCTTTTTTCTACTGCTTTTAACAATGCTTCTTTAGTGTTATGTCCTAGTTCGTTAATGAGGCTAACGGGAATCCCATCTAAACCCGCGGCAGTGCGCTTTGGAATTTTTCCTTCGGCCTTTTTCCAGTTGAAATTATCAAGTACTAGCTCTTCCTCTGTTGCTTTCTCCGCCACACTTTTACTCACCGGGGAGATCCCCTGGACGCTCTTTTGAAACGAATCGGCTGTTACCTTTTGGATGTAACCTAGCGCTTCGTACCCTTCCAATTGATTTCCTCCTTCATCTAGAATATGTTGTTGCGTTGTGACAGACTTCCTACCTAGCGCCTTTATGTGGCTCCAAAAAATCCTAGGCGCGGCCTCCTTTTTTTCGTGTATCTCTGTCATCCAGCGTTCACTTTCACCTTTAATTTTTGCCTCTACCAATTTCTGTACAAGGGATTTTTTCTCTAAATATATTTCCCATATTTTTTTTGACTTCGTCCTGCGGCCGCTTCTCCTTTTTTGCCTTTCTATGCTCCCGTGATGCTTCGCGTCGCTTCTCGATCGCCTCCCGGATTTCCTTGTTCCACCAACTTTTTGGCTTCCTTTTTCCTTTCCAGCAAACAGTTTTCTTCTCTTTCCCTATCTCCTTCGTCATTAGATGTAACAGCTCACTATACTCCCAGTCCTTGCCTGGTATTTCGCCTACTTCTTCCTCGACTCTTGCGGCTATATTTATTATTTGTTTGTCATTTAAATACGAGCTGCCAGACTTTGATTCCATGCTCATATTTTCAGTTTCGCATCCCATTTGTAATGTTATTCGTTTATGATCACTACCCAAGCTGTTAATGCCTTCCTCGTCTATCCTCATTTCTGTCAGTTTGTGGTAAATTCCTTCAGTCATGAGACAATAATCAATACTTGATTGCTTGTTTCCGACTTCCCATGTGATCTGGCCGTCACATTTAGGCCCCGTGTTAACTATCTCCAGACTATGTTGCTCGCAAAGATCTAGTAATAACTTCCCATTGGTGTCTGAATATCCGTCAAGGTCATGTATGTGGGCATTCATGTCCCCTAGAAGGATGATTTCGGCCCCATTACCAAATTCCTTAATATCCGCACTCATGCAATCCACTATCTCCTGATTCTTTTCTCTGCAGTTATTCCCCGTCCACAAGTAGGCTACCCCTAGCCACGTTTCCTTTCCACCTACTGTGCCCAGAACCCAGAGGTGCTCTGAACACGTCTGTTTCACTCTAACCCATTTGGCTCCGCGATGAATTAGCATTCCTACCCCCCCACCTTTCCTTTCCGATATGGTCCTGTTACACCCTTCCCAAACATAATTTTCAATATGTGGTGGCTCTTCCAAGTCTCTAAGGTGTGTTTCTGTAACCGCATACACGCCTATCTGTTCTTTGTTTAACTGCTCCTCAATCTCTAACCATTTTGCCTTCTTTCTGCCACCCTGCATGTTTATGTAACTAATTGCAACACGCGCCTTTTTCCTTTTTCTTTTACCTTTTTTCTGGTTTTTCGCAATTCTACCTGTCAAAGCGTCCTCCTGGTTGTTTTCCCTGTTACGAGCTACCCCGGACTCCGAAGGGCCCGTGAGCCCCCCAAAAAAGCTACTGCGCGTCCTGCCAGTCGCCAGCCCACCTCGTGTCCAAGCCTCTTATCGAAATGAATCTTGTCTCTTTGGAATCCACCCCACCTGTGCACTTCCCTGTTTAAATCCACTACCTCGAAACCCTTCTCTCGACTAATTCGCCATATCTCTTTGTTTGCGTCGACAACCGCTCTTTGCAGGTTGACGTTGCGTACTGGTACTTCCGGTACTGTGCATACTACAATTTGCACCTGGGGGGACACGGCGCGCATGTCCTCCACTCCTTTCGCCAAGGTCGTCGCTAGTCCTGACGATTCTTTTTTCAGGACGTCATTTAGCCCTCCCGCAATTACAACGAGGTTACGATTGTTAGCTTTAGCTGCGAGTTGTTCACCCGCTTGACTCATTACTGTCCCCAGCGTTTGTCCTGGGAACGTCCCTATCGCAACTCTCTTGTCGCCTTTCACCCTTTCTTTGATTGCCGCTGCGCATCGGACTAAATTTGAGTCACCGGCGATGATGACCTGCTCTCTCGGACATACAGGAGACGGTACCGCCATCTAGTGAACACTGCAAGAACTAAACTAGAGGTGGCTACATACAGGGGATGGTACCGCCATCTAGTGAACACTGCAAGAACTAAACTAGAGGTGGCTACATACAGGCTACAGGGGACGCACAGCCCACGCCCTAAGGAGCTTCGCCCCTAAAAAGACCAGTACATTACACACGAAGACGGCGAGCTCCACTTACCCCTACTTACCTATTGAAAAGATGCTTCTCCATTATTCATTTATTTAATAGTAGCCTCAAGACCAGATGGTATTACAGAGGCAAGTGGTACATTTGATAATAAATAAAAGATTACCAGTTACTTGAAAGAAAAAAAAAACAATACAAAGTGTAAGTCAATAAGAAATAATACCTAGCAGATATAACAACATCGCTGTGAGAGTAGAAAGAAATGAAATTTCTTGTGATAGTGTTAGCTATGTGAACAAACGGGGCACGCTGAAAGAACATATTCAATATGTATGCTCAAAAACAAAACATTTGCGGAACGTTTGCCAGTCGTCTTGCGTCTCCAAGCTGCTCTCTCGGGCATTACTGTTAAATGTAGTAAATATCAGCTAAATAAGCGGAGAAAACACAGTAAAGTAGTTTTTTTATTGTAGTTTCGGTTTTCAAGACGACGCCGCCGACGAAAAGTGGCCATGCGCCACCGTCGATCATTTTGCCCGGCGTGCGCCGACGAAGCCGCCGCCTCCAGTCGAAACCACCTCGGCGCACACCACTGGCGATGGCTCGTGCGCCGCGGAAGTCTCTGCTTAATTTTTAGGTGACGTCACTCATGTGCGGCGCAGGAGCCACTTCTGTGTGGTGCTGGCTGCTGCGCCGCGCGGCGCAGGAGACGCTGCCAAAAAGAAAAGGCAGAGACTATGCGGTGCGTGAGCCAACCCCCCCCCCCCCCCCCACACAGAAAAGGCAGCTGCGCCGCACGAAAATGACGTCATGCACTTCTTCAGTTAGGCGCTTTGTTTGAATAGTCGGAGTGTTTAGCGGTACGTCTAGACGTAATGATAGAAGCAGAAAAAGTTACGTCGATACGTAAAAGTAAAAAAAAATGTTAGTTAGGTCCAGCATGACAAGAATACAAAACCCTCTTGTTAATCGCTCCGAACCGTTTGGCAGCTGCGGCGGAGTAGGTTGAAACACCACAATGAAAACTGGCAAGGTCGGTGGTTCGAGCCTTATTGCAGTATTTGTTACTTCTTTTTTTTGTTCACGCATGTATTGTTTTAACATATGCGCATCCTCATCGGCCTCCCGTCAGCCTGACTTGCTGCTGGTGGTGGTGGTCCCATCCACATGCCCTTTAATATTGGACGTTTGATGACTCTCGATGAAATGGGTATATTTATTATGATTAAGTGTTTTGAAAAATTATTGCTCTTAATCGGCGAGACGCAAAACAACACGAAAAACTCAAACGCAGCTGCCTGCATTGTTTTCTCCGGCGCACGTGTCAGGAATGCTGATTTCCACGATTTATCAGACACACGTGTCAGGAATGTTGATTTCCACGATTTATCAGGCACACGTGTCAGGAATGTTGATTTACACGGTTTATCAAAGTTTCGATTAGAGAGGGCGCACTGCAACATAGTCTCAAGAAACTTTTTCTTATGTCACTCAGTGTACCATCACCTGGCGAGGTAACCGGCAGGCCGCTTCAAAATACTGACGTGCAACAGCATGCTCTAGGCGATCAGCACTTGATAAACGATGCCCAGGGGGAAGTGCCGACTGCGTTAGCCCATGTAACTACAAAACAGCTTGTCTGCCTTGCTGAATAACACGCACGGCCTGTGACAGCACGGGATCATTTACGTAGCAATAGATGAGAACAGCCATACGTGTTCACACTTATCAAAAAACCGGCAATTCAGTAGCTTTGGCCTTCGGAGATCACAGGATTCGTAAGAACACTACATAAAAGTTGTTTCTATCCTTCGTAAAAACACTTCGCAAACGCACTTGGGTTTCATGCATGTGCGTCCGGTCAGTCACACGTGAACTGTACAAAAACATTTGTTTCATCGTCGACCTTGCCATTCGCGACCAGCAAAACTCGGCAGCAAGGACAATATCACCTTTGACAACACCAAGCTTGGCATTGCAATCTAGAAAATGCAGTATGTTCAACAACAATAATCCGCACTTCATACTGAGAAACTTCATGGCGCACACACTCAGATGAAGCTGCGGCGCGGTGGACGGCCACGCTTGCTCCAACCTTCAGGTTCAACTAGGCATCCATCAATCTCATGAATCAGCGACGACACAGGGTCTCCGGTCCTCCTTGGGGTGGCCTATGCCAAGGCCACGATTTTGTCGGAGTTTTCGCCACCAACACACATCACATAAAGGCAGCTACCATCTCGCTATGTTTACCTTTCGTAGCCGCAGAGCTCATGGCGCCCCCGGTACTTAAAATACTTGTAATATCATTTAAATAGCGCTAGATAATAATTTTTAAAGTGACGTCACTTTCGTGCGGCGTAGGAGCCACTTTTTTTTTTACCACACCACCCCCAAACCTTCCCCAGATCCAAACTACCCCCGTAGATTCAGTGAGAAAAGAAGGGGCTGTGCACATCAGGGATTCAAAGCGCGATTCACGGATTCAACATAACTTGTTGCACGTTGATAATAAATATTACGTCTACTTTTGAATAAAGGTTTGCGTTTTATAACCAAGGTATTACTGCCCACTGCGAATGGATGTCACAGTAACAAACAAAATGTGTCTGCATTTGTTAGTTTGTAAGATTAAGCAGCACCTTATTCGTGGACTTGGATGGTGACCATTCCAGTTCGAGCTGCATTGGTCGACGATTCAGCGGCGTTTAGCTAACAGTGTGTCGTTCTTGATGTATGTGTATCTGTTCTGCAGGCCCGCCTCGTGCGCGCGCCACATTCTGCATTAGAGTAATTAATTTCTTTGGCGTGATGTCCCTGGTGGAAGGGATGAAGCATTAATGAGAGAAATGGAACGGCCTTATGTAATCCTCAAGGTAATGCGATCCGTGGCTGTTGTGGGCATTGTACGTGATATGTGCGCTCACAGAGCAACGTAGTTGCGCAAAGGAGGGCGGTATGTGTTGCGATCATGCATGGTACAGATCTCGTGTCGTGCAGCCCCGATTGCGAAACTTCGTAGGGTCACACGTTTCTTGAGTATCGCTGTTAATGAAAGGTAGGTGTTGTATTTTTTGAAAGGTAATGAAAGGTTAATGAAAGGTAGGTGTTGTATAGGTTAAAGGTAATGAAAGGTTAATGAAAGGTAGGTGTTGTATATGTAAAAAATGTACGCAGACATGATAAACAGTCAAATGTTTACTGCTGCATAACGAAGCCAACAGCGACATGGATATCATCAACACCAGAAGCGGGAAGCTGATATGTAGCGCTTGTTCCGGCGTGGACGGTGGCAATGCGGCAGAATACTTGGTTTCAACGCAGAAAGATGGGGTTAATGAGATTCGTGCAGGCCCAGACAGTTTTCGTCTACACATTCGTCCGCTCGACGCAGCTGATTGATTCCACGTATATAAGATCGAACACAGCATGGCTAGTCGACCTCTTGAATTTCACTCAAAATTTTATATATTGCTGCCAAATCTGTGTAAAGAAGAGATTCGCAATTTGTTTTGACATAAAAATTTTCTTCGAAGCGCAGTAAATCAATAATGACGGAGATGTGGAGTGCCACGTTTAATTATCTTGTCTGCTGCGTTTTTTGAATTTGCCAATGAATTAATTACACAATATATATTAATAATAGGTACCTCAAACTTGTTCGAATACATATAGGCGTACTGGTCCTTACTCTCAATTACATTTCGAGTGTCTGCGAAATGTAGATTTTGTTGTAAAAATTCTCAAATTTAACATAAAAATTTTTCTGCCTAGTTGGCAGGCCTTTATTTCACAAAGGACAGAAAGCAGAGGAGTGAAAATTCAACACCACTTTCTCTATATGTTTTTTTATAAAACTGCCAAACGTTACATTAATATCCCTTTTCACTCAAAAGGTATAATCGCGCTAACTTCAAGAAAATAGCATGCAAGGGAAATTTCTGACGACGATTAAAAAATAATTTTTGATATTTCTTATACTTTTCCCACTTAATTTACTGCACATTAGCATTCACAATCAATAAAATCTTGTTGCATTGTATGGTTTCGCTTCCATTTACGGCCCGTCTAAAATACCCTTGTGCAAGGATGGGCAATGGCAGACGAAAGTTGTAGGTGTTTTCTGCATATTAACAATGGTTCTCTGGCCGCATCGCATCTCGACTGATTCTCCGGAGGGTGACAGTAGCGGTGGTGCTGTAGTCACATGGTGCTGAACATCTCAGGAGTGTCTGTCATTGAAGCTGATCGGTTCTTCTGACCTTTGTAGATTCGGCCACATCACAAGGAATTTCGAAAGTCACGTACGTCTGCGCTGCAAAGGCTGTAGATGCGCGCCCCTGATTTCAAATCAGAGTGCCATAAAAGAAGAATTGAGAATTGACATTTAATATGAAAGTTGCGAAGCCTATCAATATAATCAAAAAGGCAACGTGACATATGTGATGTGAACCCTTAGTTTTTAGTCAACTGGCACACGTGGCGTTGATATTTTGGCTTTGTGGAAATGCGCTGTTTGCGACGCCTTTACATGCCTAATTCTTGGCTTTGTATTGTTAAATGTGCAACATACTAGGCTCAGATAGCCCATTTACGCATGCGCTGATGGTTCATGCATGTGGGGGCTTTCTTTATAATTATTTAGTTGTTAGTCTTCACTTGTCCTGTCTGGTTCTTTCGCTGTTTTCGTGCTTTTTGATGGTTTCTTATATAGTTCGCTAAAGATTATCACTTTTATCGCCATGCGAGTGACGTAACAACTGTCCTCACACACTTCCTCTTCTCCTGATAACTTTCCATCATGCGCATACACGAATCGACTTCATCAACACATGACGTGATCTGTTTCACCATTCATCCACAAACTATACAGACCGATCGACCTCCTTTAAGCATGTTGTAGGAGATATTCAGAAAGATAATTTGAATTGTGCATAGTGTTTTACCATTGATTGAATAAAAGCTGGAAAATCTCATTTGGCTCTGGCAATGTAAAGTACTGTTTTGTAACCCCCTGCCCCTCCTCCACCCCTTTTTTTGCTCCGGAAGACTTTTAGTAGAAAGAATGTGCATTTTTAGGCGGTCACGCATACCTACAATCGCGGAGGGAATCAGGCGGTGCTTGGAGAGCCTTCGTTGAAAAGCTGCAGCGTTTGAGTCACCCGTTGTAAGGCCGCAAGATTCAGTTGAAACGAAAAGGAAGCTAAAAAAAAAAAACAGATGGAACTTCAGGTGCGCGTGAAAGTAGGTGAGCGGTAGTACACAATTTCTCATAGCGTGAAAAAAGTTGCCGAATGATCGGCACCATATGAGGCCCGTTTACATTGAGCCGACGAGGGCTCGTTGAGTCGAAATAAACAGATTTTCTGGACTCGCCCTCCCCATGTATGAGCGGACACGTCGGGGCGGAGAGTCGTCGCGGCGAGTCCCGTCGACCCGGAGACAGGGGGTATGTTCACCGAACTCGCGGCGCTCAGAAAGGGCATGTACAACCGGTCGCGCTGAGTTGACGGCTCGTGACCTCTCCCGCCCGTCGCGGTCTCCGCTTCCCCTGTCCCCATCACTCCGACATTGCTCTTTCTCTGTCGGCTGGTACGCGCGCGCTAGGCACGATGATATCCTCGCGGGCTCCACGCACCATGTGGACAGATCATAAAATAACGACGTTGCTAGCTTTAGTCAACGAGAAAAAACTGAGTGATTTGCTCCAATCCTGCAAGGAAATATAAAAAATAGCAAATTACTTTCATTTTTAAGCATAAACGAGGCACAATAGAAATAGAGGTGTAAAATTACGGCAAAATGGTATGCGGCCGTATGAATTTTTATGTAAGCCGATAGAAAATTTACTTAAAAATGTATTTGCATTCCAATTGAATTACAAGCCCTCAGATTAAAAATTCATCGTGCAAGGATCTCACTGTCCAGTCCAAAAGCCACAGAAATCAGATTAGCCAAACAGGGTGAGCGTATGAGGCAAGAGGAACACGGTGCACTTAATTGTGGTGGAACTGTACCTTGTTCCAACAATTGATGAGGGTCTTTGGTCATTTTCATTTAAAAACTGCTTATTGTTTTCAATTTAAAATTTTCAACGAGGTTCAGGGCGCCTTATTCGTATTAGCGACAAGCCACAACTATTGCAAAAAATGACTCGCGTGTAGGGCTTCAAAGGATTTTCCACAGCATCAGGTACACAAATGAAAGGCGTTACAAACCATGAATCACGGCGAATTCCTGGAGAGACCAGCCAGGGGTGAACAGGGGACGGTGCGTCAGGCTGCGGATACGCCTGCGGCGAGCGCTGTGCCGCAACAGAACCACTGCTGCCATCGCGTTGTGCAGTGTTAGCCAAGACACCAACACAACCATAAAGTACAGCTGGTGCAAACTGAGAAAAAACACCAAGACAACCATCGCGGTGGTGGAGCGACAACTGCGTAAACAACCGCAGCCCATAGCGGCGAGAGCGCAGGCTTGGAGGAGCGGAAACCGGTACCGGAAGACGGGCTTTCGGCTCGGCGCAAAGCGTCGCTGCGATCACAGCTCACCTCAACTCGTCCGTGCGAGTTCATATAAACTCGGGCGCGTCGAGCTAAGCTGAACCCGCCACTCAACTCAGCCCGGCCCCGTCGCGTCCATGTACACGGGCCTATGTTGCTTTGGAAATATTTTGAGATCATTAAAAACCGGAAATTAAGAAGCAGGTACTACTGATAATGTAATAGATTAACCTAATTACTGGCAAATGAGAGCAAAGAAATGTAAATTTAAGGCTCATTATTTTGTTAGATGTCATACGTATCACATACCGTTTCCTCGTTGTAGGAGGAAGAAGAAGGGAAGGACAGGGATGTTAGCCATTCCTTGTATTGCGGTAGAGTGTGCTTAGGCCAGGAGGGACGCTCAAAGAACCTGAAATATCCGTCACGTCAGCGGAGGAGACTCGCCTGCTGGACTGCCGAGTGTGTGGTTGCTCAGTTTTTAACAATACCAAGCAATGATATAAATGCGAGAGGAAACTGATGGGAGCATATATCAAATGGCATGATATGCGATAGGGAACTAACTCAAGTATATAAATGTAAAGAAAAAAAAACATGGTCCTCATCGTGTACCTTATAGCGTTATCACAAAAAGATGCTGATAATCTTTTCATAGAAACGTAATATAGAATGTATCATGCTCTGCGTTAAATCTTAATAGATTTTACAGCACATGGGCACGTGTTAGTTATTAATTATGTGATTGTGTGGTGCCCAGTGTTTTCATCTGTACTAGCTGCATCACGTGTAGCGCATATGCGTTTTGGTTTTCCTTTTGAACCGTGTTGCTTCATTGAAAATACTGACGTCCAAGCTTGCGTGTTAAATTCTGTTGCGTGCGCGCGTCCTTCAAGGCTGGGTTCGTCGTTCTTTCAATTGATATGCCAGCAGGTTGCCACCATGAATCTTGTGAAACATATTCAAACACAGTAGCAAAAAAAAAGAATACTTCACATTTGTGGAAGCAATAAACACACATTCAACATACGTAGCGCGGTGGCATGGTGTTCTGATGCGTGTTCAATCCCGGCCACAGTAATCGCTATTTGACAAACGCTAAACGGGTGGTCAAAACTTCCCCGAAAATAATAATGTACTGTACGCCACTTGAGATAAGTACCCCCTCTTACCCCATTTTTTTCACATTTGCAATATGCATTCTCAATAACAAAGCATTTACGAAACAATTGCCCATTATCTTCTAGTAATTTCATGTGTCATTTTCTGCAATTAGTGCTAAAAGCTCTGAATTTTAGCGCATTATGCAAAAAAAAAAAGACGCAGTAATGAACTTTTGAACTCTTTGCGGTTTCCACTCGCCGGCGCTTCCGCCGCTGATGATATAAGGTCCCTAGATGAAACAAGGTAGCGTCCCTCATTGTTCTCGAGCCTTCCTCCTCACTCTCTCGATTACTCCTCTTTTTCTCTACCATCCGCGTCTGTAATTGGTGCATTACTTGCACGTGATCTTGCAAATGGCTGGTGGTGTTATTTATTATTATGAAAAAGGTTCAAAATGAGTACGCATGCGCATATGGCTCCAGCCGGATTCTCGCCGTGACCAAAGACAAAATCGTAGCAAGAACATAAACTGAAGAGGAGGAGCGTTTCGGTGTGCGCTAAGTCGACCAAGACTGTTTCGCCATGCTCGTTCAATGCAACATCTGCGTTTTTCAGCAATGCTGCGTTGCCGTAAACAACAGAAAATGGTTTCGCTCTCTTCAACTTACCTCGTGCTTTCCGAGATGAAGCGCACCATGAAGTGCAACTATGAACCATTTCACGCGAATGCCTTCGTGCAACTCCGTCAACGTATGTTGACGTGGACCTGCGAAGTGAGTTCACTTGTCGGTTTTTATTGAAACGCCAGACGCGCGTCTAATGCGTGTCTGGTGCATGCCAGTTGGTACAAATACATGTGGGTATGCACGTATACAGAGCAGCTGTAGGTTGTATTCAACGCACCTTCAGAAACATTTCACTCTTGACCAGTTCCCGCTTGAGTCGAAACGCGCTGCTTCGAGACACCTCACCAGTAGAAGTCTCACTTTTCAGGAAGATCCCAGCACCGCATCAGAATCACTTGTCTTCACGATTGTCCAAATGGGCACATTAAAAAAAAAAACGTCATCGCAGTGCTGCTGGACGAGTGTTCGTACCAGTCTGGTCGTAGTTTTTAGATGCGGAAGCATCTTATACTCGCGCCTTGTAGTGCGCTGTCCGCGCCGTCCGCACCGCTTCTCGAACATTCGACAGCTGACGCGCGCGCATGCGCCGTCGCCCACCATCTGTGCCGCGCGCGCTTCTCCTTCGAGAACATTCGACAGCTGACAGCGCATGCGCTATCGCGCCGTCGCCATCTGTGCCGCGCGCGCGCTTCTCCTTCGAGAACATTCAACAGCTGACAGTGCATGCGCCGTCGCGCTGTATACATACTCAAGGTCGGCGCTCGCTCGCTCAGTTGCCGCTCGTCGGTTGGTTTGTACGGTGCGTCGACGTCCAAGGTCGCGGTGAAATGAATTCCAACGAATCCACAAACACAATGATCGACGTCCCTTCGACCAGCGCCGTCCTTTCGCATACGTGTGTACGTGTTCACTCATTTTACACCCCCTCCTACAACCACGTTAACCAATTTAGCCATCGACCCAAGTAAGTCGCAGTTTAACACCCCATTTCACAACCACGTTAACCAATTTAGCCATCGACCCAAGTAAGTCGCACTTTAACACCCCGTTAACCAATTATATGCTCCGCATCCTCCTCAGTGTTCCCCCGAGGGAAGCTGCGGGCAATTTTTTTTTTCTTGCGTGTGCACAAGCCGGTTGTAATCAATCGTCACAACGTCACGCCCTGTGGTCACTTACAGGATTCAACAAGAATCACGTTCACTGTGTCACAGCACGAACAAAACACAATCAGAGAAGTGGACTAGTTAAAACTGGCCGAAATACCATGGCCGTGGAACTAAAATGTACTACGCGAGACGCCATGGCTAGTGGTGTAAAGTATAAAACTGCACAACGTTGCCGGTTGAGTAACGCACATCCCGCTTGTTCTTGTGTTGTGCCGTTTATGTTCATAAAGGTAACTGTTTATTCTACGTCTTATTTCATTCCATTTTGTTTCATTTACATCTATTCACCGTAGCAACAGAACCCAAATATTCGCTTTTGGATGAAAGTTTTGAACCTTCTAGGGGGCGCTTCAAGCAAATAAGCGAGGAGAAAAAGGGAGGGTGTCGCTACCTTGGAAACTTGTTTCATCTAGGGACCTTATGATGAAAAGGGGCCGTGCGCCGCCGTCGATGATTTTTCCCGGCTATGGTGGCTAGCAGGAAAGGTGTCAGCATCGGCGCGCCGAAGAGCGCGCGAGAATTCATCCGGATGCGGCGGCGCTGCGGTCGTTTTCGAGATGCCCCTCCTCGCACGTATCAGTCGTTTTTTCGTTGCAAATATTTCACGCTACCCTGCGGATTGTAACAAAGTCAACCTGTCACAATTCTGGCGGCGCGCTGCAAAGCGTGTATTGGCACTGAAAACTAGTGTTTTCAATTCACTTCCTAGTATATCAGCTACGAAGCTTAGAAGATAGAGAATCAAGTTACTTGCCGCGAGCTTGACACTAAAACAAAGTTGGTGCAGTTTTCAAATTTGATGCCACAGTGTTCTCCGTTAAGTCTTAATGCACTTAAAGGTATCGGCAACCATTACTTATATGACTTGCGCAATCCAGGTCTAATTTTACCAGCAAGACATTTATTTTCTCGAAAACGACAAACAACATGAAAATAAACACAGCATATGCATTAGGATGAAGAAAACTGCAATTGAAAAGAAACTCAGCTAAAGCAAATGAATGAGGCTACTAAAGAGAACAATAAATATACGATAATATATAGGGAATAAATACACACATGACATTTAGATTTCATTGGCAAACATAGATACAGTCACAAACCAGTTCATAAAAAATGATTTCCTCCCTTCTAGCCACCATAACCCGGCTATGGTGGCTAGAAGGAGAGGTGTCAGCATCGTCCCGGCCGCGCCTTGAAAGGAGGCGTGCTGGTATTTCATTCCGCTGAGGAGCGCAAGCCGCCACCGTGATCGCTCGAGAGCGCTTGCCAGCCCCTAGCGCGGTACATTTAGTCGCTTGCTCGTGTGCTCCCAAGTCACAACGTCTGCTCTTTGCCTACATGGGCTTGTTCGGGATCAATACGTGCCAATGTGACCACGCAACAGTGTTGAGTATACAGCAAAGACACTGTTTTGCACCTGGATGCAATGCGGGATATGCTTTAACCCGCAAACAAGGGAAGAAAGCATTTCTCTTCTCTGCTCCCGCTGATGATGAACAGCTCAAGGCCTGGGAGCGTACAATTTCTCGCGCTGACAAACCACTGGCTTCTCCATTATTCATTTATTTAATAGTAGCCTCAAGACCAGATGCTATTACAGAGGCAAGTGGTACATTTGATAATAAATAAATAATAAATAAAAGATTACCAGTTACATGAAAGAAAAAAACAATACAAAGTGTAAATCAATATGAAAGAATACCTAGCAGATATAACAACATCGCTGTGAGAGTAGAAAGAAATGAAATTTCTTGTGATAGTTTTAGCTATGTGAATAAACGGGGCACGCTGAAAGAACATATTCAATATGTATGCTCAAAAACAAAACATTTGCGGAACGTTTGCCAGTCGTCTTGCGTCTCCAAGCTGCTCTCTCGGGCATTACTGTTAAAAGTAGTAAATATCAGCTAAATAAGCGGAAAAAACACAGTAAAGTAGTTTTTTTTATTGTAGTTTCGGTTTTCAAGACGCCGCCGCCGACAAAAAGTAGCCATGCGCCGCCGTCGATCATTTTGCCCGGCGTGCGCCGACGAAGCCGCCGCCTCCAGTCGAAACCACCTCGGCGCACACCACTGGCGATGGCTCGTGCGCCGCGGAAGTCTCTGCTTAATTTTTACGTGACGTCACTTATGTGCGGCGCAGGAGCCACTTCTGTGTGGTGCTGGCTGCTGCGCCGCGCGGCGCAGGAGACGCTGCCAAAAAGAAAAAAAAAGGCAGAGACTATGCGGCGCACGAGCCACCCCCCCCCCCCCCTCCACAGAAAAGGCTGCTGCGCCGCACGAAAATGACGTCATGCACTTTTTCAGTTAGGCGCTTTGTTTGAATAGTCGGAGTGTTTAGCGGTACGTCTAGACGTAATGATAGAAGCAGTAGAAGTTACGTCGATACGTAAAAGTAGAAAAAAGTTAGTTAGGTCCAGCATGACAAGAATACAAAACCCTCTTGTTAATTGCTCCGAACCGTTTGGCAGCTGCGGCGTAGTAGGTTGAAACACCACAATAAAAACTGGCGAGGTCGGTGGTTTGAGCCTTATTGCAGTATTTGTTACTTGTTTTTTTGTTCGCGCATGTATTGTTTTAACATTTTCACATCATCATCGGTCTCACGTCAGCCTGACTTGCTGCTGGTGGTGGTCCTATCCACAGGCCCTTTAATATTTGACGTTTGATGATTCTCGATGAATTGGCTATATATATTATTATGATTAAATGTTTTGCAAATTATTGCTCTTAATCGACGAGACGCAAAACAACACGAAAAACTCAAACGCAGCTGCCTGCATTGTTTTCTCCGGCGCACGTGTCAGGAATGTTGATTTCCACGATTTATCAGGCACACGTGTCAGGAATGTTGATTTACACGGTTTATCAAAGTTTCGATCAGAGAGGGCGCACTGCAACATAGTCTCAAGAAACTTTTTTTTATGTCGCTCAGTGTACCATCACCTGGCGAGGTAACCGGCAGGCCGCTTCAAAATACTGACGTGCAACAGCATGCTCTAGGTGATCAGCACTTGATAAACGATGCCCAGGGGGAAGTGCCGACGGCGTTAGCCCATGTAACTACAAAACAGCTTGTCTGCCTTGCTGAATAACACGCACGGCCTGTGACAGCACGGGATCATTTACGTAGCAATAGATGAGAACAGCCATACGTGTTCACACTTGACAAAAAACCGGCAATTCAGTATCTTTGGCCTTCGGAGATCACAGGATTCGTAAGAACACTACATTAAAGTTGTTTCCATCCGTTGTAAGAACACTTCGCAGAAGCACTGGGATTTCATGCATGTGCGTCCGGTCAGTCACACGTGAACTGTGCAAAAACATTTGTTTCATCGTCAACCTTGCCATTCGCGACCAGCAAAACTCGGCAGCAAGAACAATATCACCTTTGACAACACCAAGCTTGGCATTGCAATCTAGAAATTGCAGTACGTTCAACAACAATAATCCGCACTTCATACTGAGAAACTTCATGGCGCACACACTCAGATGAAGCTGCGGCGCGGTGGACGGCCACGCTTGCTCCAACCTTCAGGTTCAACTAGGCATCCAGCAATCACATGAATCAGCGACGACACAGGGTCTCCGGTCCTCCTTGGGGTGGCCTATGCCATGGCCACGATTTTGTCGGAGTTTTCGCCACTAACACACATCGCATAAAGGCAGCTACCATCTCGCTCTGTTTACTTTTCGTAGCCGCAGAGCTCATGGCGCCCTCGGTACTTAAAATACTTGTAATATCATTTAAATAGCGTTAGATAATAATGTTTAAAGTGAAGTCACTTTCGTGCGGCGTAGGAGCCACTTCTTTTTTTTTTTTTTACCACACCACCCCCAAACCTTCCCCAGATCCAAATTACCCCCGTAGATTCTGTGAGAAAAGAAGGGGCTGTGCACATCAGGGATTCAAAGCGCGATTCAAGGATTCAACATAACTTGTTGCACGTTGATAATAAATATTACGTTTACTTTTGAATAAAGGTTTGCGTTTTATAACCAAGGTATTACTGCGCACTGAGAATGGATGTCACAGTAACAAACAAAATGTGTCTGCATTTGTTAGTTTGTAAGATTAAGCAGCACCTTATTCGTGGACTTGGATGGTGACCATTCCAGTTCGAGCTGCATTGGTCGACGATTCAGCGGCGTTTAGCTAACAGTGTGTCGTTCTTGATGTATGTGTATCTGTTCTTCAGGCCCGCCTCGTGGGCGCGCCACATTCTGCATTAGAGTAATTAATTTCTTTGGCGTGATGTCCCTGGTGGAAGGGATGAAGCATTAATGAGAGAAATGGAACGGCCTTATGTAATCCTCAAGGTAATGCGATCCGTGGCTGTTGTGGGCATTGTAAGTGATATGTGCGCTCACAGAGCAACGTAGTTGCGCAAAGGAGGGCGGTATGTGTTGCGATCATGCATGGTACAGATCTCGTGTCGTGCAGCCCCGATTGCGAAACTTCGTAGGGTCACACGTTTCTTGAGTATCGCTGTTAATGAAAGGTAGGTGTTGTATTTTTTTGAAAGGTAATGAAAGGTTAATGAAAGGTAGGTGTTGTATAGGTTAAAGGTAATGAAAGGTTAATGAAAGGTAGGTGTTGCATATGTAAAAAATGTACGCAGACATGATAAACAGTCAAATGTTTACTGCTGCATAACGAAGCCAACAGCGATATGGATATCATCAACACCAGAAGCGGGAAGCTGATATGTAGCGCTTGTTCCGGCGTGGACGGTGGCAATGCGGCAGAATACTTGGTTTCAACGCAGAAAGATGGGGTTAATGAGATTCGTGCAGGCCCAGACAGTTTTCGTCTACACATTCGTCCGCTCGACGCAGCTGATTGATTCCACGTATATAAGATCGAACACAGCATGGCTAGTCGACCTCTTGAATTTCACTCAAAATTTTATATATTGCTGCCAAATCTGTGTAAAGAAGAAATTCGTAATTTGTTTTGACATAAAAATTTTCTTCGAAACGCAGTAAATCAGTAATGACGGAGATGTGGAGTGCCACGTTTATTATCTTGTCTGCTGCGTTTTTTGAATTTGCCAATGAATTAATTACACAAAATATATTAATAATAGGTACCTCAAACTTGTTCGAATACATATAGGCGTACTGGTCCTTACTCTCAATTACATTTCGAGTGTCTGCGTAATGTAGATTTTGTTGTAAAAATTCTCAAATTTAACATAAAAATTTTTCTGCCTAGTTTGCAGGCCTTTATTTCACAAAGGACAGAAAGCAGAGGAGTGAAAATTCAACACCACTTTCTCTAGATGCTTTTTTATAAAACTGCCAAACGTTACATTAATATCCCTTTTCACTCAAAAGGTATAATCGCGCTAACTTCAAGAAAATAGCATGCAAGGGAAATTTCTGACGACGATTAAAAATAATTTTTGATATTTCTTATACTTTTCCCACTTAATTTACTGCACATTAGCATTCACAATCAATAAAATCTTGTTGCATTGTATGGTTTCGCTTCCATTTACGGCCCGTCTAAAATACCCTTGTGCAAGGATGGGCAATGGCAGACGAAAGTGGTAGGTGTTTTCTGCATATTAACAATGGTTCTCTGGCCGCATCGCATCTCGACTGATTCTCCGGAGGGTGACAGTAGCGGTGGTGCTGTAGTCACATGGTGCTGAAGATCTCAGGAGTGTCTGTCATTGAAGCTGATCGGTTCTTCTGACCTTTGTAGATTCGGCCACATCACAAGGAATTTCGAAAGTCACGTACGTCTGCGCTGCAAAGGCTGTAGCTGCGCGCCCCTGAATTCAAATCAGAGTGCCATAAAAGAAGAATTGAGAATTGACATTTAATATGAAAGTTGCGAAGCCTATCAATATAATCAAAAAGGCAACGTGACATATGTGATGTGAACCCTTAGTTTTTAGTCAACTGGCGCACGTGGCGTTGATATTTTGGCTTTGTGGAAATGCGCTGTTTGCGACGCCTTTACATGCCTAATTCTTGGCTTTGTATTGTTAAATGTGCAACATACTAGGCTCAGATAGCCCATTTACGCATGCGCTGATGGTTCATGCATGTGGGGGCTTTCTTTATAATTATTTAGTTGTTAGTCTTCACTTGTCCTGTCTGGTTCTTTCGCTGTTTTCGTGCTTTTTTGATAGTTTCTTATATTGTCACGACGTCAAAACAGAGGTCTTGCCTTAGAGACCAAGACACCAGAAGCAGGTCGATCTTTTTAATCAGAACGCGCCAGCGAGTTCTTCTTTGTCCATTTCGTAGTCCTTCGTGGCACATGCACAACTGTCATCGTCTTTCTTGGGCAAGCACGTGACATTTTGCCTCCCTCCGAAAGAAGCATCGTCCCGATGCGCAACTTAGGTGCTCTACCAGGCGTATGAAGTGGTCGTACGAAAACGGTAACCGGGAGCTAATTAACTCGATAAATACGGTTTCATACGCACGACGTGCACGACTTCGGACAAACGCTTTTGGCGCTTAGAACTACAATTAGTGTCGGGAACGACTTCGTAGTTCACGTCGTTCAAGCATCGCGTGACGCTGTGTGGACCAAAGTACCGTCTTAGCAGTTTCTCAGACAGTCCACGTCGACGTATCGGAATCCAGACCCACACTTTGTCGCCTGGTGAGTAGCTAACAAACTTGTGTCGGGTGTCGTAGCGTTGTGCATATTGATGCTGCTGATGACAGATGCGCACGCGCGCGAGCTGTCTGGCTTCTTCGGCACACTGAGTGAATTCTTCGGCGTCTACATGGATGTCGTCACACTCATGCGGCAACATGGCGTCCAATGTTGTCGTGACTTCGCGACCATAGATCAGACTGAACGGTGTCATTCCAGTGGTTTCTTGTCGAGCGGTGTTATAAGCAAAGGTCACGTACGGCAATATCTGATCCCAGTTTTTATGTTCCGTGTCAACGTACATACTGATCATGTCTGTGAGGGTCCTATTGAGGCGCTCCGTCAGTCCGTTTGTCTGCGGATGGTATGCAGTTGTTCTCCGGTGAGCTGTACCGCTAAGTCTGAGAACTGACTCCAAAAGCTCTGCGGTGAAGGCAGGTCCTCTGTCTGTGACCACTGTTGTCGGAGCGCCATGCCGAAAGACGATGTTTTCGATGAAAAACTGAGCGGCTTCTGTTGCTGTGCCACGCTGCATAGCTTCAGTCTCCGCATAACGGGACAGGTAATCAGTGACCACAATAATCCATCTGTTTCCTGTTGTGGAAGTTGGAAAGGGACCCAGAAAATCCATTCCAATCTGGGTGAACGGCTTTTCAGGTGCTTCGACTGGATGTAAAAGACCGGCTGGCTTGCTGGGAGGCGCTTTGCGTCTTTGGCAGTCGGTGCACGTTCGCACGTGATGGTTAACAGCAGCAGGTAACTTTGGCCAGTAGTACTTGCATCGTAGTCGGCACAATGTTCGGGTGTAGCCTAGATGACCAGAAGTTGCTTCATCATGGCACGCTTCCATAATTTCTTTTCGAAGAGAGGCAGGCACGACGAGCAAGTGCGGGTTACCGGTTGGTGAGAAGTTTTTCTTATAAAGAACATCGTTTCGCAAGCAAAAAGATGGCAGTCCTCTAGCAAATAACCGCGGCACGTCTTTACGTCGTCCTTCTAAATATTCAATGTGTGGTAACAGCTCAGGGTCACTGCGCTGCTCTCGTGCAATAGTGGCCGTGTTGACAACTCCCAAGAATGCCGCGTCGATGTTTTGGTCATAAGGAGCGACAGTTTCCACTGGCGACCGTGAGAGACAGTCGGCGTCGGTGTGCCTCTTCCCAGATTTGTAGATGATGGTCATGTCAAACTCTTGAAGTCTTAGGCTCCAGCGCGCCAAACGACCAGATGGATCTTTAAGGTTGGTGAGCCAGCACAAAGAGTGATGGTCGCTAACAACCTTGAAGGAGCGGCCGTACAAATACGGACGAAATTTGATGACTGCCCACACCACGGCGAGACACTCCTTCTCGGTGGTCGAGTAGTTCTCTTCCGTGCGAGAGAGAGTTCTGCTGGCGTAGGCTATTACTCTTTCACAGCCGTCTTGCCACTGCACCAGAACGGCACCTAGACCTACATTGCTGGCGTCAGTGTGAAGTACTGTAGGGGCGTCCTGGTCGAAGTGCGCAAGGACTGGAGGTGTTTGCAAGCGTTGTCGCAGTTCATTGAATGCCATTTGCTCCTGTTCACCCCAAAAGAAGGGGACGTCTTCACGCGTGAGTCGTGTCAATGGCGCCGCAACAGACGAAAAGTCCTCGATAAATCGCCGGTAATAGGCGCACAACCCCAAGAAGCGTCTCACAGTCTTTTTGTCATGGGGTGCAGGAAATTGCGCTACGGCGTCTATTTTGGCCGGGTCAGGTCGAACACCCTCGTGACTGACGACGTGGCCTAGGAAGCTGAGTTCGTTGAAACCAAAATGACATTTTTCTGGTTTTAAAGTCAGGCCGGCGGAGCGTATGGCTTGGAGTACGGTGGATAGACGGCTGAGATGTTCCTCGAATGATGCTGAGAATACAACAACATCATCCAGATAGACCAAGCCTGTTTGCCACTTCAGGCCCAATAGTACGGTGTCCATAAGACGCTGAAAAGTGGCTGGCGCCGAGCACAACCCAAAAGGAAGCACCTTAAATTCGTAAAGGCCATCAGGCGTCACAAAGGCCGTTTTTTCACGATCTCTCTCGTCGACTTCTATCTGCCAGTAGCCGCTTCGGAGGTACATTGAAGAGAAATAGCGCGCATGACGCAGCCGATCGAGTGAATCGTCTATGCGAGGCAGTGGATAGACGTCTTTCTTCGTGACTTAGTTCAACTTGCGATAATCAATACAGAAACGCAAGCTGCCGTCTTTTTTCTTGACCAAAACCACGGGGGACGCCCAACGACTTTTCGAAGGTTCATGACGTCATCCACGAGCATCTTCTGTACTTCCTTCTGAATCTCCTCGCGTTCTTTCGGAGCCACACGGTAGGGGTTCTGCCGAATCGGTCGCGTGTTGTCTTCGGTAATGATGCGGTGCTTGGTCAATGGTGTCCGCTGGACCTTTGACGTACGCGAAAAGCAGTCTTCGAATTGGTGTATAAGTCCAAGCAGACGCTTCCTATCAGAGGGCGGTAGCGTTGAGCAGATGTCCACCGCCAAAGTTGTCGAGGCAGGGACTGCCGCGTCATCTGGTTGCAAAGCACAGCAATCCCCGGCTTGGTCTATATCGTCGAAGTAGGCAATTGCGGTACCCTTCTGGATTTGACGGCGCTCGTTGCTGAAGTTTGTAAGGAGCACTTCTGCCTGTCCACCAGTAAGCGTTAGGATGCCTCTCGCGATGGAAATGCCTTGCGCGAGCAAAAGAGCGACTATGTGCTCCACTATCACATCCTTATAGGAAGGCCACCCACTGGACACAGACACAAGGCAGCAGGATCTCGGTGGGAGCGTCACATCGTCGGCTATTCGCAAACTGCCGCGTAGTTCGTCGCTGCTGTCGTCGACATACGGATGTGCGCAAAACGTCACCATATGTTGAGGGATGTTGATAACAGCGCCATGATCTTGAAGAAAATTCATGCCCGAAATTAGCTCTTTACAGCAGTCTGGCAACAGGACGAAAGTGGCCACGAAGCTAGAATCCCCAATGCGAAGTCGAGCGGTGCATTTACCCGTGGGAATCATCAGCTGACCACCAGCACTTCTTCTGTGTGGCCCTGTCCACGGTGTCTTGACCTTTCTAAGGCGGTCGGCGAGTTCTTGTCGCATGATTGAGAAGTCGGCGCCAGTGTCGACCAGTGCTGTAACGTAATGTCCGTCAATGAAAACGCCAAGATCAGCACGTACAACTTCACCGGCATTAGTATTCGTCGTCGTATTCGTCGTCGTGGTTGTCGTCATATCTTCTTGCGATGATAGGGGGAACTTTGTGGTGTCTCGACGATTGGCAACCTTGCCTCCGGAGGTCGCAGCAGTTAGTTTCCCCGGCGCGGGCTAGGCGAACGGCCTCTGGTGACGTCCGCGTAGCTCTGAGGGAAGTCACGGTGACGCGCAGGAGATGGAGATCGCCAGCGACGCGGTGTAGTTGCTTGGCCAGTCGACAGTTGATCGGCATCGTGGGCACGACGGTCTTCAGAGCGGGAAGAAGCGGGACGAGAAAAGTTCCCGAAGCCGGAATCGCTATGACGGCAATAGCGAGCAATGTGACCTGGTTCTCTGCAGCGGAAGCAAATAGGTCGACGGTCGGCCATGCGCCACAAGTCAGTTCGGCGAACTGGTGGTCGTCTCATGGAATCCCGTTGCCACCAAGGTACGGCCGCGGGTCGTGGCTGGAAGGGTGTCGCCACAAATGACGGTGGAGGACGACGGACCACATCAGCGTAGCTCGCTGGATGTGGCTCAGGACCTGGCGCCGGTGGTGTAACGGCTTGCCTCAACTCCTGGCGGACGATTTCGGCAACAGATGCGACGGGCGGTTTGGTAGGAGGGACGCAGAGGGCCCGAAGTTCCTCACGAAGTATTTCCCTAATCATTTGTCGCAGGGAACTTTCATTCACGGCAGTGTTCTGAGCTGCAGCACTTACTGCCGTGTGGTTCGGCAGGCGGTCAAAGTGTCGGTATCGTTTTCGCAGTGCGCGCTCGATGACAGTCGCCTCTCTTATGAATTCATCTACTGTTGTAGGTGGATTTCGTACGAGGCCCGCAAACACTGGTTCTTTGACACCCTGCATTAGGTGACGCACCTTCTTCGCCTCGGGCATGTCAGGGTCAGCTCGTCGAAACAGACGGATCATACCCTCTGCGTACATGGCGGCTGTTTCGTTGGATTTTTGTGCGCGAGCCTCAATCAGTTGTTGCCCCGCCGCGGTGGTCTAGTGGCTAAAGTACTCGGATGCTGACCCGCAGGTCGCGGGTTCGAATCCCGGCTGCGGCGGCTGCATTTCCGATGGAGGCGGAAATGGTGTAGGCCCGTGTGCTCAGATTTGGGTGCACGTTAAAGAACCCCAGGTGGTCGAAATTTCCGGAGCCCTCCACTACGGCGTCTCTCATAATCATATGGTGGTTTTGGAACGTTAAACCCCACATATCAATCAATCAATCAGTTGTTGTGCGCGATCCCGTCGGTCCGTATTCAAAAATGTGGCGAGGAGCTTTCGACGGAAATCTTCCCGAGATTGGAAAGTAGCCTCGTGGTTCTCGTACCACGTGTGAGCGCTGTCTTTCAGGGCGAAATATACACGGCCAAGTTTGTGCTGTTCGTTCCAGTTGTTAGATACAGCGACCCGTTCGAACTGTTCGAGCCAGTCCTCGACATCCTCGTACTCTTCCCCATGGAAAACTTCAGGAACGCGAGGATGTTCGAGAGTCACCTGGGAGGGAAGAGTGGTCTGCGATGGAAGGGTAGCCGTGGATGTGGTAGGAGCTGCCATGCTGGTTAGAGGCGGAACAGGTACGGACTCCGGACTTAGGCCTAGTAGGCGCCGAGTGAATCGGTGCACCGGAGTCGCGACGAGGGGCTGGGTCTTTGGACTGGGTGAATGGGACCGAGCAAGACTGTCCTGCATCCGGTTGTAGGCTCGAGCACCTCCACCAGTGTCACGACGTCAAAACAGAGGTCTTGCCGTAGAGACCGAGACACCAGAAGCAGGTCGATCTTTTTAATTAGAACGCGCCAGCGAGTTCTTCTTCTTCGTCCATTTCGTAGTCCTTCGTGGCACATGCACAACTGCCATCGTCTTTCTTGGGCAAGCACGTGACAATAGAGTTCGCTAAAGATTATCACTTTTATCGCCATGCGAGTGACGTAACAACTGTCCTCACACACTTCCTCTTCTCCTGATAACTTTCCATCATGCGCATACACGAATCGACTTCATCAACACATGACGTGATCTGTTTCACCATTCATCCACAAACTATACAGACCGATCGACCTCCTTTGGGCATGTTGTAGGAGATATTCAGAAAGATAATTTGAATTGTGCATAGTGTTTTACCATTGATTGAATAAAAGCTGGAAAATCTAATTTAGAACTGGCAATGTAAAGTACTGTATTGTAACCCCCTGGCCCTCCTCCACCCTCTTTTTTTGCTCCGAAAGACTTTTAGTAGAAAGAATGTACATTTTTAGGGGGTCACGCATACCTACAATCGCGGAGGGAATCAGGCGGCACTTGGAGAGCCTTCGTTGAAAAGTTGCAGCGTTTGAGTCACCCGATGTAAGGCCGCAAGATTCAGTTGAAACGAAAAGGAAGCTAAAAAACAAACAAACAAAAAAACAGATGGAACTTCAGGTGCGCGTGAAAGTAGGTGAGCGATAGTACACAATTTCTCATAGCGTGAAAAAAGTTGCCGAATTATCGGCATCATGTTGCTTTGGCAATCATCAAAGATCATCAAAAAAGATCATCAAAAACCGGAAATCAAGGAGCAGGCACTACTGATAATGTAATAGATTAACCTAATTACTGGCAAATGAGAGGAAAGAAATGTAAATTTAAGGCACATTATTTTGTTAGATGTCATACGTATCACATACCGTTTCCTCGTTGTAGGAGGAAGAAGAAGGGAAGGACAGGGATGTTAGCCATTCCTTGTATTGCGGTAGAGTGTGCTTAGGCCAGGAGGGACGCTCAAAGAACGTGAAATGTCCGTCAGGTCAGTGGAGGAGACTCGCCTGCTCGACTGCAGAGTGTGCGGTTGCTCAGTTTTTTAACAATACCAAGCAATGATATAAATGCGAGAGGAAACTGATGGGAGCATATATCAAATGGCATGATATGCGATAGGGAACTAACACAAGTATATAAAATGTAAAGAAAAAAAACATGGTCCTCATCGTGTACCTTATAGCATTATCACAAAAAGATGCTGATAATCTTTTCGTAGAAACGTAATATAGAATGTATCATGCTCTGCGTTAAATCTTAATAGATTTTACAGCACATGGGCACGTGTACGTTAGTTATTAATTATGTGATTGTGTGGTGCCCAGTGTTTTCATCTGTACTAGCTGCATCACGTGTAGCGCATGTGCGTTTTGGTTTTCCTTTTGAACCGTGTTGCTTCATTGAAAATACTGACGTCCAAGCTTGCGTGTTAAATTCTGTTGCGTGCGCGCGTCCTGCAAGGCTGGGTTTGTCGCTCTTTCAATTGATATGCCAGCAGGTTGCCGCCATGAATCTTGTGAAACATATTCAAACACAGTAGCAAAAAAAAAGAATACTTCACATTTGTGGAAGCAATAAACACACATTCAACATACGTAGCGCGGTGGCATGGTGTTCTGATGCGTGTTCAATCCCGGCCACAGTAATCGCTATTTGACGAACGCTAAACGGGTGGTCAAAACTTCCCCGAAAATAATAATGTACTGTACGCCACTTGAGATAAGTACCCCCTCTCACGCCACTTTTTTTCACATTTGCAGTATGCATGCTCAATAACAAAGCATTTACGAAACAATTGCCCATTATCTTCTAGTAATTTGATGTGTCATTTTCTGCAATTAGTGCTAAAAGCTCTGAATTTTAGCGCATTATGTAAAAAATTGCCCGCAGCTTCCCTCGGGGGAACACTGAGGAGGATGCGGAGCATATAATTGGTTAACGGGGTGTTAAAGTGCGACTTACTTGGGTCGATGGCTAAATTGGTTAACGTGGTTGTAGGAGGGGGTGTTAAATGAGTGAACACGTACACACGTATGCGAAAGGGCGGCGCTGGTCGAAGGGACGTCGATCATTGTGTTTGTGGATTCGTTGGAATTCATTTCACCGCGACCTTGGACGTCGCCGCGCCGTACAAACCAACCGACGAGCGGCAACTGAGCGAGCGAGCGCCGACCTTGAGTATATATACAGCGCGACGGCGCATGCACTGTCAGCTGTTGAATGTTCTCGAAGCGCGACGGCGCATGCGCGTCCACTGGAGAATCAGGAGGATTGTAGAATGTTCTCGAAGGGGAGAAGCGCGCGCGGCACAGATGGTGGGTGACGGTGCATGCGCGCGTCAGCTGTCGAATGTTCGAGAAGGGGGATAAGCGCAAAGGCGCATGCGCGCGCGTCAGCTGCCGATGTTCTCGAAGCGTGACGGCGCATGCGCGCTACATTATACAGCTAGCGAATGTTCGTGAAGAGGAGAAGCGCACGCGGTGTGTAGAGGAGGAAGGGTGCACATATGGTGGGGGAGTGAAGCGCGCGCGGTGTGTAGAGGAGGAAGGGATGCACAGATGGTGGAAGAAGGAGGAGGAAGCTTGCGGACGGCGCCGCATTACAAGCTTCGAGTATTAGATGCTCCGCATCTAAAAAAAAATAAGACGCAGTAATGAACTTTTGAACTTGTTTCGGTTTCCACGCCACCGGCGCTGCCGCCGCTGATGAAAAGGGGCCGTGCTAGGGTGGCTTGAAGGGGAGGTGTCACCCTAGCCGTGCGCCGCCGTCGATGATATTTGCCGGCTATGGTGGCTAGCAGGAAAGGTGTCAGCATCGGCGCGTCGAAGAGCGCGCGAGAATTCATCCGGATGCGGCGGCGCTGCGGTCGTTTTCGAGATGCCCGTCCTCGCACGTATCAGTCGTTTTTTCGTTGCAAATATTTCACGCTACCCTGCGGATTGTAACAAAGTCTACCTGTCACAATTCTGGCGGCGCGCTGCAAAGCGTGTATTGGCACTGAAAACTAGTGTTTTCAATTCACTTCCTAGTATATCAGCTACGAAGCTTAGAAGATAGAGAATCAAGTTACTTGCCGCGAGCTTGACACTAAAACAAAGTTGGTGCAGTTTTCAAATTTGATGCCACAGTGTTCTCCGTTAAGTCTTAATGCACTTAAAGGTATCGGCAACCATTGCTTATATGACTTGCGCAATCCAGGTCTAATTTTACCAGCAAGACATTTATTTTCTCGAAAACGAGAAACAACATGAAAATAAACACAGCATATGCATTAGAATGAAGAAAACTGCAATTGAAAAGAAACTCATCTAAAGCAAATGAATGAGGCTACTAAAGAGAACAATAAATATACGATAATATATTGGGAATACATACACACATAACATTTAGATTTCATTGGCAAACATAGATACAGTCACAAACCAGTTCATAAACAATTGATTTTCTCCCTTCTAGCCACCATAACCCGGCTATGGTGGCTAGAAGGAGAGGTGTCAGCATCGTCCCGGCCGCGCCTTGAAAGGAGGCGTGCTGGTATTTCATTCCGCTGAGGAGCACAAGCCGCCACCGTGATCACTCGAGAGCGCTTGCCAGCCCCTAGCGCGGTACTTTTAGTCGCTTGCTCGTGTGCTCCCAAGTCACAACGTCTGCTCTTTGCCTACATGGGCTTGTTCGGGATCAATACGTGCCAATGTGACCACGCAACAGTGTTGAGTATACAGCAAAGACACTGTTTTGCACCTGGATGCAATGCGGGATATCCTTTGACCCGCAAACA
Source organism: Rhipicephalus annulatus (assembly GCA_013436015.1). Lineage (NCBI taxonomy): Eukaryota > Metazoa > Arthropoda > Arachnida > Ixodida > Ixodidae > Rhipicephalus > Rhipicephalus annulatus. The sequence goes on along the minus strand of WOVY01014538.1, from coordinate 948,793 downwards.
AGGGAATAAAGCATCTCTCTTTTCTGCTCCCGCCGGTGATAAACAGCTCAAGGCCTGGGAGCGTACGATTTCTCGCGCTCACAAACCACTGGAAAAGAACTTCATTGTGTGCGAAGCTCATTTCGACGAAAGATTCATCGTTCGTTGCTACAAGCATGTTACCAACGGGTTCTTAGCAACTTGTGAAAAAAGCTGTGCCTAAGGACGGTGGGTTCCTGAGTGAATCAAATGCCGAAGGACTCCACGTCACTCTAACCAGCACTCTTTCTATCCGGCACTATGTCACGAAAACCTTGGGCCATAAATACTTGACGACGTCTCGCCTCGGCCAAGACGCACTTAAAATATTTTTTTTTTGAATTTTGAAGCAAATGTCTGGCTCGTATTATCACCCTTCACCCACACAATTTTCGATATATGTGAATTGCCTCAGTTTTTACAGTTTGGCACAGTCATCCTCCAGTGGAAACATACGTTCTGGAGTTCCGAGTAGCCTTTTATGTGTGGGCATCCACAATAATTCAATAACATTGCAGAATAAGCTGGACGAGTTGCTAGGTGCGGGGCGCCTCAATGTGGTTCGTGAAATTATAGTTGCTTGTGAAGCCCTGCCGGACCACACTGATCTCATTGGACGGAAATGTGGCTCCTGGATTACTTATTACGTCAGCGGCTATGTGGCCCGGAAGATGGTGAAAAAGACGAAGTGCAACGAATGTAGCAGGTTGTTGCTTCACTCTGAAAATTCCAGCTTGCTTCCGGCAGAATCATGCCTTCTGTACCCATCCGAGTCCTTAACAGACCTGATTGATTGATTTGTGGGGTTTAACGTCCCTAAACCACCATATAATTATGAGGGACACCGTAGTAGAGGGCTCCGAAAATTTGGACCACCTGGGGTTCTTTAACGTGTACCCAAATCTGAGCACACAGGCCTACAACATTTCCGCCTGCATCGGAAATGCAGCCGCCAATGCCGAGATTTGATCCCGCGACCTGCGGGTCAGCAGCCGAGTACCTTAGCCACTAGACCACCGTCGCGGCGGGGCGAGACCTGATCAATGCTCTATGGAAGGTTCATTAACCTATTACTTCAGTTTCACAAGTTGAAAAGTGACAGCATAACAGACCTTATCTCTTGCTGTCTGTGATGAGGTTCAATATGGTCTGCCGTGAACACCACAAACAGGAAGTGCACGACAAATCAGATAAGTAGACTCTTTACACTGACTGGAATATATTTTCTCGTTGCTGGAGAAAATGCGTCCAATAAAAAAAATGAGAGAGAGAGAGAGAGAAATGAAGTTCTTGAAGTGGAGACGTATGACTTAATTTAATTGTCATAGTGTTAACTTAGTGAACAAGGTCTTATTTTAAGTCCCACTCTGTTGTTTCTTATGATTTTACTATTGGCTTGTTCACATTGCTACAAATCTTCCATTAACAACTGTCATGTCCCTGTCTGGCTGTGTTTCACATACGCAGAAATGAATTTTTTTCGTGAACTGGTTTGTGACTGTATCTATGTTTGCCAATCAAATCTAAATGTCATGTGTGTATGTATGCCCATTGTATCATCGTATATTTACTGTTTTCTTTAGTTGCCTTATTCACTTGCTTTAGCTGAGTTTCATATATCTTGAGTTTTTTTCAACCTTAAATCATGTATTGTGTTTGTTTTTTATGTTGTTTTTCGCTTTCGAGAAAATAAATGTCTTGCTTGTAAAATTAGACCTTGATTGCACAAGTCCTAAATGTTACAGTTGCCGATACCTCCACGTGCATTGAGACTTCACGGAGAACACTGCGGCATCAAATTTTAAAACTGCAGGGACTGTTTTCGTGTCAAGCTCACGGCAAACCACTTGATTTTCTATCTCGGCGTGCGCCGACGACTCAAAACGAACCCCACGCGGCCACAGTGTACTAGAAGGGGGCAGTGGGGTGAACGAGGCGGCTGCGCCGCATCTCGACTGATTCTCCGGAGGGTGACAGTAGCGGTGGCGCTGTTGTCTTATGGTACTGAAGATCTCGGGAGCGTCTGCATTGGGGTCGTGTGCGCCGTAGCCTGCGAAAGCGTCTAATTACTCGTTTTTAGCGCGTTTAATGCGTTCCTGAGCCTTTATCAGTAAACGCACCTGCTACATGCCATGGTGCACGAGTGAATATGTAGGCACGCTGAAATTGCGTCGATACATTCACAGTTTAAAGAGCCTGCCTACCCACACACACAAAAAAGAAAATGTCAATCGGAATTTGCACGGATCCGCCTAGCTTCTCACTCAAGCAGCGCTTTGGGCTGCGTTACATCATAAGTGGCTACTGGCAAACCACAAAGAGAGGAGAAGTATCAATACTGCTATTAAATGATACGCTAGTTTTGTCAGCAGTCTCTACGATATGCAGAGCACAGTGTTCCTTGTATGAGCCTACATGCGCTCGATCGTTTCACGAGAAACCCGAGTATAAAATACGTTGTTACGACATTTATATCGGTGACGACTCAATTTTATCATGCCAGTTTTGAGGAAGATAATAATTATTGCTTTCGGAAAGGCTTATTACATATTGAAGATATTAAAAAACTCACAAACATATTAAAAAGTGCCAATTGTATATATAGCCTGTCTGCTAATCTGGGTAAATTCATTGTAACCAGTTCTCATTTTGTATCGACAGCTTAAATTGTGCTGATTCTTAAATCCACAGCTTAAATTGTGCTGATTCTTAAATAATCTATTGGCGTAACGCCCATTGCAAGCCAGCAAATTTATGACGACGTTTTGTATTAAAAGTATAGTTCTATTATTAAGTGTCAAAAGTGTAGGCAGGCAGTGGTGCATCTTGTTTTGAGAAATTTAACTTGTATACGTACACAGTGAACACACACACACACACACACACACACACACACACACACACACACACACACACACACACACACACACACACAAAGTTCATATGTGCTACGCGATGCCACACAGGCTCATAAGGAGTGTGCCACACTCGCCGCCGCCATGGCTACTGGGGGCGCTGACTGACACTCCCACGTTTAAATTCACATATAGATCCAATAAAGTGGCTGGGAGGATAGCCGCTGTGGTAACTCAGTGGTAGAGCATCGAACACGTTATTCGAACGTCGCAGGTTTGGATCCTGCTCACGGCAAGTTATCTTTTCACCCACTTTTCTTTCCTCACATTTTACATTACAATTGATCTAATAACTTTCCCTATTTTGTCCTTGACATTATTGTATGTTACAAGCCCTTAAGTATGCACTTCTTTCTCATACATACATACATATATATATATATATTATATGAGAAAGAAGTGTAGCTAAGGGAAAAAGAAAAAAAGCGAAAAAATAAACGATTAAGGAGGATGAGAGATACGACCTACTCTTAAAGAATGAAAAAAAAGGAGAGAAAGGAGGGTGGTGGTGGTAGTGATTAGAGGAAAGACGCCTATTTTCTGCAGTCCGTTAGGGAGTACGGCGCAGCATCTAGAGAGGAGGGAGAGGTATATTCACTTCGCGACCCTCTGAAGAGATAACATTCCCCATCTTTCCAAACGCCGCTTAGCACACTCCACCGCTCATTTGTTAATATCCCCACGTTCATCCTCGAAACCCAGCGCCACATGCAACGGATTGTCTCCTCTACATTGGGGTTCGATTTCCTTGCACTCCACCACAATGCGTTCGATTGTTTCGTCCGCACACTCACAGACTCTACGCATCACATCCCGATGATCACTGTCAATAGTCCGCTGGCGCTCCAAGGTGCGCAGTGCCACAGCTCGCGCCTCGAAGAGCAGGCTGTTTCCAAGGCTATCGTCAAATATGGACACCGCGCCGATAGTCCGCGTGTGTTGTCCATATATGGTCATAGAGCTTTTGCCCCCCCCCCCCCATCCTCTGCAGCCACAGCTCCTCTACCTTCTCCTGGACACGGTCGCGCACATTCTTCACATATTTCTGCTTTGTGTTCGCCTGTATAGGTGCCGTGAAGAGCTATGCATATTTCTCAAGGCAGTATATGCGGTTTGTCCAGTTGGTGCGCATACACATCGCTGAGAGGTAGTCAAGGACCAGTCGGGCAATTAAGTCGCTCTTCCCGCAAAAAAGGCAAGTGGCCACAATAGGTCAGTTTGCTTGCCGCCTCCCGTGCCTCGAAGGTAGACCACCTAAGGTCTCCTTGAACAGCCTCAATAGCTACTGCCCAATGCGATCCCAAGGCAGTGCGACGGAGCTCTTGCTGCCGTCGTTCCAGCCATTCCCTGGTCGCATAAGACAGGCAGACAACGGTGCTGCAGAAAGTCAGTGCCAGCACATGCACAAGCTTCCACATGTCACGAACTAGGAGATATCTGTTGAATCGATCCCCATATGCTTCTGCGCCAGAGAACACACTGTGCCTGCAGGGTCACCCGTCTATTTCCTCATGTTCCCTATAAATGTTGCCTCCTACACAGAGCGTCACTCCGAGGTATTTTTATGATGAGGAAACCCCAGCACCTGTCCAGGCAGTGTCAGGGTTTTGTTGCCCAGTGTCACACCCACCAGCTGTACTACAGTCGTCTTCTTGGCGTTATAGCAAAGTCCCAGCTTTTCGACTTCCGCTGCACAGATGTTGAGTAGTGCCTGCATGTCTCGATGATTTTCTGTCATTAAAACCATCTCATCTGCAAACGCTAGTCCCAGTACCTTGCGATCTTCGTCAATACCGGTAGTACTGCATTTCAGGCTGAAGCCAAGAGAAGACTTCTCTATCGCTCGCTCAAGTCCGGACACATACAATAGGATATAGTAACGGTGATAGTGGGCAGCCCTGACGGAGACCCCTCGAAACCTCCATGAATTCTGTTGCGACCCCAGCAAAAAACGTCGTAAGCATGTAGTAAGCATCAAATTCAAGGCAGATTTTATTTGATATTAAGTCACCGAATTTCGTCTCTGTAGGTTATTTCATCAGAAACAAGTATCTTTTTATTTATGATCATACGCGGGTTTCCTTCACAACTAAAAAAAAAGTGCACTCGTGCTGCTCCTTTATATAGTTCGGCCGTGGAGGCAACTACCTACTACTACTACTACTACTACTACTACTACATACATCGCGGAGCACGACCCACGGCTTACGGAGCTTCCCCCCTAAAAAGATCAGCAGCTGTCACGTGCTGCCACACAACTGTATTGTGGGGGAAACGAGTTCCAGGCCCCACCTGCATGAGTGAGCAAACGGCTTGCACACCTCCTCCTGCTTCAGAACTCTCCGACTTGTTTATGCTCCAATTTTTCAGTAAGGTCGCATTTGCAGATGATTTTTAAAATGCCGTGTTTTGATGCTGGTTTGTCTTTTTTCAAACGAAAATAAGTTGCAAGTGCCAGTCTGTGTTATGGCCACATTTCTTGGCAATGCTAAGCTAGAAGCTTTTATGTGTCATGTTTGACACTAATACCATGTAGTGCCATCATCACCATCATCATTTCTCAATCACCGCGCCGCGCCTCTCGCGCAGCTGATGCTAGCTGGAGCTACGCGAGGATTAGAACAAGCTAGCGCACTTGGTGTGTCGGACGTGGACAGCCACCGCGGCTCCATTTGAGGCGTGGAATAAAGTGGCGAGACCACGTTCGCCGACCACGTTGGCCGTCGCCTCGTCTTCCTCTCTTGCTGCAACCAGTTAACTGACAAATATGATGTGACATAGTAGTGTATATAACGCCTTGTAAAGCATATTCAAATATAATAATAATAATAAATCATATAGTTTGGGTTTAACCCCTTTTTGCATGAAAAGTCATTTATAATATTTTTTGGCTTTTATTATTGATTGAATGAACCTAAACGTGTACAAAAAAGTTTTAGAGTAAAAATTTCTGTATTATGAAGATATAGCTTTGTGCCAAATATGGCACACCATGAAGATGGGGGAGCATTCTAGCTGCCATGGGCAAAAAACATACCACCATAGAATGTGGTTTCTTTAGTGCGATTTGTGGAATAAAATTAAGCAGTTGTTCAGCATTCAGGCACATATGATTGTTGCACTTTCTGCATCTTACTAATGATTTCTCTGTGCAAGACTGCCACTTAAATCTCTGTCTTTTCTCATTCAATTCTGGCCAGTGGCCGGCTTGGTCAGATCGGGCGTCATTAGTGGGCATTGGTGCAGCCGGTCTCCGTGCTTTTTTTTTGGCTTGAACCTGGAATTCGGTGTCTTCTCTGGAAGGCCTTCCCAAACGCTTTTTGGGTAGGTGCTTGTTGTGAGAGGTAAGGCATTTTACAATTTCTGCTTTGAATTGAGCCAGCGGTAGTAATTTCTTCCCAAGCTGCTCCTACACCCTCCTGTACAGCTGCTGCTACTAAGTCTAGCATATGCGTTTCTTCGACTTTTTCTTCCTGATAGCACTTCTTTGTCATGATGTGCATGCGGTAAAGTCAAAGCAGTGAGTCCACAAGGTCGACTCCGCCCATGTGTCTGGTGTAGACCTTTACTGCGCAGGGGCAAAAATTTTAACGAAACTCTATGGTTAAGGTAAACCAGCGATTTGTCTTTTGGACTGGATTCCTCCCAACAAAGCTCGACAGAAATGTCTCGGGGTGATTATCATACAAACACAAGATAACTCCATATCTATCGTGGTTGTGAGTTGCTCTCAAGCACCATGCCTTTTATATTTCAGTTCCCTCTTGCTTTTCAGGCGGCAGTTTGGTAGACTATTCGCCCTCACCATACCGAGCAACAAAATTCTACCTTGTGATAGAGGGACCTGCGATAACGTAGATGCATTCATTGCGCTGCTGTGCTACACCTTCACCGCATAACACCTATATCCCCTCCCGTGCAATTTCCTGCTATCTGCAACAAGGTAAATTCTAGTTAGCGGTGCTGAGCTGCAGTCGTGGAGAAAATTGAATAACCGAAGCTTGAAGGCTACGCATTACATATATTTGTTTTGCATTTTACTGGACAGATGGCACCACGATACTAATTTTATCTTTCAAGTTCATGTGCCAAATTTGGCACACACCGATTTCGGGTTCTCTGGTGTAGTTGTGGAAGAACTTCTGAATACTAATAATGAGCTTGAATTTGAGACCATAAGGTATGCCAAAATATTTTCTATCTTTGTGAGGTGAAAATGTTCACAAAAGAATTATCAATTTCTCGTGTTTACCCCCTCCAAGTTGCACGTCCCATCCCAAAATGCACTTGCTTTTGTTTTGCTTATTGCTCAAGAGATATAGAATTACTTGCCCATCACAAATGCGCATAACTATCAGAATTACTCCAACGGCATCACATTCTCAAATGGGCAGCCCACACCCGCAAAAAAAAAAAAAAAGGTTAAATGGCATGTGCCAAATATGGGATGCCATGCAATAGAGGGTTAAGGTCGGAAAACCACAATATGAATATCAGGGACGCCGTGGTGGAGGGCTCCAGAAATTTCGACTGCCTGAATGTGCAGCTGAACTCAAGTACATGGGCCTCAAGCATTTATTGCCTCCATCAAAAACGCGACCGCGGCCTTCGAAAGAGCAGTCGAGCACCATAACCCCTAGACTACTGTGGCGGGTGTCAACACACAAAAAAAAAGCATTCAAAACATGTCAAAGCTTTATTATGCTTAGCAAGCTTCTGAAAATATTGTGTACTAAAAGTATACCACACTCTTTTTTTGAAATGGTATGAAAATTAGTCTACGCATTTTAAGTGTACCAAACTATGTACAATACGTTGGAACAGTTAACTACGCCAGTTTCAACAAAGCACTTTTGAAAATGTGACCTTGACAACTGGCACAAGCAAAGGAAGATCTCTGCAGGCAGCCCATCTATTTCATATGCACAGAAGTACTGTAAAAGCCACCTTCACAGTATGTTGTAGATGGCACCTATGCAAATCTGGTATGGCATGCTAAGTGCTTATTATGGTTAACAGCAAACCCTATACGCATTAGAAAATGAGCTACATTCACTCTTTTTTTTTCTATCACACACAACCATGCCAAGCTATCAAACACTCAACCAACACACTGAATCTGCACTACTGGAAGGCTTGGCCATCTTGGTCTTTTATCACTGCTTACAGTTGTGTTGGAATATAAAGGAGTCCGAAGTAGCAAAGCATGGTTGCCAGCATGCACAGCACTGGTTCTTCCAGTTCACAGGAACAGTTACACATTGTTAATGCTTCACTGACACGCAACAGATGGCGTCTGCATTCTGTACACAGCGACAATAAAACAAGAGGCTATACTTTGAACACTGGAAAATGTAGACATGTGACAGTATCTATGTCACCCAACATCAGGCAACAGGAACAATGACTGCAGATGGCAACATTAGTTACCCATAGGCACAATTAGACATTTTGACATGTAATGCACGTGTGCCCACTGTCAATAAAACATTACAGATATTCTTTACAAATCAAGCAGAACTGCCTCTTGTCCAATTAAGTCACACCATAGAGCAGTGCTAACAAGTAAAAGCCTGTAAGATGGACTTCTTGCAGGCTGTGACACACAACAAAGGCAGTGTCTTTCAGTGTCTTTCAGAGAACGTCTAATTAAAGTACTACATAAAATTGCTGAAAAAGAAAAAAAAAGGACACTGGTAATAAGTTTCAAAAATTGAGGCACTTTTGAGCCATTGCACCACAAAGCACTGTCATACAGTACCTTTGTGCAATAAAATAAAGTTAGAAAGCTTCTGCGATGAAGTCTTCAGACCCCTTTACTAGTAAAACAACAAGACGCAGGCAAAATGTACAGTACAGTATGAAGCTGCTTGTAACTATGTCACAGAATCAGCTTCGAATATTTCTGATTGGGTTGAGCTAAGCACTTAAAAAGAAAAAGGAAAGCATGAGATGATATCTATTCAACGTAATTCGTACACTTCATTACCACATATAAGCAGCTGACAATACAGTAGCTGACATAGCAATGTGCCTGACACGTTAAGAGTCTTCCTGGCATTTCGCCACCTGTTCTTGACTATGGCGATGTAGAGCATTTCTCCTGCATGAAACAACTATAACGACTCCTGGAAAGGTTCCCAGAGAACAAATGCCCTGAGGCATACACCACAACAGCAAACAACTCTTACTACTGACAGGCCTTGGTTTCAAAAAATATCCCTCGAAGCAATGAGAAAAACAATACTACCAGTGTTAGACCTTTGTAGCGCATATCAAGATCCTAAGTTCAGTAGCTTGGATGATATGAAGTGTCTAAAGTTCGTGGAGGTCCTTGTAGTGTCACTTGTTCCCGATCCATGTTGGCATATTCATTGAGGAACGTACTTGTGCCATAGAAGCGCTCCTGTTCTTCGCACTGGCGTGCAAAGTCTTCCTCCAGTTTCTGTAGTTACAATTCAGAAGTGCAAGGAAGATGTATATTAGAATGTGTATGGCACTGTCAAGTGAATAGTAAAACCCTCAGCAACAGTCCCCTTGTGATGATACATAACCGAAAGGTGGACCCTGTAGCAGACTGAAAATGGTGAGATGGCATCAGGTTAGTTGTGACCAAAAAGAAGGAAAATACAGCCTCAATTTGACTCAAAAGCTTTCATGACATGCATTTTGGAGTAAAACCTGAAGTAAGATTAATCTTGACTCATCCACCAGTTGTGGCAAGCATCAACACCACAACCATCAGCTTATTTTATGTTCATTGTAAGACAAAAGCCTCTCCCAATTATCTCCATTTTAATTTATCCTGCGGGATCTGGTTCTGTTTGCGCCCGAAGGCTTCTGAACTTCATCCCCCCTCTTCCATCTTCAGCTTCATTTTCTATCTCTCGGCATCCATTCAGCCATTTTAACTAAGCATCAGTTATCTGTACTGTGGTTTATGTTGCTGGGATGCTCGCATCCCTCAATTTATTACTAACAGGCCTTGATAAGATTTATTTTGGAAAATATAAAAGACAGAATTCCCCATCGTTACTAATGCTAACAATTTAAATCAATTTGCTCAAACATAGGCATAAAATTAGTAGTATCCAGTTCCTACATAACATCACAAAACAGGAAAAAGGCTTTAGTTACCCTGTTATGTAACTCCTCTAAAAGCATAAACTAGGCACAGACACAACTTCTCCATAACACAAATTTTTGCTAAAACAATCCCGCATGAACAGCTTTTATTTGTGCACCTCAACCGAACGGAATTCCCTCCCTCTTCATGTAATTAAATCTAGAGCTATTCAAAAGAGCTGAAAAAGCATTTTCAGCAAAATTTAGGACAAACCTTGGGCAGTTTTTGAAACTTGTGGGAATTGAGGCTAGCCCGCTGCCTTTGCGCGGGCTTTGCCGTCTTTTCTGCCGTTCTCATGTCCCGACATGTCTGCCCTCCCTTGCTGTCTGCCGTGGTGGGAGAGCGGAGTGACGTTTAACTCCCTCACCCGGAAGCGGATGTTGACTGTGGCGCCGCGCGCGGGGACCCCCGAGAGGTTTTCGCGCGCTGCGTCGGGAGCGGTCAGATACTCTCCGGGACAGCAAGCGGTGAGCCACGCAATCTTTTCCGTCCGTCGGCTCCCGTCGCTCGGGGGCTCGTCGGACTTCGCTGACGGCGCCTCGCGCCCGCGGCGAACACTCACCCTTTGTTGCCCCGCTGCGTACGCAAGGCCGAAGGACGGTACGGTGTCCTAGTGCGTGGCCTCGCTACGCCGACCCGTCTCCCTTCGAAGCCAACGCGAGCGCCTTTGCCCTCGCTCGAGCAACCGGGCCTTTGTTCCGGTGTCTCCGTGGATCACCTTTACCGCGGAGACGTGCTCGTGGCACCCCTGTGTAATACTTTGTGCCCGTGGCGTGGATAAGCCTACTTGCTTTCCCGCCGCGCCTTTTTGGAACGGGCTGTACTGCGTTTGGTGTTGCCACAATAAAGTGTTGCGACTTGAGCAGTATTGTGTTTCCCGCCACGGCGACGGTTAACGCGTGCCCTGCGGCTCGCTAAGACCGGACCCACGCTGGTGGCCGTACTCCTTCGAGATACGTGTACGCCACAAACTGTTAGTCATTGGGAGATGGGATTAAAAAAATTTAGTTAATCTCTAGGCTAGGGCAATGAAACTTTTTTTCCGTATACATATGCTTTTAATGCTTATTTCAAATATGTAATTTGTTTCATATCAAGTTGCACAGTTTGACAATGTGTAAAGTGTAGTTTATTTTGGAGTAACTTTTCATGCCTATTCTCAGGCAATACTAATTGTTTACATTAGGTTTGTATTAATTATACAGGCGACATCGAATTTTCAGGATATACTTGCCCCTTCATATGTTGAAGAATATCTAAACAAAATTTTATCCCGATCTGGCTCTCAGAAGTACCAAAAACATATCTAATCTCCAGAAGTTTTCTGAAAATGGATCCTGAGAAAACCCATTTTAAAAGGGCCCTAAAACACTTTTTCAAGTAACCATGTAATGAATTCACCAGAAGAGCTTATTGCCTTACGAATTCAAAGCCGCAAAAATTTTAAGAATCCATCCAGTGCAAGTGAAGTTACAAAGATTGTGGGGGTGCTAACACCCCCCCCCCTGTAAAGTTGTCTGCGCCGCGTGGCGCACGTGTCTCGCCCCAAGGCTTCATTTCGGTGGTGACCACCACCGGGCGATAGATGGCGTTGTGTTCGCTTTGAGTACCATTGTTGGTAGAGTGGTAGCGCCGGTGGTGGCCCCTGGCGGAAGGCAGGCCTTGGTGGTAGGCGAGAGTGGAGCGAGCCTCTTCTGCGCGTGGCGGCTGCCGCGAACGGTTGTCTGGAGCGTGGATGCCCGGTGCTCGGCACCGCGGGCTTCGCGCCGGGGTCACACGTGGAAAGTCAGGCGTTGGCGACGCCGCCTTGGGTATGTGTTAGTGTGTGTTTATCATGTTATTGTGTGTTTAGTGTGTCCCTGCGTTATGTTGTTTGTATGGTAGCGTGTTAATTAAAATGATGTATCATTCGGCGGACGATATCGTCGTCTAAATTAGTTAATAAATCTATTATGTGGTGTACTGTGTACCGACCGTGTTCACTGTGTCCGTTCACTCCGAGAGCGTGGCGTGGCCAAGGCGGTCGTTCGCCGCGCGGAGACCCCACACTGGCTGCCCAACGTGGAGCTCTTGGAGTATCGGACGACAGTTTTTGCAGTTCGGTACAAGGATTTTGTTAGAGCCGGAGTAGAGTAGGCCTAGGGGGGACTTCTTTGCTAGCGTCGGTGGTGGGCTTTGTTGAGAAGCGAGGAGATTGGTTTTGTAACAAGTTTGAATTTGTCGGCAGGTTGACTTTCTATTTATTTTTTTGCTCGCAAGTGTTGTTATCTTTTGTTGTTGTTAGTTTTCAAAAACGTTGTTGAATTAGGACGAGAGCCATGCGGTCCGCATCCTGGGGTGAGCAAGGCCTAGAGCACGTGGTTTGTAGGCCAGGCCCGAAGCGAGTGAGTACGGAAGCCTCGTGGGTGGTCCGATTTTCTGTAAATAGCTTCTTCTATATCTTTGGGCTCAGGGAGCCGGGCGTCGTTGCTGTCTGGTATTGCGGCTCGACGCCGAGGCGTCGTGACACCGCCCGGGGCGGTGGACGCCGATCGCTCGGTAAGCTGCTGTGTGCGGCGAGCGATAGGGCCACCTTACAGAGTGGACGTCTCCTCGCGGCTGCCTCTTCTGCGCCTAGGCTGGGTGCTGGGTGGATGCCGGTTGTTGCCGAGCGACTCATTAGGCCTAAGGCTCTGCGCAGCCGCCTGTCGCACGTGGCACAACTAGGTGGATCGTGGCGTTGAGGTGTCGCGCTCCGCTTCCCTCACTTTTTTTTTTCTTGTGAGCACGAGTTAGGAAAAGTGATTTTTGTTTTAGTTTGATGGGCGTCTCGGCTGCCACCGATGTATTAGCTAGCAGTACTGACCACCGTACCACGTGGCCGAAAAGCCTGAAGCTCCCTCCCCTAGGCCGCGCTCCTTTGGTTTCTTTCGAGTTTTGTTTTTTGTTGATGTATTCAGCAGGAGGGATGTCATCCACGGCCGGCTGTCCTGCACATCGTCAGCGTCGTTGGCCAGGAATGCGGTCGTGAGGTCGGGCGATGGAGATGCCTGGGACCTGCGCAACTGCCTGCAGTCCGGCGCCCTCGCGAGTGCTAATCGCAACTGGAAGACGTGTCGGCGCAAGCGACGGATCGTCGCGCCGACGGCAACGTTGCTGTTGCAGGGCCGGTACTCAGGTGAAGTCTAGCCGGACAGTGTAGCAGTGTCGTCCAGCGGCGGTGTCGTGGTGCAAGGACATTATGGTCGTGCGATATCATTTTTTTTGTTAAAGCTTGTGTAGCTAATTTTTGATTTCGAGATATGGTTTGTTTTAAGGTTGGGGGAATGTGAGGGTGCTGACACCCCCCCCCTGTAAAGTTGTCTGCGCCGCGTGGCGCACGTGTCTCGCCCAAGGCTTCATTTCGGTGGTGACCACCACCGGGCGATAGATGGCGTTGTGTTCGCTTTGAGTACCATTGTTGGTAGAGTGGTAGCGCCGGTGGTGGCCCCTGGCGGAAGGCAGGCCTTGGTGGTAGGCGAGAGTGGAGCGAGCCTCTTCTGCGCGTGGCGGCTGCCGCGAACGGTTGTTTGGAGCGTGGATCCCCGGTGCTCGGCACCGCGGGCTTCGCGCCGGGGTCACACGTGGAAAGTCAGGCGTTGGCGACGCCGCCTTGGGTATGTGTTAGTGTGTGTTTATCATGTTATTGTGTGTTTAGTGTGTCCCTGCGTTATGTTGTTTGTATGGTAGCGTGTTAATTAAAATGATGTATCATTCGGCGGACGATATCGTCGTCTAAATTAGTTAATAAATCTATTATGTGGTGTACTGTGTACCGACCGTGTTCACTGTGTCCGTTCACTCCGAGAGCGTGTCGTGGCCAAGGCGGTCGTTCGCCGCGCGGAGACCCCACAAGGTTTATCGCATGCTGCAATTGCATTCTCTCTTCTCTTGTCCTAACGAAAGCGCTGGAAGCTAAGCAGGGAGGGATGGCAGGCGCACAGAAAAACGTCACGCGGGCTTCGCGACCTTGAGCACTTTTCTTTTTTGTTTTCTTAGAATGCACAACTTTTTCAGTGTGATCGCGCATGCACGTGCGGACAAGTAGCCACCTCCCGTGGCGATGTCTGTAACGAGTGAGCGCGCCTTGTTCATATCAGCAATGGCTGACAGATGGGTCAAACTGTGATTCTTGGGCATATAACGTGATTTGTCGAGAAAAGAGGAAGCAATTTTTAGCTGACTTTATTTATTGTGAATTCCAGGCCGCGCACTGTACTATAATATTTGTCTCGCTTGTTGTCTGGAGCCTCTACTACCAATCGGCAGCGTTTTCTGACCATGGTCAAAAAGTGTTGCAGGGCCCCTTTAAAGGTAGAAGTCAAAGCTCAACTATGCGGCAAAGATATGTTTATTAAATCGTTTTTTTCGATCATAAGAGCTTGGCAATATTTGTTATTTTCAGCATGTCTCTTTAGTGAACTCTTCACGGGAAATGCATTGTGAAGTAGCCAGGTGAAAATTTTCAGGGGGCCCTAGAAAACGAGCTCTCTTTAGTTTTTAGTAGCCACCTTGACGCTCTTTAAAAGCGGTTTTGCTTTACTTCGACTTTAAAAAAACTGTCTACCACTCGGAAAATTTTTTTCAATTGTGGCACTAATGAGAAGATCCTTCATCACATCGCGACGAGTATGCTTTTGTCCCATAAAAAAGGAATTACAATTTTAACTTGATGTTGAAATTCAACGAAAAATTACCGCTAGCGCCACCCAACAGCAACGTGGTGAAATCTACTGGCAGGACAAGAAATCCTAGCAGGCAGACTTAGTTTGCTTAAAAACAAACATGTATAACCTGAAATCGTATTTTATGTACTTGAGGCGGCTTTAGGCTGCGCCAAAGACTAATTTTCGCTTTTTTTCTCACGCGTTTAAACAGGCCCCTAGAGGTTCTGCCAGCGGTGTGTTCGCTTGCCTGCATGCAAACGGCGAAGAAACGCGAGCACAGTCTCCGCCGCTGTTAATAAGAACAACAAAAAGTGTGTGCGTGACTTAAATGACCACAAAGTACTTGTTTTATTAATAAACAAAACTCGATGAAGCCTGCAATGAACACATGCGGTTTCAGTTTTTGACTTTTACTGGCATTGCAATTGTCATTGCCTCCATCGATCAGTGTTTTGAACATTCATCCCACAGATGAAAGGAAACTGAACTCAGCAAAATTCTGTTTTAAAATTTTCTATGCACTTTCCTGAGAAATTCCCGCAAGATTAGACACTTTAGATAGTACGCTTCTTATTGCATCACTAAGCAGAAAAGCAGTGAAGGACAGTAGACAGTCTTTTTAATTACAATCTTCAAGATTTGTTTTTTGTAGGGAAAGTTGAGAAACCAAACTTATGAAAGCAAATAAAAACAAAAATTATGTAATTTGTGAAAAAACTTGCATTTTTTTACTCGCATCTCCCCTTAAGATTAACTTTCGTTATGCTGAGTGCCCAGTCTTTGTTCAATATCAAAGTGAAACTTTAGTCATTTTTTCTTTATTGTGTCACGTCTTGGTTCACTAATGTTTTTGCATGAATTTTTAGACAAGAATATCTTTTATATTATTGTGCCAAACAAGCATTTCTTGTAGTGCAATGTAGTTGTAGATTGCATCAGTTTCATGTACAGTTCAGATTTATATATATATTTTTCTTGCATTGTCTGTATCCTTTCATTATGTTGTCACTGCATTGCCCCTCTTCGATGGGCCAGCATTTTGGCCTGCAGTATGAACGAACGAATTAAAAAAAAAAAAAACACATTTATTTCAGCATGTCACTCCTGTGTACTACAAGCGGGCTTCACCATGGCAGATGGGCTAAGCCGAGATGGCACCATTTTTTCTGAAATGGCACCACTAGAAGGCGAGGATACATGGATACTAGGCCTGTGCGAATAGTGAATTTTAGGTTCGAAGCGAATACTAGTGATTTTGGTCGAATAAATTCGAATCGAATTCGAAAGGTATATATACTGCATATTATAAACAAAAAGGGGGCATATTTGTCATGACCAAACTAACCTGCACAATATTTTTTAAAATTTAAACAAGGCCTGTGCAATGGCAACTTTTTTGCCTCAAAGGAAGTGGCAACAACTTTGTATAGTAGCAGGACTTTACTTTCAGTACAGTCCTAGTGACATCCAGTAAAATATGCTAGTACAGTCCTAGTGACATCCAGTAAAATATGCTATGTTTTAAAATTTGCTATACTTAGAGCATATAATTCAGTGTAATGAGTTTTTAAACTGAAAATAAAATAAGCAAAAAAAAAAAACACTCGAAAAAAGCATTCGAATATTTGCACAAGCCTATTGGATACACAATCCTAGTCAGCCAGCGAATTTATTCACAGTGTGACTGTAGTGCAAGACCCCATATGTCTTATTTATTCCATCCGCGATGTGCTCTGCACCCCTCCTTTCTTACATAACGCCACCATGTGCATGTGATAATTTTTTTTGCCAGTAATACAGCTGGCAGCAGATAGTTTGTCCATCCCAATGTTGCAGGTGAGTTTTAAGCCAGCATGTGGACAATGGCCGAAAC
Source organism: Rhipicephalus annulatus (assembly GCA_013436015.1). NCBI lineage: Eukaryota > Metazoa > Arthropoda > Arachnida > Ixodida > Ixodidae > Rhipicephalus > Rhipicephalus annulatus. The sequence continues at coordinate 932,176 of WOVY01014538.1, read as the reverse complement.
ATTATTCTGCCATGTCTTGAGTTTCGTCGTGTATTTACATTACACCGAGCCAAAATGAAACTAAGCGCCATGCCCACTGTGGAGGAAACAACAGTTAATGACCAAAGATGAAACTGCAGTCTTTAACTGATGAAGATAGCTATGTGGACAGTGTTGCCTTGTTTCGGTTGTCTGCGAGGGCTGTGCTCTTTTAGATAAAAAATTTGGGGCACTTCGAGTACATCGCGCTTTGAGCCTTATCCAAATTAACTGTTTGTAGCCGCACATGACTGAATTAACAAGTATCATGCCATTAAACAATACATATGCTGGATGGAATCAGAGAACAGATCCAAGTTATCTGAACAGATCCAAATTACCTAATTTTCTAAATTACTAAAGGTCAAAAGGAACAAGCTTTTACTGTACTACAGTAGAATCTCGATGATATGAATTCAAAGGGAGCACGCAAAATATTTGTACCATCCCGAATTCGTATGAACCATAAACAATTTAAAGCTGATCATGAAGTTGAACAAGAACTTTACTGGGGCCAATTACTTCTTGCTGAAAAAAAAGTCCATGATGTTCTTTTGAACATTCCTTCTTTCACCGCCTGCCGATAAAGTGTCACAGTTTCCTCACTCATGCTGCTGGCACTTAAAACACATTAACACTTGGCAGCAAAGGAAGAGGAAGCGGCAAACCTTATTGGAATTTCACTCGCTTCGCCGCGTAAGCGGCTAGAAAAACGCGCCGTGATGCCGACACAGAAAAAAATAGGCCCAGGATAATTCACACGGGAGAGTACATGCAAGACCACCAGAGCGGTCACAAAACCACGTCCGCACCCGTCGAGAATGTTCACATTCATTCTGCACCTCGCATACATGCCACTGCGGCGCCTATACCGCTTGAGAATTCATTCCATTTTGCCCGTTTCCTGATCATTAAGATTTGTACAGAGTTCTGGTTATGCATGCAAGTTTACACCCGTACAAACATTGTTTCGGGAGACATGCCAGCAGAAACAACACAAGCGGATGCAGCGGCGACGACGGATTCAGCCGGCAGTGCAAAAGCGAGGCACGCTAGGGCATGCAGACTTGCTGCTACTGCACCTCCTACTTCTGGTGTTCGCAGTGATCGTAATCCAAACCAGGCCGTGAGCTTTGTCATGCTGCGCAGGTAGTTCGCGACTGCGCCAACGCAAGCCACCACCAACACCTTTGCTGCCATCTCGTTGCTTACATCGTGTGGTTTGAGAGCTAGTGCAGTCGATGTAGGTTTTGTGGTGCAACCAAAGCCGTGATGCAAAAAAGCGATCTGCTATCGCGTGGCGGAAAAATTGGTCTCGGACAGATTTTTTCGCGTGGGCCTTGCGGCATAGTTTTCCGGCCACTTAGGCAGTGAAGAGAGGGAAATTTCCGCGAGTTTTGTTGCGTGCACTCCCTTTGAGGCCAAGTGTCAACGGGACTTTCTCCCACGGACAAGCTGTGTTGCACTGTTCTCGTGCGGTGGTCAATCGCGCGTTAGTATCAGCCACGGCAGCTGGAGATACCATTTGTATAACACTGAATCAAGGCTTATTTTCTGTAATGTAGTTCATTCGAAGCAAACTCAACATTCTCATCATCACAACGTTTGAATCAACTGTGATTGTATCATCGAGATTCTACTGTACTGAAATAAGCACAGGGAACACTGATTTTTTATGAGAAACATAAAAAAGTGGCAAGCTTTAATGGTGGCTCATAAGATGCGTTTCTTTTAATCGTACCTTTCTGGAAAATCATGGTGCAAACACTTGATTCTACCCTGATAACAATGTCGAAAAACCCCTACCCACAGCTTCAGCGGGCCAATCACAGAATAAGTGCAGTATAAAGACAACTTGCTAATTATTACTCAATTTTTTATGCTACTGTGAATGCGCACAAACTATTTTGCAATGCTGCAGAAAGTGTTTTTACTGTTATCAGTTTTCTCACATGCAAATACATTTGAACCCTGTAACAACGAAACTAACGAGGTGCAGAAAAAATTTCATTGAAGCAAAAATTTCATTGTAGTGATATCGAAAAAATATAGCCGATCCGAGCGAGCAAAACAAAGGTATGTTTATTCTCAAAATTCAAAAAGTGTCTGCTGCTTCCTATTCTTTCCCAGCAGCGTCAAGACGTGATTCTCAGCCAGGCATAGCGAGGCCATAGTGAAAAGCACGCTAAAACAACGCCTGAAACCGCCTTCGTGAACGAACCAAACAGTTGCATTAACACATTTACACCAGCAGCTGTCCGCCGTCAAAGTGTATCCGACAACGCCGAGATGGAGACAGCGTATCGTGTAGCAGCAACTTTTGCCTTATTCTATGCCATTCCTATCATTCATCATTCGCGGCTAGCTGATTTTGTTGATAATGCGGACGAACAGCCACTCTGATTAGTAACCGCACTCACCAAGCGCGAACATAAATAAACATCAGAATCCGAAAAGGCATTGTTTCGCGGTTGCACCCAGCAGCTGCGTGAAGCAAACCATGAACTGAGCAACTGAGCTTCAGCTTCGGATCGTCTGCGGCTCATAAGCAAGCCAGTGGCAAAAGCAGGGCAGTCTTATTGCCATCGCTATCGAGCAATAACGTCCGGCGCCCATGCTTGCTGAACAGCGGCGGTTTCCGGTGGTGCTAACGAGTGTTTTAGACTTCGTTGACGCATTTTCAGACTCTGAAAATGCATTGAAATGTTAAAGATTGAGTTTACTACATAGCAATAAGTATCCGAGCCTGGAATTGCATTGTAAAACTTAGTTGAAGAGGGATGACAGAAGAAAAAGTGTTCGTTGTGGCGACAATATTTATGCATTGACTCCTATGGACTGCTGACGGGGAATTGTGAATTTTTCGGTGTAGCGAAGTTTGACAGAAGCGTCACTTTCATGTACTTTTTTAAGTCAATACCTAGCACTATGTCACTTGTACAAGAGAACCTGAAGGGACCAGGAGACACCCATTTGTTCGGGTGTAAACTTGCAATGCTCCATTCAAAAAGAATTTTTGTTTAATGAGGAAGATGTAAAGAAACACAGCTCACAAATATGAAAACAACCAAATTAAATGCAGTTGTTCCATTCAAGTGGAAATTCTGTTTATGCACTGGCTAATTTGACGGACCCATCAATGCAGTATTTTCATAAAATTTAGGGGGCCAGTTTTCGCAGTGTAAACATAATAGCTTAGTCCCTAAACTTTTCTGGCCACAAAAGTGCCACCTCATTTTAATATAGAACTAGCAGTGGCCGTTAGGGGTGCCACAGTAAAAAAAAAGGCCACCCAGTGCTTGTATTTTTTCTTCGCTTATGTGTAGTGGCCAAAAGCAGGCGCCTTTTAGACAATATTCAATTCTGTTTTGCTGTAGCAATTACAGGAATTAAGCTTGAAACTTTAACGTTTTCATAACAAAGACAAGGCACATACAAATAGTCATAATTTTTAAAGCCCTCATAAGCATTGCTTCACTCGTCCTTGCTTTCATTGTGAGCAAGGCTCCCGCCAGGGAAGCTGAAATGACTTTTTTCGCGTTTTTTTTTTCATGGTGGGTGTTCTTTCTTAACTATATTATGTCATTTACTGACCAGATGGGCTTCCATCGAAACCTCAACTTCACAAATACATAGTAAACAACCTCAAATTTAGCTGGCGGTTCCGTGTGACGGCAGACAATGGGCCTAGACCTTTTTACTGCAAAATGTGTCCTTAGTTGATTGATTTGTGTAGTTTAACTTCCCAAAACCACCATATGATTGATTATGAGAGACGCTGTAGTGGAGGGCTCCGGAAATTTCGACCACTCGGGTTCTTTAACGTGCACCCAAATCTGAGCACATGAGACCCCAGCATTTTCGCTTTAATTGAAAAATGCAGCCGCCGCAGCCGGGATTCGATTCCACGACCTGCGGGTCAGCAGCCGAGTACCTTAGCCACTAGACCACCGCGGTGGGGCTGTTGGGGTGCTATCACCCCCTGCAAGGTCGTTTGTGCCTCGTGGTGCACACTTGCTCCGCAGATAAGCTGCGTTTATGGTTCACAACCACGAAGAGGTAGGTGGAATTCTCGCGAGCGTGTCACTTATCTCCATCATCATCATTATGATTAGTGCGTTAGAGCCAACAGTGATGCCTGGCGGCGAGGCTGGCTGGCGGCACATAAGACGTGAGCAGAGCTCTTTGCCGCGTGGCGGCTGGCATTGATGGTTGTCTCCTGACGGGGTCCCACGGGGTGCGGCGACCGTAGGCAGTACCATGTGTTTCCCTAGCAGTGAGTTGAACATTGGCAACATGTCGCCTTTGCGTTGCCTTGTTTGTTCTTATGTTATATTGAGTGCATTGGAAAATATGTGTTTAGCGGGTTGATCCCTAGTGATGTATTTGATTCGACTGGCGATATCGGTGGTCTAAAAGTAGTTCAATAAATGTGTTTTGTTTTGTTGCTTCGACGACGTCTGCTGTGTCCGTGTGTTTCGAGGGCGGGAACTCATTTCGAGATCCCACAAATCCGAACGATCGGGCTGTTTAACAACCACAACAAACGTGATTTTCTTAAAAAAAAATTACTTCTTCAAAGCAGTAAGGTGAATGATGATGCATTACCCTGGAGCGAGAGAGAGAGAGAGAGAGAAAGAGAGAGAAATTCAAAAGAAAAGTTGACAAAACGCTATTCGAACTGGCGACTTGCAGCAATACAGCTTATCTAACAGTGTGTCACCTACTACGCCACCAAAGCCGCATGGCGGTAACATCTAAAACGATTTCCCATTTATGGTAATGGGCTCACTCACTTATAGCATTAGGCCCCGTAAATTATATGACATTACTGTGCTGATTGGTTCCCTCAGTTTAATGATATCCCCATGCTCACGGGCCCCCTCACACTTGTGATAACACTGCACTGACGGGCAGTCCCCGTAGTCAGTGCCTTCTGTTTAAAATATTTCCATCTACCTATATTCCACTGCACTGGCTTTGTGAAGGTAGTACTGCTGCTTGCCTTCCTGTTTTTCTATCAGAATACATGAAATCAATGCAGTAGCAGGAAAGTCTTGCAGCATTTCCCCAGTGATTGTGCTAATAATCATAATAGTTTACCTGCTTTCGTGGTTTTAAGTTGGCCTTCCACTCGCGCAACTCACTGCCATGCTCGTCATCCAGCTGCTTTAGTTTCTGGGTCTCATGCTCCATAAGCATCTTGCGCTTCTCATTCTAGGAAGAGAGAGGAAAAAAAAAAAAGCAAATGCATGATAGTACTATGTCCCTGCTTGTCAGAGCACCAGTACACCAACTCAAACTAAAGGTAGTCAATGAATTGTTTCATTTTACATGTTGACAGGAACTTTAAATAACCATGTTGCCACACAAAAGCCCAAACTGCATTCAATTTAACTGTCTTTCAGGCAACAAACCTTCCACACCTATGTATCACTACGGTATCTTCAGAAGCAAGATTGTCTGCTCTTTTTTTCTGCCTGAAAAAGAATGTGTCCTCACGGTTAATAGGAAAACAAAAGGAAAGTAGGTTGAGCTAAACCAACAGATTGTCCACCTACAACTTTTTAAATCCAAAAGACGCACAAGGTAAGAAGAAGATGAAAGCTCAAAGGAATAATTTTTTTTATTTCGAGAAACTTCCAACTTCCCCTAAATTTATGCCCCCATTTACAAAAAAAATTAACACAGTAATGGAGTAACATCCCTGGTTCACGAATTTTTGCATTTTCCATATGCCTATATGGCTGTCAATCATTTGTATAGAAAATAGGAAATAACCACCAAAGGGCCACTGCTGCAGCTTAATTTGAACAGCATCTGCGAAGATATGATGCTATCGCTATGCAAAATTTATGTATAGTGTTATTTTGCTTCTATACTATGGCTACTGCCAATGTGACAGCAGAGTTACTGTAGCCAAAAACAGATGCCACAACTTTTGAAATTTTTAACTTGTTATCAAGAAGCCTACGATTTTTGAATAACACACACACATGCACACTTGTGGCATGGTTGCGTGTTTGCGCTGTTACTTCAAAAGTCATCGTGAACCAACTTACCCCTAAAGAAGTATTGATAGAGAAGCCTAGTTTTATTAAAATTTAGCTTGACTTATTACTCTCCTTTATTACTACTTGGGAGCGCACCATAAACATTGTAGAAAATGAGACCGTGCAAAAAGAAACATTTACATAGTCCTCTGCACCATACAGCACTTCCGAACATGTTCCAGATTACGAAACAAGTTTGTTTTCTTCCCTTGCCTTTAATTTTTACCCGGTCAATGCTTAGTTAAGTTTAAGTATAGTACTGCCACGGTGGTCTAGTGATTACGGTGCTCGAATGCTGACCCGCAGGTTTCACGATGAAATCCTGGCTGCAGTGGCCACATTTTCGATTGCGGCGAAAATGCTTGAAGCCTGTGTACTTCAATTTAGGTGCACATTAAAGATCACCGCATGGTTAAAATTTGCGAGACCTCCACTACGGTGTCTCTTATAATCATATGGTGGTTTTGGGACATCCAACCCTAGATATAGTTAATAATTATCATTAGTTAAGTATAGTATGAGGATTCATCGATTATTTAATGCCATGCTTATGCTATGCCATCAAACTGGTACTGTCAGAACAAAGAAAAGTATTTTGTAGCACGTGAGACACCATAAAAGAGGCACTAGGCAGATCAGCACCTACACCATAACTGAAGCTACATTCTGAAATGCCTACCTGCAGCTGTTCCAGTTCTTTGATGGTCGCATCAGCAGCAGCTTTCAGCTCTTCAAGCTGGCGTCTGTGCTTGAGTTCCTGGCGCTGGTGCTCAGCCTTGTATCTCTTCTTTTCTGCCTCCTGAAACTGATGGCACGAGCAAAATTCTGCATTACTTTTGCTGAATACCAACTGAACTCTTATGACACTCCATGGAGACTTTATAATGTAGTACTTTGCCTTCAGGCAGGACTATGAGCTAAACTACAAAAGGACACTTTAATGGGATCCTAAATTACCTCTATGATTTCTTAACATTTTAAGTAAACACATACATCAAGTTCAAAATGCCGTCGTTATCAGCGATGCCAAACATAGCAACGAGCCGCAGATGCCCCACAAATGACAAGAACCGATCTATTCTCTCAAGCCGTTCGTTTCGGCATTGTATGGCCTCTCACGTGTTCGCCGTGTCGTCAACTACTATACCTGTTTATCTGCTTCCACGTACTTGCGCAAGCTGCTCTTCCTCTTCACCTTGTCATCAACTGTGACCAATACGGTCGGTCAAGTAACACTGCCGTCCAAGAACAAATAGGTCATTACTACTTTTTTACAACTGTATCCACAACAGTTGAAAACTACTTCACTGAACTCAATAATGTTATCTCCCAGTATGGTCTAGGTAGTAATGGTAGTAATAGAAAACTAACAAAAGTAAGTTTTGCAGAATGGGCAAGTTGAAATCTAATGCAGTTGAGTTTCGCAATATGGGCAAGTTGAAAATGGGCGTGTTGCGATGACCACTCAAAATTACAGTGGTAACCCAATGATTTTCGACTACAGTCGCCTTTCCCATTGAAAGAATGGAAAAATGATGTCTTGGTACAAATAATGAACTTTTTGCTAAATTGCAGCAGGATGTAGCAGGTTTCACCTCCTGGTGCAGTTTAGTGTAATTGGAGCAGCTATCACTGCTACTTAGATTCTTGGTGCCGCCACAATGATGCAAGAGCGAAAATGGGGGAGCCTACCTTGAGGCATCTATGATTTACCCGCCCCTGTGTATGATACCAATTATTGAGCACCTTGTCAAAAAGAAAGCTCCTAAAATTATGCCATTAATATACATGAAAGCTTCAGTTTTAGCATTTTGGAATCTAAGGAACAGCATGCTTTGCTATTTATAGTTGAAACTGCAGATGCCGAGGCAGTGATAAAGATCAACTATGGTAATTGAAAAACTTTGTTAGGCATCTTGGTGGACTTCAATCCAAAATCCAGCCTCTTAGGCATGAGAGGGTTGAGTGACGAGGGCAACCATCAAGTGGTGAATCTCAATCTCAAGCATGCTGCACAGCCAAGAGTGTCAAGGTACTAAAGAAGCGCCACTATAATGCTAAGCAGCAGTCTCATTATGTTCCTGGTGTCTATTAATGGCTGCATTGCAAAGTATACATATATTCTACTTGTTATTCTTAAAATAGGCAGTGTGCTATTTGTTTTTTTGCACTTTTCTCGAGTGTAAATTTATGACTATAAAGTTTTGAGGCCTGTATATATTGGCACCTAAAGAAGGCACAGACGTAATTCTTTTTGCAATAAAAACTTTAATATGTATAGAATTTAAGTAGGGGAGCAGGATGTTGAACACAAGCCTTTTTAATTAATCGTGCGTCATCATATATTTGAACTCTGGCTGGAGTTAGCTGGGGCGCCTTGTATACCACAGCAAACATTCCCTTAGAGTTAATAAACAGTTCCCAACCAAGCACAGACAAATACAAACAGATCTCACTTGACTGCAAACACTCATTGCCACAATGATGGCAAGATGAACGCCATGAAAGAAAGCTAGAAAATTCATTGCACTGCTTCACACTTGTTAGTGGTTTCGAAAGTTTGAGATAACACATACTCCAGCAATAGGCACATGGGAAGACAGCACACACTAGATTCATCCACATCAGCTCATTGAGCCCTTGAACAAGCTGTGTATTACTAGCAAAGTAGGAAGTACAGGTAACATGCTCAGCTATGCAGAGGACTTATCCTATACAGACTAGGGCAAGACACACACATTTACAGCTCCTTCGTCACTTCTGCACTTCATCATTGCTGGCAACACATTCGCATTGCCATTGACCATTTGTAGGGGATGAGACCCACCAAAAAGAGTGAATTATAAATCACCAATGTAAAGAGGGCCCTTGTAAGTAGCTTTCTCTAACACTGTCTGATTGTTTATTGCAATCTACGTTTCATACCCTCATTTTTCTTGGGTGTCCTTGGTTGAAAGATTCCCTGTATGGTTTTCAATTCCGGGCTCACTCTAAAATAGATTAGATGTAAAGAATACTTGACACCTTGAACCTCCCTTATATATTATATATATAAATTTTTAAAATTGATTTTACACACTATTAGGAAGCATATTCAGTGGGCATGCTACTGTAATGATTCCACAGTACTTTGGCTCAAGGAAACAAATGCAGAGGGAATTGGGGGTGCATCCCATTGTAGAATCATTGTAGATTCTGCAATGGGATGGGAATGGATGTAATGCAATGTGATTCTACAATGGGTGCATCCCATTGTAGAATAATTTTCCATGGTACTAATAACAATGCTTCCTACAAAACTGCCCTTTAACATGCTAATGACAACTACTACAGTAGGGCACACCTGATACATTTTAAAAGAGACCGTAAAACAATGCTATGATTACAATGTAACAGCAGGGTTTCTAATACATTAGATCCTATGAGACTGGCGAAAAATGACAATAGTTAGAAAAATGCAGCAGTGAGGAACGTAGTAGCAGGGTTCGTTTACACTACCAGCATGCTTTGCGGCAGCAGTGGCACAGCAACACTAATGAAATTCGTCCACTAGCACGAAGTTTATAAAACTATGATTGAAATGTAATGGTTAAAAAAATTAGAATTTTTTTACAGTTTCTATTTACTTGCAATTTGCAGAACCAGAAAGCCACAGACACTGTCTAACAGTCAAGTACCTTGCGCAGTCTGTCTTTGTCCTCATCTGGAGAGTCCGGACCACCATGAAGACTGATACGGAGGCTTTCTTTGAACATGAGCTCGCGTGTCTTCATCTCGGAGCGAATGCGCTTGGGTAGCTGACGGCGTTCAAGGGCTTGGCGCTTCAGCAGCTCATCCTCCCGTCGCAAGTTGAGCCGCTTGACCTGCTCTAACTCTTTTTCGTGCCGAATGAGCATTTGATGCCGTTGGAGAAAGAAGCAATCCTTGAGTTGCTTCTTAGCTAGCTGGTGTTTCTCGTGCAAGTGCCTTTCTTCAAGCTCCCAAAGGGCCGCTTCCCGTGCTGTAGGAAAGGTGGTTATCAAAAGATATGTTGTAGAACATCATATCTGATATATTCACTTTGGCTAAATTCGTAAATAAATCAAAAGTAAAATAAACCAAATAAACCGCTCAAGCCATCTTGGAAAAGTAACAAGCCTTGCATTTGTGTGCACACATATGTATATGTGCACACCTAAAGTGCCCTCCACACGCATTCACGCACACATATGCACACACATACACACTCAGTGCTCTAGCTAACTCGAGTCAATACTTCAAGGGCACCTAAACACCCTAAATAATTTTTTAGCATTTCAATTTAACAGTTATCAAGTTCAGAAAGCCGTCATGATCAGCAATGGCAAAGGCAGCAGCACTACGTGCCATGGTCACCCCCCGAATTTCAAGAAACGATAGTTCTTCATTTCCAAGCTTTCTGGTAATTTTCAGCATTCACCGTGACGTCAACATTCTTATTTGCTGATGTCATCCACAAAAAGAACCTGTTCATGTGTTCGCAAGCACGTGCGCTTGCCCAGGAGAAGACCAGACTTGACGAAAGGAGCATAGCGAAGAAAAAAGCGGAACAATTGAGGGCCTCGTTTGTATCATTATACGTATGTAACTCCACTATTACACCACTGTTTAGAAAAATTCTCCAGGCTACGAGTTCATTGCAGCCTCAAAAAGAAGTACAACATGACAACTACCGTATTTAATTGAATCTAGGCCCATTAAAAAAAGTTCTTTGTATAAAATTCCAGGGTCAGGTTAGATTTGAGGATTTTGAAAAATGTGCCATTTTTCATTGAGAAAAGTGGTGTACAACTAGCACCACCTAGACTATATGGTAGTCGTTAATAGCTGAGCCAACACCTGGCTCAAGTACAAACGTGAGGCTGCTATTTTGATTTTTGTGGCGAGTGTTGAGGCGAACCATTTGTCATTTTGAGTCGCGCTCCGAGTGGTCTGTGCATGGCATAGCTCAATGGCGCCAAACAGTCGGTATCATTATAGTGCCACCTATAAAGGGAAAGTTGTACTAGTTGAGGAGTCATTGTCCAACTTTCAAGCTGGGTGGGTCTTGGGAGTGGACAAAAGAAATGTGCGTCATTGGAGGGGCTACAGCGTGGGACTACATCTCTGGAACTTTGATTGTGCGCTCTTTTAAGAAGTGTGGCATATCTATTGCGCTTGACGGCACCAAAGAACACGCACTGCTTGAAGACAGGGACAAAGAAGGCAGCGAAAAGAGAAGCGGTGATGACCACTCGGAATGAGCGTGGAACCTTTATCATACAAATAACTAAAAGCAGCGCGAAAAAAAAAAAAACGACAACAGAGACACATACAACAGGACTAGCAGCTGTATGTTTCTCGAGTTGTCTGCATCATGAACCAACTGCTCTGTTTTATCTTCATGTTTAATAAGCAACAGGACTAGCGGCTGTATGTTTCTCGAGTTGTCTGCATCATGAACCAACTGCTCTGTTTTATCTTCATGTTTAGTAAGTGTTCACTCTTTGTGAAGAGAGAGAGAAACAACTTTATTTATCCCATATTAAAGGAAAGCAGCTGCGAGAAGGCAAGGGATCTTAAAAGCAGTAGGCCTCTTCTACCACCTCAGCCCACCTCACGATAGCCTCCTGAAGGTCGGGGTTGTAGCAACGCAAACCAGCCTCCCACAACACTTTGTGAACATTGTTTTCACTGTTTGGTTCGGCCTACATTCGTCGCAAGTTTTTTTTTTTTCCCTAGTCCTCGAATTTTTTGGGGTCTGCTTAGAATCGGGGTCGGCCTAGATTCAAGTAAATACAGCAAGTTTTGACCTTTGGTGATTTAAAGGCTTTTAAAAATGTTCTGAACCACTTTTCAAAGTAATCATTGAACATTGAATTAGCTCAGTACTATTAGTTTTCACTGCCTCATGAATTATTTGCTGCAAAACTTTCTTCAATCTGTCACAAACCAATGGAGTTACAGAGGTTTAATGCATGCTTTAGGTATTGGCCCAGCTGCATGATATAATGCTGTTTTCATGGGGCTTATATCAGCCAAACAGGATGCCTTAATAAGATGACAAGGGAATATGCTGTCTCCCTGAAGACAACGGCACCATGTTAACAACTGATAGGCAATTACAGAGAATGTACGTGGCGGGCGCATCTCGAGCAAGTTTTCATTATAGCAAAAAGGGCTGACGGGAGATAACGGAAGCAATCAAAGAGGGATGCACGTGTGCCAGTGGTTCTCACAAAGAAGGAACTGTCATATCCTTTGAGCAGGTAAAAATCTATTTATGCAAATAACATTAAAGGGGCCCTGCAACACTTTTTCAGCATGGTCAAAAAACGCTGCCGATCGGTAGTAGAAGCTCCCGAGAACACGCGAGGCAAATATTATAGCGCGGCACATGTCCTGGAATTCACAATAAACTATCAAAGTCAGCTGGAAATTGCTTTCTTTTCTCTTGACGGATGACCGAGGAAGCTCAAAAATCACTTGTAAAAGACCATCCATCAGCCATTGGCTGATTTCAACATGGCGTGCTCGGTCATTGCAAGCTCGCCGCGGGAAGCCGCAGCTTGTCCACGCGTGCACGCGCCATCACCCTGAAATAGCTGCGTATTCAAAGAAAAAAGAAGAAAAAAGTGTTCAAGGTCACGATACGCGCGTTACGTATTTTCTTTGCCCATACCATGCCTCCCTGCTTAGCTTCCAGCGCTTTCGTCATGACAAGAGAAGGGAGAATGCGATTGCAGCCTGTGACAAGTCGCTCCAACTTCACTCGTATTGGACGTATTCTTATAATTTTTGTGGCGTTAAATTCGTGAGGCAATAAGTTTTTTTAGTGAATCCGTTCCATAGCTACTTGAAAAAGTGTTTCAGTGCCCCTTTAACACCATTTACTGCTGGGTATCTGTTAGTGACTTTAAGTGTTTGGTTACTTTAGCTGCGTGCACAGAAATAAAATTTCAGTTAGTCTAGCCTTGTCTTTTCTCTCCTTGTCCATTGTTTTCAGTTCCACTGCTTGAACCAGGGTTGGTCATTAACATTGCCACTACAAGATGGTGAATGCAAAGGGCGAGTTTGCATACCATAACAACAATTACATGATTTGATTACAAATGCACTTTGAAACTTTACATAACTTTACTTATATACTTGCGTAACATGTCGTCATAGGAGGTCACCCTGCCAGTTTCTCCGAAACTTTGGGCCCTCCTGCTGTACTCTTATAACCATGTAACAGAACTGAATTATGCAACTTAGAAGTGTGGCAGTTTGGGCTAGTGGGTATGACATGACGGTATTTAGAGCGCGAGAACAGAATGACGACAAAGAGACAAGAAGGACACGAGCGCTGGTGTCCTTCTTGTCTCTTTGTTGTAATTCTGTTTTCGTGCTGTAACTACCGCAATGAATTATGCAATAAACATGACGACTTGTTCAGCTAGCAGCAACAATTCACATCGCATGTTCTCGACATCCTGGAGAATCACACACACTACAGGATGTATTAGCGAGTGGCTATTGTCGCATGGGCCACCACCCTATGCACGGCTGTTGCAACATTTCATAAATATTGGGCACCAAATTTGTTATTGACCATAAGGGGCAGTTCATGTCCTGTTACTTAATTGAATAAATGCTGCCTAAGAGTGATGATAATGGACATCAAGTAAATAGTCTTATTTCATCACCCAAACAATGTTATTTTCTTGATTACCTTGTGAAGAGAAAACGTGGGCAAGCGCTATGAACATAAGAGAAACCTCTGTCTTTTACATGAACCTAAACACCCATTAGTTGCAGTCTACTCAGCAGAATTGTCACCAAGTAAATAAGATTTCATTCTATCAAGATAATGCTTACCGATTTCATAATTTTCATGACTACCTTATGAAGGGAAAAGGTGGGCAAGCACAATGAAGATATAAGAATCTCTGCCCTTCCCAACTCATCAGTTCCTTTAGAACACATAAAGCAGCACTGTTGCCACCCTAGAATTAGACCGTAACTGCAGCCTAACTAAACAATAGGAAGCTGGCACATGTACAGTCATGCTTAATATGAGTTGCAACATGCTGACTGGGCTCAAAATTGTGCCAACGCTGCAAATTGACACCTACATAGAAAAAAATTGGTGAATTAAACTCTCTCAGCGAGTGCGATTTTCTGAACCATAATAAAAATACGAAACAGCGCTTTGTGTTTTTTATATCTGTTTAATATCTCTTTCATATTTTTATCATGAAACCTCACCAACTCCCCTAATCTGCTTGTCTTCTGCAGTTTTTTTTTTTTTGAACCAATTCACTCTTTGTCGATGCCACTGTAAAGGCTTGGCACCAGTGTAACTACAGTCAGTGCATTGCAACTCACACTTAGCGCGACTGTATTGGACAGCCTGCCCGCACTTCTTGCGTGTGTATGTCAGAGCCCCCTAGCAGTTAAATTTTGCATCGATTTGCACATTGAGACAAACTTCATTACAGAAAAAAAACAGCAATAGGTTTGCACGCAAAGCTGACTTTGTTTCCACACCATGAAAAAGAGACTAAGAGAAAGAAAAAATGGGGGGCAGGGGGAACTGCAATGATGAAGCTTCAACATATCTCTCTATCAAGGAGGGTGAATGCATGGAAAGCATGGGAGTTATGACAGGCAGGGAGGTAAGTGTAGATACAACTAGCTTAGAGGAATACAGTTAGATCGTTTTATAAGAGGCATGCTCCGGGCAGCCGTTCTTGTCTGTTATACGAGATGTCTCTTATAAACAAGGTACCTCGTATGCACTTTCTTACAAACTTGTATTTTAATGTAGGCACACTGGTGTCTCTTACACCCATTTGTCTCTAATTTCAGCGTCTCTTATAGAAGAGTTCGATTGTATTTCATTAACACAAACATTTTGCTTATACAAGACTTGCACTCGAGTATGGTTCAGGCACAGGTGGCCTTCATTAGCAAACTGCCATTATTTACAAAGGAATCTAATGAATACTACAAATAGGGAGCCAGCAAATGATTTGCATAGCTCTACATTTCAAGAATGTAGAGGACTACTCTAAAAAAAACCAATAAGTTCTAAAAACGGCAAATAGAACTGATTCACGGATATGCGGGGTTTAAAGTCCCAAAATCACCATATGATTATGAGAAATGCTGATTCAATCTAGATGTTGAATGAAAGGAATTGTAGACAATGCTGAACTTTATGCATGATACGATCACTACCAGTAAAAACTACTAACCTCGAAGTAGTTGCTGCTTTTGCTGTAGGAACTGTTTCTCAAGAAGAGCAATCTTCTCTCGATGGCTGTCGCTCAGCCTCTTCATGGATAATTCATGCTGCTCATTCAGTTTCTCCACAAAAAGTCTCTCCTACACGTGGAGAGAACAAGAATTATGTTTCTGATTGCAGAGAATTCAAGCAGAATAATGTAAAATTTACCTTTTCAGCTTGATCCAAATCCATCTTTTCCTTGCGAACTCTAAACATGTCCTTTCGCTTTTCCTTTGGCATGAGCTCAACTTCTTGTTTCAAAAGCTTTGCTTCATTCTTCAAGCTCTCTCTGAATGCTTTTAGCTCTCGTTCCTGCAAAATGCAGGTTGCAGAAATTAACAATATTTCACATGCCTAAAGTGCGAAACTCGAGATCAATGTTGACCAAATGCAGCTCTTTGCCATCCGCTGAAATCCAACTTCACGGTCATTTCCAGTATTTCAATTAGAAGTGTGAACAGGCTTTGGGTAGTCTAAAAGCCCGAGCCCACCCCGGCCATGTTTTTGTCAGGTGGGCCATGCCAAATGCAAAGCCCGAATCAAGTCCTAAATATAGGCATGCCGGAACTGTTTTGCAATGTGTATTGTCTTCTCTGCGGCCGCTCCCCACCTCCCTTTCCTGGCTCTCTTTTTATTTATGGAGAACTATGGTGGCTGTGGAACCACTGTAGATTTCTTCCACTAAGTTTATGTAGAGTTCTTCGATGCCCTGATTCCATAATGCCTGCATTACTGCTGATGTCTCGACTGAGTCAAACGCCTTCTCGTAATCTATGAAGGCTATGTATAGGGGTTTCTTTTTTTCTGCGCATTTCTCTATTACCCGATTGATAGTATGAATATGTTCTATTGTGGAGTAGCCTGTACGAAATCCTGCGTGGTCCTTTGGTTGATTGAACTCTAATGTCGCCTTAATTCTATTAGCTATTATTTTTGTAAATAGTTTGTAGACAACAGACAGTAAGCTGATCGGCCTGTATATTTTCAAATCTATGACGTCTCCTTTCTCATGGATTAAGACGATGTTGGCGTTCTTCCAAGATTCTGGTACCCTTCCCGTCAAGAGACACTTCGTATAGAAATGGCCAATTTTTTTTAACACAATTTTTCAACCATTTTTCAGGAGGTCCGTAGTTATCTCATCCTCACCGGCTTTGCCTCCTTCCATTCCTTCTAAGACTTTCCTTACTTCCCCTGTAGTTACTGGTAAGATGTCGATTTACTCTGGACTATTATTGTTTCTCACCATTTCATCGTGGTTATTTTGGCTTCTGTACAGCTCTCTGTAGAACTCCTCTGCCACCTTGACTATCCTATCCATATTAGTTATGACATTGCCTTCCTTGTTCCTCAATGCATACATATGATTTTTGCCTATGCACAAGTCTGCCTTTGTAGCTTTTAGGCTTCTGCCGCTTTTTACAGCCTCCTCAATTCTCTCCATGTTAACCTTCTCACATCGGCTGCCTTACGCCTATTAATTAACTTTGAAAGCTCCACTACCTCTATTTTGTCGGTTGCATTTGAGGCTTTCATGGTTCGTCGTCTTTAAAGATTCTTCGTCTCCGAGCTAGTTTGCCAGTATCCTGTACAGTGACTGTACCTCCGACTTCCATTGCACACTCTTTGATGATACTAGTAAGTTTATCGTTCAATGTGTCAACGCTAATATAAAATTTATTCTGAAGCGAAACTCTGAATTCTTGTTTTTGCCCTCTCACCGGTAGTGAATTATTTGTCTTTTTGTTTTTTTAAATCTAGGTGAATGAGAGCTTTAATCATTCTACAGTTACTGCATATGATCTTGCAAACTACTTCTACGTCCTGTACAATGCCTGGGTGTGCATATAGAATGAAGTAATTTTATTTTTAGTTTCACCATTAGGACGTGTGTCCCTGTGTGCATTTGCACATATCTTTAGCACCACTTCATAACGTTTAACTCAATAAAAAAATTACAACAAGGTCACCTTCCAAGCGCATGCTTCGTATAACATCAATTCCCAAGGTATGTGGGATCTGCCAAACTATTTTTTCTTTGTTTTTGCAGAGACTGCAGTGCCCACTGTTCCCTCGTGTCTGTGGCAAAACAGGGACCAGGCATTGCTGGAAAACAAACCTTTGAAGCTGCCAACTAGGCAGCACAGCTAACAACCATCTCTGAATACTTTGAATAATTTAAAATTCCTTATATTCCATTTTTGTATGCACTATTAATTTGAAAACCTGCTTAATTTGCAGATTTCTCACAGTCCTAAAGGCTTTAAATTAATGAGGTTTTACTCTAGTTCATCTGAAGAATTTAAATTAGCAATAAATGAAATTGACCCTGGGGAGTTGGATTTGGCAAAAAAAATTCGACCCTCAAACGTTTAAAAATGGCCTGCTTGCACCTACTACAAAAATGACAGATAAAAAGAAAAAGAGTCGTCTTTCCTTGTTTCTTACAGCCTCATGAAAGTCATACCTGTTCAGTGCGAATGCGCCTAGAGGCATATTTCAAGTCCAAGTCCTGTTGCTGTTCGGCCTTTTCCACCTGCTGCTTCTGAGTACGATTCAGTGCTTCTAAGTCATTGTCGTAATCTCGCAGAAGAGTCTGGAAATAAAAAAAAAATAGATTCAAATTGAACTAATTTATAGGAATAGCAAAAGTCTAAAGTTGAAACTGTATAGCAGGTTCTCCTGGAGCCTCTGTTGAAACTCTTGCAACAGTTGTAAAAATTTTGATGCGAAAATTCAGGGGTGTGATCATTATATGGTTTGTAGCTATTAAAAGAAGATGCAACCTGAAAAAAAAAAAAAAAAGTTGCGATAATCTGAAGCACAGCTGCTCGATGAAAAACACATGGTGCAGCCTGCCACGTCTAGACTCAGGTAATAGGCATGAGCGTAGAAGCGGAGTTGACAGTTGTCGCCGCATCTCGCTAGGAGGGCGCCCAGTAGTAGGGGAGAGCACTTGCGGGTGGGAAGGAATGTGTATTCAGTGGGTAGGTCGAGATAGCGGTTGTTTTTCTTCACATGACTCGCTCACATTGAGTACCACTCAAGAGAGTTTGCGGATGTGGGATATTTTCTGCTTTAGGCAGAATGCTGTGTAACTGTTGTGTGCCGTTGTGTTCTACGAATGCGTCAAAGGATTTGCAAATAGGCTATCACGAGTTTCCTAGTAACGCAGAATGCAGGGCTACATGGCTGTGAAATATTTCCTGTGAAGGATCCGGTGGGAAGGGAACAGTATGGCAGCCGAATGACAGGTCCCTAGTGTGCAGCTTGCATATTACGGAGCAGGACTACAAAGAAGACCGTGAAGTTGAGGGTACTTTTGCCAACAGCCATGCCGACTGTGTTTCCTGGCTATCCAAGCTACATGAGGAGCACGCCTACTCCGAGGAAGAAGCGGCCACGCTTGGAAATGGAAGATGATAATGTGCAGTCGCATGCCGGGTGCTCGGGTAATGCTGTTTCAGAAGACAGGCCTGTCACTAGCCAGAACAGCTTGTCAATGTCAAGTGACAGCGCTAAAGCCACGACATGCCCAACAAATCCAAACTGGGCATAATTTTCAGATGCATGATGTCAAAATACATTTGACGAAGCCTATATATATATATATATATATATATATATATATATATATATATATATATGAAGAAACACAAGTGAAAATCACTCTCGTATGACTGCAGGTCCTTCAAGAAAAAGTGGACTCCGAGAAGCGTGCACAGTTTTATGAAAATAACATTGACATTGTCGTTCTATGAAGGTGCTCGATGGTGCTGCGCAAGGGGATAAGACTGCCGAGTTCATTAGAAAACAATTCCACAGTTTCTCGATGAAGAAGCCCCACTATAATTAACATTGCCCGGATTTTCACAATGCTTGTATCTATGGTCAGGGGTGCAACAGCCAAAATACAATTTGAAGCACGTTAAGGGGAAAAATTCATACATTTTTTAATCGTGAAATATCAAATTTGGAGCAGTATAAATAAGAAGGCTTACATTAGAAAAAAGTATGTATAAACAATTCAACATCACCTAAATCATGCACTGTGAATATGAGCACTGCTATTTCAACGAAAGTAGTATTTTGAACCACCCCACTGAGCAAACAGTGATGAAGTTCATATTAGCATTTGCTGCGCCTGTCAAATCATCTGACAGGCTCTGCGAATTTAAAATATAGATCTGCCAAGCTTGCGACCTTGAAATTTGGGAGATTCGTAAAACCGAGAAGTAGAGGTGACAAGGAAAAAAAAATGGCACACAATTCAGTTTTTTTTTTTTAGCGAAGCAGAAACAGCACACACTGCTACATATGGTTGCCAGTAGCTTATTTAGACGTCAGTTATTATGAAAGTACTCAGAATTATGCGGCGTACAAACGCATGAGTAACCTAGCAAAATTTGCTGTGTTTCGTAAATAGCGCTAACAGCCCCTTCAAAATCTCAATACACTTTTCCACTAAGCACCAGTGTACTGCGGGAAAGGTGGCTGCAGCATTCTCTGCACGGCATAGAACCAAAGCCAAGAAATTTTCTAACCACTAAACCTACTCCTCCCCCTCTTCCCACCTTTTTTTCTTCTTTCACCGGGTGGTTAGGTGCCACTTTGGCCCCCTTGCAAAGCACGTTCGACAAGGTAACATAACAACGGCGCGCACCCGTTGGCCTGGCGATGGTCACCATCATCATCATCAGCCTGACTACGTCCACTGCAGGACAAAGGCCTCTCCCATGTTCCGCCAGTAAACCCGGTCCTGTGCTCGCTGCTGCCAATTCATACCTGCAAACTTCTTAATCTCATCTGCCCACCTAACCTTCTGTCTCCCCTAACCCGCATGCCTCCTCTGGGGATCTAGTTACTTACCCTTAATGACCAGCGGTTATCCTGTCTACGTGCTACATGCCCGGCCCATGTCCATTTTCTCTTCTTGATTTCAGCTACGATATCCTTAACCTCCGTTTGTTCCCTAATCCACTCTGCTCTCTTCTTGTCTCTTGAGGTTACACCTACCATTTTTCTTTCCATTGCTCGCTGCGTCGTCCTCAGTTTAAGCTGAACTCTTTTTGTAAGTCTCCAGGTTTCTGCTCCATAGCTAAGTACCGGCAAGATACAGCTGTTATACACCTTCCTCTTGAGGGATAGTGGCAATCTACTTGTCATGATTTGAGAGCACTTGCCAAATGTGCTCCACCCCATTCTTATTCTGGCGACGGTAATGGATATCAATTGCCAGGACCGTAGCCGGAATGACACAACTTGAAAACAAGACAAAAAAAAAAAGTTTTATGTGTGACTGCTAAGGCAATCAACATGGTCACTGGCAACGCCGGCGTTCCCAGCTTTAGTTTTTAACAAGCCATAGCCGCGGTTTCAGGCTAGGAAATTTACATTTCCCACGAAGCGGTGGTGGCTACAGCAATGCGTTTTTGTCTTTAAAGTTCCGTTGTCCCTCCGATAGGTAACTGTTGCGGTCAACAGACCGATGGGTGCGCACATTGTTACTTTATCTGGTCATATTTTAGGTACATTCTAGGCACTATAGTTGAGGTCTGCGCACTTTGACGGATGGCGCAAACTGCAGGTGGCCAACGTGGCCTGCATTTTTCACCGAAATTAGTGCACCTCAGAAAATTTTGAGGCTGGCTGAACATTTTGGAACAGCGTGGTGCAAATAAGTTGAGCATTGTCGATAGGACGATTACCAATATAGTTAACGTTATAGCAAGTTAATTGCAACCCTTTCAAAACTAACAAGCACATAGCAGTTTTGCTGTCAAGCCGCAATCCGCTACTCTAACTTTTGGAAGCCCTAGAGTCTCCCCTACTGGTGGCGTCGCGGCGACAAGTCTGAGTGCTAGGCGCGCCATACGATGTCCACTTCATGCAGCAGGCCGCACTATGCGTTTTTCATAGAGTGGCCGTGATCTGTAGGCTAGGGCAATAAAATTTTTTGCTGCAGTCAAGTTTTATAGTAGGTTTCATAGTTTTCGTTTTATGCGATGACAATGAGTGAAGTATCGTTTCGCTTTGGACAAACATTTTATTCCGCTAAGCCTTTAAGGTTCTGAGCCATTAATGGCTCATATTGCTCCACATTAACTGTAGAATGCAAATAACTATAAAGAAAATCAAGAAAGTGCGCATAAAACGCTTTAATGGACAAGAAAAATTATAATGTGAGAATTTTTAGAATGCTCAGCCCCCATACGAATTCCTTAGTCTAAGTTCGTAATACCGTATTTACTCACATACTGAACGCACTTTTCTTCTCGAAACATAAGAGCAAAGTTGGGGGGCACGTGTGGATAACAAGCGCAAAGAACAAATTGCATTTGGAACGAAAATCGAAGGTGCTACCATGTTGCAGAAATAGTTGCAATCTTTTTTTGGGTGACAAGCAATTTTTTTTTTTCCAGAAAGCTAGCACGCGATGGCGACAAATAGCCCTTCGTGTCAGCCGTGGCGACAGCAAACGCTGTCGTCGCTAGAAAACTGTGTGCATATGATTGAGCCTTGAAGTTTCGTATTTGCAGGAAATGACCGTTGGTTGGCACGGGCAGTTTCGTGACCTTCGCTCACAGTGTGCTTGTCAGCTATGATGTCTCTACACTCTCATTACTCCCCCGTGAATCCCGATGTTGGTGCATAGATATAATTAAAAAAGACTGGGAACGTGTCATGCACAGATGAAAAGAAAAACAATACAGCGCGCGGCAGCGGGTGAAGGGGGGGAGGGAGGGAGCGAGCCAAGGTGGGTAGGTGTAATGTTAAAAAACAGAAGAGATCCAATGGCCAAGGAGGTGCCGGGTGTCATTTTGCAGGACGGCAGAGGATGAATGTATAGGGTGAGTTTATTATGCGGGGGAAAAAATATCTAAATTTTGACTATTGAAGTTGGGGGTGTGTTCATTATGCGAGTGTGTTAATTATGTGAGTAAATACAGTAATTATACAGGCAATATAAAAGTTTAAACGAGGTACTACGAGTGATTTCTGCAGCAGTTGGCTTCGTTATACGTACACGGGGAGAGGTCACACATTTTCTGCCCACTGCTTCTGCAGATGCCAAACGAAGACGTCTTTTTCTAAACCTGGCAAAGTAACACTTTGCATTAAAATGCAGTGCAAAAGATAGCAAAACAGGAAAAAAAAAAAAAAAAAAACTTTTGCACGATAACCAGTAGAGCTGGTAACAGTGCACTGTCCACTGCATGAAAATGAACATGCACTTCTAGCTGTCTCTACTCGGCGACAACTTTTCTTGACAGCACTGTGGAAACTACAGAACCAAAGCACGTGCCTGCTGCAGCGCCAAAAAAATAGTATAGTTAACTGGTGGTTTTATCACTTGCCTTCCTGAAATATATACTGCTTTATTTATTATGAGACTAAAACAGTTGCTGGAGGTCATAGGAACAACACTACAGTTGTTGTTCGCGTTGCCAAAATGCTTTCCTTTTCTTAGACAGCGCCCCCTTTTCAGCACACCCGTTTTCTAAGGAAACGTGATGTCCGTGACGCCAGCCAGCCGCTGCAAATGTCTAGTTCTAAAAAAAAAATTGTAATAAGACACAAAAATGTGCACTGAACAGTCAAAATGTTTTTCACTCTTTATTCATATTTTTATGTGTATGTTTTTATAAACGTGGTAACGTTGCGAGCAAGCAAAACCTAAACCAGCCACAAGCTGCCATACTACTTGTGAAGCAACCCGAATCTGTGTTGAGTTTTTGCTGTTATAACTTCCTTCACTTTTTTTCTCCTGCATAATGATTATTTGATTGAGTACAATACATGCAGGTGCTATGCTTCACACTTTTACACTGCTGTCTCAAATTTGAGCGCAGTGATCAAGCTACTTCCTCTAAAATTCTAGGGCATGGTGACAGCAGTTAACCTTTCTATAAATCAAAGTTTGCAATAAAAATTGGGTGATTTAAATGTGCTGAGATTCAATTTTAAGCAAATGAAACAATTGTATAAACCAAACTTACTCAAGTAGTGAACCCCCTCGCCTAATGAACCCACCCCCCAACTTGGTCCTTGAAAGTAAAAATCTGTTTTTTATGTAGTATCTCAGCGTTTTATTTTGGTGTGATTGCCAGTGCAGTTGACGACTGAAACAATGTTAAATCACGCCATTATATCACAAAATAACAATGCAATAAAAGTCAAAACATAGTTTTGATACTTAACAACCATGCTAAACAGCTGTGAGCAACGTGGGTGCGAATGACGTCACTCGAACTATAGAAGTTGCGCAATTAGCAGCCGGGCGCCATTTGTCGAATGGAGAAAAAACCTGCTTATAGCACCACGCAAGCATAGTGGCGTGAAAAAAAAAAAAAAAAATGCAACTGTGCCCACCGCGACTTGCACCCACAACGTGGATGCACCCCTATCTGACACTGAACTTATGTTGAAGATCGGCCAGTACATTAGCAACATGAACAGTTTTAAACTTAAGGGGGCAGACTGGTCTTAGACATCTCTTTGTTTATTTCTTCAGTGATCTTGATCAAACTGCACAAGATTATGCAGTTTTTCTTCTGATTTCAAATGTTTAATTAGTTTTCCTGTAACTCATCTTGTTCCTGAGATAACTTAAGTTCACTTCCTAATGTTTAAGGCCACCATAGAAAAAAAAGTGCTGAATTAAAAGTGATACTTAGGATGTGCCAACATAGACTTATCACTATAGGTTGAAAGTCTGCAAGAGTTTTTTTTTTTGCTTTTAGGTCTTTCTTGGTTATTTTAAAGCAAAATGATCTATCCATTTTCAAAACCAGATGGGATTGTGTTACAAATTTGATGAGTAACTAAATATGCTTGTGCTCTAAATTTTACTCCCATACTTGCATTCTGCACACACAGAGGTTTTCCATTGCAAAAAAAATTATCGTTGTACCTGCCCTAGCTACAGAGATATTGAGGCCTCAAAATTGAACAGTGGTCAATTTACTGTTTTGAGAAAGATGGAAAAAATTGAAAACACACAGCTTCTTGAAAAAGCAACAATCATGGTGCGCATGTTTTGCAATCCTCATGAAAGTGCTCATAAATTCGTAGCAGAGCTTCCAACACACGCGCCGGCAAATTACAAAGAAGCCTCGAAGTTTGTTCCCCATTTTTTCGCAGGTTCTGCGTGTTAACAGCACCAAGGATCTGGACAGTTAGAATGACATTACAAAAAAATTACCATTTCGTAGTGTATGAAAATTTGCAGAGAGATAGAAAAATCTTGCAGAAACCTAATATGGCAATTTTAAGAAATGAATTTTTTTGTCACTTTTTGGTTCCAAAGACCAGTCTGCTTCCTTAAAGTTGGTCGAGCAAGGGAACTGACCGGCCGGATGACACTTTCAGGGTTGATCCGTTTGCGTTGGCCTGTAATAGCGAGTTTGCTTCTAGCTTCCTTGCGGTAGGTGTCTCGGCACGTGCGGTGCAGGTCGTGGGTGTACAGTTCTGTGCTACAAAAAAAGTTTTTCGCGCTTTTCGCGGGCCAAGTTTACCCTTGTAGAGAGCAAAGTTCTCGAATAGAGGCTCTGTAGTCCTGCCACTGAAAGGGAAGGCTAGCAGCGGTTGGACAGGAAGTTTTTAATGCCATCATACAAGTTTTTGCTGTTACAACTTTCTTCACTTTTTTTTTTTCTCTCGCATAATGAACCCTCCCCATTTATAGGCGTTGACCTTCCTGGGAAAAAAAAAAAAAAAGGTGGGTTCAATACGCAAGTAAATACGGTATTTTTTGGAAGTTTGAATGTGAGCTTTGAATTGTAAAATTCCTGTGCGAATGAAATAGAGTAGCGAATGCTATTAGAAAATATTACAAAGCTTAAATATTCATATAACCCTAGTTTATGCAGGTGCCGGAACAACCAGTACTGCCATAAAAAGGCGGCCCCCTTAATAAAGAGGCGTTTCGTGACTTTAACTCTAGGGAAAGTGCTCATGTGTCACGGCACTTTGCAAAAAGCACATCAACAGAAGTACGCCAAAATATGTCCAAATTAATGAGAGTTTCGTGCTGCAGGCACTGTGAACACAGAAAAAGATTACCACAAGTGACCATTGGCCAGAATGGTCGCTGGTGCCAATATTTCTCTGTCATGGCTGTACATCTTTGATGCGACCAGCTGGCGCATTCAAACTGATGAGTGAGCAAACATGTTTCGTGACATGCACTATTTTAGCTACTTGTCAAAGCCCAAACAGTATATATCTTCCACGTCCTCCCTTCCCTCTCTGTAGAGCTTTCAATGCGCTCGTCTGGATGAAAGAAAAAAAAAAAAAACAAACAAACTTGACTCCTTTGATACCACGCCTATCCAAGTCGATCATCAGTGATCGACGCTTTACGATTATCGATTCTGGCATGTTAAATTTGTTTCTTGTGCACCCAGCACTTTCTAGTAGTTATTCCAGACACTGAACTTTCAGAATCAATTTTAATTTGCCCGTTTCGGCAACACAGTGATTTTTGACAGACCTTTGCGTGAACCAATGTGCGTGTATTGTTGGAAAAGTGCACCAGGCTGGCGAACTTGACAAAAGTGTGTGCACCTCGTGATTATGGTACAGTAACATCAAAGTTCTGTAATGAAAAGAACCTTTGCAAGCCAAATATCAAATTAAAGTGTTAGCTTTGCAATTTAAGGGGGACGCGGCCCTTGAAAACCGAAAAATCGCGAAAAAGTAGGTTTTTGAAAAACCACATTTTTGGGTTGTATGTCTCATAAACTACCTATTCTGTAATTATCAGCACCTAATTCAACCGCAAAGTGAAAAAAAAAAATACTATTTTCGAGGCCGCCGCGGCGTCCAACAGGCGCAAATCCCGAAATCAAACCAAACTTCGCGCGCACGCCATTCCCGGACCATGCGGTCGTCCCGCGCCATCTTGGTGTTGTTTTGACCGTGAATTCTTTCTCTTTCGTTCGCCGCCTTGCAAAATGGCGTCGGCAGCACAGTTGAGACGCTATTGGCGTTTTCCCGCGATGCGATGCGGAGCGCTGATTGGCTAGAGCAGCGCATTCATATCTCGCGGGAGAAAGCGTGCCCGCCATTGGCTGCTGTGCAGCAGCGGGGGCGGTCGCTCCTCTCGATGACGCGTCCAGCGCGCTCGCTTCGTTGTTGCTCTCTGCTCCGTCCGCCTCGACAGACGTCTGCTTACGAGCCGCTCTTCGCCTTGTGCTATCTTTTCGATAATTTTCTCTCGTTTTTTTTTTTCTTTTTGCACTAGTTCTGTGCCTTTCGTCTTTGTTGTTGCGGGCGATGCCGGCAACAAAGCCGAAGTCAGTGCAGAAGTCCGGAGCGCGGAGGCGCGCTATGCGGCTTGTACGATTATCGAAATTCCGCTATTCTGCTGCGGGTGCCGACTGCGTAGACGCTTGCAGCGACGGAACTGTGTTGTCGGCTGTCGCCAGTTGAGAATCCGACACATCGAGTGTGGCTAGAGCCGCAAATGCACCGAGTGTTTCTGAGATCGCCGGGCTCGACACGTGCTCCGAATCGATGCCATCCAGTGTGACACCGAGTGCTTCTGATATCGCCGGACCCAGCACTTCGTCTGAATCGGTGCCATCGAGCGTGACACCGAGTGCTTCTGATATCGCCGGACCCAGCACTTTGTCTGAATCGGTGCCGCCATCGAGCGTGAGTGGACCGTCGCTTCATCTGCGGACGCGTTTCCTAACGAAGGAAGAAATCGATGCGAATGCGAATCGTCGTGACGCTGTTCGCGCTGAACTCGAGTCTACGCCGGCGACGCAGAAGAAATTTCAACTGATGCAGCCGGCTCTTGCACCTGCAGTGACAAGTGAGGGCGAACATTTTTCGCTCGTTCAAATGAACATCTTTAACGTCGTGCTCAGCCGCACAGTGTGCAAAGAATGTTTGAAAGCTGCTATGACTATCCGAGAGAGCACCAAGCTTGGACTTGCAACAAAACTTGAAGTCGTGTGCGCCTCTTGTGGCACCGTCGATAAATTATGGACATCACCCCGCAAAAAGGACACGCAGGCCTTCGATGTAAATGTCCGCGCCATAATGGCTATAAAGCAAATAGGCAAGGGGCAAACAGCTCTTAATGACTTTTGGGCTGCCATGAATGTCTCTTACAGAGGTCTTCACCACAAGACGTTTCAAAAGCACTTGAAAGAGACGTTCAGGAAGCCAGAGGCCACCGCTTTGGAGAAGTTTTATGCTGATTCTGCCACAGCAGTGATCAAAACATATAAAGAAATGGACGCCAGCTTCTGCAAGGACATCACCGTAGTGTACGATGGCACATGGCATAAGCGGGGTCACACATCACACATTAGAGTGGGATCGGTAATTGACTTCTTTACAGGTCTCATCTTGGATGCTGTAGTTCTTTCAAGCCACTGCCTTGGATGCCAAACAGGGCCCAAACCTGGAGATGCAGCATATGAAAGCTGGCAGAAGCACCACATTTGCCAGAAAAACACAGACGCAAAATCGGGAAGCATGGAAGTGGAGGCAGGCTTGATTCTCTTTGGGCGGTCTGTATCCAAGCATGGCCTGCGGTACACCACTCGTGTCCGACGGAGACAGCCGTACCTTCGCTGCCCTCACAGAAGAGAATGTGTACGGGCTAGTGCCAATTGTAAAAGAAGAATGTCTGAACCATGTTCAGAAAAGGATTGGAAGTGCTCTTCGAAACATTGTGCAGAAGCACTTAGTGGGAAGGGGAAGCTGACTAAAGCCCTCATTGAAAAGCTGACAGGATATTATGGTTGGGCCCTGAGAAACAATTCAACTGACCTAACAGCCATGCAGCGTGCAGTGATGGCAACATATCACCACGTCACATCGACTGACCAGGACCCTCACCATGAACTTTGCCCAGAGGGGGCTCAATCGTGGTGCCGCCATAGAGCTGCAGAGGCAAAGCGTGAGCCACAGCCAAAACATAAACGCAGCCTACCGGACTATGTCGCTGCAGCTATGCTGCCCATCTACGAAAGACTGTCACAAAAGTCGCTTCTTCAGCGCTGCCTGGGAGCGAAGACGCAAAATGCATCAGAATCATTCCACTCCATTCTGTGGTCTCTGATGCCGAAGGAACAACACTCATCCTTGATCGCGGTAGAAACAGCACTGCATGAAGCAGTGCTGCGCTACAATGCCGGCTGCTGCAAAGCAACCCAAGTGATAACGGACTCCATTGGACTTCAACCAGGTCATCTGGCCATCCAGCGAGCTCGTAAAAAAGACGCTTTACGCCTAAAAAAGAATTCTAAAAGACACCAAGAGAAGATGGAGGCCAGGCAAAAGAAGAAAAGAGTGCACCAGGACACTTCTAGCTACTGTGCTGGAGCTTTTTGAAGAAAACACATGTTTTGAACTTTCTCGGCCTGTTTTCTCAGAACGGATTTTTTTGCTAGTTGTGGTGCTGAGGAAAGCAAGAACTCGAAAACCGTTCATCAGATTTGTGTGCCGTTTTTTTTATTCTGTTTCTGAATGACCTTGCAAGGGCGTAAGAAGCTCCTTTTTTTTGAAAATTGGTGCTGTTAATTTATAATAAACAATTAATTTTTGATGAATCTGGTCATTAGTGGTTACATCAAATTCAAAGTTGCGTGAAAATTTTTGGGTGGGGAAAAAAAAAAAAAAACGGCTTTGTAGCGCCCTGGGATAGCTATCAAGGAATGACCACAATGAATTTCAGCTTTCTACTATGTCCTGGGATTTCTCACGACTCTTCCTCAGGCACCCATGTGAAGCACCCAGTTAAACCTCAATAACTCTGGAACTAAGAAACACAGCTTCGTGAAACGTAGCAGTTGTGCTAGTTTTATTGTAGTGAACAACCCCTAAAAGTTTCATCCAGATATCTTAAAAAATAAAAAAGTTCGGTCTCCTGGGTAGCCTCCCCCCTTAACTATGCTGAGCAGCAATGATAGCCAGAAATTTATGCCACATCTTCAATAGAAAGCTGTTCCCAGGAGTCAGGAAAAATTTGTTCTACAAAAAATATTTGTGAAGATCCGCCACGTGCTTTAAGTGCTGAGGTGACCTTCTATGACAGTTTCCAGCAGCTTTGGTTTTGCTTGCATTGTTATATCAGATACAGGGTCGCATTTCGTGTCACTAGTCACTCCTATGATGCCGTCGTCACGTCAGTGCTGATGCGCATGGGTGCGCTTCAGCACTGAAAAACACATGCGCTGCCCGAAACTGTATTCAACCTCACCTGAATTGAGTGACGACGAGCTTAGAGTTCGAGGATGACAGCACTTTAGCTTTAAGTTTTATGGCGATGTTTTGCGTAAGCCTGATACATCCACAGCCGTTCATGGGTTTCTTTTCTTTACATCCTCAAGTAGGTTCCTCCACCACAAGTGCGTATAGTTTCTGACATTTGCGCACAATCTTATAGCTACTCTGGTTACGTGCATGGTCTACACTTCGCTGGGGTGCAGTGTGCTGGTGCTGTCTGCAGAGCTTCTCCTAACTAGAAGGCTCCAGGTACACATCTTGGCCCTGACTAAGGAACAGTGCGAAATGTTTTGGAGCTCTGCTGATACTGTCCTTTCTTTAATATGATATGCACAAAAATAAAAAAAACACACACACGCATGGATGCACATATTGGAACGCCAACCTATGCGGTGTAAGGTGGCTCATGGAAAGTGGTGACGCTAAATGAAGTAGTGAAGTTCATTGGGCATCTCATTTATAGAAGGATTCTTCACATCACGGGCATCCATCTACCTCTACTGGAACACCAGGAGACTCTTATCACAACACAACAAAAATTTACTGAGAAAAAGTGTACATGTGCACTTGTGTCTCACAAAAAACCATGCAATGCTTCATCGCAGGGCACGAGCAACGAAGCAGCACCTCGGTTCTGATTTTCTTTGTCTATGTGAAGAGAAACATTTTTGTACAACATTATTTTTTAAGCTATTCCTTGGGTCATTTATCTACAAAACCTATATTTTGAATTTTCCTTGTTTTGAATATTTTTGTCCATATAGTGTTTTTATTGCACTGTTTACCAGCTTGTGACCAAAAATCCTACACTTTTCACTTTTTTATTCATTCTAAAATATTTTTGTTGCTCTACAACATACATTTTTTGAAAAGAGCATTTTATTGTGCAAAGTTTAGAATGCTGCAATGCATGCTGGAGTACTTTTCCAACTGGCAAAAACGATATTATCGAGATGAAAAACAACCATTTTCGCGCAGTAATGAATAAGTTGAGCACGAAACAAATTCCTGTGACTCTGCTAGTTTTTAAAAAATGCAAAAAATGTTTGTGCCAATCAATTTGTGAGGCATTAAACTTCAATACTGAGACTGTTTAATGATTACTTGAAAAGGTATTTAGACACCTTCAAATAATATTATACAACTGACAAAGGCCCATACTGCATATGTTGGTAAGCTACAGGACTTGGTGATGAAAGAGCATGCTTAATTTAACATAGAAAATGTGGCCTAGTACCGTTAGTTCCTGATCAAACTTCTTCTGCTGCTGTTCCCTGGCGAACTCCTCCTTCATGTCCAAGTCTTGGAACTGCTTGTTTTCCATCTTCTGGAGCATCTTTAGCTCCCTTAATTCTTGCTTCCTGAAAATTGCAAAAAAAGGCACTCAATAATGAGTAAATATTTTTAAAACATACATAAAAACAATTTATATTCATGATATGCTGGTTCTTTATAAAAATTCATGTTCAAAATGTGATCTGCTACTATACCGCCGAACTGCACTGTTATGTTCCTGACT
The DNA here is from genome assembly GCA_013436015.1 of Rhipicephalus annulatus. Classification (NCBI taxonomy): domain Eukaryota; kingdom Metazoa; phylum Arthropoda; class Arachnida; order Ixodida; family Ixodidae; genus Rhipicephalus; species Rhipicephalus annulatus. The sequence continues at coordinate 901,065 of WOVY01014538.1, read as the reverse complement.
GTTGCATTTTCCTGGCTGTTAAGCCGTTTTCCATCTGTCCCGGCATAGCTCCCATAGATCAAATGTATTCTCGTATGATATGTCATGAAATGTGCTCCAAGCCGGTTCAGTGACCACAGAGGAGGGCGGCCATGTTGACTTTGCTCGCGGCTTCGTTTGGTTTGACCATAAAATGAGCGCATTAGAGACGCAAGTGACAGGTATTTTCGGTTGCTGCCAACAAAAGCATAGCCTTTAAGTATCGTACTGCAAAGATGGTGTCCATGATGTAACTGCTCACCAGAATAAGGCCTTTGATGCTGGTGTTTGCCGCAGCAGCTGGAGCTGGTCAAGCCAGCGATCAGACTCGTCCCGTTGGTCTATTAAGTGTGCTTTTAGTTTTTTTCATGCCTACAACAATTGGGTTCACACAGAATCCCATACATTGATTAAAATTTCTATAGATGACATCGATCCCAGCTCCGGCTTTCCATACCTTGACTAGATCAGGGCAGAGAGCGCCAATGAGTGTACTAGTGACAATTTAGGCATGGGTAGAGCAGGAGTAGGTTTTTTTCGATGATAACTTTTGGGGGTACTTTCACTTTCGTGACGTTTTGACTGTCTACTAGAAATTGCGGTTGTGCGACAATATGTAAACAGTGCTACATTATAGCTCGGAGATGCCGATACACCTAGCGACAATCTCGCAAAGATATCGCCATTTGTGATCGCTAGCCGGGTGTCGGCAGTGATGGCACTATATTCATTAAAAGGATGCGACACTGCAAGTGCTTTAAAATGTTTTCATGCTGCACGGGCATGAGTGCAGGCACCGAAAAAAAATTCTCCACCCCTAAATATTTGTTCATTTTTTCTGTTCCTCGGCACTTGAATTTTCTGACTTTACCCTTACTTCTTCTGGTCCCTTCAAAAATGTATAAGTAGGGTTCTGACGAACTAAGGAAAGTGAATTCCCAAAATAGCTTCGAGGATAGAATTCTTTCAAGTGGGTATTAGCACTGTTTGATCATCCGCAGAAATTGTATATTGTTTTGGTCTATCTAAAAATACCCATAAAAGTTCGTTAGATAGCCGGAGAAGATTTAGCATTCTTAACCAGCAAACACGGAGCAGGTAAGTACAAACAATTCAAACCAGTCGTCCACTTTTTTGTTTGTTTGCAGAGTAATTGTTTCGAAATGCTCCATGTGCAACAGCCATAATTTAATTCGCGCTTTGCTGGCGTCGGCAGCATTGTGATAGGAGAAGTGTGCGTGTGTCGTGTGATGTCGTGGAAAAGCAGACATGGACATAGCAAACAAATTCTTCGGGCAGAAGTGTGGTGGAAAAACTAGCGCGAAGACTAAGACAACGAGGGGTGGCGACAGAAAGGGGAGAGGAGAGTGCGTGAAGTGTAGTGGCACGTGGTTGGCAAGGTGGCGTTGGTTCGGACAGCAGCGAGGAAGACAGTTTCACGGTCGTGGTAGTGGTTTTGTCCCGAGTGCCTGGCAAAGACGAAGGGTCGGAGCAGCTTGCTTAACTTGGCCTCAAGCGTCGACGGCCTCTGGTCCACGCGTCCGAGGAGAAAGAAGTCTGAGTGGCTTCGTCAACTTCAGTCTTTGGCACCCGCCTGCTCTGTCGGCACATCTACTTTAGCGTTGCCCAGCTCTTCACCGAACTCCTGCGCAGCCGAGATCCCAGAATTATATCGCGCCTATGCAAATGTGCCTCGCAAACGTTCCAAGCACTCGCCGGTCAGACATTCTCGTGTTGAGACTCAGCTTGGGCTTGTGTGTTGCTACTGGAGTTTTGTTTTCATGTTATAACGTGTTGTGTCCTCATATAATGTCCTTGTTGTGCGTTTTTTTTTGTACGTGTCTTCATAAAGTGAAAAAAAAAAAAGAAAAAGAAAACAGCCTCGCCACTTTTATTAGACGCGTTGCTGTCCCCGACACAATATGCTCTCATCAGTCGATCTATTCTGAAGAACCTCATTACAAGCACTCGTCACAAGATGCCAATGTGGTATTGTTGATAGGCTCGTGGTTAAGGAGTTCATGGCACGTCCTGAACGCATTGACGAGAGCCTGGCCGTGCACCAAAATACCTGATAAGTTTACTAGGAGGCACTGAAACTATTTTGGCTGTGGCTGTGGTGATCTGACTGCTTGAGCAGGATAAAAACACAATGAATTTATCTTTTCAGATGATTTTGTGGTCCCAAGGTAGTCTATGAAATCGGACATTGAACATATTGCAACAGCGACTGTTTGCTCACTTTAACTAGGCTCGCACTGCGTTATACGCAGGGTCTACCCCAACCTCGCTTTCAATAGAGGAACCACAAGTAGTTAGTTTTGTTTCTGAAAGCAAGAAAATACCCTTTGGTGCAGGCCTCGTGCAGACACTAAATTTTAAGAAAATGAGCAGGATGTAGCAGCCAGGGCAATTTGGCACAGTTTGGAGCAGTAGTAGCATCACGGCATGTTATAAATAAAGATGGGCACATTTGTCATGATTTAACTCACCTGCACATTATATACATTTTTAAAAATTGAAACAAGGCAGCGCAAATGCCATTTTTATTTTGTTTAAGAGAAGTGAAAACAATGTTCAATAGTAGTAGGATTTATCTTTTAATAGAATACACGTGATAACCTGCAAAACATGTTAGGTTTTAATATTTTCTATACTTAGAGTATATCAGCCGGTATAACAAGCTTTTAAACATCAAAAATGATTAATCAATGTGAGGTTAATATGTTGATTTAGGTTTGAAGTGGGGCTTTGTGGCAATGTGAATTTCCAATAAATAGGTGTTTTCACTGCTTAGCACCCTTTCACAGCAGCGAAACCACCTTTACAAGGATTACAAGTGGACTAATACACATTTATTACAGTTAAACCTACTTATACCGAACCTCCATATAACAAACAATTGATGATTGATTTCTGGGGTTTAACGTCCCAGAACCACCATATCATTATGAGACACACCGTAGTGGAGGGCTCCGGAAATTTTGACCACCTGGGGTTCTTTAACAAGCACCCAAATCTGAGCACACGGGCCTACGACATTTCCGCCTCCATCAAAAATGCAGCCGCCGCAGCCGTGATTTAAACCCGCGACCTGCGGGTCAGCAGCCGAGTACCTTAGCCACTAGACCACCGTGGCGGGATCCATATAACAAAGTCTTTCTATTCCCCGCCCTTACCCCATAAAAGCACATGTATTTGCGACCTCTAAGCCACAAAGTAACAGCGGGAGACATTCTTCATATAACGAATTTTTAGCACGGACAATCAGGAATGTTGCCACAGATTTTGTCATTCTGGCACGACCATGCATCCTTTTCCACGGTTGTCCTGCCACCGCCAAAGCACAAGGCGTTCTCGTAGCCTCGATGACTTCCACTTAAGAGCAAGCGCTTGTTGTTGTGCACAGGTGTGGACAAGGTGGGCCACTGCCTCACGAGGCGGCGTTGTCGCCGTTCTTGCCGCCACGGGTGCATGCGCGGATGTCCACGAGCCCCCTCCGTTCAAACAAACATAACAAAACAAAATACAGAGAAAAACTAATTTTGCGTTGGCAGTGCCCCGCTTTTAGTTGGGGTTACATGTGAGGCCGCGCTGCATATGGAGGGCGCTTTACCAAATAGAAAGAGTGGGACAGGGCACATAGATTTGGGAGCAGTCCTGGGAACAGGCAGAAGTGTTTTTTTGTGGCAGGCTTGGAATAGCCAAAAAATGTTTTGGAGCAGGCTTAGAGTAGCCACAAGGGCCTTTTTGAGCAAGTTCAGAGCAGTAAGAGCATTCACAACAGATTTAGCCTTGTTCAAAACACTTTGTGAAGCATCATTTGTTCAATGTTGCATTTTTCAAACACTCAGCTAAATTGTGCAATAGCCTCATTATTATAAAAAAATTATATGGACACTCCAGATGGGTTTATGCAAATGCATCTTTTCGTCGAGCTATGTCAGGCGTCCGTCGGGATCCATCCACTGCCCTCTCCCATAGCAACAGCTGCGGAAGCTTGCATTTATCCTTGCCCTCAGCAACCGGAGCATGTGGTGCGAGAGAGTGTAAGAGAGGGTAGGTACATTGCTTCGCTGCTCCTTCTCTCTCCTCCATGCACACCACTTTCCCATCTGCTCGCGCCTCACTCTTGACCGTTCACTGGTTGGGCACCTCTCAAGAACATCCTGAAATGTGTGCTTGAGACCCCATTGTGAAACGCCAACGCCTAGCCGAGAACGCTGTTTGTTTTGTTCCCTTCATAGTATTTTTTAACCGTGCACGGGAGCTATTAAAGCAGGAAACACTTACCGCGTTTATCGCGACAGAAAAACACCACGTGCGGCGAATGGCGCTATTGGCTGCATGGCGTAAAAAAAAAAAAATCATTATTCTTCTAACACTGGGTTCTACATGCGAAACGCAGTTATGGGCATTATGAAATGCATTCGAACTTACTCACGATTCTCTTCGGGGCAATGGGAGCATTTTTTTTTGCTGTTGCTGTGATCTGTATAAAGTCCAAATAGATAACATACCCTCACCCATCGTATGCTCTATTCGCCGGTAAAAGTGCACAAGCAGGGGCGACAAACGCGGATGAAGCAGAGATAAAACCATTTGGCCCATCGCATCCGATACACCATAGCATCCGATACCCCTGCCAGGGAGACCCAAGGTCGAATCTGAGAGGAAGCACTCCCACCTGTCTTCGAAGAACACACACACAAAAAAAAAAAGAAAGGGAGGAAGGAGCCAGGTGTCGCTCGATCAAGAACTATGAACTTTGCCTCTAAGGGTGTGGCTTTGATCGCTGGCGTGCACGCAAGCTCGGCAGCCATCAGTGGGCGACTCGCATACACTCCTATGTGCTACATTCTCATCACGAATAGACTGTGTGAAAGATGTTCTCCTTGAAGGGGCCGTATTCTCATACATCAGCGTTTTGCAGTTACGTGAGATCGCATCCAAAAGTGCTAGCTGCAAGCCTCACTACATATGACGTTAAAATTTTGCTGTTATCGCACTCATTATTTTACCCTTGTGGTGCAAGAGTGACTTTTTAGATGGGAAACAGCTCTTAGACTAGCCTGTGTAACGCTGTCCCGTATATAGGTTTGAACACCTTGGCCACACGTGTTGGAGCGGTGCCAAGTAGGGCAAGTCACAGCTGCGCGTTGATGTCACTGCCTCCTTCACCCGCAGCAGCTGCGGGCCCCTCCGCCCACTCGCACCACACTTCTCTCTGGCTTCACCCTCTCCTCTACCTCAGGTGGAAATACTAGACAGATTTATTGGCGCGTCCCCGGCAGCCATCTAGATGCAGCCTGCCAGCCATTTGCAATGGGAGGCTGCATTTGTACGGCTGCTGCAGACGCGTAACTAGATCTGTCTACTTGTTTACGAAACTTACACAAAACCCAACTCACCTCCTATGTCTTTGCATTTCGAACAAACGTTTATTGGAGAAAACGCTACACCGAGTTTCGCTTCAAACCGTTCTTGTAGCACCCGCGTCGATGCCCGTTTCAACGGGGTCAACGCCGTGTGCACCGCTGCTGCTTCACATACCATCAGGGTCCCCTTGGAAGAGATGGTCCATAATTTTTAGTTATGTACAGCCGCCCATGTTATTTTTTAACCTGAACGTGTGAGCGTCAGCCGCCGACTCGATAAGTGCGAGCACAGCGGCCAAATGAAATGAGAATACGTGCATACACTCGATGAGCAGTGATGTGCACTAGTCTTTCCTAGGCTGTTTCGGGAACCTGACACTACCTTCGAGCACTGTTACTGCCTTCCTTTGTTTCTTTTTCAAACGTTGCCATCATGTTAAAAAAAAAAAAAACATAGGTTCAACAGAATAATGAAGCAATAAAAGGATAGCAAGAAAATGTAAGGCTGGCTGCCAACTCTTTAAATCTGATATCATGTAACCTTACAAAACACTGGTGTAAGAGAATACGGCCGTGCCAGGGAGAGATGCTCTTCTCGCAGTCTCTTCACATTGATAGCGTAGCATGTAGAAGGGTTTCACAAGCTATTTGCCCTGATGCGTGCCGTGATGGCACGCACGTAGCTACCGTGACCATTCCCTTAAGGTCAAAGTTCACGACTGCTTCTGGAGCGATCACAGCCTGTACGAAATGTGACCGTTTCGATGAAACCAAGAAGACAAAGTTTCAGCCTTGTTTCTGGGCACTGCGCTTCATGGCTTCCGCATTTTGTGGCTAAATTCTGGTGCTACGGCGCAGTATGGCGCTGATAGGCGAGTTTAGCGCAGCAGGTGTGGTTGGGCACAGGATGACGCAGGTAAGCAAGTTTGGCCCACAATGGGGCAGCTGTTCCACCCCTGCGAATAGTTTCTGGTATTCGATCGCTTTTCGTTTTACACGCCGTTCACGCATGCATGATTTCACAGCGAGTACATGGTGTGGCCCCTGACGACGTTCAGCTCTCTGCTTTTTTTTCTTTTATTTAATGCAGACAACCGTGTGGTCACTATACCGAGGGGACGTCAGATTAGGCACTGATGGAAACTCTCAGAGGCTACGATGACAACGACGAATCTTCGGAAGGCAATCGCTTTGTAATGCACTTACATCTTCCTTGTGCCACGCCACTAGCTTGCAGGGCTGTAACCTCCGCGATTAGTTCATTAGCTCTGGCACCAACATGGCAGTGCTTCGACTGCAATGCAATGACTGCATTAACAACAAATTGTAATGTTCTACAAAGTAAGGCTGGCAGCCAAGCCTTTCGGATCCTATATCGTGCAACTCCTACAAAACCCTGGCGTAAGCAAATACGGTTGCTCTGGGAGGAAGTGCTCTTTTCACACAGTCTCTTCACTTTGAAAGTGAACTGACGGGTGGTTTCCTTTCTGTTTGAGCATTCCACCGCAGTTCTAACATGCAGGGGGATGTTATCGTATACGCCCTCCAGGCGATAGAGATGGGCCGGCTCATTTGATCCTTGCTTCAGCAGCGCTCGCGCGCTTTTACCCGCTTGTGAAAGTAACAATGCACTGGGACATGTTATCAATTTAGACTTGTTACGATCATGGTGGCGACAGCAAAAGCCTGTTGAGAGTGTCTATACAATTACTATCGCAATAATAACATAATCTTTTACTGCTAAATTAGTGTTTTGGGTTAGCTCTGCCTTCAGTTCCCCTTTTGTCTATTTTGTGTGTTTATTTTTCGATTGTCATACAAAACCTGCCCGTAATGAAATCCTCTTTATAACCAACCTTTCCAGGATTTTGTCAATTTCGTTATATCCAGGTTTAACTGTAATTTATTTCAAATTATTCAAATAGTTCAAAATTGTCAATTATTTAAATTTGAATCCATGTGAATTCGAATACCATAATCGGGGTTCGTACAGGTTTCCAAGGCAAAAATTCAAGGATATTCAAGGATATTCAAGGACTTTCCAGGACCTGTTGCAAGTTTTTCAAAGACTCAAAGCGGCATGCGAAGTTGGAATTTTTCTCTAAAATGTTCAAAGATGACCAATTTTATTGCACTTACAATATATAGATATCACATTTATAAAAAAAAAGCATAGTCTTAATAACTTCTCGCACCCTCTCCATAGAGAGAGGGCACGATGTCATGCCGGAAAGTTGCGCGCTGATGGGCCTCAACGCACATGTACAGTCAGGCCTCAAAGGGGTCGTGCCACAATATTTGTGGCTTGAGCGCTCCCTTCCTGCAAGCTTTAATTATAGCACCAATAAACACGATACACGCCCCAGATTCATGTAATTGTCGGTGTATAATTTTATGCTTCGCACGTGTGACGTCCCCGCCAACACAGACTGAACCCTGATCCTTTCAAGATGTTTTCGCTCGTTTCTCAAACCCACGCATAAAAAAAAAGGAAAAGAAAACCTTCGGTGTAACGAATGGGCATTCCGGAGTGAAGTACCAGAAGGATTATTTCTACTATTCTCACGAGCTCCCCCGCGCAAACACGAGGACCGGGCGGCACCTTGTCGTCTACAGACCGGGCGACAGTGTACGGTGGAGATAATCCGCACGCACCCTTCAGATTTGTGGCATGGGGGAGCAGCAGAGCACCTTTTGTTGGTTCGGGGAATGCGACGTTGCCGCGGCGCTTGTGCCGGGTCCAGTATGACTTTCTGTCAGCCTCCGTGGCTCCAGGGCTCATTACTAAGTTCTGCGCGGATGGCCGCCCGCGGCGGTGAATGACGAAGACGCAGCGGCTACGGAGAATTTCGCGGGAGACACCGAGCTACATGGAAACGTTGAGACTTGGTCTGGACATCGGCTCACCAAGTACCAAAAGCATTAGGACCATTGTTCGCTCGTAATTAAAGTGTCTTCGGACGGCTCGCCCATCACTCTCCCAGAGGCTTGAGTTTGTACATTGTTACTTGATTGATATGTGGGGTTTAATGTCCCAAAACCACCATATGATTATGAGAGACGCCGTAGTGGAGGGCTCCGGAAATTTCGACCACCTGGGGTTCTTTAACGTGCACCCAAATCTGAGCACACGGGCCTACAACATTTCCGCCTCCATCGGAAATGCAGCCGCCGCAGCCGGGATTTGAACCCGCGACCTGCGGGTCAGCAGCCGAGTACCTTAGCCACTAGACCACCGCGGCGGGGCTTGTACATTGTTACTTGCTCGGCTTTGTTTGGGAGAGGGTTTTCTACTGGTGCGGGCTGCAGGAGCGGCCGTCGAAGATGACACACATCGACTGACAGAGAAATATGCCGCGTGGATAGTGGCGATTGGTTTGGTGCCCCAGTAGGGCGGAGTTGGGTCCTACAAAAAGGGACTAGGAGACGATGCGAGGGGGAGCAGAGAGACGATGCGATGAGCTCGAGATGGTAGAGAAGCTAAGATGGAAATCACTGAGAGGGACGACGTAGGCGACGATGACGAAGACGATGAAGACGGCGACGGAAGGAGACAGATCAGACCTCGACGCCAAGAACCAACCTTCGTCCCCGACTCGAGCAGCCAACTCCGAGGCTCCGACTACATGGACATTCTGTGAGACGAACTTATCTCCTTTACTTGAACGAGCTTTGCTGGAAGGAATGCGGCATATTGAGACATTGCGCGGTTTTATTAATTTATCACTTTATCATTTCTGTCGTCGTATGTTTACTCTGTATTGAGGCACCGTTGTATTGTCACCGTTACTCGCTTATGTATCCTGTTTTGCGTGTCAGTATTCACTGATGTGTTACCCTTTCACATCAGTATTCACTGATGTGTTACCCTAACACATCAGTATTCACTGATGTGTTACCCTTTTGAGTAACAGAGATGTCGTTCACGGGCAATATGTGTGTACGCCATTTGCACTTGTTATTCAATTAAATGCGTCCATGATTAAGAAAAGATCGTGACGTCTCTTACTTCCCGGCCCCAGCACTAATCCCTGTATGTGGAAAGTGATTGAGACACGTAGCCAAGAAGGAACCGGATAAAAAGGGGGTTGAGGGGCTTCCCCCTCTTTGGCGATCGGTGGCGTAGTGGGGACGTCTCAAGTGGTGGCAGCGGTGGGATTACTGCTGGGGCAACGGTGCGAGATTTCACCCTCGTACTAGGGAAGGAGAGACGGCAAAATGAACGAGCAGGCTACCAGGATGACCGACAGAGACGACCCACTAGAAATGAGCGTGTTAATGTTAGCGGACATGGTTCCATCGTTTACGGGGGGTGATACGGGTCCGGATGTTGGGGTCTTCTTGAAAATTTTAGAGCAGGTTGGTCGCTTGGGTGGATGGCGGGATAGTGAGCTAATCTGCATAGCATGATGTAAGATGGTAGGTGCGGTGCACGATTTTGCGTGGTGGGATGATGGCGTCGCTGCAGCTTCAACTTTTTCTGAGTTCAAGTATTTGGCCCTCAAGAGGTTCGATACGGAGCCACTTATTTTTAAAACGAAACGGTTTTTAAATGCGAGGCAGGGGGCAGATGAGGAGGTGCGGTCATTTGCAAGTCGCTGGCGCATCCTCGGGACCGCCACCGTGGCGAGCTCCGATGGTCAGGATACGGTAAAAGCTTCACTGCGCCGCGAAATTCTACCCGAACAATTACTCTCACAATTTTTATTAGGCCTGAGGGATCCGGTCCGCAGATTTGTTCTCTCTCGGGATCCAAAAACATTTGATGAGGCCATTGCCATAGCGGTCAAGGAGGAACAGAATGAGAAAGTGTCGAGAAGCCATTCGTTACCCGTTCAATACGTGGAAGAGAACACAGATGTTCATGAGATGCATAGCCGCCTTGACCGCCTCAAAAAACTTGTGGGGAGCTTGGCAGTACGCAAAAGGGTGACACAAAATCGGCAGGAATTCCTGAAGCAGGTCCCTTATCATGGCGGGTGCTCTAACTGTGGCAGGTTTGGTCACATTCGGCGAGAATGCCACCGGTACCGACGACGAAAGAGGAATTCGACGGGTGGCAGTCGCATTCACAAAGACAAGGAGATAGTGACAAATTTCGAATTAGAAAACCTAGACGCAACTCCTCCCCATGACGATGACGCGCAGAGGTCAATCGCGATCGTAAATATTCGCGAGGAAAGAAGCTCCGTAAAAACGAGTCGCGGTTCACCGTGTGTGGATGTGATTAATGCAATTTCCGTGATCGAGGAAGATGTTCCGCCATCGAGCGAGTGTGTGTTTGGGGGGAACGCTCGCACGCCGGTGCCACTGGGTGAAACAAAAGTTGTCGAGGTTGCTAGAGCGGATACAGACGGTTTAGCTGCGGTTTTTACCTCGAAGGTCCCACGAGACAATGAGGCATTAACAGTAGGAGTAGCAGATATGGAGTTGGATGAGAATGGGTTGTCTGAGGATACCGTTGTCGGAGTCTTGGTCGACACGGTGGTAGACCGAACGTTAGAGGGAGAAGATGAGATTGAGGAATGCCTAGATCGCAACGGGGTGGTTTTTGTGGGGCCAAAGTGGAACTGCAGCACACTCGATGAGCACCGCACCAAACCCGGGCATGCGCAACGGTGGCCTTATAAGATAGCTTCGCACACGCCCCACTCCGCGACTGAGTCGAGTATGTTGAAGTTCGGACCATCTAACGAGGGTCCGGTACTCGCAGTCGGGGAAGAAGTCTGTGTACGGGTAGACGCTGAGCGCTCGGGGATCGGCTAGGGTCATAAGAGTCCGCAATGTTTTGATTGATTGATTGATATGTGGGGTTTTTAACGTCCCAAAACCACTATATGATTATGAGAGACGCCGTAGTGGAGAGCTCCGAAAATTTAGACCACCTGGGGTTCTTTAACGTGCACCCAAATCTGAGCACACGGGCCTACAACATTTCCGCCTCCATCGGAAATGCAGCCGCCGCAGCCGGGATTCGAACCCGCGCCCTGCGGGTCAGCAGCCGAGTACCTTAGCCACTAGACCACTGCGGCGGGGCAGTCCACAATGTTGTATGCCATTTCATGTTTTATGATTTCTGCTCGGTCATTGTGCTTGTTATTTTAGTGGAGACCTTGTGTCGAAGTTAAAGTTTTTAAATTTTTGCTTTGGCTTGTACACTTGTTTTATTTTGTTGATTGTGTTTTGAAATGAGGCAGGTTGTTCGCTCGATTATTATGATTTTGTGTTGTTTGCGGCATCTGATGTTGATCACTGAGTGAGTGGTACCACCTGGGATCAATTAACACCTAATAATGGGGGATGAACATATAGTCAGTGAATGTGAGGTTACCGAGATCTCGCCATTTGTCGGAAAGGAAGGTGAAAAAGGGACTGTTTTAAGAAACCAGAAAGTTTAGAAAATTCAAATCGAAATGGGTTCATGGCGTCTTCCCGCATGGAAGTGCCGCACCTCATTAGGAGGCAGGGAGCGCCATGATTGGTATTGATGTACAACGCCCAATGTCACAATTGTATAGGACAGCATATACGCTACTTTCTCAGCCCATCCGATTGCGCAATTCACGGTTAAAGGTCCCTTTCCCTCACCGACAGGTGAAGCAAAGGCCGGGCAGGAGATGGTATGCGAGGGTAATTCAGTTGCTGCCTGCATGACCTATGTTCTCCCGCCATCCCGCTTTTCGTCTGGTTTGAAATGTTCGAGGTCTTAAAATTTTGTGCATGTGTGAAATGAAAATGTATTGAAATGTGTGCATCCTCTGTTTGGTTGTGCCGAGAGTGGACAGTGCAGGCGAAGTGTGTGATGTGCTCGCATGGTAGTGAGCCTTCCGCATTCATGACTGAACGCTGCGTGCCAAACCATCCGACGAGCAGCTGTGACCAGTGTGCGTTTTGTCCACGCGTCATCCACGAGTTTCTGCAGTGATTCTGAAGGTTTGAAGTGTGTTGTGCGCGGTAAAAATACGGAATCAAACTGCTTCGTGGTGGGTGATGATTCAGCGACAATCACAGATTAGTTCCTCTCAGCGACGTGCTACCGCCAGGGCTGAATCACAAGTGTGCTGTGTTCGCATATCGTATTCCTAAGACTGCTGCAATGTCTCAATTTCGCTGCGCAACCCGAAGGCGTTATGCGCACGCATTTCTCGTGTTTGAATTTCCCCGCGGGGAAAATTTTTCTGTAAGATGAAGGGATTGTGATGTCCCCGCCAACACGGACTGAACCCCCGATCCTTTCAAGTTGTTTTCGCTCGTTTCTCAAACCCACACATAAAAAAAAAGGAAAAGAAAACCTTCGGTGTAACGAATGGGCATTCCGGAGTGAAGTACCAGAAGGATTATTTCTAATATTCTCATGGGCTCCCCCGCGCAAACACGAGGACCGGGCGGCGCCTTGTCGTCTACAGACCGGGTGACAGTGTACGGTGGAGATAATCCGCGCGCACCCTTCAGATTTGTGGCATGGGGGAGCAGCAGAGCACCTTTTGTTGGTTCGGGGAATGCGACGCTGCCGCGGCGCTTGTGCCGGGTCCAGTACGACTTTCCGTCAGCCTCCGTGGCTCCAGGGCTCATTACTGCGTTCTGCGCGGATGGCCGCCCGCGGCGGTGAATGACGAAGAAGCGGCGGCTACGGAGAATTTCGCGGGAGACACCGAGCTACATGGAAACGTTGAGACTTGGTCTGGACATCGGCTCACCAAGTACCGGAAGCATCGGGACCATTGTTCGCTCGTAATTAAAGTGTCTTCGGACGGCTCGCTGATCACTCTCCCAGAGGCTTGAGTTTGTACATTGTTACTTGCTCGGCTTTGTTTGGGAGAGGGTTTTCTACTGGTGCGGGCCGCGGGAGCGGCCGTCGAAGATGACACACACCGACTGAAAAAGAAATATGCCGCGTGGATAGTGGCGATTGGTTTGGTGCCCCGGTAGGGCAGAGTCGGGTCCTACAAAAAGGGACTACGAGACGATGCGAGGGGGAGCAGAGAGACGATGCGATGAGCTCGAGATGGTAGAGAAGCTAAGATGGAAATCACTGAGAGGGACGACGTAGGCGACGATGACGAAGACGATGAAGACGGCGACGGAAGGAGATAGATCAGACCTCAACGCCAAGAACCAACCTTCGGCCCCGACTCGAGCAGCAACCGAGGCTCCGACTACATGGACATTCCGTGAGACGATCTTCACCTCCTTTACTTGAACGAGCTTTCCGGGAAGGAATGCGGCATATTGAGACATTGCGCGGTTTTATTAATTTATCACTTTATCATTTGTGTCGTCGTATGTTTACTCTGTATTGAGGCACCGTTGTATTGTCACTGTTACTCGCCTATGTATCCTGTTTCGCGTGTTGCGAGTATTTGCTGATTTGTTACCCTTTTGTGTAACAGAGATGTCGTTCACGGGCAATATGTGTGTACGCCATTTGCACTTGTTATTCAATTAAATGCGTCCATGATTAAGAAAAGATCGTGACGTCTCTTACTTCACGGCCCCAGCACGAATCCCTGTATGTGGAATGTGATTGAGACACGTAGCCAAGAAAGAACCGGATAAAAAGGGGGTTGAGGGGCTTCCCTCTCTTTGACGATCGGTGGCGTAGTGGGGACGTCTCACACGCGTCATGCTGAGTATTGTCAGCTATCGCACACATGTTCCACACAAGCACCTGCAGAACAAACTCGCCGCTACTTGCAGCAGCCGTGATACTTCGCCAGTATGAATGGGGCGGAAGTCCAGAGGTCACTCAGCTGACTACAGATCTGGTGTGACATCCCTAGGACTTTTGTTGCCCTTCCTGTAGAGCTAGGTCAGTGTTAGAGGTGCTCGCAGTAGGTCTCAATTAGGAGAATGAGCATTTAGTACACTTGGGAAGCGACTTAAAACATATTCTTAAACACACACGGTGCTTGCTGTAGCCTTGAAATTTGATGGAATCATTCCATCAAGAGTGTCAGCTTGTGCACAATTGACACTCGTGGCATGTTGCTCAACAACTAAAAAGTAACAACTGGGACAGTGGTTAATTTACACTCATCCTGTGGATACATGTGTGTTCTTCTCTAGCATCGTTCTTGGTTTCTTTAAGCAGCACGCTTCCAGTGTCGAGCTATGACAGTCGTTCATTAGCACTCCTATGCGCTTTCTTTTCGTGCGTCCTTCGTGCTTGGGCGGTGCATTGCATGTATGAGGTTGCTTGCCGTTCTTTGTGTGACATTCGAATTTCTTGCTATCACATTCACTGCGTCACCCTCACCAGAAACTACTTTTTTTTTTTTCACATGCACCTTTGCAAAGTGGGATCATGTGCACCCACGACGCATTACTGCTTCAGAAATCTGGAGTTAGACAGGTTCACACACTGATGTACCACATTTAAAAGGTCGCGATATCGATATGAGAATGCACTGCTCAGGACATTCCAAGGTTTTCAAGCATGGCAAAAAATGCAAGGACTTTCAAGGGCCTTGGAAATGCTTTTTTGAAATTCAAGGGTTTTCAACGATTTCAAGGACCTGTACGAACCCGGAGTAATATTTGCGCAATATTTGAAGCATTTAAATATTCACACAAGCTAATATATTTCCATTCGTTGATATTCTACTAAACATGTCTTGGTCTGGGGAGCATTTTATATTCTGATTGGTAGCTCTCACCATGCTGTCAACCATGGTGAAAACTACCTATTGATTGATTGATTGATATGTGGGGTTTAACGTCCCAAAACCACTATATGATTATGAGAGATGCCGTAGTGGAGGGCTCCGGAAATTTAGACCACCTGGGGTTCTTTAACGTGCGCCCAAATCTGAGCACACGGGCCTACAACATTTCCGCCTCCATCGGAAATGCAGCCGCCGCAGCCGGGATTCGAACCCGCGCCCTGCGGGTCAGCAGCCGAGTACCTTAGCCACTAGACCACCGCGGCGGGGCAAAACTACCTATTGTGTTTGCCAATCAAATGCTATGGAATCAAATGCTATACCCCTAGAAATTCACGCTGTAAGCATAAATTTCTCAAATAAATTTATTGCTAGCTAGTATGCCCTTGAAAATGATTGGTAATGTACAAGAGGGAATCAATTTGGATGTTTGGAAAATTGAGAGCCATTTCACAATTCAAAGCGTCTGGCTGGCCTATTCTTGTTGCCAAAGTACGACAATATTAGTAATTTAAACGGTGTATAACAGATAAATGAAGAGTTCTCCTGCATGACTTGTGCTTCAGGTGCATTAGTGTAATGACAGTAAAGCTTCAATACAGACTGAGATAAGTACTACTACACTGAGTCAATTACTACTTTACTCAGAACGAAATCGAGTGATAAACGCGTATTTCGATGTGCCAAAAGAGTGCTGCTATATACAGAGTAGACTAGCTATAACATAACCGCTTATAGTGAAGAATCGGTTACAATGCGGTATTTTTCGACTCCCGTTCACCCTCCCATAGAACCCCATGCATACGCATGCCACTTATTGTGCAGTCCCCCAAGATGAAAGACCGTTTATAAAGAAGGTACAGGAAAATCGTTGGGACAAACGCGGTAGTGGATATGTGTCATAAAGGAGGCATGGTAGGTGCCCTGCTGCGGAGAGAAAGACAAGGCTGTTCCGGAGGAGGAGGGTACACGTAGTGAATAAAGTGCGGAACAAAAAAAAAAAAAAGACTGCGGCACACTGCTCGTGCCCGTTGAGTATGGAAGGAGGGTGGCTGGGTGGTTGCCTCGGCGACGAATAAGCTTTTGTATCAGTGTCGACGTGACTACAGTGCATTAGCACCACTAGCGTGGCTCTGGCCGTGCCCAACTCAACTTGGCACGTGCGATCCCGTACTTATCAACTGCGCTTAACAGTTTCCTATTAGGAAAAGCATCGTCGTTATCGAGTTTGCCACAAATATCGCGTTTGCTAACTTGCCTGTAAATTTAAAACCTCTTCCGGCTTTATGACCTGAGCTTTGGCCTTTGCTGCCAGAGCACTGTCTTATGTAAGCTTGGCAGGTTTTCGTTGTCGATCTCCCGAGCACGAATGCGAACTTCGTATCACGCACGCTGTTCTTAGTTTAGTGACTGAGTGCAATCTTTTCTGCACCAGATCTTCATGTCTTGCACAAACTTCACACAACAGCATAACGAACGGCACGCTCGGCCAAAGCGGCGTTGGTTGCGTTTCTGTAGAGGTCGCGTGCCATCTAAGTTGCGGTTTTGCAAAGAATCAACGAAACTCTGCGGTGGCTGTACTTGACGTAAAGGGATATATAATGAAAACGTTAATGAAAACGAGGATGGCATGTGTAACGCTTGAATGGTGGTTCGCAATTCGATTGCGACATCTTGAAATCGGGTGCGCGCCCATGAAATCAAATGCTTCGTGCCTTTCAGTGCGTGAAATTCCGAACGTGATTCGACATAGTTGCTGTGTCATGCACATAATCGAGGTGGTTTGAGAGGTGGTCGGTGAATTTTCGCAATTCTGCTTTCTTTTGTTAGACCCCCCCCCCCCCCCGACCCTCTTTCGGATTCATTTTGGGGGCAACGCGTGTCTTTGGGGGTAAAACCTTTTTTTTTTAACATTCGTGAAATGAAATGGTTGTAAGCACCACGCATTCTATGTTTAGACTCTCAGACACGCAATAGTGCATGCTCAACATGTTGCGCAAGTGCGGCCCTTGAAAATGATTGTTTTGGTTCTAGTGCGGTGTCACTTATAGTGCGGATATTCGCGACTCATGTTATAAGCGGTCTAAACTGTACTGGGTGATGCAGACAATTAAGATAAAATAGAAAGCTTACCCATTTCATGAAAACAAAAGTGGTAGTGGGAACTAGTTGCTTAAGGAGGGACACTGTACTTGAGACGAAATGTCAGATATTTTCGTGCGTTTGTGATAGTTTTTGATGCTGATTTCAAAAATGCAATTACTGTTCCTCTAAACCAACTAGTTTTCGAGATATCCTAAAATTAACTATTGTTTGCCGGTATAATAAGACAGAAAATTTGTATTGCAGAGCTACTATTGGCACATGCCTGTATACTAATGAACATAAGCTACACGATAGGAGTGCTTTTTTTTATTTGATAACTTTAGCAAGGTTTGTCGCACCTTGCACTTCAGTGTTGCAGACACGCCTACTTTACGCGCCAATTTCTGGCAAAAATTAAATTTTTGAATATCTTAATCAAACATTCACACTACCATTGTGTAGGTGTGAATAAGATTTAGCTACATGTCACAACAAAAATGACAGTCCTAGCTGCTCTGGAGGCAGAGATATATTTTAGACAAGTTTGCAACTGCAGCAAAATTTGAATCCTGAGAAATCATGCAAAAACACAGGTCCATTTTGGGCAGACAGTAGCATAGAAAAGCTGTTTATTTACAATGATTTGCAAATTCAGCTTTCTCAGTAGGCACCAGGCATATAGTCCTTCTGTTTTGCGTCATCTAAATGGCGTTTTTTTTCAATGCCCGCTGCATGTTTTCCGCAGAGACACACTTGCGAGCTGATGCGGTCGCCTTGGGCTCGTGTGCCGACTAGGCCGCTTACCAGTTCGGTGAAACCTATGTGCGACGAATGTGCGCGTGTAATTCGCTATTCGTCCTATAATAAAGCAGTTTTCCGGCTTGTCCAGATTGAGTTGTTGATGTCGTAGACCGAACTCGTGCACTTGCTCATCAATTTCAAGGCTCCAAGAGCAGCGAGGTGTTAGTTTCTTTTTCATGTAAGATTGCCACATTTTAGAGTGCAGGCCGCGATGCAATATGTCATCGTTGCGGACGCGTCGTTACAAGCACTCTACCTGTTGCCAGAAGCCTTCATTGCGCGGGCGGCGAACCTGTTCACCGTAAACGGATTGATTTTCTGCTGCTTGCCGACGTGCGGCGAACTCCGCTCTGGCGACCCGTCATGCAGTTCATGTCAGACGGGGGGAACCCGCGGCATCGGCGCGTTTAGCGACAAGACTACGTTTCCATTCCATCGTAGCAAAGATTGCTATCTCTCGTAGTTTCACTTCTGCTTTTTTTACTTGCTGTCCTGTAACTGTTGAAGCTCCAAAACACTGCCGCTTTCAGCGATGTTCTCAACAACCGACGGGCTCGTATGTGAGTTAGGCCTACAATGGTGACTCGGCGACTGCCATTGAACGCCGCGAGTTTGCTATTCTCTCTCGCCTGAGTGATAGCGGTGCTCTTTCTGAAGTTCACAGCGAACGAATGATTGCCATATCCGCTTCACAAATTAGTGCGGCGAGGAACTTCTTAACTGCGGCAGGCAGTCGACAGAACCATGACAAAATGGCACATGTCCGTGTGCGTCACGATGAGAAAGCAGATGCCGGAAATGCCACTTGGCCAATCGGGTGCCTAGGTTTTGTCACGTGCCCCAAGCAGCCAATAGAATCGTGCGGTGGTGCTTCTCGATGACGCGTTTTTGCTGAAAAACCAGTGAGCAAGGCGAGCCACTGGTGGCAGAAAATTGAAGATGAAAACAACCCTCCCAAACAAGACCAAGATGACCACGATAGCTCGTGTGTAACGGCAACGGTTCGGCGTGGAAAAAGTGCGACTTTAGCGTCTATTTGTGCTCAGATTCATCTCACAGGGGTGTTATAAATTGATTTTGTGCCAGAAATAATGACGCGAGAAGCTTGAAACTTCTCAAATAAGTGTAAAAATAGTTGCAGATTCCGAAAATGTTTCGGTTTTTTAAGACCCGTGTCCCCCCTTAACTCTTCTCTGACCTCACCGGTATGCCTCGATCTTAAGTAAGCA
This sequence comes from Rhipicephalus annulatus, assembly GCA_013436015.1. Taxonomy (NCBI): domain Eukaryota; kingdom Metazoa; phylum Arthropoda; class Arachnida; order Ixodida; family Ixodidae; genus Rhipicephalus; species Rhipicephalus annulatus. Next base: position 881,892 of record WOVY01014538.1, on the reverse strand, counting down.
ACGTTTTTAAGAACCTATTGAGAAAAAAAAAAAAAAATTGGCCCTGTATCTGCGTGTTAATCTGCAAATGTCGTGGAAAGATGATAGTCTTGCGCGTGGAGAGAGTGAACAGAACATTTATTTGATGTTCTGCGCAATAAAATCGGTGAATGGTATTCTGGAGGCGCTGCGCTAAAATGCCTCGTGCGTGCAGCGGAGGCGAACGAGTGCATCAAGTCACGTCACACGTGAGACATAAGCGCCATCTGGCAATTTTCTTGGAAAATGCAGCGTGTGGCTCTGAGACAGGTGTGCGCGCCCTTCTTAGAGGTGATAAGGTGTAGAACGCAAGGCGACGGGTAAGTGTCACCACCGTCTCGTCTCAGCAAAGCGTTGAAACGCCTTTTTGTGCAAGCGTTGCATGGTCAGCTCAGCGTAATAGGCACTACAGTCCTCAAAAATATTTATGTTAGCCTTTTCTAGTAAAAGATGCATATGCAGAATATATACATGTTGTTATGGTGCCCCAGACATGCACAATAATTGCTTTTTAATTGACAATTGCACAAACATGAACACTAAATTTTGAGCAACATTGGTGGGCGCTACGGATGGGGTTGAATGTTTAAAGTACCTGGTGCCGTTAAGAGTAGACAAACAGACAAATGTACAGACAGACAAAAATTTTTGTGTCCAAGGTCCCCAAGAACTATCGTCTTTAAAAAAGTGTCACAATTTGTCACGCCATATTAGTACACAAACTTTAGTTGTAGTTACTTCACAATCCTTCATGTGGCAGAGATTTTTAAAGTGCACATGAGCAGTACGATGAACTTTACGTCTTGAACAGCTTAGCAAGTAAAACAGGCTTGCTGACTTGAGCTATGAAGAAACCCAAACAAAAACTAGAAAAATTCTGAGGGTGTAGACGCAAAAGCCAGGATATGACTATGACGCATGCTATAGCGGGGGACTCTAGATAAATTTTGAGATGCTGGGACTGACTTTAATTGAAGTACACAGGCATTTTTTACATTGCGCATTAAACAACATGTGGTCACCACCACCAGAAAATGAAACTGTGCACTTGTGCTTTGCGGTGTAACGCTATGGCAGTTAAACTACCATACCAGGTGAGGAACATCAATAAAATACTAGTACAGACAAAAGGTTAGGCACAGCACGACATGCCTGATGCTCAGGTGCCTCAGGTGCATACCCAAACTTGCCTGAGAAAATGGTAATCTTTGGCTTGTTTGTCTTCATCAAGGTCTCCATAGATGACTTTGCTGGTAGTGGTTGTCATAACAACTCCGTCAATTACAAACTTGCGTGTCCGCTTGAGTGTTTTGGGCCGTACAGCAGCGTTTTGAGTCATAAGGGCCTTTTTGCGAATAGCAGGTACATTATTAGCACTACGTTCCTGAAAAAAAGGAAAGAAAATGTAAACAATTACAGATTTATTTTTACATAGACTTTAAACGTGTGCTAATAGTAAATATTAGGTTCGAATAAAATTCGTATAGTATATACAGTGTATGTTCATGACAATGGACCCGCGTACAACATACTTTCGCATACAACGGACCATTATTCAGCCTAAGGTTAATCTGTATCATAAGTGAAAGTCAAGTTCGTTTTTAATGGATTATGATACAATGTACTATCGACTACAGTGGACTAAATTTGTGGCATTTTTCTGCAAAATTGGGCGCATAAACTACTTTTGCTGTGTTGACACGGGCTGACAACAGACTTGACTACGCCATTCTGCGCAGCACTAATGCCATGATAATTTTGAATTGCGGCTGGCAACACGGTGGCTTCCGGCCAAGTACATGCAGGTCATGTTGATGGTTTACGTATTGCAACTGACTGGAATGCAGCTATAACTGATTGCATCATTGCTCAAGGGTGCTCATAACCTCTTATCACAACTTCCTTTCTGAGCTAAGTGTAAATGAAATATTTTTGTTTGCATCTTTCGATAGATGTTTGTCACTCACTGTGGTAGCTTGGTTAGGCATCGTGACCAAAGTTTCAAAAGCAAGGCGATTTGGCGCTCCAAGCAGGTGGAGTGCCACTGTAAAATTAGAATATTAATGTGAGCAGCGCCTTAATGCAGCTCAGTTCAGAACTCTCAGACCAACTTTGGATCACAGCGTGTCTCTCACGCTGTGCGGGACCAGTAGCTACCAGCGGCCAATAGCAAATATGCCTTTCCGAATTCGAGATAAACAATTTCTTCCAAGCCGATCAAGAGAAGTTACTGACAAAGCCTGCTGAAAACTTATTATCGGACCAACCCTTGCTGCAGTGCCGGGGCCACATAGCGTCTCTGCACCTACTGTGTCAGCATTCGCTCATTTTGAATTGATGCAGCAATTTCGTTAATAACCACTGCTGCCGATTGAAGTCTTTTCTAAACATGCTGTCAACCACATTCAACATGCACCAGTGGAACTAGCCTGCGCCATACTGCTGAGCAAAAGGGAAATAGAAATGATCATTCACGACATCCCCCCCCCCCCCCCTCTGCACCCCCTGCACAGCATTTGGATACTACAGCCTTCGGACAACACAGACCCATTTTGCTAGTTATGCCAGTCCATTGCAACGAGGGTAAACAGTAACACACATGCACGCACGCACGCACACACACACACACACACACACACACACACACACACACACATCTTGAAGATCTTTTCTGGATTCAGTAGTACTAGAGATGCTCAAGTGAAGTGGACGAGCAATCGAAAAAAGATGCTTTATTGCCTACGTTGCAGCCTGGAATCAGCTTTCGTCCGAGCGTTCACTTGACCTGAGTGCCTTATATATATATATATATATATATATATATATATATATATATATATATATATATATATATATATATATATATATATATTTATATTTATATTTATATTTATATTTGTCATGACCCACATAACCTGCACAATATTTTTTAATTTGAAACAAAGCATGTGTAAATGTCTTTCTTTTTGGTTAAAAGAAAAGTAGAAGCAACTTTGAACAGCAGCAAGATTTGATTTTCAGTAGAATGCAAATGATAACCTGCTAAACACATTACGTTTTAAAATTTACCATACTTAGAGTGTATGAGCCATTACCTGCTAAACACATTACATTTTAAATTTTACCATACTTAGAGTGTATGAGCCATTACAACAAGCTTTTAAACTTTAAAAAAAAAAAATGGCCCGTATCTGCATGTAATCTGCAAATATTGTCGAAAAACGATAGTCTTGCACGTGGAGAGAATGAACAAAACATTTACTTGATGTTCTGCGAAAGAAAATCGGTAAATGGTATTTCGGAAGCGCCACTCGTGAGACATGAGCGCCATCTGGCAGTTTTTTTTTTTTTTGGAAAACAAAGCGCGTGTCTCTGAGACGGGCGTGTGGGCCCGTCTCAGAGGTGATAAGGTGTAGAATGCAAGGCGACGGATAGGAGCCACCACCGTGTCTTCTTAGCAAAGCGTTGGAAACACTCGCCTTTCCGTGCAAGCATTGCATGGTCACCGCAGGGTGATAAGCGCTACGATACTTAGAATTACTTATGTATGCCTTTTCTAGTAAAAGACTAACATGCAGAATATATACGTGTTGATATGATGCCTCAATCGCACACATATGAACACTGATTCCTGAGCATAATTGGTGGGCGCTGCAGATGGGGTCGGCTATTCGAGGGATCGGGTGGTGCTGTTTGGAGTACCCAGTTCACGGCAACGGTGGACAAACAGACAAATGTACAGACAAACAGATCAAAGTTTTTGGGTCTAAGGTCCCCAAGAAAGACTATCGTCTTTAAAAGATGAATCGATGCGAGGGAAATCTGCTCATTGAAACGAAGTGGGGCTTAGCGGCAGAGCAGATTATACCTCACGGGTGAAAGCGGGCTTTACGTGCTTTGAAGCAGCTCGGGGAGCAGAAATAATGTGGCTTTGGAGCAGTGAAAGGGCAGTTTTGGAGCAGCTTTGGAGCACGAAAAGGTGTGTTTTTTAGCAATGCAAGTGTCTTGGAGCAAATTCCTAGGGACACGCATCAATTTTAATTGAAAGTTTGCCTTTCCAGTGAACATAAATTCCTGTGTTTTTTTACTAAACATTCAATACTGATGAAGCAACCAGACTAAGCACAAAATGATTTCATACACACACACACACACACACACACACACACACACACACACACACACACACACACACACACACACACACACACACACACACACACACACACACACACACACACTAAACATTAGGCATGAACAGCAGTAACTTAAAGGGCACCAAAACCACACCAAGTTCAAAGGTGAGACTGGAGTTTCTCGCCTTCCCTACCCTTTCTGCAAGTGCTATACATGCTGCTGTCTCCGTTTGCGCAGTTGTAAATGCAGAAAACGAAGTGAATTCTGTTTAGCCATGTGAGACATGCAGGACTGGCATGTGGCTGCATGGCAAAGCAGGGTAGATGATAATTTACAACTGATATCTCTCATATATTGACCAATCGAGAGCTTATTTCATTCTGAAGTTACGGGAATAAACTGCTGGAGTCTATGCCTTGTGTCGCAAGGACAGGAAATGCCAGGAGATAAACGCACTCGTTTTTTGTATTGTCAGAGGTTGTTTAGGGGCCCTCTAAATAAAAGCAGACGTAAATGATGCTGAGTTTTGGATTACTAGACAGCAGACGAAATAAAATGTTATGATCCCTCGCGCATTGTATGTTCTGCCCGAGAGTGAAAGCGCATGAGCGCGGCTGATGAGCACTGATCAAGCAGAGATCAAATGAGCCAGCCCATCTCCGTTGCCCGGAAGGCAACGGAGATGCGATAACATCTTACCGCGTGTTAGACCTGCTGTCGAATGCTTAAGAAGAGAGAAAACAGGCCGCTCGTTTTGTATGAGCATGAAAAGACGTGTAGGAGGGGGGGGGAGAGGCAATTTGGTGTTGTATGCGAAAATTGCCGTATCTGTGCAGCTTGGTGCAGCAGGTCAGATTGGCGCAGAATAGTGCAATTGGCGCATTTCCACCACTGTCTCCTAGAAAGGTGTGTTCATGGCACCGCACCCTTCATCTAAAGTGAAATCACCTTTACAGAAGGTTACATGTGGTTTCTATATGTTTGTTCATACATTACGAATACTTCACAATTTAGACTAGAGTAAAATTGTGTTGAAACAAAATCAAATATTCAAAGTGTTCAAAATTTTCCACATGCCTAGTAAACCTAGACTGCTTTGAAGCTAATGCATACAATGAAGTAAGAAACAGAAGTGTCGACATCAAGGTGATAGAATTAACAGACTGAACTTTAGTCAAAATACACTCGAATGATAAATATATTTTATAGAAGGGCTAAGTTTTTTTTAACCTACAGAAGTGTAACTAGTGTCTGAAGCACCTATCTACAGGAAGTAATTTTTTTATTGTAGAATAGTACAACAAAAAGTAGAGTGCTTAACTAACATGTTCATAATGACGAAGCGTCACTTGCGGAAGAGCCCAAACGACATCTGCAGTCGCAAATACGCCACATCTGAGCATGCGCGGCGCCAGTGATGTGCCTGCCTTCAGTTTCCACTTTTCTTTATCGCCGCGGCCGCGATGACTGTTTTGGCTGTCGAAGCGCTTTCAACATTATAGAACCGAAAGAAAAGAAAAGAAAAAAAAAATCCAACAGTTGCCCGGACAGATGTCTTTTATACTCTAAATAAAGAATGGCTTCGAGATGTATCACAGCGAGAATAGTTCGCTTCGTTTTTTTTGCTTGCTTTTTGTTTTTTCGCTAAATCGTTCAGAGCGCTTTCGATTGCCATAGCGGTTGTTGCATCCGCGTTGATAAACAGGGATCAGTATTGCAAGGCAGGCACATAACTAGCGTGGCGCATGCTCAGATGTGCGGTATTTGCGACTGCAGATGTCGCTCGTGCTGTTCCACCCGCGACGCTCCGTCGTAAGAGACATGAGAGTTGAGCACTGTACACTTACTACACCATAGTCTGGACAAGTGTAAGTGGCATACGACAAATAGGTATGCATTGCAAATGCATAAGACCACTTTTGTCTGCTAATTTAGGTGCTGCCCGCATAACTATGCGGCAGTGCGAAAGAAAGGTTGAGTTCCTCAATACTGTGAGCATTAGTTGGCCACAAGGTGACAATAACTGCAGCTTCCACACCACTTTAGTGCAAAATAGAAACTGGACTTGAAGATTCAATGAGTTAATAAAAGCACGTTGATGCAATGAGCATTTCTCTCTTGTTGTCAAGATACCCTTGGAATCAAACATTTTGATCATAAGAATATTTTTCTTTCCAGCCTGATAAAATCTAAATTCACAAGGTTTTACGCTATAACCGTTACTTTACCATAAATCTCTGCATAAAGTATGCCAAGTTGCTCATTCCACACTCCTTAAAGAACACTGACATAAATTTTGACTATTTTCATACTGCTGTTCTAAATATGAGCACTAGTGTCAAGAAGCCTAAAAAGTGTAGAGCCATGCCTTGGAAAACATCATATATACTGTATAACCTAGTTACAATGGATCTGCTTACAAAAGACATTTGAATACTACATACTACTAATTTGTGGCGTTATGCCAACCTCCCTATTAGTTCCATTGATTCAGCTTCGTTTACAATGAGTTCTAGTACAAAAAACAATAGAATATAATTGACTAAAATGTTACGCTAGCAAGGTAGTCAGGGTTTCTTTGCAGATGACTTCCCCTTTTGTGGACATCCCAAATTCAATAACTTTCGACTTCAAAACATCGCCGCGAATATCAAAATACCAATTTAAAAACGAAGGCCACCCATCTCTGGTCTGTTGAAGAAGTTATGCCAAGCTAAGGTGATGAAAAATCAGCATGCAGCATGATTGATTTTGTGTGTTGGGGCACTGACGAGCAAAATTGCTGGCCGCTGTTCCGAGCGGTCGGTGCGTGGAAAGCATATGGCCGGAGTGCGTGTCCGCTACTTGCGGCGAGATCGGGCTGTAGGGGGCAGCACCATCCAACGCAAATGTGGATATGCGGTCGGCGGCGCGTATACAAATACAGGAAGCGGCGCTTCGTTGCATGCGGTCTGAGCCGATCGTCGTCGAGTAAAATGTGTTGACTGGACTTTACTGTTAATATCTACCCTCCTCTCCACCGAACATCGGACTAGCGAGGCATACTGGAGAAACAGCGCAGAAGCAATCAATCAATCAATCAATCAATCATTTTATTTCCTTTAGATAAGGTGGAGTACAGGACTAAAAGCTCAAGAGCTTGACGAGGTCCTGACCCCGTTCACAAGTTGACAAAGCAGCAGGAATGGCAGTCAATCATGTACAACAAATATGAAATAAACATACAGGTATAACATCACAAAAAAGTAATACAAAAAGTTTATGAAAGCAGTGCTAAGATAAAAAGAGAGTAATTCAAATGTATGGTCATGAAGTGGCATGAACATGAAAAGCAATAATAAAAAGGAAAGAATGGGCATAAATTCTGAGAGATGTATCATTGAGGATAATGTATCAGTTGGGCGAAGTTTAATCTGACAGTTTTGTTTAGAGGAAGGATCGAAATCTTCGCGGTTTAAAAAATTTGATTGATTTGTGGGGTTTAACGTCCCAAAACCACCATATGATTATGAGAGACGCCGTAGTGGAGGGCTCCGGAAATTTCGACCACCTGGGGTTCTTTAACGTGCACCCAAATCTGAGCACACGGGCCTACGACATTTCCGCCTCCATCGGAAATGCAGCCGCCGCAGCCGGGATTTGAACCCGCGACCTGCGGGTCAGCAGCCGAGTACCTTAGCCACTAGACCACTGCGGCGAGGCAGGTTAAAAAAAAAAAAAATTAACAAAGAAGGTAGTCTGTAGGACAATGATTGTCCAGCAGCCAATCAGAGGCCTCAAAATGAATTTCGAACATTTGCTTTTTGAACACAGATGTTCTCTATGGAATACTTTTATGACGAGCCTAAAATGGTGGTGGGCAGTAGTGCTGCCGCGAAGCTATAAATTAAAAAAAAAATGTCCGTTTTTTTGTGTGTGTAGTTTACACATGTTTTTCACCACATCGGTAGACACAAAAAACTTTTTACAGCATTTATACATAGTTTTTCGTGAATATCTTTTGGAATCGGATAGAAAAAGGGGCTACAGATACTGAAGATGCAATTTCCAAAAAATAAATTTTTTATGCCTCATTGAGAATGAATTCTTATTTGACTCTTGATTCTCTGCAGTTATAAGAGACCCATTCAGTGTTTCCACAAAAGTCTGTCAAAACAGTACTTGAATTTCACATACTCCTTTTACAAGAGACCAAAATCCTCTTTACTACAGAGGTCTGTTGTAATGAAGTTATACTGTATGAGTAATAATATTATTTTAAAAAACACTCAATATTGAGGGAGCAGCTTCTTAATGATGTGTAATCACACCGTGTGATGTCGTGGGATGAAAGCCATCTGCGTAGTATTACTAGAGGCAGATCTACCATCTGCTCATGGTGCACGTAAACAATGATGAGTGAATCGTTTGCAGTGACCCTGACAGTGATTTTCGAAAGTTAGGCTGCAGGCGATTTAAAGAGACACTAAAGGCAACTATTAAGTCTATGTTAATTGTTAAAATAGTGGCCCAGAAACCTCGTAGTGTTGCTTTTGTGCAAAGAAAGGGCTTATTTTGAAATAAAATCGCGTTTTAGTGGTCCGTGCATCAAGTCAGCGCAATTCAAATTACCCACCTCAATGAAACACAACGTTGCCCGGCTTTAATGCATGGCCGTCTACACTGTAGTAGCAGCAGAGGAAAAGTGCGGGGAGCCACAACAGAAAAAATGGCCATTGAAAAATTTTTAGCCATGGCCTTCAAAATTGCAGGTGTGCTTGGTTCAACTGGGCCCCACTAGGTGGCACGACCTGCCCAGTTTAACAAGGTGAAAACTGAATTTTTGAACCACTCGCGCCATTCTTTATAGCAACGTCCGGCGGTTCTTTTTTCCATGAATCAAATAGATACTAACACGCAGCATTTTATTACTTCTCTTGATGCACAGAAGATTCTTTATTTAGTGCAGCTAAATCGATTACTAGTGATTATTGTAGGCATTTGTCTGACGTCATGGAGATCCTTTTGAGAATGTCCTACTGTGGTGCATGTATTCTTGTGCATTTACTTTAATTTCTCGGTAAGTAGGGCACTGCTGTTGATAATATTGCCATTTTAGACGTCATTTATTGAGCTTTCACTCTTACGTAAACTGCTATTTCACTTCAGTGTCCCTTTCAGTCCACTGAGTTTGCACAGTCTGCAAGTTCGATGTAGCTGTGTTGACTTGACGAGACAATGTCCATTGCAGTATGGCTTGCTTGCAGATGATTAGTGAGGAAAACTTTAAAACCATAGTAAAATATTTTATACATATCTGACTTCGGTGTGTGGAGGCTGTTAACACTACATACCAAGAAAACGAAAAAAAAACTCGCAGCATATGAATGGAGTGAATGATGATGAATGGGGCGAAGCATTCGTTTGTCCATCCGCTCCTATCACACTGGAGCAAGCATAGAACGAACGGATGCTTCGCACCTTTCATCATCATTCAGTTCATAGATATGCTGTGAATTTCTTATTATAACAGTGCTATCTATCTTCTTTACTTGTCAACTACGTGAAAACCACTTATGCAATAGTGATATTATTTCCAAGGACATACACACAACGTCGTCTAATAAGCAATTTATAAACTAGAGACACATGCTACATACAAACGGAGGAGGGAACGACCCACACTCTAAAGAGCTTGGCCCCTAAAGTGCCCCTTTTGCCATGTCTCAAAACCGTGTCAGCACTCTTTCAACACTGTCAAGCACCCACCTTTTCCTTGGTGGCTTCCCAGTCCTCTTTGCGGTTCTCCTTGTCGCTGCCACTAGTGCGGCTGCCTACACTGTCCAAAGTTGAAACACTTTCTGTGTCTGATACCTCTTTTCGGCGGCGCTCGACTGGTGCATCTGTTGCTGAGGCAGGGGGCCTCCGAGGTGCTTTTTCCACACGAGGTGGTGATGCTGAGCCCTGTTGCAGCTTGACATTCACTCGAACCTTGGGCCGCTCGGGTGACAATGCTTCGTGCGAGCCTCCATTCACAAGTGGTGGCCGTTGCTGTGCACCTTCATGCATACGTGGGAACGAGTTTCGCTTCTCAGGAGAGCCCTCGCGAGGCCCTGCTGTTGACTGCCGCAGCACCAGACGAGGCGATGCTGGGCCTTCATGGGGGCTCACGACCAGTGATGAGTCCTTCACCACCTCGTGGTCACCCACGCTGATCACCGACACATGGCTACGGTCCACTTCGACAGCCTGCTGCTCCCAGCGCCCTGCCTCGCCAACCTCCAATATGGTGTGCTTTGAAGAGAAAGTCACTTCATGCTCCACTGGGACTTTTGGGGACCTAAAAAAAAGCAGGTCACATTATCTGTGGCAGCAAAGTAATAGTAATAAAGCAGAAAACAAAACTGTAAGCCTTCATAAGCTTCCTACTTAAATGGACACTAATGAAAAATACTAAACTTGCTTAGAATAACTGTACTTTTTTTTTTGTTCTGAGATCATAACCTTATTAGAAGTGGAAAGTATTGTAAGTTTCACGTTAAGAATGAACAATTTAGCATCAAAACAATGCCAGCACATCAGTGTGACAAACTGAAGCAAAAGCAGGCCTACAGATGATCATCAGAGGTTCACAAACATTGTGAATTTTGCAAGACCTACCTTTATTTTAAATTTTTTTTTCTTCTTTTTTGTTTGCCTATGCAACCATTGTACGTGAGAGGGGGAGAACTCTGACTTTTCCAATGCATACTAAGATGATAGTGGTCAGCAGAAGGAAAGAAGGCAATTTAGAAATGCTGTAGTTTGATTTTTAAAGAATGACACCATTACACAGTGCAGACCACTTATAATGCAACTGCTTATAGTGCAGAACCAGTTACAATGCGACCTTTTCTTTTTACCCCTGTTTACCCTCTTAAGAACACCATGTATACGAATACCACTTGTTGTGTAGTCCCCCCCCCCCCCCCCAAGATAAAAAAATTAGTTAAATGCGGTTGCCGAAAATGCGGTAGCGAATGCGCCTCTGGAACAAATGCGGTAGTGAATGCGCAAAGGAGGCACGCGCTGGGGTCTGGAGGGTGAGCGACAAGGTCGTTACAGAAGAGGAGGGAACGTGGAGTGAACGAACGAAGGGCGGAGGGGAAGAAAAAGCTTGCTATGTGGGGTTTAACGTCCCAACACCACTATATGATTATGAGAGACGCCGTAGTGGAGGGCTCCGGAAATTTTGACCACCTGGGGTTCTTTAACGTGCACTCAAATCTGAGCACACGAGCCTACAGGATTTCCGCCTCCATCGGAAATGCAGCCGCCGCAGCCGGGATTTAAACCCGCAACCTGCGGGTCAGGGGAAGAAAAAGAAAAGAAAAAAGACCGTGGCAATCTGCACGGACTTGCCGAGTAAGAAAGGAGAGTGGCTGCCTAGGCAATGGATAAGCCTTTGCACCGGCTCTGACGCGGCTACAGTACACTAGCGTCGCTAGTGTAGCTCCTGCCGCTTGCTTGCTCACGACCATGCATGGCTCGACATGGCACGTGCAATTCCATCCTCATGAACTGCACTTGCGAGTTTCCTGTCTGAAAAAGCGTCTTCATTATCGAACTTGCTACAGGAATCGTGTTTTCTACCTTGTTCATAAATTGAAAAACTTTTGCTTGATGACACGAGCTTTCCCCTTTGCTGCCAGGGCAGGCTTACCGGGTTTTCGTCGTTGATCTTCCAGCCGTGAACGCTAACTTCGTATCACGCACGCTGTTCTTGGTTCAGAGCTTGAGTGCAATCTTTTCGATGCCCAATCTTCAGGTCTTGCAAAAACTTCCAGCGACAACATACCGAACGCTAGGCTAGGCCTAATGAGCATTTGTTGCATTTCGGTAGCGGTGACGTGCCAAGTTGCAGTTTGGTACCAAATCAACGAAACTCTCTGAAGTGGCTATCGTTAATGAAAGCGAGGGTGGCCCATGCACCACTCGAATAATGGCTCACAATTCGACTATGATGTCTCGAAATTGGGTGCGCGCTCGTGAAATTTAACAATGGTGTCATACAGTGCGTGAAATTGGGACGTCATTCAACAAGTTTCTGAGCAATGCGCATCATCGAGGTGGTCCAAGTAGTAGTCGACGAATTTCCGCGACGGTGCTTTCATTTGTAAGATCCCCCCTTCTCCCATTTCGTGCTCATTTTGTTGACAAAGCAGGTCTTCGGATATTAAATTTTTTATAACATTCAAAAGTTTAGATGGTTGTAAGCACCATGCATCGCATGCTTCGATTCTCAATCATGCCAGGCTGCATGCTTAACACTATTTCTGCAACTGCAGCCCTTGAGAAAAAGATTGTTTTGGTTATAGTGCGGTACCGTTTATACTGCAGATATTCGTGATTCCCACGACTTATGTTATAAGCTATCTATACTGTAGATGAAAATGAGAGTTAAGCACTCATGTGCTAAGAACATGCTTTTCATGTGTGAGTAAATTGTGGCACTCATGCTAAAAGGTGGGTGCCACTAAGAAAGAGGCTTTTTTGTCCATACAGCAGCCTATGAATGGCATTCAACCACCACCGCTCCTTTCCATTTTTGTGACTGCAAGTGTAACATGCAGTAATGTAAGTAATGAATCTCAAAAGAAAGAAGTACCACAATACTTACAGCTCTCCTTTGTCAACTTCAGAAGTTCCAATTTCACAAGTGTCCTTTACGTGGGAGCTGGAGTCATCTATCATTGATAAGCCTGTGTAAAGTGAATAAATTAATGAATTAAGGGACACAAGAGCAATGTTAAGAGAAAACACTAAAAGCAATAGTGGTCCAGACCGTTTAAGATATGGAGCAATATTGAAGCAAGACCTGCGCAGAAAAATTTCTTAATTGCACGAAGCAGTACAGCAAAACAGAAGTGGTAGAGGTTTGGCACAGCTACTCATTACATATGACAAGAAAAGCCAGAGCACAGCGAGCAATATACCACAGCAGCTCTTTTTCCTATCTAACATTGGCACAGTTGCATGCTGAAAACCTTTATTTGAATGGGTAAGCTTTTATGACCCAGTGCAAAAGCTTTTCCATTCTATCAAGATCAAAGCTAAGAAGTCAAGCAAAAGACAGATAATCAAAGAAACAAAACAAGAACCCAATCTCCAGCTTTTTTTTTTTTTGGTTGGATCAATAAGCTCAGTTGCTTAAATTAAACCACATATTTTAGAATATTGCCTTCAAAATATTTCCTGCACGGCTAGCCATGAGATAAAAAGAACAAGGATGAAAAACTAATGGTTAGGGAAGTGAAATAAATGACAGGATAAGGCTCAAGAAAATTAGTGTAAACATGCAAAAGATACGATCATTAAGCACTGGTGCTACACTCCCTCTCAGGGGTTTTCCAGTTGTGCGGACAAAACTTGTAGAGTCGAAACCGGACAATAGTCAAACTCGGATGCATGAAACACAGGAATACAAAATTACAGTCGAGCCCACATATAACAACCTCAATTAAAAGGAACTTTCTCTTGAAACGAACAATATCCGCGAGACCATGAAAATATACATTGTTTCAATGACACAAAATCGTGTTTACAATGAACGTCTCCAAGCGCCGCCGATCAGTTACAGTGGACGGAGTAGATTTCCTGGGAAACCACTTTCTACCACCAATTAGCCATCGGTGAGGTGCCCATAGGTTCTCATTGTTAAATGCCGGCCCTGCCTCAACACCCTTCTACCCTCTAGTTGCTGCTCTCCCAGACCGTTTTTTGTTGCCCAACCTTCCGTCCTACGTCCACCGGCTACTCTGAGCACCCTGCATCGCCAGACAAGGCCCGTGTTTTCACATTGCCACCGATCGTTCGAAGGCAGGTCGGTCAACTAGTCTCCCCTCAGCTTTTGATCACTGGTACTGTCGTTGACGTCCCCAACCTAGAGTGACCAGACCATTTGCTAACACCTTCAACCACCGACTGTATGCGATTGTCTGCATATTGTCTTATAGCATCATTCTTAAGCACACGCGTACACTACCCCACAGACTCTGATGATTCACACTCCGTTTCGTGTTTAGGACCGTTTCTCACTCACTTGATGATGATGATGATGTGTGGCATTTTATGGCGCAAGGGCCAATTGATGGCCAAAGAGCGCCATTTCAATGAGTATAGAGATGTGGACAATGATAAGTTGCGTGGCTGTATAGGGGCCTTAAAATTCCTCGCGATAATGCGGGTAAAAACATAAGTATTAAAGAGATGACAGTGGCGTGATATGCATATTAAAAAGGGTGACAAAGGTTTTGATAATAAACACATGTAAAAATATTTGGCACTAGCACACGTGCCTCATCAGCGCCCTTGTGTCCAAGGGCTGCGAGGCAAGTGCTTTTAAATGTAATCACAGCAGCAGCAACCTCTCTTGAGAGGTCACGCTACGCAATGCCTGGGTATAAAACATGGTAAAAATTGACATCTCTTAAAAAAGCTAACAATGATTTATGGGTGAAAAGTGATTCCCTACCGACAAACATTGCAGGGTGTAAAGGTATATGTTGTCGGTAGGGTAATGGGAAGTGTTGTCTTCTTAGAGTGTCTAACTGTTTACATTGTATTAAAACATGAAGAACTGTCAATGCCTCACCACATTTATCACACAATGGTGGATCACCACCGGACAAAAGATGTGTGTGTGTCGTGTATGTGTGTCCTATCCTGAGTCTTGTTAGTGTTACCTCTGTTAGACGTGATTTTGATACTGGTGGCCAATGGCCAAGGTGTGGCTTGATAACGTGTAGTTTGTTTTGTGTGTGTTTATCCCACTTGCTCTGCCAGTAGTCCCTGAGCTTTCGTTTGAGAGACGGCTTCAGATCAAGGACCGGGATTGATATGGGTGTAGGGGCAGTAGTTTTGTGGACGGATGCAGCGAGCTGATTCGCCCTCACGTTGCCTTGGATCTCACGGTGTCCTGGCACCCAGCACACTACAACATGTTGGTTGAGTGTGTAGAGTGTGCAAAAAATGGAGTAAAGCGAGACAAGGACAGGGTTTTTTTGTTTTTTAAGACTGTGCAGAGCCGTTACCACACTGAGGGAGTCTGTATAAATTACTGCTTTTTGTATTTGTAATTGTTTGATGTGTTTCGCTGCCACAAGTATCGCGTAAGCTTCCGCTGTAAAGATACTTGTGCCTGGATGTAGAGGGCCAGCATCCGAAAAGGATGGGCCGACAGCAGCGGAGGACACAGAGGAGTTAGTCTTGGAGGCATCTGTGAAAAACTCAGGACGTGTGTATTTGTGTTGAAGATCAAGAAAGTATGTTCGAATATGGGCAATAGGTGCACGTTTTGTAACTTCTAGGAAAGACACATCGCAGTCAATAGTCTGCCACTGCCACGGTGGCAGGTATGCTACAGGAGCCATTAAACTGTGTTCGAGCGACACTCCAGTGTCCTCAGCTAGACCCTTCAGGCGAACTGAGAAGGGCTGCCTCATTGAAGGCCTGTTTTGAAACAGAATTGAGCTCGACAAATCATTAAGAGTAGAGTATGAGAGGTGCTTCTTATCCGCTTTCACCTTAAGGAAATACACAAAAGACATGTAAGTTCTCTGCAGATGAAGCGACCACTCATTTGACTCAACATACAGGCTTTCTATGGGGCTGGTGCGAAAAGCACCCGTAGAAAGGCGGATGCCCAAATGGTGCACGGGGTCCAGCATCTTCAAAGCACTTTGAGTTGCAGACTGATAAACAACGGCCCCATAATCTAAGCGGGTGCGAACGAGGCTTCGATACAGATTCATGAGGCATTGCCTGTCACTACCCCAAGTAGTATGTGACAACACTTTTATAACATTCATGGCTTTTAAACATTTTGTTTTTATATACTTTATGTGTGGCACCAAGGTCAACTTGTTGTCCAAGATTAAGCCTAAGAATTTATGCTCGGCTTTGACGGACAGACGTTGCCCGTTCAGTCGAATGTCAGGTTCCGAGTGCATGCCTCTCTTTCGAGAGAACAAGACACACGTGCTTTTTTGTGGGTTAAGTCGAAATCCGTTTTCATCTGCCCATTTGGAGACCTTGTTTAAACCCAGCTGAACCTGCCGCTCACACATTGCCAAGTTGCATGACTTGAAGCCAAGCTGGACGTCGTCGACATATGTACAATAGAACATACTGTGGGGGATGGACAAGTACAAAGAATTCATTTTGATAATAAAAAGTGTGCAGCTAAGTACACCACCTTGTGGCACGCCTGTTTCCTGGACAAATATTTGGGAAAGAACCGTGCCCACTCGGACACGGAATGTCCGGTTTGACAGGTAACTTTCAATTATTTGAAACATTCTTCCGCGCACGCCAAGGTGGGACAGGTCTCTTAGAATTCCAAAACGCCATGTTGTATCATAGGCCTTTTCGATATCGAGGAACACAGAGAGAAAATATTGTTTATGGACGAAGGAGTCTCTTATCTGTGCCTCGATACGAACGAGGTGGTCTGTGGTGGATCTACTTTCTCGAAACCCGCACTGAAACGGGTCGAGCAAATTGTTTGTTTCAAGAATATGTAGAAGTCGGCAGTTTATCATTTTTTCGAATACTTTGCACAAGCAGCTTGTAAGTGCAATAGGCCTATAACTTGAAACTAAACAAGGGTCCTTGCCCTCTTTCAAAATGGGAATAATAATAGCCTCTTTCCAGGAGATAGGGATAGTGCCAGAAAACCAGATAGCATTGTATAAACAAAGTAAGGTTTTTCGTGTTTCGGCTGGTAGGTTTTTTAACATTTCATACACCACACGGTCAGAACCTGGGGCAGAAGTACTGCAGGAGTTTAGAGATGTTCGGAGCTCAGCTAGACTGAAAGCTTGGTTATATGCCTCGTATCTAGTGGATTTATGTTCTAGTTTCTGCTTTTCTATTCTTGTTCTGTATTTTTGGAAAGTGTCAGTATAGTGGGACGAGCTGGATACCCGTTCAAAGTGTGCACCGAGGAAGTTTGCCTGATCTTCCAAGGTATCACCCAGAGTGTTTACGAGTGGAAGTGTGTGTACTTGTTTTCCTGCTATCCTACCGACCATGTTCCAGACTTTAGCCTCCTGTGTGTATGAATTGATCCCTGACAAAAACTTCTGCCAGCTTTCTCTTCTGGCCGGCCGACGCGTTCTCCTGCCTTGAGACTTTATTTTCTTAAAGCTCTCAAGGTTTTCCGCTGTCGGCAATTTACGCAGCAACCTCCATGCCCTGTTCTGTTCCTTTCGCGCATTACGACACTCTGTGTTTTACCATGGGACGTGTCGCTTGCCGGGCTGTCCAGATGTTTGTGGGATGCATTTGGCTGCTGTGTTAATAAGGAGAGCTGTGAAGTACTGCACAGCTTCATCTATGCTTAGCCCACATATGTCAGTCCAAGATAAGTGAGCTTTGTTATGAAACTGTTCCCAGTCGGCTTTGTGTATAAGCCATTTGGGAACTCGTGGAGGATATTCGTATGATGTTTGTGTACTCAAAACGACAGGAAAATGGTCGCTTCCATAGGGATTATTTAGAACTTTCCATTGGAGTAATGGTACAAGTGAAGGAGATGCGATGCTGAGATCTATGGAAGAGTAGGTTTTGTTGGCAAGGTTATAATATGTTGCCTCTTTCCCATTCAACAGACAGGCGCCGGAGGAAAAAAGGAACTGTTCAATGAGATGACCTCGTGCTTCGCAGCGAGAATCACCCCATAGACTGCTATGAGCATTCAGGTCACCAAGGACCAGATAAGGTTCGGGTAGTTGGTCTATTAAGGACTCGAATTCTCGTTTTTCAAGACGGTGGTGTGGGGGTATGTACAGAGAGCAGATGGTGACGAGCTTGTCGAAAAGAACTGCTCGAACAGCCACTGCCTCTAGTGCTGTTTGCAGTGGTAAATGTGTGCATGCTACTTTTTGATTAACAATAATGGCTACACCGCCGGATGATGCCGCAGCATCATCTCTGTCCTTTCGGAAGAGAACATACCGACGCAAAAAATTCGTGTTTTTAGATTTTAAATTAGTTTCCTGTACACACAGCACTTTCGGCGAATGTTTGCAAAAGAGCTCTTGAACATCATCGAGGTTTCTAAGGAGTCCTCTGATGTTCCAATGTATCATTTGTGTTGCCATATTGGAGGTAACGTAGTGCTGTGTGTAAGGAACAATGGGTGTGTCTGCTTCTTAAGCTAAGCGTTAAGACTCAAAGAACAGGGCCATCGCCGGGCCCCGTTATTGGCTTTTTATTTCTTTTGGCGCGCTCCAGGGAGCTACGCCGATCTTTCTGCACCAGGGGTGCCGTGGTGTCCATTGCCTCCTCAGAGGCACTGCGTGCCCGCATTTGCGAGCTGATGTTTTGGGCTTGGGACCTCGCCTGGTGAGACGAGGCCTTCATATCGGCCGACCCTGGGGTCTCCTTCACCTCGGGGGGCGAAACCTTCGGTCCTCTTGGGCTAGAGGTCGAAGGAACCTCCTTTGGTGCTGGGATACCCTGGCCACTGCAAGAGCTTGCAGCGGCCTTGGTTGTCGCCGTGGGGAGGAGTGGCAGGGCAGCCTTGGCTGTTCCCGCCGTGGGTGGGGGCATTGGCGACCGCCTGGGCACACTGTGCCTGGCATAGGCAGTTGCCTCAGGCCGTTGTAGTGCTGCCCCCTGTTGCACTACATCGGCAAACGATGGTTTGTTTGTGAAAAGACCAGATACTTGTTGACGGACTTCTCGGAAAGTAATGTTTTGTGTGATTTTGATTGTAACAATTTCTTTTTCCTTTTTCCATGTTGGACAGGTTCGGGAGTATGCGGGATGGGCACCATCGCAGTTTGCGCAGTGGGCCCCATCCTCCACCTTACACTCGTCCGTAGCGTGTCCTGTGGTGGCACACTTTCCGCAGGTGAGTTGGCCGCGGCAACTCTGAGAGCCGTGACCAAAACGCTGGCATTTGAAGCAACGTCGTGGGTTGGGAATGTAAGGTCTCACATTCAACTTCAAGTACCCTGTTTCGAGATGTTCAGGCAGGGTGCTGGTGCAAAATGTCACAATTATGTGTTTTGTTGGGATTTCCTTCTTATCACGTCTAATTTTAATTCTTTGTACTTG
Source organism: Rhipicephalus annulatus (assembly GCA_013436015.1). NCBI lineage: Eukaryota > Metazoa > Arthropoda > Arachnida > Ixodida > Ixodidae > Rhipicephalus > Rhipicephalus annulatus. The sequence continues at coordinate 862,653 of WOVY01014538.1, read as the reverse complement.
TGTCACCTGCTGGTCCTTCCAGCCCTCGAGGAGCTCACCTTCAGTCAGGTCAAGCAAGTCTTGATCAGATACAACGCCTCGGGAAGTGTTGAGTGAGCGGTGTGGTGTAATTGAGATAGGTATGTTTCCAAACGATTCTAGTTTTGAGAGGTTTTTATACTGGCTCTGACTTTTTACCTCGAAGAGGAGATCCCCACTGGCCATTCTTGTAGCCTGGTAACCTGGTCCAAGTGTAGTGGTGAGGCATTTGGAAACAACGAAAGGCGAAATAGTTCTGGCGTTCTTTTCAGCGGTTTCACAATGGATTACATGGTAGCAGGGAAAGGTTTCTTTCGGTTTGCTGAAATAATTGCAAGAGTCTTCGGTGCGCCCTCTCTTCGGGAGAGGACGATCGTGCAGTGAAGGGAGAGAAGAAAAAGCCATAAACTAAATGTGAGTTCAGCAGCCATGCCAGCCGCCCACCATGGAGCCCAACACGGGGATGTGACAAGTCCTAAATTTATATGAGGCATGTCAACGTCAGCTGTACAGAGCCGCTATAACCAAATGTATTGTGCCCAAGACAGAGCACATACACAAGGTTAACCCTTGCCGCCAGGAAAAATCGGAAGTAAATGGAAGAGAGAAGAAGACAGGATAGATTTAAAGACGACAAAAGACTAAGATGTAGAGAGAGAGAGAAATAGGAAAAGGCGACTACCGATTTCCCCTGGGTGGGTCGTCTACGTGAAGCCGGGGCCAAAGGGGTGTGTTGCCTCTGCCGGGGGGCCTTCAAGGTCCAATCACCTAGCGTCGGCTCAACCCCCAGGATCCCCTTTTCCCCGGACACGGCAAAGCCACGCACGGCTAGGCGTGGGAGGGAGTAGAAACTCCCCCGTTAGCTCGGGTCCGTGGTGTCGCTACACACCAAACGCCTACTTGCGCAGGCGCCCCTGCGGGGTTTCTCACTCACTTTGCACTCGGCTCAGCATGCCCTGTGCACGGGGGCAGAAGCATAAAAACAGCTGTTGCACAGAACGAATCGCAAATTATCGAAGTCGGTGAAGCCACGCAAAGCCGCCGGTGCCACAAAATGATTCTTTGACCTCTGTGCGCAGAGGCACTATTTCAAATTTTTCTACACGTGATTTGCGCATTTCACGGACCTTTCAAGCTATCTGACCTGCTTTTTTCATGCGCTTTGGTTTTCAAGGTCACCATCCCGCCGTATCCCCCCCCCCCTTCTCTTTATTGCAACTTCTTGCCCTTCTCTCGCAAATCTGCTCTCCCCTCTTCATTACAACTCCTTCGCCCGTCTCCACTGCTCCGCGACACCATCCACGCTGGCTCGAATTCAGAAGTTTATTTTTTTGACTAGAAATGGGCCCAGAAGAGTTGTTTCCACGCGTTCTGCAATGTGTGCCGCCTGTGTGCGTTTTGCTTGCTGTTGGTGTGCATGTGCAGTCAGGATGGCACACAAGAAGCTTCCGCACTTTTTCCTACCGCTCAACAAAAGGTCGAAAGTGTGACTGCTTAGCTTGGGTGTAATCCGTGCGTTAGGTGCCGTGTTGTGGAGCACTTGCTGATTGCTGTTGACCACCTGGCAGCCAACCTACCGCTTAAGACGTTCCGGTATTCAGCTGTGGAGATGGCAAAAACTTCGTGGGCAGCGGTGATGGCTACATGCATGCAAAACTGTTTTTGCAAGGATGACTTCGTCGACGTCGGGCCCGATGCTGAGCCTGAAGCTTTTAAACAGGACCACTCCGGCGGCGATATGAGGCAACGCGTCGTCGACTCCGACATGGAAGAGGAGGTGGGATAGTTGTTGCGATGGTTTCATTATGGCGAGAGACGCCGTAGTGGAGGGCACCGGGAATTTCGACCACCTCAGGTTCTTTAACGTGCACCCAATTCGAGCCCACGGGCCTACAACATTTCCGCCTTCATCGGAAATGCAGCCGCCGCAGCCGGGATTCGAACCCGTGACTTGCGGGTCAGCAGCCAAGTACCTTAACCACTAGACCACCGCGGCGGGGCGATAATGATGTCGACACTGCGGAACCGTGCACAGATTAGAGCATTGTGAATGAAGTACGCGGCAAGAGCGATTTGGAGGAATTGAATTGCAAGGACGACGAAACTTAGGAGATAGTGCCTCATGCAGCATATGCCGCAGGCCTTGGCGAAGAGCACTCTGCCGCTTGAAATAAACTGGAGACCACCCTTATCGCTTCTCTTCCAAACACGTGCATCAAGGACTTTTTTGGGCAAAAAAATTTGTGTTTTCACTCGCAACTTCTTTACAAGCTGTGTTCCATTTACTATGAACTACGGGATGCAGCGAACGGATGCTGCATCACGCTCAGGTTCGTTATAAGTGAGCTCGACTGTATTGTACACATAGAACAGTACTAACAACCCTTGGAAATCCCATGCGAAAAGTATAGTACCAAGACATTTCATGAGAATTAAACATTGTACTGCAATCACTCTAACATCAATACACTCAAATGTCGTTATAATATAAAGGGATATAACAAAATAATAGATATAACGAAGTAAATGAAATTCCCCCTTGAAAACTTCATTGAGATGCATTTTTTCGTAAAATTGATCGGTAAATAGATATATTGAATAAAATTAGTCTATCAAATAGTCTATCAAAAAAAAAAAAAAACCAACCGTAGTGTGTTAAGTATATCGTTTTCTGCGGAGTTTGACGCTCGTTCGGCGCAGCTCTTTCAAAACTTCCGTGCCGACCTTACAGCCATGCCCAGCGCGGCCGAGAGAGCCGTCCTCCTCACACAGCCAGCGGAAAGGATTGAGAAAGCGCTCAGCGGGTTACATGACCGAGAAGCGGCGCCACGGTGCAAAGCGATTTCCCTCTCACGACGGCAACGACTGCGTCTTTGCTGCTACCATGGCTGCTACCCTCTGCACCGAAAAAAGAGAACTCTCTGTGACGGCTTTTTTTTTTTCTCTCTCTTTCTCTCCACACGCTGCCTTGAAAGGAGAAGGGTCTCTACGTGCAGAGATGGAAAAGGGAGAAGCGTAGCACAGGTGCATCGGAGATTGGCATTTGAGAAAAAGCAAACAATCCGCCACAGTCTTTCCTTTTTTGTCCTTCTTTTCCTTCTTCGCGCGCAGCGTTGAGAGGTGCCGCTACGGGATTGGCCATGGTGCTGAGAGCATTTTCGGAGCGCGGTATGTTTGAATTAACCGTCGCAAGTGCTTGAGCGTTCGAATTACAGGGCGTTTTCGCTCATTGAAATAGACTTAGCTTTGATGGGGCCTCAGCGTGAGTTCGAAATACCCGAAAGGTCGAAGTAATGAGATTTGACAGAGTTTATTTTCCGTGGCACGCGTGGTCACGTCTCAGTACATCGGGCCGCGAAGCGGTTTACTTCTTTGCATGCTTATAGGTGTGCGCCCATCTGAGTATACATTGCCACAAACTGTTATAATCAATATAATGAAATAATGGATATAACGAAATAATTGTCACTCCCCTTCAACTTCGTTATAACGAGGTTTGAGTGTAGAAACATTTGTGCTGACAAAAACATCAGTTTTATTTTTTATTTTTTGCAACAAGATAATACCCCCGTCGCACGACACATGTAATGCCAATAAATGTCATTGCATTATTACATTCCGGGTCAACACCGCTATATGCAATGACATTCCCTATTGATGTCAATGTTTATTGACGTGATGCTACGATACCAAAAGTTACAAATTGTGCATTTAATTTACATATTTTCTCTTCATTGTTAGTAATGCAGTGGTAGACATTGTAAACATGCAACGGTTAACATGGTTCAAAATATATACAGCAACGCGATAAAACAGCATCAGTACAAAAAAAAAAACAATACGTACATATTCAAAGTAAGACTAAAATAAAACCACTCACAACTTGCCATTGGCAATATTTGCCATGACGGCATTGATGAATTTGTGACCACGATGAATTATGATCAGTGCGAACGAGTAAATTGCTCTCCAACTGCTGCGAATGAAGCATTGAAACCGACAGAAGCTGCTCAGGCTTGCTATTGAAAAAAAAATATCACAGATAACAAAAGATTTGGAGCTGCACTTAAGCACAAATACATTTATGTTGGCTGCTTTTTGGGCTTCGACTTCGCTGGCGATTAAAAGAGAACTGTGATGCTTCCCAAGAAAAAGATTTATTTTTAGACACTCTTCCTAACCTGGTGTCCAACATGTGTGTGTGTATACGGCTACAAACGAGTGAAACCATGGCAGCGCTAAACGAAAACAGCGAGCGTTTGCAAATATAGGCGACAGGATGTACTAGTGTCAAGTTGGAGTCTGTGACAGAGAATATAGCTGCACATATTGCTATTGCGTTGTACGTTAGAGGGACCGACAACTGCCTAGAACATCACTAATGGAAAGATTTTCCATCGCATTGCCTCAAACTAACCCTATTTTTTTAGTGAGAGGTGGATTTATATTTTTATTTCTTCATTGAAAGTCACGAAAAATGACCTGTGGCACATGCCTTTCGTGGCAAAAACAAAAATGATTTTATGTACCTGGCCATGTGACCATTGCGTACGTAATCGACAATATTTTTGTTAGTATTATGATGCGGGTTTTTTCATATTAAAACATATTACTTCATAAATATGTACATATAGGCCTGCATAAGTTGTGTGCATTAAAGTGGCGCTGCCTTCGCATGACGTAATGACCCCATGCTCGTCAGCGCGTCTCGAGCAACTTTTCACTGTCCCATCGAAATTGTGCACGCAGTTTGCAGGTCGCTCAGATTTTTGAGGAACATAGCCTTACTACCTACACTTTGCTTCAGAAATGACGTGCACTGCTACTCGGCACAACCTTGCATATGCGTAGTGACATTTTCAGTTACTTGGCTTGGCTCGTGTATCGAGAGCGTAATGATGTCGGGACAAGCCACCCATGACACAGGCATAGGAAACATTGGGCGCAGAGCACATCAACGCGGGACATATAGAGGAAAGGGGTATAATGCCACATCATCTTATTGTAACAGCTTATTATTTTCAAGAATAGTTGAAAATGTCTAAATAAAGGTGGTTAGCATAGTTACAAAAACTTCATAAAAAAAAACGACAGCTTTCACAAATCGCCAGAGGTGCTGGCGGCATTACTATCCATTCTCAGCTTTGCTGGAGGAAAGGTGCATTTGCATTTAGAGCTTTTCAAATCAGGAAATACTGTTTGTAGAATAACTTCGTGCTTTTAGCATTAACTACTGCAGCTACAAACACTACAAAGGGTGAGCTTTCTGTTGTGCCATAAAAAAATATAGGGGAGAGTAAAATCAGTTGTCGGTCCTTTTGAAAAGTTACCCAAAAGGTAACACCCTTTACTAAACATCAGAACATCCTTTACACTTACTTTAAAATATCGATTTTGTAATCTCTTGTTAGGTGCCTGTTGAAGAGATTATACAGTTAAAAATGCTTATAACAAACCTCCATATAAAAAAATTCCTCAATATAACAAAGTTTTTCTATTTCCCACCGTTGCTCCATAAAGGCACATATATTTGCTACCTCTATGTAACAAAGTAACAGTGGGACACAACCTTCATATAATGAATGTTCCCCACGGACAATCTAGAAATTTTGGACCGGATTTTGTCATTCTGGTACGAGCATGCATTTTTCGCCGGTACCCGCTGCCGACGAAGCGGTGCGGTCGTGGCCCCGGCGACAACCAGACGAGAGCAAGCACTCTTTATTGCCCACAGGTGAGCGAGAGGCGAGTAGGCGGGCCTATGCCCCACTAGCCGGCGTTGCCACCGTGAGTGTATGTGCTGGTGCGCCACCCCCCCTCCAAACCAAAAACAAACAAAAAATAAAAAATTGCTTTTGCGTTGGCAGTGCCATGCTTTTAGCTAGCCTCCCATATGTGGGCTGCGTTGCATATGGAGGGCGCTTCATCGAATAGTTTTCCGCAATATCTGCGTCGTTCACTCTTCACCTTCAAAGCCGAGTGCGCCTCCTTGGTTTCACTGCGAGCGTGTGGTGTAGCCCCCAACGACATTCAGCTTTTCTTTCTTTAATTTTTTTTAATGTGGACAAACGTGTCACCACTTCTGAGATGTCAGAGTAGGTGATGATGGAAACTCTCCAAGTAAATGGTGATGACAGATCTTCAGAGGTCGACTCGTCACGCGTTTCTGTCTTGGGCCGCGCTGAGAGTTTGCAGGCTCGCAGCCTTCGCGATCAGCGGGTGGATTAGCTCTGCCCACAGACCTGTGCGCCGGTGTTTCCACCTTCAGCGGTGGCGTGTCAACGGTGCAGGTGAGGGGGGAGCTACGATCACGATTAGAGAGCTGGTGAGAATAGCAACTTGTTCCTTGAATTCTGAAAAATAATCTGTTTCTCTGAATGGGCGAAGCACTTGAAGCGACAGCAGCATGTCTTAGTGTTATTTATTTACAAATACTGCTCTTTCAGTTTTTGAGACATAGCCGGTGTAAATACAAACGTTCAGCACCTTCAGAAATACATAAATACTGAAAAAATACCGTATTTACTTGCATAGTTGGCGCACTCGCATAATAGGCGCACCCCTAGTTTGGTCGCGGAAAATTCGATTTTTTTCAATTCCACGCATAATAGGCGCACCTCGAACTTGGCCGTGATCAGAAACGATTCTACCCCCAGCGGTACAGTTGGAACGCGGTCCCCGTACCCTCAAGAAAAAAAGAAGGCAAATCGACGAGCAAATAAAAAAAACCGAAGTGCAACGACCTAACCAACGTGTTTGTCGAAATAAAACTTGAAAAAAAAAAAAGCGTCCATGAGCGAAAAAAAAAAGGCTGTTCCATCAATTACTGATACCCCCCAAATCGCCGTGCTTTTTGGAGGTCACGTGTACAACGCCGGGGGCTCGATCGCCATCACCACCATCAGAGAAAAAGAAAGAAACACCATTTTGCAAGCGGTGTGCGTATGTTGTGGTCGTGTATTGAACTTTGGTTACACCATGGGGAAGTACGCGAGCTACACGGCTGGGTTTAAACTGAAGGCAGCGCAGTATGCTCTGGAGCACGGCAACCGGGCTGCAAGCAGGCATTTCGGCGTTGGAGAAACCAGTATTCGGTACTGGAGGGACCAAGAAGAAAAACTTAAGGCGACGAAGAAGACACGACGGGCTTTCCGCGGTGCCAAGACCGGCAGGTATCAGAACGTCAAAGAGCAACTGGTCCGGCATATACGGGAGCTACGACAAGACGGCTGTGCTGTGTCGTTGGATATTGTGCAGACTGAGGCGCGCAGAATGCCCGAGCGCAGGGCATCGAAGCAAAAGAGTTCAAAGCCAGCTCCGGATGGACAACTCGTTTCATGCGGCGCCATGGCCTCGCACTGCGAAGACGTACCACCTTGTGCCAGCGCTTGCCCGCAGCATATGAGGACAAAGTGGTGGACTTCCACAGTTTTGTTATAAAGCTCCGACAGCAGAAAGACTTCATTTTGTCCCACATCGGCAACGCTGATCAGACCCCTCTTTGCTTTGATATGCCACGGAACACGACAGTGGAGAAGAAAGGTGCACAGAGCGTCATCGTCGGAACGTCTGGCGCTGATAAACAACGATGCACCGTAATGCTGGCGGTGACAGCGGATGGGCGTAAGCTACTGCCTTACGTTATTTTTAAACGTAAGACGCTCCCAAAGGCAAAATTCCCTCAAGGCGTCTACGTCAGAGTCCAGGAAAAAGGCTGGATGAGCGCGGAACTCATGGTGGATTGGGTGAAAACAGTCTGGGGTCGGCGGCCGGGTGGTCTGTTGTTGCCGTCCGTGCTTGTCCTGGACAGTTTTCGTGGGCACCTAGTAGACCGCGTACGAGATTAGCTAAAGGAGCTGCGCACAGATCTGGCAGTGATTCCGGGCGGCCTCACATCCATACTGCAGCCTTTGGACGTGTCCTTGAATAAACCTTTCAAGGACAATGTTCGAAGGCTGTACACCACCTGGATGCCTGGACGACAACATCAGCTGACTCCAGGTGGTAAGATTAAGAGGCCGCCTGTGGAAATGCTGTGCGCTTGGATCGTGGAAGCGTGGCAGGCGATCTCCGACGAAGTCGTCGGGAAAAGCTTCAAGAAGACGGGTATCTCGAACGCACTGGATGCGAGTGAGGATGACATGTTGTGGGGTGCGGATGATTCGGACACCGAAAACAAATCCCCGCTCGGCGAGGATGAATGTGTGATCTCCGACTCGGACTCCGAATAGGGAAAAGGAGGAACAGCTACGACTTTTGTGTAAATAAATTTTACGTGTGTGTGTGCAGTTGACGGCTCTCGCTTGTTCATTAAAAGGTACGTAGGTATGTTTGTTTTATGCTGAATTAATTGTAAACGATAAAGTCGCCTTTTACTTGACAAGTGTGCAGATTTAAAGCGCGAGAACCGAGTTGAAAAAATTTTCGTAAATTTTACCCCCGTAATTGGCGCACCCCTAACTTCGAGCCGGATTTTCTGAAAAAAAAGTGCGCCTATTATGCGAGTAAATACGGTACATGTTAAATAGTAATATGCTACTAACCCTCAAGAGAAAGGTATATAACAGCTGCATCTGGCTGGTAGTTACCAACCGAGCAGAAAGCTTGGAGGCTTACAAAGAGGGTTCAGCTTAAACTGAGGACGACGCAGTGAGTGATGTAAAGAAAATTGTAGGTGTAACCTTTAGAGACAAGAAGAGAGCAAAGTGGGTCAGGCAACAGGACGGAGTTAAGGATATCATAGTTGAAATAAAGAAGAAGAAATGAACATGGGCCGGGCATGTAGCACGTAGGCAGGATAACCGCTGGTCATTAAAGATAACTGACTGGATTTGCAGAGAAGGTAAGCGGGTGAGGGGAAGCAGAAAGTTAAGTGGGCAGAAGAGATTAGGAAGTTTGCGGGTATAAAGTAGCACAGCAAGCATAGGACCGAGTTGACTGGCGGTACATGAGAGAAGCCTTTGCCCTGCAGGGGGTGTAATCAGGGTGCTGATGATGTTCACACAATTCTTTTTTCCAATTGTTCAGAACCGAGTCTCCGCAGGTACCCATCAAGCTAAATCCAAAAATGCACGTTCCGCAGAAAAGCGGAACGTGCATTTTCGGATTTAGCTTGATGGGTACCTACGAGTGTGCGGAACAAAAGAAAATGAAAATAATTCTTAATTTGATCTAACGGGCACAATATTCATAGAATGAAATCACCGGGTACGGTGAGCAGAAGATGCAACGAAGGATATGGGACTTTCTTGTGAGACAAATCAGCACTTTCTTGTGAGAGCAAATCAGCACTTGCTTGTGAGAGCCAGCGCTGTCCTTGTCAGCCTCTTCTGTTTGTCTGTTTTTTGGTGCACTTCAACAAAATTTTCAATTATGAAGGATATGGGTGCTAGAACACTGAAACCAGCGTGAACATCTTATTTATACAGGAGGACGACACGATTGCAAGTGTGCCGATGTTCGACAGGGGCTGCAGCGATAAAACATGTGCATGTGAAGTAACGAGAAACACTGGTCAAAGAGACGAAATATAGGCAGTATTGCTTTCTTTTAACAGATTCTCACATAGTTATATCATGTCTTTGGTCAGATCACCAAACAACCAATACTTATTTGAGTTTGGCCAAAATCTTATGTGCTGTCAGTCCACATCCTTTTGTCTAGGTGCTTAACGTGTGTCAGAGATACCAATGTTTTTGAACATATTGTACTGTTCCAAAATACTGTGCCATTTTAAATTTGTTGGGAAAGTTTCCTCAATGTATTCAAACTTTGTGACAAGCACTAGACTTACACCGTCACTAGTATATACAAAATAAAAAGGTCATTTTATATTTTAAAATGTCTTCATTGTGGTATTTTTGCAGTTACATGTACTAGCAAACTGCCATGTTTCACTCTTGTTACAAAACGACAAAAAAACAGTAGTCAGTGCATCTTGGTCCCGAGTATTAGAGATTATTTTACAGATAACGCAGTCGTCTGCATACATTTCAAGTTTAATTCAGGTGTTACTGATGACCTCGGCTATGTCATTTATATAAATAATAAACAAAAGAGGATGCACTGAGCCTTGTGGCCTCTTCCTGATGTTTACGTACGTCAAATGAATTTGCGTTGTTAAACTTAAGTTTTGAGCGCGATCACAAGTACTAATTTGCTATCCAATCAACCAGCTTGTTGTCGCCAAAATTGTGACAAAGGTAGAAGATTGGCATAGAAAACCATGTCAAAATCCTTAGAATAGACAATAAATATGGCATAAATCTGTTTCGGTCTTTAAGGGAAGCAACAATGCCGTGAGTAAATTGAAGCAACTGTGTGGAATTTGGAAAAATAGGTTATGTGCGTTTAGGTATTCTACACAGTATTTGTTGACTATGGGCTCCAAAAGTGTGGAGCTAGAATAGAGGGCAGAGATATTGCCTATAATTTGCTATTTGCTTGTTTCTGGACCTAAGGGCATGACATTAGCTAATTTCCACAGTTGGGAATTGTTGCAGAGATTTACTTTCTGAAATATTACAGTAAAATAATTAGCAGACCATACTGAGTATCACTTACAAAATATTATTAGGCTATGTACTTCACAGGAGCTCAAGTCAAGATTAGGAAGAGCAGGTATAGTTTGCTGCACATAGGAAATGAAGGAGTAATTACGTTAGTGGTAGAAAAAACCCACTTTTGAAGTAATTATTAAAGACATTTGCTAAAGTTTCTGGATTTTAGGAGGATTGGCCATCAAGAATAAACAATGAGGGCATAGACTATGCAGGAGTAATTAACCTCTAGAACTTGAATGTATTTTTTTTTTCAAAAGTGTAGTGCAGGCATTGCTAAGGTAGTAGTTGTTAGCCTCTTAATTTTTGCTTCTATTTACTTTTCGATGCATTAGCTCAAGACGCATTATCATTACACTAGGAATGACAAGTCTTATGTAAGCATGGGTGTCTGGGTTCCTATTGAACATATGTGTGTAGAACGCACTTTGATAGGTATATCACAAAACTCACAAAGTTCAAAGCAGTTTCGATTTCAGGTCTTTGAGGAAAACACGCTAAGTTTGAGGCAACTTAAAACAGTATATGGTCCAAAAATCCTTCCCCGACTTCACATTTTACCCCATGCGACAGGATCGCGCAGCCCCTTAATGAACTTATGCTGCAGGTAACTCTGTTTTATCTGCTATCGCGAAACTGTAAAACGCTAGCGCCTCCAGGGAAAAAAGCAGGGTTCTTACAGCGATATCATAGCATGTAGAAGGGTAAAAAAGCCATTCGCTGATGCCTGCTAAAATAGCGAACGCGCTAGCGCGTGCTAGCACTCGTGATCATGCCCTTATATTCAAAGTTCCCAGACGCGGATCGAGCCACGCAGCCTACTACTTGAGTATCTTTTCATACTCCTTCATCCAGTAAAAGGCAAACAGGGCTTCCTTTCTGGTTGAGGAGATATGGACAGTAGGTATCGCACGCCAAGTGATGTTATCCCATGTGCCATCCGTGCGATGGAGATGGGCAGCTTGATTCATCTATGCTTCAGCAGTGTTGCTCGCTATTGCGGTTGTGAGATTTTATCTGCGGGAACAGCACAAAGTGCGCATACAAGAGTAATTTATTTCGGCTTTATACGCAACATGACAGGGATAATGAAAGCCTGTAGAGAGTGTCCATATAATTCTTCTCGCAATCAAAAAGTATACAAAATTGTTGAGGTGGGCTGGCCTTTGTTATTGAGAGTTGTGTTTACTTCGCTGTTAAGGGGAGATGCGGGTCGAAAAAAGCGAGTTTTTTTCAAAATTACCGATTTTTTATTTTCGCCTGTTTTGACAAGATTAGTACCTCCACTGTTATGAAAAAAAAAAGATAATAAAGGTCGAGACTTAACTGGAAATGCTTTAAAATTTCATCTAAAGAGCCCAAAGTGCCTGTTAAAAGGTCGAAAGTGTGCAGTCTTCAAGCAATTTGGCGCAGATAATGCGCCGTTCGTAGCCATTGTTGATCGCATGAGTCGAGTCGAGCCTCACTCTTCAAATAACAACAGTTTCTCTCGCTGATGCAGCGCAAGAAATAATACAAAGAATCACTCTTCTGCACGTTTTCCAAGCACCGCGACTGCCTTATCACATGGTACGAATCGGGGACCGCCATTGGCCGCTGCGAGCCTGTATGTGCTGTGAAACCTATTTGCGGGGTCCACGTCTTGTCGAGCAGCGCAGCTGAACAACGCTTTTCTCGTGTAATTATTTCCCTTATGAATGAAAAAAGGCATTGCTCGCAAGTGAAAGCCATTGTGCGGCGCGCTATGTAGGAATAGGCTACGAGCAGCTGGTCTGATTTGCGGCAGTTGTTGGCTTGCAAAAGCCAATGCATCAAAGTCATTCACACCCATCAGCCGGAAAGTTCGTGATGCAACAATGAATGACGTCAGCGCCAATCTTGAGAGGTCAAAAGAGCTCGCAGTGAGAAAACTTAGCAGGGATGACATTGCCATTATGTACGACGGTATATGGCACAAACATGGCTGCAAAACGGCATGACACTGGATTTAGTTTGGATTTTGCAGACCTGTCGAATTTCTTCCTAGCTTGCAGTTGGCACAAGGCTCTGCCAGATGGAGCGGAAGTTTGGCAAGTGTTTCATGGCCCTGTCTGTGAGCGAAATGTCTGTGAAGAGTCGGCTTGAAAACGCCGAGAGGGACAAACTCAAGGTGCTGGCGTATTTTAGTCGCAGTGGCCACTACAAGAAGAATTGTTCTTTTCAGTGTGCAAGTTTCATCTGATTTAATAATATCTTTCATAAATAAAAACTCAATTTGAACTCTAAAACTCGTTTTTCGCAAAACACAAATTTTGCCATTTTTTCCCAAAGTGCCCCTCATTTTCCGGACACTTCTAGTGCTCGGATCTGCATGAAATTTTGCCCAAATTTTTTCTAAAGTATGACAAATGCAACTATCTAGTTTAAATTTCAATATTTTATTGTATAATAAAAAATTGCATGTATACTTTTACTAGGGTAGGTGAGATATGGACTTTTTACGTCTATTATTTTTCATGCGTATTACATATTTTGTATGTGCATCCTAATTAGTCAGTTGCACTCTAGACTTTATTTGAAGCATTATGAACTATGAATGGTAAAAAATTTCAGAATTTTAGGGATGACAAGAGGGGGGGGGGGGGGAAGGGCAAAAGGTTTAAGGTTTTCACTTTGCAATGTTGCAGAGCTGAAAGTGTGTAACTTGCAAGGAAACTAATTATATATTTTAAATCAGCATAAAAAGTTCTATAAACAGCTCAAGTTTCATTACTTTAGGGTGAATATTAAAGAAAAAGTGTCGTCGAATAGCATCTCCCCTTAAGAATTCATCTGTTGAGAGAATGAAATGATTCGGAGCCTCTGCCTTTGGTTTCGTTCTTGATTACATTGCCCTACACTCTCTTTACTACAATCATTACAGGCTCTTCGACATTTATGTCTTCATAAAGCATGTGTGCAATACGAGCGCTAATCGTTAAGCCTATCAGAATTTCGAACTTCTCGACTACACTCTTGTCATTTCCACTTGAGCAATTGGAAACTCACAAAGTGCATGAGAAATCAAAAGTTCATCACGCATGATAACCATGCAAGACGCGAGGAAGAATGGGGGTGGCGAATGCATGGCAAAGCAGGGTAGAAAACAATTTCATAATTCTTCTAAATGGACCATTCTAAAGTACGTGCCTTAATCGTGTCACGTGAATCACTGTTCTGGCGTCAAGAGACAAAAGAACGATAATAGCCAATAGAGAATAGCACGCTCGACTGCATCTTCAGAAGCTGTTTAAGGGCCCTTACATAGACAGCGCATGTAAACACGGAAACAAGAGAGCAGTCACGACACCGCAAATGCCGCTCTTAAGCGACAGAAAAGAAGGTGAGCAAAAACGGGCAATAGCACACAACTCTGCTCTGGCAACAACACGATGGCGCGTTGAGTGCAATGCAATGAACGTGATAGTAAGAAATTGAGATGTTATACGAAGTAAGGCTCACAACCAACTCTTTGCCTCTTTGGATCCCATATCGCAGAACTTCTACAGAATGCTGGTGTGTGCATAATACAGCCGCTCCAGGAAAAAGTGCGCTTTTCACACAGCCTATGCACGATGAAAGCACACTAACATACTTTTCAAGATAGCACGCGTGCCAGAGATCGCGACCGCCCTTAAAATCAAAGTTCATTGTTGCTACTCGAGCGACCCCCCCCCCTTCCCCATGCTCCTCCCCGTCGCATTTTTTTCATGCTCTTTCAAGACTGTGGTTTCCTTTCCGTTTGAGCATTCTACAGCAGTTCTAACACGTGGGGGATGTCATCGTATGCATCCTTTAGGCGATGAGCAGACTCATTTGATCTGTTTCAGCAGCGCTTGTGTGCTTTTACCCACTTGAAAAAGCAATAGTGCACAGGCAATGCTATCAATTTAGACTTGTTATGGAACATGGCTGCGAAGGCCAAAACCTGCCGAGAGTATCTATATAATTGATATCGAAATAACGCAGTTTTTTTACCTCTAAATAAGTGCTTTGAGTTAGCTCTGCCTTTAGTCCCCCTTTTGTTCAATTTGTGCACTTTTCTCACTTTTCGTACTGTGCATTTTTCTCACTTTTCGTACTGAACTTGTACATAACGAAATTCTCTTTGTAACGAATTTTTCCAAAATTTATCAATTTCATTATATCCAGGTTTATCTGTACACTCGCATGAGTTCCGTGAACACATTCAAAGGGGTGAATGTCATTCACTATGCTCGCATAGCAACAAAAATGACATTAACAACTAATGTCATTTGCAGCGAATTACATTTCAGGTGCCGTGTGACAGGGGTACAAAGAATCTAAGGAAAATTAAATGCCATACAGAATAAGTGAGCAACGGGTGTGTTTATATACATAAATTAGGGCATCATTCGCACTCCATAATAACTAGCTTGTTTTCATATCCTTTACTGCAACACAGGCATATAGTGCAGTGAAGCACACAAGTTGAAGACAGTCATGCAGTTCTCCCCACATGCAATAATCCCCATACATAATACAATAGACTCTCAGTAAACGGGAATCTGTTAAACGGAACCGCTCCTTAAATAGAAAAACTTCCTCTGATATGATTGGTTTCATACTTGAATGCTGCAACCCACTTCACCTCTCTGTAAACAGAACTCCTGCTAAGTGAAACACAATTTCCCGGTCCTTTCAGGTTCCGTTTGATGAGAGTCCACTGTACATCCAATTGGATTGTATTCCTATTTCAAAGATTGCAAGTTTGCTGCATCCACGCAGATTCATCACAGAAAGCTGATAAGATCATCTTGAAACCCCTTTCGTGAGATATTTCTCAAGGAATTTGAGAGTTTTCAAGGGGAAGAAATCCCACGACTTTAGGGGCCCTGAAAACACACTAGTATTAAATTTCCATGGTTTCACGGGTCTGTGCGCACTCCAAGTTACTAGATTACCAGCGAAAAACATGTTTTAGTGAAACTGTTATCCAACACCTGTCTCTAACAGCTAAGAAACTAGAAGCAGGAGGCAACCATAACAAGTTGAGTCTAAGGTTTACAGATTACTTGAGTGTGTACTTAGTAAAGAGATAACATAAGCTTATATTATGAATCAGTCACTTGACACAGTTTCTCCAGTAAAGTTACAACAATGCAGGGTGGGTGCACTATTCCCTATGAACCAGAATCTTGCGCAACTTGTGCAGAGCGTCACTTTAAAACCGACAATTGCCAGGGGCTGTGCACTCGCTACCACAGCAAAGACTATTTTTCATGGGACAGCCCCAGCTGCATTTACTGCAGGTTTTTTTGGTGACAAACCAGCTTTGAATAAATGTGAATGGATAACGATGAATGCAAGCCATGTTCCTTCATTGCGGTGCAAGCGCTCCTTGGGGAAGCTGCTAAAATAGTGCAGGAGACAGTGGGCTAAGGCACGAGTGAATGCGGGCAACCTCATGTTTGCACCTTTCATTAACTAGCAATGACTGGTTCCAGAAGCACTGTAGCTGTCCTGCCATGTTTGAATGTTGCTAAGCGTCTGTTGTAGTAGCATTTCATGGCAGAATTACACCATGGAAACAACCAGAAGCACCTTGAAGCATTATGGTCAATAAATGCAAAAGAAAGGTGTACTACATGGCTAGCAATAATAGTCTAATAAAATGCAAACTGGTTTGAACCATCTTTGTTGGCATCTGGGGCTAATTGAAACGTCAAGGGCAATATATGGCAGAAATGTTTCACTGTAGTGCAGGCAGGCAGAATTACAGTAGACTACCATTGAACAAAACCTCATGGGACCACGATAATGTCTTCCATTTAACAGAAGCTCTGTTTACTGAGAGATGAACAGGGGTGTGGAATTCAAGTAGAAAATCGATCATACCTGAGTAAGTTGTTCAAGTTAAGCAGAAGTTAGGTTTTGGAGATATCCCTTTTAGTATACTAAAAGTTGACTGTGCACATTTTGACAGTTTACTTAAGTGGCACTTGGGTGGTCACGACAAGGCACAGGCAAGCAGTATCACAGTAAAAAGCAAAAATGATGCGGTTGGACCACCACTGTAAGTAGTAAGCTGAAGAACGAAACAATAAAGAAAAGCGTCGACACTCACTAGACACAACCACTACTTCACCACCGCGAATAGGCGTTGACGCTTGTGGGACTGGATGTTCCTTTTCAGGTTCCAGTGACTCTGGCAAGGTTGGGCGGTCCAAAGATTTAGGTGGTGTAACTTCTATGGCCTCTGATCTATTTCAAGGGGATAAATATACATTGTGAGCAGCTATCCCATTGATGGGATTTTAGTGCATTGCATATGCTAGTTGAGGTAGAGGAAAAGTTCTACAGAGATATGTACAGAGGCCGAGACAACCAGGACGCTATCGAAAAAGCAAATAGCCCAGAGAAATCTGACATCCCACCAGTAACCACAGTTGAAGTAAATAAAGCCCTAGAGGGAATGCAAAGAAGCAAAGCCGCTGGGGAAGATGAGCTAACATCAGACCTGTTGAAACGTGGTGAAAAAATTGTGTTAGAAGAACTGGCCACCCTGTATACTAAATGTCTCTTGATGGGGAGAGTACCAGAAAGGGAGGATACAAAAAAAAATGTGACCATAAACTTAATCCATAAAAGAAGGGGATGTCAAGAACTTAAAAAATTACAGGCCGATCAGCTTACTGTCTATTGTCTAGAAGTTATTCACAAAAATATTAGCAAATAAAATTAAGATGAAATTGAAAACTACACATTACACCAAAAAAATAATCACACATGTGAAATTAGCACATATATACATAAACTCAGAAAGTTTAATCAAAATTGACGAAGAAATGGACATTTTTTTCAAGTGCCACGTCCTCCCCCCTTGAAGGAACACTAAAGCCAAGTAACAATATACATCAGAGTGAAAGCTCAATATATGACATCTAAACCGACAATATTATCAACAACAGTGCCCTACCCCCCAGAAATTAAGGTAAATACACAAGAATACAAGTGCCGCAGTAGGACATTCTCAAAATGATTCCGATGACGTCAGACGAACAGCCTATAATTAATCACTAGTAATTGATCTAGTTGCACTAAATGAAGAACCTTCCGTGCATCAAGAGACGCAATAAAATGCTGCTAGTTCGTTTCTGTTTGATTCATACGAAAAAGAACCGCCGGACGTTACTATGAGGAATTGCGTGAGTGGTTCAAAAAATTAATTTTCGCATGTTGAACTGGACAGGTCATGCCATATAGCAGGGCCCAGTTGAACCAAAACACGTCTGCCATCTCGGAGCCGATGGCAAGAAATTTATCAATGCCATTGTTGCTGCTTTAGTTCTTCTGCTACTAGTGTCGGCGGCTGCACAGTAAAGCCTGGCAACATTGTACATGGCAACAGTGATGCGAGATGCTCCACTTTTTGAGGCGGGTAATTTGAAGTGTGCTAACTCGATACGGACCACTAAAACGTGACTTTATTTCAAAATAAACCTTTCTTTGGCACAAAAGTAACACTATAAGGTTTCTGGACCACTATTTCAACAATAAACATGGACTTTAAAGTTGCCTTTAGTGTCCCTTTAAGAAGGTCATAGACAAATTCATGCTTGGTGAATAAAACATACCATGCGAAATACAAACATTGCTATGAACAGCTCAGCTAAATCTTGCGGTTGTGCATGGCAAGCAGCCTTTACGAACAGACAGCAAAGCTACCATTCTCTTAGGTGCCCTCTTTTCATAGAAAGGCCTGAGCTCACTCTATTCAGAGCTGCCAGCGGCTGCTGTTCGAGGTCCAACACAGAAGATGCTACTGACTAATAGCCAAAGTACATCAAGACAGACATTTGCATCAGATATGCTTCTCGCCTTGGTAAATAATCACGTGTCAATGCCACACTCCGCAGTCTGTTAGCATTACATAGTAGCTCCATTAGCACTCCTACGAACCACAATGGGAGAATGCAATGCACTTTATCACATGGGCTGTCATAACTTCTTTTCCCCAAGTCATTCCTCCCCGTGAAGCTTCGAGTGCTGCCAGGATAGCGCCTAAAGGGGCCCTGCAACACTTTTTAAGTAATCATCCAATGGCTTTATGAATAAAGCTTATTGCCCCATGAATCGAATGCTGCAAAACTTTCTGGAATCCATTAAGTACAAGCATAGTTACAAGACTGTGGTGCACACTTCAAGTGCTTTCTCCATCCTTTCGTACCTGTGAGCCCGTTGAAATCAACGCAAGGAGGGGTGACAAAAAGCCAAAATGATGTGTGCTGATCATGACCTTAAACACTTTTATTTTTTTTCCTCCTTTTAATGCAGGTAACATTCAATGTGATCACAAGCATGCACGGGGGCCTGTGATGGCATTTTGCGGTGACCACGGTAAATATAGAGCTCATGATGCAGAAATCAGCCAATGACAATGAACTTGGGTATATGGTACAGCAATTTGGGTATATGACATAATTTACTGAGAGAAGAGGGAGCGATTTTTAGCCGACTGTGAGAATTAACTGTATTTTCCAGGCTGCACGCTGCCCTACAATTTTCGGCTCACATGTTCTTAGGAGACTCGATTACTGATCAGCAACATTCTTTATAGGCTTGTGCAAACAGAGAATTTCAGGTTTGAAGAGAACAGTATATGTCACATATTAAAAAGAAAAATTACATATTTGTCACAACCTAATTAACCTGCACAATATTTTAAAAAAGATGAAACAAGGCCTATGCAAAAGCTATTGTTTTTGGTTCAAAGGAAGTAAAAACAACTTTGATAGCAGCAGAATTTGACTTTTGGTAATGGGCAAGAAATAGTCTATTAAATATGTTTCATTTTAAAATTTACAAAACTTATGGCATGTAAGCTGGTATAATAAGCTTTTAAACTTAAAAAATGATGGATCAATGTCAGGGTAAAGTGTTCATTCATTTAACCTTAAATGTGGCTTCGCGACAACGTGGACGTCCCCAAAAATGGTGTTTTCACTGCTTAGCACCCTTTCATCGCAGTGAAACCACCTTTACAATAAATTGCATGCAAACACTGCTATTAATACACCTATTCGTTAATTTCGAATAGTACTTCAAAATTTTTAATAAATTACATTAGAATCGAAGCAAACTCCCATACTGTAACATTATTTGAACATTCGAAGCATACGAATATTCGCCCATGCCGAGTTTTTTGACCATGCTGAAAAAGCGTTGCGGAGCGGAGCTTTCATAAAAGCATGGGACTACTGCCTGTAACTTTGGTCACTCCTGACAGATTTGAGACATTTTCCATGCAGTGGATACGTGAGGCAATAAACTCTGACAAAGACGCAATTTGATGATTATATCAAAAAGTGGTTCATAATTCGTCATTTATAAGTGAATTTTGATTTCAAGCAACGTTAGAAGCATTAAATTCAAAGCTTGCTCCTCTTTTAGTGCTCAGACGATTTCCGGTGCGACTCCATGAATTTTTCTGCATTACACCAGTTCAAACCGAATCAAGTTACTCACTCATCTGAAGGCGATGGCTTTTCTGCATTAACTTGAGTAGGTTCATCTTGAGGCTTAGGAGGAGTCGTAGGCTGTGCCACTTGTGCTATTTCCTTTTCTACTTTTTCCAATGTTGATTCCTTGTCAGGAGTTGCTTGGGGTGGAGGGCTTGGTGCAGTTCTGCCTTCCTTGTTTGCAGGTGGCGGAGGCAGTTCATCTTTGGCAACTCCTTCAGGTTTCATCTCAGCTACTAATAAAAATCAATTAAATCAAACAATTGGCTTAACTGGGCCATCACCGTAAACGCTTTTAAAAGCAGCAACAAAAACACACTGATAAATTTTCACCGATAGCAATTAATGATCTCTAAACAATGAGCTCATATGAAGCATTAACCCATAACAAATCATCTAAACACCTTGCTTGGGATGCCCAGCTTATGCCTGTTCGGATACATAGCAAAAAAGGAAAGGAGCCCACAAGACATGCCCCTTTCCACATCCTAGAAAAAAATTCTGTCAGGGAATTTACATCCAAAACTACAACCTGTTATCAAACCCAACTAAAAACTGACTTAATTAAAGCACTTTAACATTCTTCTGAAAAATGTGACCAATAGCATACCCTATTTTATGGGATAATTTTCAGACCATTGTTTTCAAAGCTTTTATAAAGCATGCTAATATTCACTTTGTATCATTTGCTCGTGAGTCTTAATGTACCTCTCAACTAAGCTTAGTAGTAAATATGCCTTTGACATTATGACAAATGGAAGTCAGAAATGAGGACGAGATTTTGACGGGCTATTTGATTTGGTATGCTATGGCTGTAGCACAAGGAAGACATGGACACTAGAACAAGAAAAATGGATGAAAGTGCTGAACTAACCACTACATTTTTTTTATCACCAATGAACAGACATCTTTATACAAACAAATAATGAACAATCAGAGCGGAAAAGACGTGATGGTATCTCTCAATTATCATGGTTAATCACAAGTCATAGTCAGATCCAGTCTTAGAGAAATCCAGCAGGAAAGAAGCTCTCTGTTCAATAGCGCATGCGAAAGAGTGTCAGCACCTTTCAAAATGAATATTTATTCCGCTTCTAAGATTTCACACATCACTCTATCACGGCCATTACTCTCAATGGTTGTTTCACCAAAATGAGACAAGCAGCTACAGCCCCTACAGTGGAAAGCTATATGCTCTGAAAGAGTGATTTCTAAGTTGTACTTTTGCTCTCACATTTGCACAGAGGCAACTGCCCATTCATCTCGTGTACATTTTTGGGGACATTGGGATAGCATATACAATAAAACCTTATTATCACATACCTCTTTTAAATGCATTGGCGGTTAATGTGTAGCTGTGAAAAATCCACAACTGAGTCTCTAAACCTACTGGCTAATGTGTACCACAATCACTCTGTTATACAAAGGATAGCCGATTTCACAATGTGGCGCAAAATGTCTTCTGCCTTTTTTGCAAGCCCAGAAAACGGTCGATCGATGATTCTGGTGATGCTGTTACAGATAAGCATTGGAAAAGAAAAGCCTGATAATGGTCACTCACATACACCGGTTTGACTCATCACCTACAACCGTATATGGCAACAAAACATGCAGACATAGAAAGACATAAGATAAGTAAGAAGGCTGATTTGATTGATATGTGGGGTTTAAGGTCCCAAAATCACCATATGATTATGTGAGATGCTGTAGTAGAGGCTCCGGAAATTGCGACCACCTGGGGTTCATTAACGTGCACCCAAATCTGAGCACACGGGCCTACAACATTTCCACCTCCATCAGAAATGCAACCGTCGCAGCTGAGATTCTATCTTGCGACCTGCGGGTCAGCAGCCGAGCACCTTAGCCACTAGACTACTGTGGCGGGGCTAAGTAAGAGGGCTGGTCCTCAGCCACTACTACTACTACTACTACTACTACTACTCTATATATATATATATATATATATATATATATATATATATATATATATAATGTTACGGGGAAAAGGCGTCGGAGAAATATGCTTACTATCGATTTAACAAGCAGGCCTACAAGATAGAACCCAGTCTGCACGAGCTCGCCCTAAACTTAGTCCACTTTCCGATAATGTTCATTTGTGGCACTCCTTAGCATCACCCCTGGCGGCGAAGGCACCGTTTCGGTGCTTGGTTGGTCTGAGTAATATCGCTTTAGCCGAATGACGTGAGTAATATCGCTTTAGCCGAGTGACGTGAAGAATGTCACAACACGATCGCGCGCTGGTGGCGTTAAGAGGTTCAATTTCATATGTCACGCCGGTGACTTGGCGCACCACACAGTACGAACCCGAGTACGGCGAAGTCAGCTTTTCGCACAGGCCAACTCGCCGTGACGGCGTCCAGAGAAGGACTGTGTCACCTTGACTGAAGTGGACATCACGATGGCACGCGTTGTAGACCAGTCGTTGTCGTTCCTGCGAATCGCTCAGGCGCAGGCGAGCAATCTCACGTGCCTCTAGAGCTCTAGAGATCACATCGCGGGCATATTCTGACGTGTGGCTAACAGCAAGAAGCGTGACAAAAGGCAACATAGGTTCTCGTCCGTACAGGAAGAAAAATGATGAAAAACCTGCAGTATCATGCCGGGACGTATTGTAGGCAAATGTTACAAATGCGAGGGCGGAGTCCCAGTCACGATGGTCGGAAGAAACGTGCATAGCGAGCATGTCCGTGATGGTTCTATTTAGCTGCTCCGTGAGCCCGTTGGTTTGAGGATGATATGCCGTTGTGAAATTGTGCTTTGTAGCACAAGCGTGTAATATGTCTTGGATAACTTGTGATGAAAAGTAGCGACCCCGATCGGTAAGCAGTTGCCGAGGAGCACCGTGGTGTAGTATGACGTCTTCTAGAAGAAAGTCAGTGACGTTGGTCGCACAACAGGTAGGAAGGGCCCGCGTGATGGCATACCGAGTGGTGTAATCTGTGGCGACTGCTATCCACTTGTTTCCACTGGCCGATAAAGGGAACGGTCCTAGTAAGTTGACACTTATCCTATAAAATGGTTCAGATGGGATCTGAATGGGCTGTCGCTGGAAGGGTTGCTGGTTTTTTTGCAGTGTTGACAGGATTTGCATGAGGCGATGTAACAGCAGACGGATTGGTAAATACCAGGCCAAAAGAAGCGACGTCGAACACGGTCAAAGTTCTTGAAACTCCCAGATGACCAGCTGTCGGAATATCATGCAACTGTGCGAGGACAGTCCGACGCATATGTTGTGGTATGACCAACAGCAGCTCAGGTCTATTAGCATACATGGTGTAGCAATATAATATGCCATCTTGGAGCAGGAACATACGGAGAGACGGAGGAGTTGTGGGACCACCGAGCCGAAGGATTATGTCTCTAAGGTGAGGATCACGACGTTGCTGATCTACGATGTTGCTGAACGCGGAAAGTGCCAAAACGCAAGTAGACTCATTGCTCTCAGAAAGGTCTGCTGGGTCTACTGGATGATGCGACAAACAATCAGCATCCTCATAGTGGCGGCCTGATTTGTAGACAACCGTGTAGGAATATTCCTGTAGCTGTAGAGCCCACCGGCCGAGACGTCCGCTAGGATCTTTTAAGGACGACAACCAGCATAAGGCGTGGTGATCAGTGAAAACCGTGAATGGGCGTCCACACATATACGGCCGAAATTTAGCCACTGCCCAGACGAGTGCCGAGGCATTCGCGTTCTGTGATGGAGTAATTTCGCTCTGCTGGCGATAAAAGACGGCTAGCGTATGCTGCTGCTGCTGATGATGATATGTGGCGTTTAACGTCCCAAAACCACCATATGATTATGAGAGACGCCGTAGTGGAGGACTCCGGAAATTTCGACCACCTGGGGTTCTTTAACGTGCACCCAAATCTGAGCACACGGGCCGCCTTCATTTCCGCCTCCATCGGAAATGCAGCCGCCGCAGCCGAGATTCGAACCCGCGACCTGTGGGTCAGCAGCCGAGTACCTTAGCCACTAGACCACCGCGGCGGGGCACGGCTAGAGTATGCAATAACGCGCTTGCAGCCATGCTGTCGTGCCAAAAACGGCTTCGATTCCGTGGCCGCTGGCGTCGGTATGCACTTCCGTTGGAGCGCATGTATCAAAGTGACCGAGAATCGGTGGCATCGTAAGTCTAGTCGTCAGTTCAACGAATGCTCTGGCTTGTTCAGGTCCCCACATAAATGTCACATTTTCTTTAGTAGTTCCGTGAGCGGCCGTGCGACGTCAGCGAAATTCTGCACAAATCTACCAAAGAACAAAGGCTCACAAAGATTCGGACGTCGTTCGAAGAGGTTGGCACAGGGAAATCCTTGACGGCGCAGACTTTCTCAGGATAGGGACGAACACCAGAAGAATCGACAAGGTGTCCAAGGACAGTAAGCTGCCAGCGGCCGAAGTGAGATTACGACGAGTTTAGTTGGAGCCCTGCTTTGCGGAAAACCTAAAGAATTGTTGAGAGATGCTCGAGGTGAGTTTCGAAAGTTGGCGAAAAAACAATGACGTCGTCAAGGTAGCATAAGCAGATTGACCACTTGAAACCATGAAGAAGAGCGTCCATTGTTCGTTTGAATGTAGCCGGAGCATTGCATAACCCGAACGGCATTACTTTGAACAGATATAGCCCGCCGGGAGTTATAAATGCTGTCTTTTCATGGTCCAGATCATCAACTGATGTCTGCCAGTACCTGCAACGAAGGTCGATGAAAGAGGAAGGAAGGAAGGAAGAAGTATGTTTATTTACAGAAAGGCAGAGAGGTCGGCCTGAGCGATAGTTTGCTCTAGCCTGCTACTCTACACTGGGGGAAGGGAAAGGGGAAAAGAAAGATTAATGGATGACGATGGTGAGATAGAGAGGTGAGTATGTAGTGTTCTTTCTAGCTGAGACACATTTTAGAGCCGCGCACATAGTCCAGTTGTTTCTAAAAAGGTAATAACTGCTCTTGTGACCACAGTTGCACTGTTGGTGTCTGGCCAAGGGCCCAACATGGTCTCATCAGTTAATGACCTACTGCGATATTGTTCAGTAGAAGAAATCAGTGTTTGTCGTTCACGTGCGTATGCTGGGCAGACACAAAATATGTGCTCAAGTGTTTCTGGCACATCACAGTGTTCACAATTAGGACCGGTGTCACTGCGACCGATGATATGTGCGTAACGTCTAGTGTACGCTACACCAAGACGAATGCGGTGGATCATACTTGTGAGTTGCCGTTTCAATTTAGGAGGCATGCGGAACCTCATTTCCGGGTCCAATTTGTGAAGTCGCTGGTGTCGCCGTTCCGGTTTGGTCCAGTGCTGAAGTGTGTAGCTGCGCATCACGCAGCGAAGCAGGGCGTTCGTGTCAGCTCGTGAAAACGCAATGCGTACTTCAGGGGCACTGCTTAAGGCATTTTTAGCTTGAGCGTCTGCCTCTTCGTTTCCCATCACGCCGCAATGAGCGGGAATCCACTGGAAAGTTATAAGATGGCCATTTGTTGAAGCAACCTGAATAAGTTCTGTGATTTCTATTGCCAAGCTGTAATATGGACCTTGCTTCATGATGCAATTAATGGTTTGCAAAGCGGGTTTGGCATCACAGAAAATCGTCCAGGCTCGAGGTCGCTCTCCGGAAATAAACCTTATTGCCTCTCGGATAGCGACAAGCTCTGCGGCAGTTGATGTGGTTTTATGGTCCACTTTGAATCGTCGAGCGATATCCATGTCTGGGATGACAAAGGCTGCGGCGGAGGTGTTTAGCGTGGTGGATCCGTCGGTGTACACGTGCAGAGAATCACTGTACGTTGTATAAATGTGATATAGGGTCAGTTGTCTGAGGCCAACAGAAGAAATGAGCGACTTCGTAATTCCAGGTATCGTAAAAGAGATAGGTGGTTTAGGCAGAACCCATGGCGGCACTGCAGGGGCATTTGGCGGAGAAAACCTTGGTGGTATAATATTTTCATGCCGCAATATTACTTTTGAGAAACTGCAATCTGGGTGAGTGGCGGGTAGTACTGACAGTGGGTGCTGTCTGTGTCTGCTCAGTAATCGTAGGTGAACTCTAAGTGGCTCGCAGAGCATGTATACACTGATGGGACAAGCCCGAGCCTCTGCGATTGTCCCATTTGTTGAAGTGCAGCGTGGTAGACCCAAGCATCTTCGTAAGCATTGAGCTTGAACACTCTCGAGTGTCTTCACACAACTAGGTCCCATATTGGAAAGCACCGGCATGCTGTATCGAATGTATCCCACAAATAGAGCATTGTATAATTGAAGTAGCGATGATTCTGATGGGCCCCATCTTGCTCCTGCTACGTGGCGAAGAATGAGAGCAAAGCTCTTCAATTTAGATTTAAGTACGGCGACATGCCTCGTCCACGATAGATCTCTGTGTACGACAACACCAAGGAACTTGTGGTGCGTTACAGCAGGTATCGCTGTCCCATTAATAAATATCGGGTATTGCGACATATGCTTGCGCGTGAACGCAAGCACTGCGCATTTGTCGATTGAAAGAGTGAGCCCCTGACGTCGTAAATATTTGTATGCGATCGTCACTGCACGTTGTAGTCGAGCTCGCAATTGCGGACGAGTAGTTCCGGATGCCCATATGCATATGTCATCAGCGTATGCAGTGATCTTCACCGTGCTGGGAAGTTCTGCTGCTAGGCCGATCATTGTGACATGAAAGAAATAATTTGCTCCACTAAGGCAGTCAAAAGCGTTATCTATCCGTGGCAGAGGATACACGTCTTTTTTTTGTAACTTTGTTAAAATTTCTGTAGTCGACACAGAAGCGCCAGCTGTTATCCTGCTTTCTCACAAGCATAACGGGCGAAGCCCAAGGACTTGAAGAAGGTTCAATGATGTCTCGGGCAAGGATCTTGTCGACTTCTTGCTGGATCACATGGCGCTCAGTGGAGGAAACCCGATAGGGTCGCCGGTAAACTGGATTTGCATCGCCGGTGTTGATCCAATGCTTTACGAAGGTCGTTTGACCTAGGGGTCGGTCGTAGAGATCAAAGACGTCTTGATACGACGCAAGAAGGCCACGAAGCGCAGACACATGCTCGGCCGGGAGATCAGAGGCAATCATTTTAGTTATGCAGTCTAGTGTACAGCCCGACTGAATACTGGCAGATGACGGTGTATCCTCTGTTAAGGCGGATATGTGGTAGTCGCCGGCCGGGGCAAGGGTTGCAAGGGATATTAGCAAAGTCCAAAGTTCACAATAGGGAGACGTGCCACATTGTCCTTCATTGTGATGATGGTGTTGGGGAACGCAATATTGAGCGAACACAAGACTGTAGGATTGGGTGAAATGACATAATCGCCGTCAGCCACAGGTGGATCAGAAAAGACGTCAATATACGTCACAGCTCTACAAGATAGACGAACAAAGTCGGCGGAGCATAGCTTTGGTGGCACAGGATCAGGAGGGTCCACGGCGTGTGGTAGGACGAGCTGAACAACACCAGCAGAACAGTCAATTAGGGCGGAACATTCCGACAGAAAATCGAGTCTCATAATGATGTCATGTGGGCAGTTGTCCAGTACATAAACAGAACAGTGGTATTACGTCCAGCAACAGTGACGTGGGCGGCACACATACCAGTGACCGCTGGTGTTGCACCATCGGCTACTCGGACAACAGTGATCGGAGAAGGAGTGAGCACTTTCTTGAGTCGAGCACAAAGGCTGGAGTTCATGACTGATATGTGAGCGCCGGTGTCAATGAGTGCTGCCACAGAAGTACCATCAACATTTACTTTAATCAAGTTGCTGTGTTCGGGTATCGCGTGTAGAGTAATTTCGGGTCGGGTCGTCAAAGCAGTTTTCAGCAGGTTGAGTCGTCAGTTTTCTGAGGACTGGTGGTAGGAGGGTGACGGGGAGCGGTTCGGTTGGGAGATCCTGGATGGCGAAGCATCGTCTTGTTCAGCGTAGATCGGCATCCGAGAACCAGCAGGTGGATGTCGGATGTTGGCATAATGCGACCATGGCTGCCAATCCCAGGAAGTGCAACGATGACGTGAATTATGGCCGACTCGTCCACAGTGGAAGCAGATCGACCTGTCATCGGAACTTCGCCATTCTGCCGAGTTCCGGTAACGTGAGCGGTTGTTCGGTC
The DNA here is from genome assembly GCA_013436015.1 of Rhipicephalus annulatus. Classification (NCBI taxonomy): domain Eukaryota; kingdom Metazoa; phylum Arthropoda; class Arachnida; order Ixodida; family Ixodidae; genus Rhipicephalus; species Rhipicephalus annulatus. The sequence goes on along the minus strand of WOVY01014538.1, from coordinate 834,444 downwards.
CACAGGACATATTAGGTGTACTGGGCAGTCGGTAGTCAGGTCGGTTAACGGGGCATAGCATCTGAAGTCCGGCGTTGGCCAGTTCCTGGCACACGACACTCTTGATCAAAGAAATCGTGGCGTGAGAGTCGTTGGGAGCCCGGACTTGATCAGACAGGGGAGATGCTGCTTCGATTTCGTGGCGCACGATGTGCACGGTATTGTCGGAAGCAGCAGGAGCTGAAGGGAGACGGGCGTCTTCACAGGTAGACGTGGCAGCCGTGTTGGGAAGACGCGAAAATTAGGGAGTAATACGACTTTTCGCTTCTTTAAAGCGTCGGCATTAGTTAATGACGTCGTCCACTGTCGAAGAGTTGCGGAACACAAGGAGAGTGAAGGCATCATCCGCGATTCCTTTGAAGATGTGCGCGACCTTTTTGGATTCCGGCATTTTGTCGTCAACCGTGCGGCAGAGGGCGAGCACATCCTGAATGTATGTCACGTATGACTCGGTCCAGGACTGCAGTCGGCACGCGAGTTTTTTTCTGCACCGAACGACGACGTCCAATGGGCTTGCCAAAGAGGTCGATTAGTTTGCGTTTGCAAATATCCCAACTTGTGATTTCTTCCTCATGGTTGGAAAACCAAACTTTGGCCGTGCTCTCAAGGTAAAATAGAACATTGGCAAATATGAGCGTCGGGTCCCAGTTGTATAGTGCACTCCCCCGTTCGTATAGCTGAAGTTATTTTTCGACATCCTTATCGTCGTAGCCGGAAAAGGTGCCTGGGTCATGTGGAGTCGTCAGATCGACGGTGCGGTTCGTGACGGCTGGATTCGACGCTGTTCGACGCTGCGCGGTTTTACGAGGCACGCTTGGGGAAGGTACCGACGAATCCTTGTTCTCGTCGTGATCAGCCATCGTAGAGGCAGCCAAGGAATGCCCGCTTCGTAGAATCGTCGTCGATGTTGATTCTGGGAAAACCCGAACTCTCCACCAAAATGTTACGGGGAGAAGGCGTGGGAGAAATATGCTTACTATCGATTTAACAAGCAGGCCTACAAGATAAAACCCAGTCTGCCCGAGCTCGCCCTAAACATCGTCCTCTTTCCTATAATGTTCTTTAGTGGCACCCCAATATATATATATATATATATATATATATATATATATATATATATATATATATATATATATATAGATGAAATAGATGATCAGAGTTTTTTCCGGCTACCGTAATAAAAGTTATAAACTTCGAGAATAGTGCAGTATAGGAAACAAAACAATAAAATATTTATTTAATTCTAACAGTTTCGGCTGGTGGACCAGCCTTCTTCAGAGGATGTAAGTGAAACGATACAAGTTCCCGTAGCAGAGGGTCACCCTCACAGTTTAAAGACCCTCCAAAAAAAAAAAAGACAAGCGGGCGAACGAGGTAGCAACAGACAACAAGAAGCAGAAGAAGGAGAGGAACTAGAAAGGAGCGACAGAGAGCCGCCGGAAACTCTGTCGCTCCTTTCTAGTTCCTCTCCTTCTTCTGCTTCTTGTTGTCTGTTGCTACCTCGTTCGCCCGCTTGTCTTTTTTTTTTGGAGGGTCTTTAAACTGTGAGGGTGACCCTCTGCTACGGGAACTTGTATCGTTTCACTTACATCCTCCGAAGAAGGCTGGTCCACCAGCCGAAACTGTTAGGATTAAATAAATATTTTATTGTTTTGTTTCCTATACTGCACTATTCTCGAAGTTTATAACTATATATATATATATATATATATATATATATATATATATATATATATATATATATATATATAGGAAAAATAGAGTACGACACACGTTGGTTTCGCACGGTATATTCTGACTGACGTTTCAGCTGGTGAACCAGCCTTTGTCAAAGGGCTGCCATTTCGTAATAAGATCACGTGCTATGTGACACCAAGCCAGCAAGAAGAGTTTCACACTCGACGCCATGGCAACAGGTGGCGCTGACTGATGCTCCCACATTTAGGACACATTGGTATACCCGATAAAGTGTACGGGGGCATAGCTGCCTTGGTAGCTCAGTTGGTAGAGCATCGGACGCATTATTCGAAGGTCACAGACTCGGTCTCTGCCTACAGCAAGTTATATATTGTCCACTTTTCCTTCTTCACAATTACATTACAATTACTTCTAATAACAGCTCCTACACTTTCCCTGGCATTATTGTCTATTAGTTCTCATCAATATTGCACCCTATTGAAATGTGAGATAGCCCTATTGCCATAATCATTGCCTGGTGTTTGTTTTTCGCGTTGGGCTTTGCCCCGCAGCTTTTGTTTTTGTTGGGCAGCTTTACATGCGCGCTTGTTACTCGGTTATTTTCCAGCCTTTGGTTGGTGGTTTAACATTCAAGATAAGCTCCAGAAACCGCACAAAGAGAATGCTACGACAGTGAAAAATGCGATGGGAGTGATCTATGGGATGAAGTCACCGATGATTACCCATGTATGCTTCACCGACGCTTGAACACTATGCACAGTGCAACGATGAAGCATGCATGTCAGCTTAACTGACAACTGATAAAAACTATACCATTTGTCATGATAAAAGAACAGCAACGAGAGTGCAGATAATATTGAAACAGCATATGTAAACCAACATGAAGAATCTCTTAACATCGGTGCTTCGCAGGGCGTAAGAGTGATGCGGATGCTTAAGAGTTTGTCTTTTAGCAGTCGATCTGGCCACATCAAGACAGATCGCGCTCTTCCTTAAATAAACGTGCACTGGTTCCGTAATATTTCATGTTTGTATTTTTTTGCGCTTATTAGAGCATAACGCAGTTGTGACTGTATACAGAGCATAGGTAGGCGATTCATGCAGTTGTGTTTATAATTTCTTCGCAAATTTTTATTACTTTAACTAAAACATTTCAAAATAACAAATAATTTTTAGTAGTCCCTTGATATTCGTTATATTAAGATTTTACTGTATAATTCTTCTTCTCAAGTAGCAGCACTTGCTGTATTTACACAATCGTAAGTCAACTCGAATGATGGTCGCCCCTCTAAAATTGTGTGCCAGGGGAAAAATGACGAAAGAAACTGCTAGTGCATTCGAGAAGGAAAATTTATTTACCATGTTGCTGGAAAAAAAAAAAAAAAACGCCTGAATTCAAGTATGCAAAAATGGCGCCAGGGTAGTGCTTTGAAGCCATGTATAAAAGCTAGCCTTGCCACAATATGCAGGGATCATTATTAAGTTTTCTATGAATCGCTGTTAAGGGTGTATGCTAAGCGTGAGAAAATACGACGTATATTACAGGCAGAGCTGGAACATAAAAATACTGTTGTAACCACGCTAAAGCATGCCTGATTGCTCATTTCTTTCAGTTAAGGTTGTGAGTAGACTTTACAAACAAAACTAGCTTCTGTTTCGATAGTTACTTGACCCTACAACTTTGGATTTCAAATTTCAATAAAATGGGTTAACCTACAATCGTGCGACCAATTGAAAACTTGACGCCACAACTGACCAATGGCTCGCTTTCTCAACTTGGTGTGTTTAACGTAGAGTATTTAAAGCTGATAAAGAGGTGGTTATTCACTCAAGCTGATGTGTAGAGACAAAGTTGAGATTTTATCCCATTAAAATAATGAGGCAGTACACCAACATAAAACTAAAGAAGCATAGAAGCAACTTGCCTTTTGTTTCAGCTGGTTTGGCTTCTCCACTGGACTCCTCAATGGGTTCACTAAGATTGGAAATAGTCTCCCCTGTCGTGTCATTTTCTATGCTCAATGACTGCCGGTACTAAAAAAGGAGAAAAGGCATAGTGTCATGAGGTACTGAAAACAAAGCACCAACAGAGGCACACAAGCTATAACAAGCAAAAACATTATGATGTTGCAGATAACACTTCTCGGGCTGATAAGCCCTTATCTGCAGCACGCACGGTAGAAGCAGGGCGAGAACGCGCATTGCCTATGCGTGGGACGAGCGTCAGTGTCCAAAAAAGCCACATGGGGCAGAAAAGTGGCTAGCCGTTAACAAGAAAGATGAGACGAGCCCGGGAATTTTGGGTGGCAGGCCAGCCACCCAAAATGGGATGCGATGTCGGTTCTACTAGGCGTGATGGGTTTTTCCTCTGTGCATGCTACGGAGCAGAGGCCATGCCGGTTTGGGGCGTCCGTTAAGGAGAGTTGATGTTGAGTTACGTGTCAGTTTGCTTTCCTTGGTTATGTTTCACGCTGGCTTTCTTGCCGCCATGTTTCGCGCCGTATGTTCCATTGACCACCAGTCTGCTGCGGGGATTGTTCGAGCCGTGTTATTGGTCCTCCTGTGTGCGTTAAAGTCGCGTCGTGCAGGTCTGGAAGGCTGGTTGCGATTCTTTTGAGTCGTGAATTAGAGGCGGTTCTTGTTCCCAGCATTGCTGGCTTGTATCCTGCGAATTTTGGCTCACTGACCCCCCTGAATGAAGGGGACGCCTTCATACTACAGTAACAACATTAATTTGATCCTAGCTAATTTGGGCAACTAAAAAAATGACAAAAGGCATTGTGTCATGAGGTATTGAAGACAAAGCTCCAACAGAAGCATACATGATATAACAAGCAAAAACATTATGATGTTGCAGTAAACACTACAGTAGCAATATTAATTTGATCCTAGCTAATTTGGAGACTGATAATTCTGACTACTCCTTTGGTTGTGGAAGCTTATGCATTATTGAATACCTTTAAACTTGTAATTTCATATGTGTTTAGCAACACAATATTTATATTCATTAATAGTGGGTGGCTCTACACTTGATAAAAATAGAAGGTACTAAAGCGGGTAAGTCAATGTTAATTGAACAGTGCCTTTGGCTAACATATTTTCGAATTCAATTTGTATATCAACATTCCTCCAAACCTGTTCTTGTGCGGGGTATTGGCAGAGATCGGTGCTTTGCAATGTGTTCGCAACAATGTATATAAAAACACATTTTAATTGCATGAATGACAGCTAAATGCTGATGGCCTCTGGTTTCACTAGAGCAGTAAGTCATGAATTTACTTCATAATGTTAATTTTATCCAAAAGAGAAGATAGGGCGGCACCATCACTTGAAAAAAAGGACTGCATGAATAATTTTAGATTCCATTACAGGCACTCTCCGTTTTACCAAAACTTTTACACAAGGCATAGTACAATAACGAGCTTGAGATCTCCCTAGCTGATTTTTGAAGCGCATTGAGCCACCAACACAGAGCGCAGCAACGAGGCCTATACAGGGGTGGAAACGGGCTTTAGTCTTTTGGGGCAGCTCAGAAAGCAGGAATAAAGTAGTTTTTGAGCGGTAAAAGGGGAGTTTTGAAGCAGCTTCAGAGCACCAAAATGTGCGTTTGGGAGCAGATTTTTTGGGTGACACATCGTTATTAATAAAAAATTCATTGTTTCTAGTAAACACAATAAGTGATTTTACTGTTTACTACCCATTCAATAATGTTGAAGCGACCAGACCACACACACACACTAACACAAGCACGCCCTTAACATTAGAACATAAACGCTCAAAGTGAAGTAACTCAAAAAAAAACAAGACATACGCAATGCTTTCGGTAGCTAGTAAACCTCAGACAAATGAAAAACAATGTAAAAATGCTAAAATGTGAAAAACACATCACGCAGGAACAGCAATTGAAGCCTAGAGATGAGCGAAGAAAAGCTAGCTTCATTTTAAACACAAGAAGACTATATAAATGCATTTTAAAAACTTTTCCTTCGATCAATAAAGTGCCACAGCCGACATGAGAACTGTGAGGAAAGTAGAAATGAGCAATGCGCGCTAGTCTTGCCATAGCTAGGCGATGGCATGAATAGTTTTTTTTTTATTGCGATAGCACTTATATGGTCATTCTCGGCGGGTTTTTGCCATTGCTGTTTTGTGTAAGGAAGCTCTAGTCTGACAACATCCCCAGCGCATGATATAAGTTCTATCTGTGGGTAAAAGTGCACGAGCGGGGATGTGTGCTGCTAAAGCGGAGATTAAACGAGCTGGCCCATTTCCATTGCTCAAAGGGTGCATGTTATAAAATCCTGCCGTGCGTTAGACTGCCATCGAATGTTCCGAGAGGAAATGAGCTGCCCATCTTGAATGAGTATGAAGAAATGCGGGGGAGGCGAGGTCACTCGGGCAGCATCTGTGAACTTTGATTCTATCAAAGAGGGCCGTCGCGATCGCTGGTGCACAAACTATTTCAGCAAGCTACGTGCTGCGCTCTCAATGCGAAGAGACGGCGCAAAAAGAACATTTTCCCCCCAGAAGCAGCAGTATTCTCTAATACCAGAGTATTGTAGAGCTACTCGACATCGGATCCAAAAAAGTTAGCTGCCAGCCTTACTTTGTAAACATTACCATTTGTTGCTACTGCATCCATTGATCTGCCCTTACGATGATGTTTTTCTTTCTCCAGTTTTTATGGTTTGACAATATCCATCGCAGAGCGTTTGCTGCACTTGGCAGTTACTTGCCAACGGTGCGGTGAGCTTTTTGCAACACCACAACTGTCATTGTAAACTCAAATCTCCTTATAAAAAAGTTGCATCTTACACGAAAATAAGTTTGTTATATCCAATAATATGTTATAAAGGTATATTTTTAGGAATATATCTATTTCGAGATATTTTTCATTTACTTCGGTACAACGGATATTTTGCTGTATCGAGGTTTGAGTGTAGTTCGACGAACAGCTTCGCTGCAAGAAAAGAGTCATGTAATGAGGTCTGCACTGTGAGAGAGCACACGTGCCAGCTTTCCCCTTCTTAACGGTGGTGCAACCACAGTCTAGCAACGGGGACAGCCCCGCCGTGGTGGTCTAGTGGCTAAGGTACTCGGCTACTGACCCGCAGGTATCGGGTTCGAATCCCGGCTGCGGCGGCTGCATTTCCGATGGAGGCGGAAACGTTGTAGGCCGGTGTGCTCAGATTTGGGTGCACGTTAAAGAACCCCAGGTGGTCAAAATTTCCGGAGCCCTCCACTACGGCGTCTCTCATAATCATATGGTGGTTTTGGGACGTTAAACCCCACATATCAATCAATCAATTAGCAACGGGGACAACCCAGCCTCTCAGATAGAGACACTGTTTGCTCTTTTTTGTGGATCCTTTCAACCTTGCAGCTAGCGCACCCTATTCCCTGCTTCCCTTGCTTGCAAAAAAGGGCACTCTTCCTCGGCGAGGGAAACAACGACCACTGGGGAGAAAGAAACTGGAGGTGAGGAAAATGAATGAGTAGACAGGGAGATGGGCTCTCTAAGCCGCCCAACCGCATGCACAAAATTTTCGAGTGATAGTGTCGAGCGACAGCGACAAACTTGTTTCGTCGCGCTGTAGTGTCAGCTGCAACCACATGTCGGCTACAAAGTGTCATTGTCACTAGATTGATACCCCTGCAAAAAGAAGTTTAAAAGTAGGTCAATGACAACATGCTAAATTTATTACTGTCTCGTGCAGCATAAGGAAGCCCCAAAAGCGTTTCACTGCATTGTTTTTTTCACCATGTTTGGTTTAACAGCGACAGGGTGCCCAGAAGCGTACACTACAATGGCCATGACGCACTTTGAATGACGATTTCACATAGCAGCAAGTGACCGTTATTGTCACAAGTTACAATCGAAACAAATCATCAATAACAAGATTTATGACAAAATACAGTCGCCGTCTCACTCTCCGCATAAGAAGCGAATGAAGAAAAAGTGGTCAACACCTTTTCTTTCCTTGAAGTAGGTGCTGATAACAAGCATCAAGAGCAAATCGCAACCAAAGTGAGGACCAGGGGTGCAGCCATGTTACCGGAAATCATCACGCTGGGTTGCAGGCGACAAGCGATCTATTCTAGTTTTCTAGAAACGCATGACGCAACAAGCGGCGGCTACAAAACAGCCTCCACGACAGCAAATCCTATCGCTCGTCACTGTCGCTAGAAAATCGTGTTAACGCGGTTGGGCCTTTATACCAAATGTTGACCTCCAAGACCCCACGGGCCAGCTATTGATGAAAGCAGTGAACCTTTCCCTTTGTTCTCTACATAGAGCTGAGTATTCCACTATGCCACAATTACCTGTTATTGCTAACTTAGCAATAAAGAGTTTTTATGTTCTAGCCTGTTGCCTTATTCATCTGAACCCATCGTAGCTGCGATGTGACTCGAGCTACGAGAATAGGATGTTGATCCTGCACGGTGCAACTGTGTGCGGCTGGAATCGTAGATAAACTTCTGCACCAGTTGTGTACAGAGTGGACCCCACTCAGCCCACAAATGCCACCTTAACTAGATTTGCACATTTTGTACATTTGACACAAGATTCATGCATGGTGTTAATTTCTCACCATCAGTGGTGGGAATGCCTTCCAGCATTTTGGAGCAGTTATCGGAGCAGCCAAAATCTGTTTTTGAAACAGCTACCTCTATGTTTGGAGCATGCAAGTGCTTTTTATGATATACACAGAGGAAAAAAAATTTAGCTTTAATTTAGTTCAATGTTTTCTCAGTTTACATATAGATTTATACAGAAGTAGCAAGTCCACAAAATAAGCACTAAATATAAACAAAAGCAGGATCATATATAAAAGTGATGACATAAAAGAGTGAAGGATATTGCACCAACAATTGAACTACCTGAAGCATGAAAATCTAGCAGCGCACACTAAGTCGCAAAGGCGTCCGCACGGAGAGGCGAGGGGGGGGGGGGGGCAAAGCCAGCCTGCCCCATATAGAGAGGGGAGTGCTGCGAAAAACCTTTGCCCCTCCCCGCACCCCCTTAAAAGAGAACCCTGAACATGCCTATGCCCCCCCCCCCCCCCCCGCACACACATTCTAACCTTTTTACAGTAAAGTCTCGTTAATACGTACAGCACCAAGAACGCGACTAACTGCGCCTTTAAAGGCCAACTCCGGCGGTTTTTTTTTTTTACCATGTCAAGGTAATGGTGTCGCTATGTTCCTGAGACACTCTTTTCATGAGCCCAATAGCTGAACTGCTCAGGAAATTCGAAAGTAATTTCTAATAAGCCAAAAGTAGAATACCAAAACCGAAACCGATTCGGGCTCCCTGTCTGCTTATGACGTACTATTTGGTAAGAATCGGACTCCTGCCGGCGCGGAGTATAAAAACTGTGAAAGCCAGACTAGCGAAGCGCCAGCCAAAGAGCACAGAGGAAGGAAGAAAGCTTTCCTGTGTTATACACGTGCCAAACACCACCGCCATCGCCTTGTGGCCGCACAATAAACGCTGTAGCGGCCACAGTAGCGATGCCATCGGCTGCGTCACTTCTGTCGACAGGCCAAACATGATGTCGCACAAGAGTGTTGCCAATAATTCTGGCAAGCGAGGTGAACTTTTCGAGGCAATCTTTAAAAGTCATTTGCAAACAATCAGTGCATCTCTCAAAACTGTAATTTGGCATAAATGACGGAAATGTGCAAAGGAAAGTACCCAGAGAATTTTATTGAGATCCATTGACCTCGAAAAATCGCCGGAGTTGGCCTTTAACATAGTATGTATTAACCACCAAGTACTGATTTGCATCTCTTCACGTGCGCCATCATTACTAAAGAAGGAATAAACACAGTGCCACAGCAAATATTGCCTAAAGTGCCCACCACAAAGCTATTTTTTTCTGTTTGCCAAATTTCAGAAATGACTGGGCCTCTAGCACATCCGTGTGATGGCACGCGGTGGTGATACAAGGTGCATTTTGAAACTACTGCAGAGTTCGGGATACGCAGCCGATGCAACGACTGACATAGTGACGAAACGGATATAAGCGGCTATCTGCGATGAATGTGTGCCGCGATCTGCTACTTAGCGAAAACAGACACAGCTTTTTTTGAGACGCGGTACAATCGCAGAGATCCGACCGTCTGCTGGCTAGTTGTATGCCTACTTGGCACACTTCACGTACTTGGCATACAGACTGTTCCAAGCCGCTTGCACTCACTCCACTTCAGACCATGCACAGATGCGGCGAGAAAGCTATTACATAACGCGGTGATCTGAGCTTTTTGCAAGCAATGCTCTAGCGGTCCTGGCGACAGGTGCGTTTGGGTTGTTGCACTATGAAAGCGTGCAATGTCGGTGCCCGTGATCCACAACGTTAAAATTCTGCAATAGTGGGCTACTTTAGTTTGTGCAAAGCGGTGCACACGGTCCCGTACATCGATTTAGGCAGCAGCGATCAGCGCCCCTGCACACTCAGCAGGCTTAAAGTGGCGCTACGCCACACATGTAGGGTTTTTATCAGCGCTGTCATACTGGTGAACTTTTCGGTGGCCGCCACATTGCCTTCGTCCTTTGGCCGTGATTACCAGAAAAGGCACTGCTGCAATTGCACCGAAGTGGGAATAATTGTTCGGCCGATTCCGCGCTCTAGCAGCTACACCGTTGGACATAAATGCAGCTGCGCAAGTGTAGAAGATGGTGACCATCATGTAATATCCGCTCATATGCGACCTGTCGACATTACTTTCGGTTCCAAAACCACATTGTGGAGCGGCTATAGTGCAAATCACACAAAAAAACCTTTTGGAGCAGTATAGCGCAGTAATTTCCTGGTGGAATAGGTTGGCGAAATTGCTGCAGGTTTCCCCCCACTGCACCATGCATGAAACAAAATACGACGTGACCAAACAAACTACACTGTAAAATGGATGCGGCTGTGTCTTTTGTGTATCCAGTGCATGGTTGCTCGGTCAATGATAAGACTAGACAAAATTTAACTTTGTGCGCGCAGCCCTTTCATCCCTGCTTATATTATATCTGCACAGTAAAACAAAAAATTCCCCACAAACTTGATACATACATCAGGAATGTCATCCTCTTGCTCTTCGGTCACCTCCTCAACCACTTCAGCCTTGTACTCACTAATCAGATCCTTCAAGGGCTTCCTATCTACACAACTTGCTACGAAGGGATGCTGCATTAGATTAAGAATATTGAGAATTGCAAATTAGTCATAGCATTCAAGCATTTTTCTTCAATCCTGGGAATATTTATAGTAAAACAAACCTTAAGCAGCTCCTCTGAGGTTGGCCTTTGATTTGGGTCTTTGGTCAGGCAAAGGGTTAAAAAATCTCTGAACTCTTTTGACCTGCACAAAACGATTCATGGACTACATTAGACTGGTGTCAACATTTCACATAGAAGGGAAGGGCCACATTTGTTTATTTGGAAATTAATCTATGTGAATCCAGCAATTGCATGTTATCACACAAGAATTGTTATCACACAAAAGGCTGTTGCTGTAATGGCAGTATTCTCTATAACATATGCCTCTAAGCCTTACTACTAACAGTCTTTCGTTAGCCAGCAGTGTTACTGACAATATATTTAAGCAAGTCCCATTTCATCACATATCTTTTCAATAACTGACCATTTCCCAAACCATAGCCATAATTCGAACACATACACATTTTGAACCCCTTACTGCAACCGCGAGCCACTCAAAATTCACTAGTATTGTTGTGGCACTCTTTGGCTATCTCAGGATTTTGCACCAAAAACACACACACACAAAGAAAAATCCCCACATGAGGTGCAGTACAACAAATAAAGGAAAATCCCACCTTAACCCACCTTAACCTTCTGAAAATATCATTTTAAAATGATATTTTCTACATGCACATGAAACCTGATGAAGCAACATGTTCCTTCTATGCTGCTTCAGCTAACTTTACTAATTAAAGAAAATGGAATGCTATATAAAAAGCACAAATTTTAATTTAGGGCACGCAACAGAAATGTAACCTCCAAAATGTTAGCTTTCCTTTAGTCATGCTATCCCATAGCATGACTAAAAGCGCCAAGAATACTGAAATAGCCACCAAGATAAAAATGAGCAGGAGGGTGTTCCCCTCTTTTGTACAAGTTGCTGATAAATAACACACAATGGAAGACATCAGACATTGTTACCTGATAAACAATTCAGTGAATTTATTAAGGGTATACTAAGATGACATAAATTTACACTGGTTAATAATACTTTACACTAAAAAATGGTTCATAAATGACAGTAGCAGTGGCCCAATATTAGTTTTAAAAGCTCTGTGCATGACTATGATACTTGTTTTCTAAGCTGAATTTAACGTTTATTTAGAGATTAATGAACCCATGCTATTCTACAGACTACCATCAATCATCGGAGAAAGCAATGAAGAACCTACCATTTAGAAGGTTGAGCGAGGGTCGGTGGGTCAGACTTTTGGATCTTGAGCAAGACTCGCATAGGATTCATTTCATTATTTGGAGGTTCCATCTGTGCAAACTCAATCAGGGTAATGCCAAGACTCCAGATGTCAGCCTTGTAGTCATAGGGATTGTCCCGGTATGTTTCACAAAGGACCACTTCTGGTGCCATCCTGAATAAACAGAGTGTGAATGCATGAAAATTGGAAATTATTTTTTAAGTGATTTATCAAGAAAAAAAGAAAAGAATAAAGATTATTTGCAGTAAACAGGAGGGCAGCAATAGCTGCTATTTAATAAATCCCATAGCAGCTCAGTGGCTATGCAAGTTCTCGAATAGAATTTAAAAAATTTCAACAAATTACTGTTCATGTAGAGCAATGTCGATAAAATACTGAATAAATTTTATCATAGCTTAGTGATAGGCTGTTCAAGCCATACCTACGATGACCTTACCCTGATGACTGATGAGATGAGTAGTACCAAAAGCAACACTAATTTACAGTCAACAACTGACTTTTTGGACAGCTGCTGACTCTGATGGCTTTGGGGTATTGTCACACATTCTACAGAAAAAATGTCTGCAACAAAACACTGAAACCCTCGCAATAAAATTTTTTCAAAATATTCCTGCAATGCAGGTGCAATATGACATAAAATTAAAGCCAGAAGCGTCAATGTTTTCTTGAAGGCTCCAACCAGTGCCTTTGAGCTTGAAACTGGTGGTGCTCTTGGACTTTCAAGATGTCAGCTTCACCACTATTTCAAAAATTTATGTGGTCAAGCATACACAATGTATTGCAGTGAAGCATATCCCTAATGGCAATAGACCCTTGTCCCAAGACATGATGCATATGCCTCACCTGCCACATCCTCTATCAGAGCATGAGAACATCTAACTCTAAAAAGGCCCTCGGAGCTAGTTTTGATGGGTCTGTCACAACTTCGGCTTTTTGAGAGCAGTGAAAAGGTCATGCCTTTACTTTTTCAGTTTAATTTTTAAGACTATTTGGATATAATAATATTATCTGGGGATTTATGTCCCAAAACCACGGTATAATTATTATAGACGCTGCAGTAAAGGGCTCTAAAAATTCTGACCACCTGGGGTTCTTGAAGGGTCCCTGAAACGTTTTTTTTTTTCACATTTCGTTTATGATTACACCACTACTGGAGCAAATCATTGGCACCAAAGTACAATCGAAACACCCCTTATTAAAGTAGCTAAGAGTACTTAAAAAGTACCCTCCTCCTCCGCTGCGCCTTTCACCCTCAACTGCCCTCAACTCTTCCTTTGAGTGATAGGGGCTAAGCACCGCCTTCACGGCGCCTGCGTCACGATGCGGCGTAAAACTGCATACGCATGAGTCCCGCTGCCAATCTGATAGCGGCAGTCTGTGCTGCACATTCCAAAGTCAATCAGATCAACTGGAAACGACATCAGTGGGTCAGAGCGTGTCACTTGGTGTATGGGAGGTTGAAAACGCATTTAGCTGAGTCGCAGCGATCTGCAGCGATTCTCAGCTTTAAAGCGTTGTAATAAATTGCACAGTTTACGCAGATAGCTCAAATTGGTCTCTAAGTTACCCTTAGGACTTGGTATACCGCCCCAACATGTTTGTAAAAAATTGTCAAAACCCTTTCAGAGTCCCTTCAAAGGGACACTAAAGTCAAGTAACAATTTACCTCAGAGTGAAAGCTAAATGCATGACAACATCTAGAACAACAATATTATCAACAGCAGTGCCCTAATTACCGAGAAATATAGGTAAATGCAAAAGAATACATGCGCCGCAGTAGGATATTCTCAAAATATTGCCGATGACATCAGATGAACCACCTACAATTAATCACTAGTAATTGATATAGCTGGACTAAAAAATGAACCTTCTGGCATCAAGAGACGCAATGAAATGCTGCTTTTTCATTTCTGTTTGATTCATGAAAACAAGAACCACCAGACATTACCATGGGGAATGTCGCGAGTGATTCGAAAATTTAATTTTCGCGTGTTTAAACTGGACAGGTCGTGCCATCTAGTGGGGCCCAGTTGAACCAAAACACGTCTGCCATGTCAGAGCCAATAACAGGATATCGATCAATGGCCATTGTTGTTGCTGTGGCTCTGCTGCTCTCGTTCTGCTGCTACTAGTATCGGCGGCCGCGCAGTAACGCCGCTCAACGTTCTGCATGGCAAAAGTGACGTTAGACGGTCCCCTTCTTAGGCGGGTCATTTGAAGTGTACTAACCCAATGCGGACGACTAAATGTGACTTTATTTCAAAATAAGCCCTTCCTTGGCACAAAAGTAACACTACGATGTTTCATACCAGCCAATCTGACAACAAATAAATTCAGAAAATCCCCGAGTGGGCAAGGGGGGCGAGGAGGGGGTTAATTTTTTTTAACTTGTAGCTGTTATAGATTTGCCTTTAGCGGCAAGAATAATCATGTTTTACCGCCACAAGTCCGATTGATGTGCCGAATTATTTCTCCCCCATTTTCGGCACCAGAAGAAAAACAACCACAATAACAAAAAAAAAAATCCAAGAAAAACAAGAAGGGGAGGGGGGGGGGGTCCCAAACAGAAGCGCAAACATACGCGTTGCGATCTCACAAACCCTACCCTCGTGTGTCCGGACACACGAGGGTAGGGTTTCCCACCAAGGTGAGAGTCTCAAAGGGGGAGCGCAAATACTCCCAAAATTTCGCCTCATCAAAAGAATTAACTAGCAAAAAAAAAAAACGATTTCCATCAGGACAACTCGAGCATGTCTTCACACGTGAACGGACGGGACGGCACAGCAAGATGCCGCGAAAGTGAGGGTCAAAGCTTTGGCTTTGGTCGCTGCAAGATTCTTTGGAACGGAACGCAAAAACCCTTCTAGCCTTTTTTACGTCTTTACAGTCTTTAATCTACCGCTGCGTCAGCCACGTGCCTTCGGAGCTCGTTGATCGCTATCGCATCCCCGCGACCGCGATTTTGTGGGCAGAGGTTGCGGCAAACAGTAGTTTTGTTTTCAATCCACGTGCCTTCAACACTAAGTCGTTTTATGCTATCTATGAACGCAGCTACCAAAATTTTCTCCACATTGTTTGCGGAAATCAGTGTTGCTTTGACTGGTCGAGCATTGGCCGCAAGCACACTTCCGGAGTTCTGTCAGTAACGTCGTTGTCATACATAATTGTGTCAAACGACCGCGGTTTCGCCCAAAGCGGTTGTGGAAACGACAACCACACCCACTGTAGAAGACAGTGCGTGCGCTGGTCTCACGCGTACTTCCGAAGCTTTGCGCTCGCTGCTCTCAATCGGCCTTCATTCAACGGTGTCGGTAATGAAGTTCATATCATGCCACGATGAGGAAAAAAGTTCGCCACATTCGAATTTCGGCCCAATGGACATATGAATTTGGCTTCGGAATTTCACGAATTTGTGTCTGCCGCGGCTTCACATTACTGAGACTGTACAGTACATTTAGACAAACGTCTCTCAAATTTGTTTATAATAAAATGCGGTGGGCTTGCAAAAGCCCGGAACAGACTGCCTTGCATTTTCGTCAATGCGGCCAGATCTCCGCACACAAGTTTCGATTTTTGGGAGATTTTCCTAGCAACCGTACAAATGAATGAGACCTTCAAAATATGGGAGACTTGGCAGGTTTGTGATGATGCTAACGCCAATAGATATTGCTATCTCTCGGTGGCGGAATATAGCACAACACCATTTTTGTGGAGACTAGCTATGGCAATGCGCCATAGCCAATCACAGAGGCTACGCTACTGGACTAATTTTATTTTTTTTAATCAGAAATGAAGTATGTTGCGTAAAGTTTTACACAAGATTCATAAAATCGTAAGCCTGGTCGAAATTTGTACATTTTACGAGAAAATCGGAAAAGTTGGCAGGTATGCTTTAGTGTCCCTTCAATGTGCCCCTAAATCCAAGTACTCGGGCCTCGAGCATTTTTGCCTCCATTGAAAATACAGCTACCTTAATATCAATTTTTCTCACATAACTTTACTATATGACATGCAATTAATGAAATACCGAGGAACAAAGTTTAGAGAACATTTGTGAAATTTGGGTCACTGTCCTTGTTTATAAGAACACCAGAGATTTCTTACCAGTATGGCGTGCCAATGAATGAATCTCGCTTCTGGAGTGTATGTTTGTTCTTTGCAGAAACACCAAAATCCGCTGAAAATCATTCAAACAGCGAATTAACCACATGCAATAACGGAAGATAGCTTTTGTGTTTTGAGAAAGCTTTTTACACAGGAAAGTTTCCACATGAATTATGTACGGATAGCACTGTGCACCAAATTAATATGACAGGCAATGGTGCTTATTTTTATTTGAAGACACTTTCACTTAGAGCTCCTCACATAATGCGCTAACAGAATGTACAAAAGAACAAAATATGAACAGATTTCATCTTAAGATTTTTAGAATGCCTTTTTTGCCCAGGAAGCTATCAACAACATAGTAAAAAATGATATAATAAGCATCAAAATATCACATGAGGATATCAAATGAAACAATCACCTGAACATGAAAACAAAGTACCTCAATATTACAGCAAACTGTACAGTGAACATTACAGTGAAAAGATCTCACTTCTGTTTTAGTAAAAAAATGAAAACATTTTTGATATGATAAATTACAGATCAACCAACATTATAATGACAAGGCTTACAAGTTGAAAGATGGAATGGCATGACTTGGTATTGCAAATTGGAACAGAACACAATTAAGCAATAATAACATTGATTCTGCAGGATTACTTTGCACAAACTTCTTTAAACTGACAATGTGTGCTAACTACTACACTACAACATGGCATGAAGTGAAAAAGGGTGAAATTGAGCACGCTCTCGTGGTGATGCCTCACCACAACCACATTTGTGTTTACTCATCATAAAGAGAAGACATAAAACATAATTTATAGTAGAATCTTGTTAATACAAGTTCCTTCAGACCATAAAATATTGTCAAACTACATAGAATGGATAACTTTTGATAATTAACCAGTTGTTCAACAGGTCGCAAAACTGTTCAGTGAGTTTGCTAGTCATTCAATAAAGGTATCTCTATCACCAATCTACCAATGCATTCTACTGACTCAGGCAAAGCAATTTATCAGGCCAGTGCAGCAGATTTGTACCTCTCCAAAACAATGGGCAGTACCTGTAATACACCAATCCTATCTTTTTAATTAACACAGCCCTATGCCCAAATCTGGTAGTTTTTTCTGTGTTTCATTACAACTACAACAACTACTGCTGCCAACCAAAATAGTGCCTCATTTACAGGCACTTCAGCTGACCACACACATGAAGTTGTAGAGAGAATTACAGACATTTATCAAATAATGTAAATAAGCCCCTTTCTTTTCATGCTCATACTTAACGAGCGAATTTTACAGAATTTTTATATTTCACTTTTTTTTAAAGTATTAAATATTCAATGTCTACTTTTCCCCAATGTTATAGAAAATAAAAGACCCCACATCAGGTTTCACAGTTACAGAAATTGTAACACAAGATATGAAGAGAATTTCGATTTCAATGTTTATTACTGGACAAATTAGAAGAAGTGGAACGGTACTATTGCCATACATCCGCGAATTCATCTTCACTGCCAAAACACAATGACTCGCTCTTTCTCTCAATCCATTGGCTAGTGTTTGCAAGCTATGGGTAATCCTTATTGCCGAAGGCAAGGAATCGCATTATATTAGTGATGAGCCCAGCCTTCTTTTAATTTCCTACAGCAAAATCTCGGGAAATGAAAACCACTTTTATTTCCTTGGAACACCTGTCTCATATTTATTTGGCTTATAATTGGCTGCCACAGTGTTAACATTTTTTCAGTAGACTTCAGTTCTTAAGAAGCTGCCTCCTCTATTTTATCAATGCTAGCCAGATGTGCCCGATCCAGCCGTTCACCACCTTCTCCTCTAGCCTTTTCCTGCCCTCTCCCATCACTTAGCCTTTGCGTGCACGCTTTGCGGTCATGGGGAAGACGGCCTCTCATGCCCCCAGTGCCTCCCGACGAAAATCATATGAAGTAATTTTTCGTACAGTTGTGTACAGATCCGTGGGGCGGCGTCTTGCATTCCTCGTGTTTATAATGTTGGCTGTCACACTGGCTCTCTAAAAATATGGTATTTTGAGATAGCGTGTCGCTGTTCATGGCGCTATGTGGGCAACCAATGGGGAAGCATTAGTGCAATGCTATTGCATGCGCTGCGCTGTGACGTAGCAGCGGCAATGCTGGAAGCCACAAAGAAGCAGTATGAAGGAACAAATCTGACAGACATCAACTATTGGAGTGGGAATCAAGTCTATCGCATCTACGGGGGAAAGCGCTCGAAAGCACGTGTAACACAAGCAGCGCTATCCATCATGTAGCATGACATCACAACCACTAACGAACTAAGGCGGACAGACAGCTCGCGTTGAGGAGCGCGTTTGCACTGGCGCTGAAAGAAATAAAGGTGGCATTGGTTAAACAGGACATATTTTCCCTGTCCGCTCCACGCTCCATTAATAACAAAACTCCAGTGTGTTGCTTTGCGGCATAGGCATTGCATGCTCCACATTGGATTGTAAAGCCAAATTCTCTGGCTCTGGTTGGCGACATTCTGAGAAGCACCTCCCATGAATGCACTCCCTCTCTACAAATGTGTCTCCCTTGAGAAGTAGGGCATACAGCCATCCGTTTTATTACCAATCAATATGCAGACAAAATCGTCATTGGCTAAACTATGTGCTGTGTTTGTTAACTTGTAATGCCCAGACCTGGTAAGGGGCGAACTAAGATTTGAAATTTCATTATTCAAACAAACTTATAAAATATAAGGCTAAGTAAATCTAGACAACTAGGCAACTACTGAACAACATTCTTCTGTAGATACTTATATATAAATTTTTACATCAAACTTTTTTTGATGTAAAAATAGTGAATTTCAAAAAAAAAAAACAATTTTAGCTGAGCGAAGCTGAAACAAAATGCAGATTTTAAAATGATACAGCCATAAAAGATCTGGGCTTAGTAAACAAATTTGAATTAAACCCAGCTAGAAGTACGTGAGGAACAAAGACAATACTGCAACATTTTCCCAGCTATATGCACTTGAAATGTCTAAAGAAGGTATCCTTTAAAGCTACAAAATCGAGGTATATGCAATTTTCGAACATGCACAGGTATGCTGAATGTTTCCTGTAAAACAACACTTCATAAATTGCATAGAAAAGCACTCACACTAGAAAATTACAGTAATATTCGCAATGCCCACAGGCTACAGGTGACGCTCCATGCAATGAAAGATGGCTGTGAAAGGAGGTCAACCCGTGAAATCGCATAGGAAAAGACAGAACGCATGAATGTACGCCCCGCACAGCTTTCATCGGATGAACTTTTGGTCGTCAAATGAATGTACTTTGGACCAAAGTACTCTTCCAAATAATAGAAGCTGCTAAACGTTTGCTACCTTATTTATTGCTGCAGTGCGAAGGGTGGTGGGGTCAGCTTATGGACCGTGCATCAAAGATGCCTAGCATAATTCTGTGCGTGCTAGAGAAAACTGCACAAAGTAGAATTTATGTATTCTGTACTGGTACAGAGTCTTCACGACAGAATTGCCGCAGTAGTAGGCCACTAGTGAGTAGCGCGCCATCGCGACCGCATGGGACCGAATGTTTAACATGGTGATAGTTTGCAAACATGAAGTTGCTTCTTCAACGGAACACAAGCTTTCCATTCAGTAGCACTTGGGTCCCAACAATGCTCAGACTCTAACTGCACGCAATTCACTGCACTTGGATGTTCCAGGTTCCACCAGCGCGATCGAAACAAGAACATTAAAAAGAATACACACATATGCATTCTGCAACGTTGAAATTGCAAAAATTTGTCGAAAACAATGTAGTTCGGAAGGCACCAGTGAAGTGCAGGAGAAGCAGAAAACGTAGATTGTAGCCATAACTGCACGTTTTATCGCTCCAAACATTTCACTTAGCTGATCGAGCACGAGCGTGTTGGCGGCATGTGGCGCTCCATGATATCCACTGTAATTGGGCTACATGCAATGCACAAGAAAAACTTTTATTTTGACCTTGCTGAAGGATGTACATTATATACAACCAAAGTGGCTTACAAACGTCAAAAAACATTAATGCACGAGGAAATCTGAAGTATAACTCACTCCTCGTGAGTTACCAGCTGATCGTTCATCACTGCTGTCACTCTTGGTGCATTGACCACCTTCTGCGTCCAGTAAAAAAAGCCTAGTCGTCCCGATGGTTTCTTTCAACATCACTGCTGAAAGCAATCTGAGAAATTTCCCCCGGCGAACGACCTCGATCACGCCAACACCGCGTCACTTACCACATTTATCCGCGGTTTATCTGGGCATGGAGAACACTTTGCTCTGAAACCCGTTCACAAGCGAATTGCTTGCAGTGTGTGCCATCTATCAACAAACGCACAAGAACAAGCGGCACAGCGTTGGCCATGTTTTCGAGAGCAAATCGCAGGCTAGCGCGACTTTTTGCGTGCACTGAATGTTATAGAACTCGTGCACTAAAAAAGCACTGATGAATGTTATACGCACATAAAACAAGGCGAGTTTCAACTGCAAAAGTCTGACGATAACATTTAACTAACTTCGTGGCTACAGAAAATCTCATAAATCTGATATGTATACTCTGCAGGCTATCATCCAAAGTGCAAGTTACCACATCTTTCACTTCACAGAACTTCACGTCTTGCAAGAACGAATTAGATTTATCGTCTCGCGAACGGTCCAGTTTATTCGCTGATGCACGAAACATGCAAAGTAGTTAGTGTTCATTTCTTGCTAACGTGTTGACACTGAGGCTAGCACAGCCTAACAAGGGAGCGTCTGCCGACTGGCCATCCTCGAGAGGAGGCCTTTAAATTCTGCTTGGTGGTGTAACAGTCTATGGGCATTGCAAATATTGAAAGTACACATCCTTTGCACACAAACATTCCAATTAACTCACCAATTTTAACATCTCCATCCAAGGTGAGGAGCACATTGCCAGCTTTCAGATCTCGGTGGATAACTTTCTTTGAGTGCAGAAAGCGAAGGCCTTCACAGATCTCATGGCACAGGTAACGAATTTGAGGCTCAGTCAGAGGTTTTTCCAAGTCAATCATAATCCCATCCACTGCCCCAGCTTCGCAGAACTCTATCAACATCTGTTTACGAGTAGAATCGCCTTATCACAAGTTATGCAAGAGTGATGGGAAGGAAATATGCTATACTCTCCTCTCTTACCCACACTTATTAAAAACGTTGCTCTAAATAGTTCTCAGCTATATATTGTGACATAGCAATCATATTCCAGGATACTTTTTTCACAGTTATTGCATTACAAAGGTTTCTGCTCACTTTGCAAAACAAACAAGCTGAAATGTTCACCCTACCGCTCAACTTGCCATGGACTAAGTTATTAGGAACCTGAATTATGTGCTAGTCAACTGACCTTGTACAATATCATGTTCCTCCGTGACAGAGCATCATCAGCCTTATCTCTACTTGGAACACACATAGCAGCTTCTCCTCTGGAGCCACATTATTGTGAGGTACAGTATACTTGCATCAGTTGGTTAATTCCCCATTTAAACGGCACAGAGAGGACTGAAGAATGACGAAAAGACAATTTTGTGATTCCATCATGCAGAAGCAGCAACGGCTGTTAGGGTATCCACAGTATACTTATATATCTTAACCATTCCTGCTTTGACATGATCGCCATTCATGCCATATTGCCTGCAGACACTGATGAATTTGTTACCCACCATTAAATAGAGCCAAGAAGTTATCAACAGGCAGTGTGGATGATACATGTGGGCTTGAAGGTAGTATATGGGCTCAAAATACTCACTCTTACAATTTTACACACAAAATTGTACCGGCTCACTACAAATCACTACACTTCTTAAATAGCATGCTGCTTCCTGAGCTGAGATGGGAGATAACGCAATGTCAAAGTTGAAATTAAAACATGCACAGCTTATTCAAACAAAGTGAGCCGCAAAATGAAGGCTCACATGTTATCTTAGGTAACAGAACACAACTCCGCAGAGCCTTGGGCATCTTCAGGTAACTTACACCATACAATGCTTAGAAGGCACAAATATTGCTGCAGTAGTTCATGCCGAACAGCCAGTAAGTTATAATTCTGCTGGATTTTGCAGGAGTTTTATTTTTAACATAAATATCCTGCTTAATTTCTCACTTGGAAAAAAAAAAACTGTATTTGTCATAACTTCTTTTGCTAAATATCAATAGAGTGGAAGTGTGTTTCCCAAGTTGGGAACAACCAAATGCTGTTAAAGTCTGTAAATTTAATAACAACAACAAATGCTGTTAAAGTCTGTAAGTTTAATAATAAACCCAGGTCAGCTGGATTATAGAATATTTTATGCTCACTTATGTACCCTGCACTATCATAAGATTTTAAAAAATTTTGAAAAGCAATCTATCGATGAGAAACGTGTAAAAAAAATAGAACATTAACAGCAAATGCATAGAAGACATGGCAATTTAGTCTTGTCAATTACTGACAAAAATGAAAACACCTTTCGATTCTACACCCAATAAGATGTTCACTAATATAGACACGTTACAACAAAAATCATGTGCACATTGTTGAAAAAAAGAGATTGCAGAAACACTGCTCATGCAGATTCATTTTTGACAACAGAGGCCACTAAACTGACATGTTATATTTAGCAAAGGCATGCCTTCCCATGTTTTTTAATCCAACATGACCGAAACCACTAAAATCACTACACATCTGCAGGCAATAATATTCAAGCAGTACAGGTGCATTATTCACATGCCCATGAAAACAATAGCAAAGCAGGATCTCATCATATCTTATCAGGCGACAGATTACTCAGCCCAGAAGGAGGCATACTGCTGGAAGCCAGCCAAGTCCCTCCACTAAGTGATGGCAAGCCAAGGCCGTACCTTCAGCTCTATAAGACCATAGCTCCGCCTCGAGAAAATGCACAATGCTATACAAAGAGGCATATTTACATCCACCTGGAACCCACATAGTGGCTGACACAAGCTGCAGATAAAGCCTCGCAAATGGCAAAATCCTTGCTTACGCACACTAGTTTACATCTCAGCCACATTTGCTTGCACGCACAAAAACAAGAAAGAATATATGCTGAGGTCCACTATGCTTCAAAATGCAAATTACACACGCCGACATCATGTATACTGTCACAAATGTTTAGAATATGCAAGTTTAAAAAATGTCCCTTCATTTCTAACCTGGCAGCGTAGCATGAAATAGGAGTAGTTCCATAGGCCACACAAATAGCTACTGTGTTTTTGTAATGATGTGCATCAATTTAGGGCCAAGTAATGCACATACTTTTGTTTCCACCATCATCAGTTCTGTGTCACATCAGCATAATAGCATGATGTTGACTCGTACCAGAGCCAATATCACCTTTGGAGGTCAGACTATAGAGACATGATGTGGTGATCTCAAGTATTTGTGCATACCTCCTGATATACTTAGAAGGTTTGATGTGGTTCATTCCCCGACTTATGTAAATAGTCTAACCACTGACTTACCGGCATGTTTATGCAATTAAGTAATTCAACTTTCTGGTGGCTTCTGCATTCAATGAACTAGCATAGACCCTTGTGCATTGCCTGCACATTAGCTATTAGTGTTTGTCCAGGGGCCATATTCTGTTTAACTATTAGGTTTCTAAAGAGCTCACCTGCCAACATGCTATTGGGTAATACTGTTGTTGCAGGGGCGCGACTCATGTGACAATGGTGTCACCCAATCACATGTGAGCTCTTCAGAAACCTATTCGTAAATTCAATATGACCCCAAGTAATTTAATGCGACCACACCTATAACTGGGACCTGACATCTGCTCACACAGATTATTACACCTGACAATACCTGAACTTACTATCAACCAATAAAATTTGACTGGTTGTATTCTACATGTACACATTAGTGCCTAGAAATAGGCTGCTTCAACCACTTCGTACGTTACATTCAATGTGTTATACATTTTGCCCATTTAAATGCTACTACTATGCCAGTGTCATTGGCTGGCTATGTTTAAGGGGCAAGAGAAGAGGACAATATCATTTGTTACTGCTACACAGTACAATTATGGCACTGTTGCTATTTTACCTTGCTATCAAATTGCATTGATGTCAGTGACAGATGCACCACCACTTATCACTAACATAAATGCAATTTTCTTTTAATATGGAAATGCAGCTCCCGCTGAGCAGTAATGATATTATTTAAATAATACTTAAATAAAGAATAAGGAAAAAAGGTAAAGACACAACTATAACTAACATCACAGTAGCTTTATACCACTGTCACACTGCACCCGTAATGTCATTCACTGTGAATGACATTAGGTATTAATGTCATTTTTGTTGCTCCTACATAATGTCATTTTTGTTGCTTCTACATAGGCACAGTGAATGACATTCACTTGTTGAATGTGTTCACTGAACTCATTTAGGCGAAAATGTGTACTTGCATCAACAGGCACTTGACAAGACATTACAAAATCAATATCTTAAAGCAAGTGTAAACGATGTTTAGGTGCTTGTTAGAGGTTGTTGTTAACTTTTAGGCAACTTTTTAACGTGCAACCCGATAGTGAAAGCAATTTGTGCCACTATATTCTCTTTCCCAAACTCAGAATTGATGCTATAGCGTCTCCTGTCAGCCATGTTTACAAATGTTTGCTGTTGTTTGGTGCAGCGTGGTCGTGGTAGACTCGTCAATAGCAGAATACGCACGCAAGTTGTGACTGCAAGCTTTAAGTTAGTCTTTCTTTGGTATGACGATTTTTTTCTCTACCCAATGCTGTTTTATCACATCGCAGTATATTTTCAACCACCCAGACAGTGTTACGTAAATTAAATGCAGGATTTGTGAATTTTTGGTATCATAGCAGCCTGCCGATAAACAATGGCATGAACCGCAAATGTCATTTCACGTAGCCATGTAGACCCGGAATACAAGAATGCAACGACATTCGTTTTGAATGTCATTCGCTGCGAATGACATACGTGCCGTGTGACAGGGGTATATACCACGCTGGATATGGTGCAAACAAAAGTTATTCTTACGTTTGTACGTGAAGCTAAACATTGCAAAAGAAATAATAGTTTCTGCAGTAGACAAATCCCAATGCCACCAAAAATTGTGTCAAGATTTTTACACCTGAAGCACATGCACATATTAAGGGCATTGAGAACTTTTCTGAAGAACCATAAATGCAACCATACCCATAATTTCCCTTCATAAAAAAAGGCTTCCTTGAGGTCCACAATGTTCTGATGTTTGCATTCATTAAGAATATCAATCTCAACTGTGAAGTCTTCCAGATCATCTTCTCCTTTGAGCTCGCATATCTTTGCAGCAGCTAGCACACCAGTTGCTCTGTGCCGAGCCTGTCAACAAAAAAGATTATTTTCTTTTTAATTGTTTTTTTAGTGAATACATTTAAAAATGATGTTTCAAGATTTGATCTCCATTTAGTTAGCAAGGGATGACATGACACCGCACCATACACAAGGTGCTTGTAATAACAAATTTAATGGTTACAAATTGAGTTATGCTCGCACATCCACAAAATTTTCGGTAGCACTTAAGAGACTGACTCCGCACAATATCGATGTAACCAACAAGCTCAACGAAAGTCTAATACACTAAAATGCGCACTGTCACAACAGATGTGACCCGGCACACGTCCAAAACAAGTGTGTCGCCCCCAAAGAAGCGAAAACAACGCAAGAAACGGCAGTCCTACCAGTGGAGGAATTTCCGGAATGCCAGCGTAATGTGCGGCCCCAAAACATACGCAAAGGGGAACAGACATCTGGTATCCCGGAGAAACAAGTTGTCATTGTGGCAACACGTTTTCAGGTCAACACACATCATGCATAATTAAATTAGATTGAACAGCACGAGGTTCCCGATAGAACAGAGAACTGTACACATCCGAAAGATAGCTGCTCGGTTTCAAGCGGCTGACAGGATAGCGGAGCTAAAGCACTGCGCTTGGTAATTTTCACTGCTTCCACTTAGACAATATAGCCGCTCTGATGACATTTCAAGGTGACGCTTCAGTCACACGCCACGACAACGAAGACAGCAACAATGACATTCACAATTAACCTCTAATTTGTCATACTGCGCGATACCGCACAGATGCTGCGCTCGAGCAACTGGCAATATCAGCCCGCACGCAGAAGCAACTGGTAATCATCTCACCTTGTACACTTTACCGAAGGCACCGTCGCCCAACTCTCCAATGATTTCCCAGTAGTCTTCGGGATTCTCCTCGAAGCGAATGTTACTGCAAACTTTGCGACGCTTGGCATCTCCTCCTCCTACACCGCCTAAGTTGAATATTTTCTTGAAGTTGGAAATAAACGACGACATGCTTCTAGAGCACCTTGGCCTCAAACTAGAAGCGTCAAAACAACTTTTTCACTCGAGCACATGACATGAGGGGCGGTACGTCAGAGGCACCTGCCAAAATTTGATGTTCTTGCCACGCACTTCACCGCCGACTGGCTGCTATTAGGCCTAAAAATTACAACGGGAAGTAGGATCGTCGTGTTGGGCCTCATGTACCAAAGTCCGTCTAGATCGTAGACACTGATCACATAGCGGCCGACACGTTTCGCTGATGCTCGCGGGCCGTTGAAACAGTTTTGAGCCCTGTAGAGGGCTGACACTCGGCAAGCTTCGCAATTACATAGGCGGCGACAAACTCAACTATCAGATGATTCACCTAGTCGGCTGCCATATTGGCAATATGACGTCATGATTAGTTTTACGCGCGCCCGACAGGTGGTTGCAAAAGAGCGGAGACCGCGACGTCCACACCCCCATCCCCTTCCCACCGGAACCTTCCTACTGCATTTTTATGCAGTTTTTGCGGTCGAACACGTACAATTTTCAAACTTCTATCGTTATAAGACTCGTACGGATAAACGCAAATGACAACCATCTAGGCCGTCCATTATTTGTTCACCTACTACCGGTCATTTCACCGAAAAATTAAATTTCAGTATATCATACGAAGGTTCTCTAGTTTACGCTATCACTCAAGTCGCTTGCCACTATGGATATGTAAGAAAAATTTACACACAAATTTAGCAAACTTTCCAGTCTATGACACTTTATTTATCACAAGAACAGAGAAAATATGACCATGTATGTACATATAAATAAAACACCTATACAAGAACAAGTTCCAAACGCGTTATTTACATCAAACTTACATTGCTTAAATTCATGAAAGCAGGTGGAGGTAAAAAAAAAAGAAGCAAATGCCAAGTACATAATATGAAGAGGAGTTATTAGCAACTGGACCGACGATTTTTTTTCTTGCAAGTATTTTCTTTATTTGCTACAGGTCATTATTCTGACAGATTGAGATTAAAACAAAAACTTTTTTACAGTCAGTGGCTATTGCATTGCATTTTGCAGTTTAGTGTGTATGGCAGGATATTCTGTAGAAATACTTCTCTTATCTGGGCCTCCACAAGCATAAAACGAAATTCAGCGTGCTAAGTGCTCCATTTTTACATGTCATGCTTTTTTCCACTGCTTCAGACTTTCACATTTTTCACAGAAAGTAACAAATATCAGCAAAAGAAGAAGGCTCTGGACACATCAGTCACACAGCTGTGGATGACAGGCGAGCAATGAAATACCGGAGTCTAACTGTGCTACCATAAAAAAAAGTAACAGTGAGTGCAGGCACACACACAAAAAAATTATTCAACCAGTCTCTAGTGGCATATGTATATGTAGTTACGTATATAAGTATGTGTGTGTGCATGTGAGAGAGAAATATTTGAACCCACACATGCCAGAGACAAGTTTTCAAACCGTTCTTGAGGTTTCCAAGTGAAATGAAGACATCACAGGCATTGCAATGAAACACTGGTTGGCCTTTACTTCCCTGTGGTAAGATGCTGCATCCCAATAAGTGCTGCAGCTGTGTGTGTAGAAAGTAGGAATTCAACCTAATAACATAGTCAGACACCATCCATTCCATCAACTTAACATTTTCTTTAGACAGTTCCTGCACTGCTAGCATCCATAAATCTAGACAGTAGTAGAACTAATTCAAAATGTTAAGATTGAAAAAAAAAAAACTCGGGATGTTTCCAAAAAAGTAAACATATTTCAACTAGGTCATACTTCATTGGAACAGATTTATTTTACATTCAATGTACTTTAGTACACCGAGCGATCTCATAAATTACTCATATTGCCAAAAGCAAAAACAACCTGCTACATGAAGAATACTTATATTGCCAGCAAAAAGCCAGACATTTGTTATTCAGACTCTTTCTTTATAATGTCATTTTCCCACACCAAGTGTACCTTTTGCACTCGACTAGTAAGAATAATAATATATGAAGCATGAAACTTCTTGTGTGTGAAATCATGAGGCTTGAAAGTGTACATACATGTGGGTTCGTTAGGTTGTAATTTTTCTTTATGCGGCCTTTTACAGCACGACAACCACGTTCTGCAAACCCACATATTTTACTGCAGATTTGCAGAAAACAATCACTACAGAGCAAAATGGCACTTAAGTACCCTATCACAACATAATATGTAAAACTTAAACCTGTCAGTACTTTTTATGTATCATACTACCAATTTGTGTATATTCAACTCAGATAGGGTATACAAACATACAAAAGTACATTAAATAATGCATTACTCTAATCAAAAGTATAATTTAGAATGCAGAGGTACTGAATATAGTTGGATTAAAAGGCATCTTTAATGAGAAATTAATATATTGTACAGAAATATTGGCTAGCTTACAAGAACATTCCAGAAAGTGCATACATTTAAGAATAAGCACAGACTTTTCTTTTCGAAACATTCTTTAAAATGCAAATGGCTAAAAGCATATTTATGCAGCCACCATAGGTAGTTTCAATGCAATGCAATACGCAAACTTACATTATTCAAACATACAAGTTAGAACTAACAATGAGAAATGCATATGCCCATTCCTGTCACGTTGTAACACGTTGAAGTATTCTTTTTTTCCCGCAGCTATAGAGATGTGGAATGACTTGCCGAATGAGGTCAGTGCACAATCACCTGAATCATTTTCATCGCTGTTGGAAATTCATTTAGAGGCATTGCAATGAATCCTGTGCTATCTTCGCCGAAATAAAATTGAAAGAGTGTATCGCGCATGTGCTCGCACGTTGCTACATGTGCTTAACCGCCTCCATCTGTATATCAATGTTACCATTGATGTTATCATGCTAAGTAGTTTTTTTTTTTAGTGAAACACATGTGCATTGTTCGTTTATTGCTTTATACTGTTATATCGTTATTTTTCTTTTCTTTTCATCTTTGCGATATGAAGTGTTATTTGCTCTGTACACCCTCTCCCGTATAGGCCTGAAAAGGCCCACAGTATTGAATAAATAAATAAATAAAATAAATTCCTGCCATTTGTTAAACACAAATAACATAAAATTACAAGGTCACGACAATGTGTGCAGATGCTGAAGCTGATTTATATTGAACAGACTACATGCTTTCTGCAATGCATTGTCATTTTTGCATAGCATATTAATTAACCAGCAGATATACTAAGTAATTAACTAAATTGACAGGGTTTACAATGGTTTTCCAAGGGATGAGGAAAAACACTTCAATGGAGAGCAAGCAACAACAAATACTTTTCATACAGAAGGCATCCAATTACTACCATCTTGTGGCATCAAATTGCCAGATATTAATAAAACAATGTCAACTATCCACCAGATGCCAACGCCACCAAGTGTTAGCAGCTTTCCAACTGCTGTGCCTGTGTGGCCTAAACAAAAGCGGTCCATTCCCAAAAAGCCTAGCAGTATTGAATAAAGAAGCGCTGTGGTGAAGTAGTGCCCAGTGTACCTATAAACAAATAAAACAAACAAAACACCAATCTCAGCATGACACGGCATAAAAACAGGGCGAGGGAGGCACATTTTCAACACATTTACTGTTTCAAGACAGCTAAATACGAATAGTTTTTAATGTTTGGAATTATTATGGATAAAGTTCATTTATAAACACAGCTCAACTACGTGACGCAGAAAAGAATTGCGTCACGACTAACACATGGCTTGTGCATAGGAGCACCAACAGAATAGTGCCTTAAAATTTGTCTGGTGATGCATGCGAACTTGTGGGCAACTGAAACTTGAAAACTAAATACCAAGCGATTATAACAGCCAAACAAGACAAATGGACCTCTTCGGCACATATGCAAGGCAGTGGTTGGCAAAACAGCCCCGCTGGTGGCTCACCCGGCATGGTACAGTCGCACAGTGCTAGGGGCAAGCATTTATTATATTTTAGTAAGCTTTAACTTCATCTTACTGTTGCAGGATTAGCTGTGGCATATGTCAGAGGACATCTAGGTGTGTGGTAAATGAAAAGCTTGCCACGTTGGCTGGCTGTTTATATTGAAGAAGTGAGCAAACGTGGCGGCCTGTGTGAGGAATAGCAGCCTCGTCTTAAAGAATGTGCAGTATTTATTGTGCATTGAAAGACATAAAACATATTGGTTCACTTTTACGGATGATGAAACTGAGGTTATTGTGTGTGGTGCATGCCGTGTGAACAACATTGGCACTCGTTGTGGGCAAGTGACAGTGACAGGTTGTCGACGGAACATCAAGATTCAGAATTTTAGTCAAGGTAAAAATGCATTAGACGAGATCATCTGCAAGTACGTACATCTCAGTGTTTGCGCTACATACAGAAAAAAAAGTGCACAATCTCTGGGCAGAAAGGTACGACTACGTAGGAGCTATTAGCAAGATCTAGCATTGCCGAAGCTGCATATACACTTTGCCATGGCGAATACGCAAACTTAATAAAGGTGTAACTTGTATTATCGGTGACCTCACATGTCTTAATGGAAGCAGTGAAGATTTTTCTTTCTCATATTGGTATTTTTACGGCTCCATCTTTAGGAAGTAGCAATGCACATTATAAGTTTGTGTATCTGGGCTAAAGGAGCAAAGTAAGTATGCAAACACGTTGTAGGCATCAAGTGCAGCAAGCTAACAGTGCAAGATATTTTGTATATAATTAGGTTATCGGCTTTAAAACTGCTTAAATTTCTGTGGGTCATGAGGAACCTTGCAGGGCGAACTTCACTTTAAATTTGACAAGAATTTGTTTACCTAAGCTTAACACATGTCAAGAAGTATTTCCTCTTACATAATTTTTTTTTTACTCATCTTCGATCAGAATTTTGCGCAGTGAGTGAAATCCTAATTATCTGTGACCTCGCGCACAGAAGCTCGAAACCATGTTGCCGCCAATGCTGTACCTCATACTGCAGTGCACATGTTACGACAGAAATTGAGTATGTTCACATCCATGCCATGTAAATATTTCTCAAAGCGCCAGTCACTACGAACATGCAGAACGTTCGCTTTTGAAAAAGATAAGATTTTTTTATGCCTGCCATTTACGACAAGGAAATTGTGCATTATCGGCAGGCAGTGACCCTTCCTTTTAAAAGCTGTGACTTTAGGAAATAGCAGTTCGCAGAAACTTCCATTGAAGGAATGCTGTCATAAACGACTCCAATTTTCGGATCGTCCGCGGGCCCCATCTTCCAAGGAAGGGCGCTTTTGTGTTGGGGGGATGACATCCCGCGACTAACGACCCAGCGTGGCGCCGGCTCGTCTTCCCTGCACCTGTACCGAAAGGGGCATGGGCGGTCTAAGAAAAGGAAATTACCCCCAGATGGAACGAGAGCACGTGTACGCCCCTGAAAAAGTTTCGAATGCATCGGAATAGGCAGTTGACGTACAGCCAGCAAGAAGTGCGGTCGTCGGTGTTGCGAGTCTCGCGTAGGCGCGAGCAAGAAGTGACCCGTGCAACGTATTGAGACAGCTGCAATTCCAGGCACCCTCGTCGTCTACCAAGCTGGCGAGATCTTCAGCGACACCCCGTCAACTCCCCTACATGCACCAAGAGATGGCCTGGTCTGTATGGAACTTTTTATTGTGACTTTTTTTAACTGTTAATTTATTATAACCAGCCCTTTTTTTTTAAATATTTGTAGTGTGCGCTGCGCCGCACGTCGAAGCTCAGAAGCGTGAGCCTAAGTTTTTTTTTCTCTTTCTCTCGTAAATTTTCCTTCTCTCTCCTGTAGTTCCATCTTGTTGTTTTATTAATTTTCCGCATATTTGTCTTTAGTCTGTATCTTTTGTGTGTTTTTTAGCATATTTTGTTATATAGCTGTTCTTTCCATCGCACGTATCAGATTCCTCCTTTGTTATTTTTTGTTAACTCCTGCCTTTGCCCTTGTTTGAATTAAATGCTTGTTTGTGTGTAATCAAACTCCGTGTCTGCTCTATGAGTGCATCGGTGAGGCCCCCACATCACCACACGTGCATCCCCGCACGGGTCGACCAACCTGCAAATAAATTAGAAATGTGCCGCTTCGAGGCCTTTCAGGCGTCGCAGGTCGAAGCGTAAAGTGGAAGCATGCGAGTCTGCTGCACGTCGATGTTTGATCGGCGGGGTCTCACCCGAAGTGTGTGACAAATGTAGACACACACAGCACTGCTATACAGAAAGATTTCGCCGGTGAAATTTTCTGCCAACCAGTACCTACTCTGAAGAAGAGGATGGTGGGTGGGGCGCTTACAATGACGTCACACTGTTTGCACAGAGAGAGGTCAAATGCAGCTACATGTTGTGCTTCACCAGTAACTAACACCAAGCACTTTCGCTATTTTGAGTAAAACTGCCCGTGTGCAACCAGTGTGTTGAGTTATGCTGCTTCGTAATTTTCCAAAATAAAAGCAGAATTCAATCTGGACAGCCATTAATACTTATTATGTGCAATGTCTGAATATAATGCAGTTTTCCCATAACTAAAGGTATTTGTTCTAAATATACAGGGCATGCAATCACGGACACAAGATGGGTCACCACAAACGTCTGTGGTGTCCCGACTTAGTTCTTGTGTCTGTGTTTGAATGCCCCCGTCTTTTTTTCAGAATGAATACACACCAACTGGCTCAGCTGTTTTTTACACTAAAGGTATGTAAACTGTCAGGGGCAGGAAATCATTTCACACCCTCTGTATTATCAGGTTACCTGGGCTTTTTGCTTATGTACTCAAATTTCATAGTTGCCAAAATGTTGCAGCCTATGTAGCCCCACTATTAAGTCAGGTAGCATCTCTTGGCATACGTCTTGGACAAAAATAAATGTGTCATGTGTAAATAGTGACATGTTTAAACATGAGGAATGCAATTTTCAAAAGCCCTGTTGCATGTAGACACAAAGATCAGCAGATGTAGCAGCAGAAGTAGCACTGCAACATACAAGCGTCAAAAAGCTCAAAGAACAGCTTAATTATGTAATCGACCAGTTTCAGCCTGAAAATGTTGATTGAATAATGCAACCCATTAAGGAAATGTTGGCACAGCTCACTGAAAAACCATCTTTTTTTTTTTTTCAAGCATGGAGGCAGTAGCTGATATAGCTGACACACTGGTGTGCATGAGAGGCACAGCTTTTGAGTTAACGAAGCGAGGCTAGAAATTATTAGAAGACAGTCTGACTTACTTAATACACGGAAAGCCGTCTTTTAAAAAAGTGCGGTTGCCGTAACACTCAATATTGGGCAGAACAGAACAGTTGACTGCAGTAAACTGGACGTCCTCGTACTTTGATCCTCCAAACTGCACAAAGAAAGGGTCAGTAAATTTCAAGGTAGACACCAAAAAGCGACCATACTCGCGAACACAACGCAGGTAAAGCGAATTAAGTAACAATGACACTGAAAAGCCATAGGAACAGAGAGGTGACAGGCAAAGCACTGACATCAAGTAGCCAGCTGTTTTCAGTCAAAAAAAGAAAAAACATAGGAGGTTGGTGGCCAGTCGCGTACCTTGGTGCAGCCGTAGCCCAGCTCTTCCCGCGCAGTTTCATTTCCTTGGAGGTCCAAAATATCCGAGCACTGTAGGAAATCTAATGGCCTGGGGAATGCAAGGTTTACATATTAAAGAAAAAACTTGTCATTTACACGGTTCCAGTGACACTACTTATTGACTGCATAGTGCAAGTGCCGTTGTACAAGTAATCTCTCAAGACACTGCTTTCTTCGTGAAACAGCAACGAAATAAGCTTACAAGTTTTTGCAGAGGACCAGTGGTCCGTGAGGCTTGTACTCACAATCGTCTAACGTACTACAGTGCGTGTTTTCATGATATAAGCAGAGTACACATTTCGTGCAAACTGTCAATATTATATAAGAGAACAAAAAACAAAACATTATTCCGCTACATAGCGCCGCTATCATGTATTTTATCACTTGCAGCAGGCTTAGGTCGGCTGAACGTTGGCTCAACTTGGCTTTGTTTTTGTCACAATCATGTTGGCTCATGTCCTGTCGTCTAATAAAAACAAAAATAATGTTACTAAAAATAAACGGCAATAATGCAGAACAAAAAGACAAGTAGTCTTACATTAGATTTAGTACTAATGAGGGTAAATGTGTTCTCGCGGCTTGGCTTAATGTTTATGTCACGTTGCTTGCCGTGTCATGGTCTGCTAGCTTATTCGCTACGTCGGGCTAGAGTTGGGCGTGCGATCAGCGTGATCGGTGCAAATGTGCTAACTGGCGTGCTACTGCAGTTGCTGATGTAGTCTCTTGGACGCTTTATGGACTGTAGAAGCGTCCGAAATGCAGTCATGAATATGCGACTTTAAGCCCAGTGATTTTAGTTGTGCCATATTCATATTGTGTTTTTGATAAAATGGATGTGACCTCGTTATTTAAGGCATGTGTGAAGACTTTGCGGACTCGCAATAAAGCACTCGGCTTGTTTAAAGATGCTGGCAAAAATTCTATACTGAAACCAAGGCAGCCGCCCTCTGATTTCAACTACCGGGTTAGAGAAATTGTAAGTTGGACGTTGAAAATGTTTTGTCCGTCTGACGCAGCTTGCCATGTCTATTTTCTTTCTATTCGGTGCTGAATGGTAATTAAGCTTCTTGTAATTTATACGTGTCGCTACCTCTGGCCTCTGACAGAATTCCAACATCTTGAAGATGAAAAACTTCCTCAGGGAGCACAGAGATGACTACATAAACGCAACGTAAGGGTTTTTATTGACACTACTAGGGAGGTGTTACAAGTTGACATACTTTTCTGATGTACAATACAATACGAGCATGAGCCACCTGCGTGGCCAAGCTATATAAATATATATATATATATATATACATTTCTTTCCGTAGCCAGGTGATGTACAGCACGTCGTGGATGACAGACGCCGAGAGAGACAGAATTGACAAGGAGGTTCAGCAGTTCGTCTTCCAGTGTCGGGAGGTGCTGAAAAACTTGCGGAAGGAAGGTAAATTCATGCTTAGATTAGGAGGCTAGATAGTTTCCAAAAAGTCCCGCTTGGTTGTGTTTATGATCCCCTCCTCCTCCCAAAAAGAGAAAAAAAAAATCGAAAGGACTATATTAATGTTTCAAGTCTTTCCTTAATGTGTTGTACGCAGGATGACCGACATTCTCGTCCAGCATGTTTAGATCATAAAGTCGCAATGCTGTTTCCTGAGCTGCAAAACTTTACGTGTTTGAGAAGGCTCTCTGTCACGAAAGCAAAAGCACAGTTGAGATAATTTTGTACGTATTTCTGATGAGCACAACTCAGCTTGGAACAGTTTATTTCTTTCAGTTTGATTCTTTTTAAAAAATTATCATCATGTAAAGTCTCGTCAAGTGCAATGGAATGGGAAAGCACCTCTGTGTATTATTTGAGGGTGTAAAGTTATGAAGAAGCGTGCAATCAGAGTAATATATCCACAAACCCACAAAAATGGCTCAACAGGTCTGGGCAAACATCTAGTAGGCACACATGAACAATGTTCAGCTAGGAGCAATCCCAGAAACATCGTATATTCAGGTGCAGTCTTTAGTGTATGCAAAGTTCTCTGCAGAGTGCTCTGAAGTTTGCAAAGGTTTATGTGAATGCCCCTTAAAAACATTAAGAAGGCCCTCTGTCAGCTATTGCATTTATTGCATAGAAATGTGCACAATACAGCAGTTGTTACTCAATATAAAGACAGCCTTTCAAGAATGCACTGTCCTAAGAGGCAATAATTATAAGGCAAGAGGGAAGGGGGCTTTTGCTTATAACTTTGCTGGCAAAAAGCCACTATTTATAATTCATTTTTCATATGGCATAGCTGGTGTAGATATGAGAAAAAATATTTTTTGAAGTACAATCACAGCATGTGTTTGGTGTCTGTAGAGAAAGGTGCAATATACGAACACAGAAGCAGAATACTTGAACTAAAGCAGCACTTTCGTATTAATTTTCGTAAGTCTTTAATGTCGAATCATGGCTGCACTTCTATATGGCCATTGTGCAAGCTTGGAAGAGCACAGTGAACTCGAAAAAGCAAAGTGCAGGTGTGAATAAAATGAACCGTGCTTGTCTGACAACCCAATGGCATCCCTGTCCTGCATTTTTGCATAAGACATAATTAATCGCGAAGCATTTCTTAGTGAACCAAATCAGTTTATCCGGCCATCCATCCGCCTACATATAGACACAATTATGTTTGTTTCCTTAACTCGGTACATACATGCTTAAATTGGCATAGGTTGACATGAATGCATGACTAACATGATTTGCCAAATGAGCATAGTTTTTAACAGCGCAAAAAAAAAAAAAAACACGGGACACAGATGAAAAATACCAGACAGTCAGGGGCGCCAGACTCTCAACCAATTTTATTCATGCCAACTCACATATATACAGGCACGTGGTCCAAAAAACATGTCAAACAGCACGTAAGGTTTGTCATAAATTCCTATTTAAATAAGATATCTCCTTTTGTTGCAGGGCGATAGATGAAACGCTGATACACGAGTCAGAAATGTGCAGTCTCGATTATTGTACTCCTGGCAATGATGCTAATTTTTTCAAATTCAGGGATGCACCCACACTCCCTGTAGTGTGCGCCTACGTGTGAAAGAGCATCGGTGCGACAATTGGCCTTATGTTCCCATAATCTCAGATTGACACACCTACCGGTTTGTCCCATGTATATAGCATCACAAGAAGAAGGAAACCGTACACAATCCCTGTGGCGCAGTCAACAGCTTTTGAACAGTACCTGACGCCGCACCCTGCAGTCTTTTTCTCATTGCTTGCTTTCACTTTTTTGCTTAATGTGCACAAATTTGTTGCAGGTTATTAGATACTGAAAAAAGCACCCCAACACCAAATCGGCTAGCCACGTTTTTCAATCCATGCGACATTCTATGCACATAGGGCACTACAGTTGTTTTCTTGTTATCTTCCAGATTATTGTTTTTCTTGTCTCTGTTCCCTTCATTCTTTAGTGATATTATTAACTTTTCACACACTCTGTTTACTACATGTTCAGGGTAGCCAGTGCACACCAGCTGACCTACTTCTCTAAAAACGCTTTTCTTAATCCTATGACGGCATGTCTTCTGGAG
Source organism: Rhipicephalus annulatus (assembly GCA_013436015.1). NCBI lineage: Eukaryota > Metazoa > Arthropoda > Arachnida > Ixodida > Ixodidae > Rhipicephalus > Rhipicephalus annulatus. The sequence continues at coordinate 796,649 of WOVY01014538.1, read as the reverse complement.
GGCAGCCCTCAAGCAAGAAGAGGCTATTCCATCCTTAACTATTTTAGAGTGGGCTGATGAGTAGTTTAGAAGGCCTTTTTTGGATCGTTGCCAATATTCCCAACAAAGATGTTCAGGTATCACGAAATTAGCCAGATAAAAAAATCTTAATTTTTGCTGCTCCGAAACCTCGTGTATGAACTTGAAGCCCATAACTTCCTGCTTGAACAGCACTAGAATTGCATTCATTGAGATTTGGCATCGACTTACATCTATGAGAACCAAATAATCATCTATGTAGCAGAAGATCCTAATGTCCTGACTATGTAGCAGAAGATCCTAATGTCCTGACCTTCAATACACTGCTCAATACTGTCATCTACACAACCTAGAAAAACATTGCTAAGAAGTGGGGCGATCCTAGACCCTATACAGACGCCTTCTTTTGGTATAAACCATTTGGCTTCAAAACCAATTACAGTAGATTTCAAATAGTATGTTCAAACTTCCAAGAAAGATGCCACAAAAATGCTGCAATTGCTATAAAATTGAATTCATCATTATAAAACTCAATGCATCTTTTTATGCATGCCATCAATCGCTCCTGTGGTATTGAATAATACAAATCTTGCACCTCCACACTAAACGTGGTGTATTGGCCTGGTTCACAGTTCCCTTGGTGATCAACCACGTCTTCTGGATTCGGTATCAAGAAAGGATCTGGGACTACCAGGTTTCTTAGGCAATTCTGAAGGTACTTCGAAACAAGCAGCTGCCATGAACCCTTCTCAAAAACAATGGTCCGAAACGGCATCCCTTCCTTGTGGGTCTTGACTGTAAAAAACACTTCTAACACGAGGTGTTTTTCTCCCTTCACACTCGAGGCAAATTTTTCTAGATGACTATTCTTCAAAAGTTTAACAGCTTCTCTTTTAACCTTCTCTAATTTAACTTTTACGGTTTTGAAGTTTTTGTTGACAGCTGCCATTTCTTTTTCCAAAAACATCTGCACAGGAAAAACAACGAAGGAGCCCTCCTCGTCAGCTACTAAGGTCCTAAGGCAGTGGTCTACCAGATAGTTAACCATCTGTTTCGTATTGACACATTTCTTATGGTGCTTATCTGAGTTACGCAGTGCATCAACACATTCATCTATGAAACGGCTCTTAACTTCATCAGGTACAACTCTGGCGACTGACCTTACACGCGAGACTTTTTCCGCAGCAGACAACGTAGGTTTCATGGTGGACTTAGGTCCCTTATGATGGTGCTCGAGGTTGACGGGCTTCCAGGACCGGTCAGAGACGGGCTGGAAGACGTGCTGTTATAGTTGGCATTTTTGGTTGGCATTTTCGGTGTAGCAGTCAAATGTTACAAAAGTGCTGCAATAAATAACAGCCTGTAACCATGCAGTACAGACCATAAATAAATTCGTCATAAAACTTCTGCTCGTGTAATTGACTCAGAAAACAAATGAGGCAGGATGAAGCACTGCACATTGTTCTGTCTCATAAAATTCCCAACCATTTCTGTATGCCTGTACAAACTGTCCCGACTATATACACTAATGTAAATTGATGTACAGTTGAACCCACAGAAATTGAACTTGCTAAAAAAAGGAAGTTAGTTTAATGTATTGTACAATTTGATATAAAACCTTAAAACAATTGTTTTTGTATCTTCTTTGTGAATTCGGTGTGCGAGCATGCTTCACAATAATGCAAAGCATGTGGCATTGAGCAAAACATGGGAATATTTTTTTTGTTTTTAGTTCTTATTTTTGTAGCTTCTAGTCGGGGGGGGGGGGGGGGTATATGCAGGGGTGCCTTGTAAACAGGAAAATGCAGTATTGATGCGGCCCTCCTAATCGCACCACTCACTATCCCAAATGCCTGCAGGAAAGGCCCTTCCTTGAGAAAAAGCCAACTTTGTGTGAAAGTCAAGTTCTTGGGGCGCTTAACACTGCCTGAATGTTTGATATGTCAAGTGTTCTGGCTATATTTGTTCAGTGTAGCCATACATTTTTCAATGTATTGGCATTTAAGCAATGTCGTGTTGAAAGATAGATATAAAAAAATAATTCAATTCAGCCGAGTTCAATCGTCTTTGAATGTACTATATCAACATTTGCCTAATATTGCTGCTTACAATGGTGCTAATCTTATGTCTGTTGATGTTGTAGTGCTGCCCATTTATGTTATATTAATGTCATAAGTGTAATGTGTATTCCAATGACTTGGCAAGCTGTAGTCTTTCGTTGCCCGTCACCTCAAAAATGTGCCTTTCAACACTGCTTACACTTCGTTTTGGTAAAGCTAACACTTATCCACTGTCTGTGCCATGGTGCGAGTGAAGGCATTACATTGGGTCATAAGCCACACTTTACATCTCAGTATGCTTGACGTGCCGAATAAGCCTAAAATATGCACACAAAAATGAAATTTACAAAAAGACATCGATCCGTTGTGTAAGATGTAGCTCAAAGCCAGCACATGCTCTATGCAAAGCTACTTGCCGACTGTTTTGCATGAAATGCCACTTTTGATGACCATAATGCACGTAAAACAACACTCGATTCCCACAGTGCATGGAATCTGCTGGAATATTTTGCAGTACCAGTGTTGTAATGCCTTAGATTCACTGTTTTGTTTCAGGGATGTTACTTGTGTTTTAATTAAAGTATAGTCCTAAAACAATATTCATTGTCGCGTTTCATGCAGTAAGAAACCAAGCACTGACGCCACAGCAGCTGGAACATCACGAAGGGGTGATCTGTTTGTTAGAGGATCATTTGAGAAGTGAGTATAGCATAACTGGTACTGATTTAGTCAAAACTGTTGGTGTCTTAGTTAACAGTGATCTGGTGCGCAGTATCTACAAAAGTTTATGAAATAAGTTTTCTTTTTTCACTGGGGGGCTACATCAAAAATGAAAATCTGTTCTCAAATGTACTGCTGAAACAAGTGGTAACATGACCGCTTAAAGATGGGCTTCTGATGTTTATTATATGGTTAGGTTTACCACATAAAAGGGCATTGGACCATAAAAAGTGCATGAGAGCATCTTTTCTGTACTAATTATCTGTGCAGGTTCATCACATTGCTCAGCAGCTATTAGCCACTCAGCTAATACATGCGTATATACTGGGTGTTTTTTCGAAGACTAATGTCTAAAAATAGGTGTTTTAAAATAAATATTGTGGTTCCTTTTGAGGTTGTACACTAGTTGTATCAACTACGAAGGGATGTTCTATAAAAGAAATAACAATCGTCTCTGAATGAGCATAAACTACTCTAAGTAGTGATGTGAATATCAAAGTGACATATAGGAGATTTTCTTAATTCGCGAGTGCACTTTTCTGCCATTGAATTTGTCCGACTAATGAAAGCTAACCTCTTACTTAAAGCACTGTATTTGAGCACAGCTTGCTTGCGCTATGACATGGAAAATATTGACTCTGCTGTTTTGGTATAGACATGGTTAATAGAAAAACCCCAGCACGTGCAACTAGGACCTCGTCTCCACTTGAAGCACCACCGGTGCCGCCATTAGTAGGGAAAATATGCATCACAGCGAAGCACACCTGCAGATTAGGAAAATCTCCTATTTATGTCACTTTTATATTCACATAACAAAACACTTAGCAAAACTTGTTCAATCCCGTAGCCTGGTTTACTAGAAACGGGAACAGTTATATGACTTACCCATTTAATTCGTCAAGCTGTTACAGCTGTGACAAAGGACAACAAAACTAGATACAGAGATTTAAAAAACACATGATTCAGTTACACAGAGAATATCAGACAAAATAGCCATTTATCCTATGGTAACACTTATCCACTGTATATAAACACACTCCACGACCATGGAAAAATTGTGTGCTGCTTTCTCATAAGTCGCTTTGGCATTCAAAATGACAGTGCCGTGATGTTCTGCGATTGTTCAATTCTACTTATCTGTGGCAAATGGTAAATTGAAGCTGTTATTCACTGCAACTTTTCACTGCATGCAGGCAACGGAAAGGTGCTTACAGGAGAGGGTTACCATTCTTTATTATTCTGGGTACTATATTGGCAACACTGAATACGGGAACAGAGTCTAGCGGAAGTGCATGTATCAGTTCAAGCAGTTATTTTGTATTATCCTTCTGGTTTAGAAATGTCAATTCTTATTATCCTCTTTTGTAATGACTAATAGACTGCAAATAAATTTCCTATGAATTGCCTAAAATGGAGTAGCTCAAATGACTATGCATGAGTGTGAACTTTAGGATGTGCAAAACCTTGGCACTAAAACATTCACAGGCTTTTAGAATTGTGTGACAATCATATTATTAGCTTTGAACATGTCCTATCTGCTATGGCCTGTTTGCATCTGGGTGAAACACCTAGATACTTACACAAGGCTACTCGCTGCAACAGTGTGGCCACTAAAAACAAGTTAAGCGCACCAAAATTGAGCTGTTTAACCATCTATTTAGTTCTATCAGTATTAATATTTATGTGGTTTCGTTCGCATCATGATTGAACTCTCTGTAGTGCCTTGTTAATATGATCTTCGATCTTACCTAAGCTGTCACCAGCAAAGGTTAGTGTCATATCATTTGTGTACGTTAAAGGGGCCCTGAAACACTTTATCAACTCACAAGGAGTGGAGCTTATTGCCTCATGAATTCAATTCCGCAAAAATTTTGAGAATCTGTCCAGTACGAGTGGAGTTACAAAGATTTGTCGCACGCTGCAATCACATTCCCTCTTCTCTCGTCCTGATAAAACCGCTAAGCAGGAGGGGGTGGCGTGGGCAATAGAAAATATGTCGCACGCTTTGTGACCTCGAGCACTTTTTTCTTTTTCTTCGAATACATGGCTTTTTCAGTGTGGTCGTACGCGCACGTGTGGACAAGTCGTGACCTCCCAGCGACCTTTGTAACGACCCCTGTAACCATGTTGAAATCAGCCAATGGCTGATAGAAGGCCTTCTACGAGTGATTTTTGAGCTTACTCAGTCATTTATCGAGAGAAGAGAAAGCAGTTTTTAGCTAACTTTGATAATTGCTATACCACTTGCTATACCAGATGATCCCTTTGTAGTGGAGCATACGCACTAACGTGTATGCGCCTTCCAAAGAGAAGGAAAAACCCCGTGCTCTGATTGCACGAGAACCTGGGCCGCCTTTTGCCAGACTTGTCGTACGGCCACTTTTCGTTGCGACATCGTTGCGACTTCTCCGGTTCAATAAACGTCATCACATTTGGTGGAGGTGCTCAGACTCGGCACTCAGAACAGAGGCACTCAGACTCGGATCGCCGCCCATCGACTGCTCGTTTCCCATCCCCTCGTCGCCGGTCGCCATCGCCTATGCGTCGCCGACCACCTCCTGAGGAGGGAAACTAATCAGTGCAGTTCCGGAGGCAAGAACTGCAACTTGTGCGCAATTCCCAAGGCCTCCGTTTTCGCCGAAAAATGTTGTTGATGTCGATGTTGAGGGAGTCGCCACATTAGCGTTAATTGATACCGGGGCCGCCGTTTCTGTGATGGACGTCAAATTTTGTCGGAAACTGAAGAAAGTGACCACATCTCTCTGTGGCATGGTGCTGTCCACGGCTAGCGCGCAACGCATTCATCCCTCGGCTCTGTGTACGGCGCGCGTCGTCATCCAAGATGTTTTGTACGTCGTACAGTTTTTTGTTCTGCCATCTTGCTCTCATGACCTTATCCTCGGTTGGGATTTCTTATCAGGTCATGAAGCTATCATCGATTGTTCCCGTGCCGAAGTGTCCCTTGTGCCAACATATGAATTTCCACCACCCGACCGGTCTCCTCGGCTCTGCAAACTCATCGCTGACGACGACATCACCTTGCCCCCGGAAGCTTCGGTCCCTGTAAGCCTTTCATGTGTGGCGCAACCTGACGCCACGGTGGTCTTTACGCCATCTCCTGTTTTTACTGAACGCAAGGGCATCGTTCTCCCATTTGCCGTTCTTACAATTGCATCTGGTTTAACCGTAATGCTGGTTACCAACCACTGCAACTACCCCATCAGCTTACTTCGTGGTGAAACGTTGGGATATGTGCAACCTGTCGACCATATCGATGATATTATTCCTCCCGACGAAACGCCATGTCACATTGCCGCAATAACTCATGCGTCTGAGCCATCAAGTTTGTCAGCCTTCGACAATGCTATTGACGCAGACCTTCCCCTCTCGCATCGCCGCCAACTTGTTGCTCTCCTTAACAAGTTTCGCTCTTCTTTCGACTTTCAAGAACCTGCTTTGGGCCGCACCACGACTATCACTCATACTATTGACACCGGCTCACATTTGCCTCTGCGACAGCGTCCTTACCGCGTTTCCGCCGAAGAGCGCCGCGTCATTACGGAGCAAGTAGACGACATGCTTAAACGTGGAGTGATACAGCCTTCTCAAAGCGCCTGGTCATCACCTGTCGTTCTGGTCAAGAAAAAAGATGGCACTGTTCGATTTTGCGTGGACTATCGCCGCTTAAACAAGATTACGAAGAAAGATGTCTACCCGCTACCACGAATAGACGATGCTCTTGACTGTTTACAAGGCGCCGAGTACTTTACATCCTTGGATCTGCGTTCTGGGTATTGGCAGGTGCCAATGGCTGAATGTGATCACCCTAAAACAGCCTTTGTAACGCCAGATGGTCTATATGAGTTCAAAGTGATGCCATTTGGGCTCTGCAACGCACCTGCCACATTTGAGCGCATGATCGATACCATCTTGCGTGCCCATAAGTGGAAAACTTGCTTGTGTTACCTGGACGACATCGTAGTCTTTTCGTCTGATTTCCCGACACATCTTGTTCGCCTCCACGAGATTCTGACGTGTCTAACTTCTGCGGGCCTACAACTTAACTCCAAAAAGTGCCACTTCGCAGCACGCAAACTAACCATCTTGGGACATGTCATCACAAGAGACGGTGTTCTTCCGGATCCCGATAAGCTTCGGGCTGTCGCTGACTTCCCGTTGCCCACATCACTGAAAGCTCTAAGAAGTTTCGTCGGTCTCTGCTCGTACTTTCGTCGCTTTGTGCCCAACTTCGCGTCCATCATCGCACCTCTAACAAGTCTGCTCTCCAACAGCAAAGGTATATCTGCATGGTCACCTGCATGTGACGACGCATTTCGCCAGCTGCGCCGCCTGCTGACCTCACCACCCATTCTTCGTCACTACGACCCCGCTGCTGCCACAGAAATTCACACCGATGCAAGTGGCATCGGTCTTGGTGCAGTTTTGGCACAACGGAAAGGCACCCAACCCGAATACGTTGTCGCCTATGCAAGTCGCGCTCTGAAGAAGGCTGAGTTGAATTACTCCGTGACAGAGAAGGAGTGTTTGGCCATAATCTGGGCCTTGACGAAGTTTCGCCCGTACCTTTACGGCCGCCCTTTCGACGTGGTCACAGACCACCACGCTCTATGTTGGCTGTCCACATTGAAAGACCCGTCCGGACGCCTGGGACGTTGGGCACTTCGATTGCAAGAATACGACATCCATGTAGTATATCGTTCCGGTCGCAAGCATGCAGATGCCGATGCACTTTCGCGATCGCCTTTGACCCCAGATGTGGCTTCTCTGTCACCACTTTTTACCACCTTGTCACCAATAGACACCACTGACATGCTTTCGGAGCAGCGTAAAGATCCATACCTTGCATTGTTACTCGACTACCTTACCGATCCGTCTGCTGTCCCTTCCACGAGAGCGCTACGCCGACAAGCAGCCCACTTTTCCGTGCGAGACAGCATTCTGTACCGCCGCAACTACATGCCTGGTGGTCGGAAGTGGCTCCTTGCTGTCCCAACTCATATGCGCTCTGACATCTGCATGAATTTCCATGCAGACCCTCAAAGTGCTCACGCAGGTGTCCTGAAAACCTACGAAAGGCTGCGCCAACGATATTACTGGCGAGGAATGTATCGCTTTGTGCAGAAATACGTTCAGTCTTGCACCACTTGCCAACAGAACAAGACACCTCCGCGGCACCTTACTGGCATGTTACAGCCGCTCCCATGCCCGGCTCGCCCATTCGACCGCGTGGGTATCGACCTCTATGGCCCCCTCCCATATAGTCGCTCTGGAAACCGGTAGATTATTGTCGGCGTCGATCATCTGACACGCTACGCTGAGACTGCAGCTCTACCAGCAGCGACCGCCCACGAAGTTGCACTCTTCATTCTCCGCAGCTTCATTCTCCGCCATGGGGCTCCACGGGAATTACTCAGTGATAGGGGTCGAGTGTTCCTGTCGGAGGTCATCCAAGCTATTCTCGCTGAATGCAACATCATCCACCGGAAATCTACCGCATACCATCCACAGACGAATGGTCTCACTGAACGGTTCAACCGCACACTTGGCGACATGCTGAGGATGTACACCTCCTCCGACCACACTAACTGGGACGCTGTCTTGCCTTTTGTTACCTTCGCTTACAACACCGCGACGCAAGCGACTACCGGTTTTTCCCCGTTCTTTCTGTTGTACGGCCGCGAACCATCCCACCCACTCGACACCATACTCCCGTACCGCCCTGATGTATCGGAGTGCTCCCCGCTTTCGGAAGTCACCAGATACGCTGAAGACTGCCGTCAGTTGGCTCGGTCTATGACAAGTGAGGCTCAAGGTCTACAAAAAACCCGGCATGATGACGCTCATCACATAGCGCCTACGTTTCGTACTGGCTCCCTCGTGTGGCTTTGGGTGCCCCCGCACGTTCCTGGCCTGTCTTCCAAACTTCTGGCCCGGTACCATGGTCCATACCGTGTCATTGACGCAACCTCACCAGTGAATTACATCGTCGAGCCCCTAACACAATCGCCAGATTTGCGCCGTCGAGGACGCGAGACCGTACACGTCGACCGTCTCAAGCCCTACTACGACCCCCTCATTGTGCCTACTCCGTGAGTCGCCAGGATGGCTACTCTTCAACCCGGGGGGTATTGTAGTGGAGCATACGCACTAACGTGTATGCGCCTTCCAAAGAGAAGGAAAAACCCCGTGCTCTGATTGCACGAGAACCTGGGCCGCCTTTTGCCAGACTTGTCGTACGGCCACTTTTCGTTGCGACATCGTTGCGACTTCTCCGGTTCAATAAACGTCATCACACCTTGTATAAATCCCCTAGCAGCCTTCGTGAATCAGCATGGTCAACAGCCTTATAGTATATTACACAGTCATCTGCAAACAGAGTAATTGATCATAATCTCACACTGTGAGGTAGATCATTAACATAAATTTCCCAGGTGCAAGACGGATCGTTGTGGTACTTCAAATGTTACTGGTGACAGAGTAGATGAGTACTAGTTATTGAGCGTATTGAAGAAGTCCCATGTATAGAGTGCTATTGGAAAGTACTCCTTAATGCAAGACAGCACAGTGGGATCAGTATTAAGCTGATTAAGTTTATAGATATGTAGATGACATGCAGAATTGAAGCAGTAAAATAAAAAAAAGTTCAAAACAAATCATTGATCTAAGATGCGAAGGAGTCATAAGTCAAACAATAAACTTGCATGTCACACAAAAATGTTTTTTCTAAAATTGTGCTGACATGATTAAAGGAAGGAACCACCTTCATAAAACTTCAAGGTGAAAAAAAAAAAAAAACATTCCATGGCCTAAAAGGTGTGGGCTCAGAACCAACTGAAGCCCTCACAAAAAACACACGAAGGCAGAACAAGAAAATACACCTTTACTGCCTAGAGTCTGGGCTCAACTGAACGCTGCCGTTTCATTGTGAGTGCAAGCCCCCGAGCTTTTTATCTTCTTTGCATACACCAGTGATCTAAGTAAGTTTGAATGAGATGCTGGACTCTGAACTGGGGCTGTAGGACACTGTGAATTATAAAATTTATAATGTGGAGCCACCTTTGCCTTTTTCTGCTGTTACGAAAGGGTGAATGCTGTAAATAGTTTAGATAGAGAGCAGTTGACAATACTGCAGTAAACATAGATGTTTTTGTAAGTTCCAACTAAGCTAACAGATGAATAAGCCAAGGAATGCATAGGATAAGTAGTTTGTGTTTTAATTGAAATGTAAAAATGGCATGTTGAATCAAAAGGTAAATTGACTACGTATTCTTCCAGGTGCTTGTAGGATGTACTCTGAGCAAAGGGCCATACGTGTGAAGCGAGCATATGACAAGCAGAAGATGTAAGTTTGCTGCTCTATGTGCATTTTGACCCATGTATGTGAATGTTGTATTTCTGCATTAGTGCTTCTACCACAGAGAGAATTCGTCTCAATTCCGTGCAGCTTGTGGGGGTCTCGAATTGGTGAGCGCCACGCCACGCTCTTGGAGTGAACGGACACAGCAGACGCGGTCAGTACAAACCAAAGAACACATACATTTATTTAACTACTTTTGAACTACGATATTGTCCGCCGAATTGGTAGATCAATTGTAATTAACCTGCTAGGACATCCGCACGCATTACCATACACTCCATGACAAACACAATAACACTGCAAACACACAATAACATGATAAACACAATAATACAGCCAAGGCGGCATCGCCAACGCTTGACTTACCACGAGGGTCCCCTGGAGGGCAGGCCGCGGTACCACGCGCTGAGGACCCACGCTAAAGACAACCGTTCGCGGCAATTGCCACGCGCAGAAGAGATTCGCTCTACTCTCACCCCCCACCAAGGCTTGCTTTTCGCCAGGGGTCACCGCCGGCGCTGCCACTGTAACAATCATGATGATGATAGTGGTGCTCAACGGGAATACAACGCCACCTACTGCCCGATGGTTGTCACTCCGAAATGCGGATTTAGGCGAGACAAGTGCGCCACACGGCGCAAACAACTTTACAGAGGGTGTCTGCACCCCCATTTGCCTTCAACCTTGTCACACAGGTCCCGTTAATTAGGGAGGCGATCGCCGGGCTAATTCCAAGGGCCGAAGTATCGGCCCCCCGAACCGCACCACGAAAGCGTGGACAATTTAGAAGTGGTCCTTTTTGGCGCGCCAGCGGACGCCGGCTGTGGCCGAAAGAACAAGTCAGAGCCGAGAGTTGATAACCAAAACAAAATTATATTCTCAATAATGGCAGATCGAAAACAATACACAAGAATGCACACTCCACAATAGTTGCATACAATATGTCACCGATCAAACAACGTACTACACAGTACAATTAGCCACACTTGAACAACGGAAACAGTCAACAGTACACACTACAATGCAGTCGCATGCATTGAACAACCAAGACACTTAAGGACTAAAGAGATAGAAACCTATTCATTCCAAAGTCCTTGGAACAAAAGTCTGAATGATACTCTTCCGAGAATCACTCACTCAAAGTCCAGCGTTGTTGTCGTTCCGCTGCCCTCTGAAGTTTCTCTTCCAGGAAGCCTCGCCGAAGTTTCTCTTTCAGGAAACCTCGCGTCTTCAGTTGGCCGCTCTCCAAGCTTCAAACCTCTTCGCCGGAAACACGTCGGCTTCCCACACGCAGCTGTTGCCACGCGTCTTCGCTCGATAGCGGTAAACACACACTCTTGCCTGTTGCTCGAGTCGTCACCCCTCAGGTGGAAACCATCTTCTTCTCCTGCTTTGTCTCTACGGACAAAACCTTCGCCGACTACACGGCGGAATCCCTACGCGCTCTGGCGCTAACTTCCGTCTTCTCCTGATCTCTCATCTCCGCTGCTCGGTTAATTACCTTCCGTGCGACATTCCAGAAAGTTCTCATCATTTTGTCGGCGCGATGCGCAGCGGAGGTTGGGGGAAGGTGCGAGACTGTACGAGGGCCGTCCCCGACAGATGACTCAACCCGGCATACACGCCCCTTTCCTTCTGGAAATTTCGAGTGCTTGCTCGGCCGCCGATGTGGGGTGAGAAGGTTCGTCGGCGAAGCCACGCTTCCGAGGGGAGAGCGCGAGCCCGGGGAGCCTTGGATGTTTGTTTTCTTTTTTTTTCTTTTGACCTCGCGACGTCTCTCCCGCGCGTTATTGCAAGAATTTGGCGGCGCGCCCATTTTTAGCGCTCGTTCTGTGACACTGCCCCCCACTTTAAGAATATTATCTCATAATATTCAAAACCACACAAACGAGCGCGAACAGTCACCACACACTCTGAAAGACTGTAACACAAACCGTCGCTCATGACAATTCACATTCACAATAGTTCGCTCAATACAATCGTACATTGTAGTTCAATTCCACAACACATGAAATATAGCCACAGGTACATGACTACAACACTTCATCACACATTCCAAACAATACAAACGTACAAAGTTCTGTCTTTACAACAATTATACAACACTATACATCACATCACAGCACAGACACTTCGACACTTGTGACACAGGATAACACAACATTAACACAACATATGGCACTCAGCACTGCCAAACACATTCTGCTTTGACCTCAGCACTTATCCTGTGTACTTTGAGCTGCGCTTGCGTCCTTTCTTGCGGTGCTCGCTCGATCTCTTCTTGTTTTTCCTCGTTCTTTTTCGGCGAGCCCTTTCCAACGACGGTATCTGAGGCGGCGTCTCAGCCATCGTTGTCACTTCCGACACCGTTAACGGGTCATAACGTTCAACGGGTCCTGTCGGTTCATTTACCAGCTTGTTCATGTCACGGCATTGGGCCTGGCTGGCCGACTCCGCCATTTTTACACTGTCGGTTGGTTGGGGTCGTGCCGACGTACGTCCAGCTGCCCAGCACGTGAACTCATTCAACTCGATCATCTTCTCATTCGCTGTCTCTTGCGCCGCGGCTTCACCTTGGGCTATAGTGAGATCCGTCACGGGATGCTCCTCCCCTGTATCTCGCAGTCGCTGGGTTGGCGACGGCTCTATCTTAGGGTCTTCTCCCAAATATTCCGGATCATTCGGTCCTCGCGCCCCGTCAATGTTTCCGATGACAAGGTCGTAAAGGGGGGTCGTCATACATAGAGCGGTAACCTTCCCGCTGAAGTACAGGGTTTCCACCTCAATCTCTGCTTCGGGAAGCATCCGAACCGTACGGTCAATTAGGCAAACTGGTTTCGTTTTGCCTGTTAACTCACTTTCCCGTACCAAACTTCTCCGCACGATAACCGTGGAGCTACCGGTGTCTCTTAGAACCATAATCTTCTTGCCCGCAACTTTTCCAAGCAGCGTTGGCATTCCCTTCGTAACACCGGTTGGCTGTTTTGACACTACAGCACCCACAATAGGAATTTTCTCCCCATATTTTAACTCTACGAATCCATCGGTGACGGCATTATTACCGGATTTCGGTGCCGCTTGCACACAGGATACCTGGTGAGTTTGACTCGCTTCGTTTCGACATGCGTCTGCTTTGTGCCCAGTCTGACCACACTTGAAACATTTTACAACCGTAGGGCTCGTAAAGATCGTTCGACAATTTTTCGCGCGATGACCCACTCGGTTACACAGAAAACATCGCGGAATGTTCTCCGGTGCACGCTTCTTTTCTTCGGGAGCCGATTTCTTCGAATCTTCAGGACACTCCTTCTTGACCCTGGCCAAATTAGTTCCACCTTGCGCTTCCAAGAATTGATCAGCCAATTCGAGCATGTCTTCAAGTGACTCAGCCTTCCTCTCTTTCAAGTACAGCGACAGGCTTGGGTGGCAACTAGTAAGAAATTGTTCTCTAATTAGGAGCTCTCTAAGCTCATCGTGCTCCTGCGCTGTCCCTGAAAGTTCAATCCATCTGTCGAAATAATGGCAAAGTCGGGCGGCATACTGCGTAGCCGTCTCACCATCAGCCGGCTTTCCTGTCCGAAATCTGTCCCGGAATCATTCCACAGTAAATCTAAATCGCTTCAGCAAAGCAGCTTTCACCTTGGCATAGTTGGCTGCATCGGTCGGCGTCAGTCTACCGTACACACTGAGCGCTTCACCACTCAAGCAAGTACTCAAAGCAGTTGCCCATTGATGTTCCGGCCAATTCTGGCTCCTTGCAATCGTCTCGAATCTGTGAAGGTACGCGTCAAGGTCGTCCTTCCTTTCATCAAATGCTACGAGCAGCTTGCTTGGGTTCAAGCGGAATCCGTGGTCCTCCCGTTTGCTGCTTTCAACTCTAGCTTGGACCGGAGTTTCACTTCGCTGTTGCAACCGGAGCCGCTCGAGTTCTATCTCGTGCTGTCGCTGCCGTTCCCTTTCCTCTCTTTCTTCTTTCGCCCTCTCAGCTGCCAGTCTTTCTCTCTCCAGCTCCAACTTCAATTGCTGCTCTCTTTCTTCTCTCAGCTGTCGCTCCTTTGCCTCTCTTTCTTCTCTCGCCCTTTCAGCTGCCAACCTCTCTCGTTCCAACTCAGCTGCTTTTTCTTCCTTGGCTCTCTCAGCTGCCAACCTCTCTCTCTCCACCGCCTCTTTCTCCTTCTGGCTTACCCACTTCCGTAGTTCGGCGCCAGAAAGACCCATCTTCTCACCAAGAGCAACTAACTTTTCGAGATCCATGGTGTCTCGCAAATAAAGCCTTGCCGCGTCTAAAAAGTATCTGCCTAAATCAGTCTATTGGAACACTCTCCTGCACTCGTTAACGAGAGCACTGAACAACACACAAAATCGTTCCGATAGCACCATCAACAACTCGAGGCTCTTTCTCACTACTTTGGACACACTGTGCACCAAAAGGTCCTGTCGCGGACGCCAGATTAATTGTCACACAGGTCCCGTTAATTAGGGAGGCGATCGCCGGGCTAATTCCAAGGGCCGAAGTATAGGCCCCCCGAACCGCACCACGAAAGCGTGGCCAATTTAGAAGTGGTCCTTTTTGGCGCGCCAGCGGACACCGGCTGTGGCCCAAAGAACAAGTCAGAGCCGAGAATTGATAACCAAAACAAAATTATATTCTCAATAATGGCAGATCGAAAACAATACACAAGAATGCACACTCCACAATAGTTGCATACAATATTTCACCGATCAAACTACGTACTACACAGTACAATTAGCCACACTTGAACAACGGACACAGACAACAGTACACACTACAATGCAGTCGCATGCATTGAACAACCAAGACACTTAAGGACTAAAGAGATAGAAACCTATTCAGTCCAAAGTCCTTGGAACAAAAGTCTGAATGATACTCTTCCGAGAATCACTCACTCAAAGTCCAGCGTTGTTGTCGTTCCGCTGCCCTCTGAAGTTTCTCTTCCAGGAAAGCTCGCCGAAGTTTCTCTTCCAGGAAACCTCGCGTCTTCAGTTGGCCACTCTCCAAGCTTCAAACCTCTTCGCCGGAAACACGTCGGCTTCCCACACGCAGCTGTTGCCACACGTCTTCGCTCGATAGCGGTAAACACACACTCTTGCCTGTAGCTCGAGTCGTCACCCCTCAGGTAGAAATCATCTTCTTCTCCTGCTTTGTCTCTACGGATAAAACCTTCGCCGACTACACGGCGGAATCCCTACGCGCTCTGGCGCTAACTTCCGTCTTCTCCTGATCTCTCATCTCCGCTGCTCGGTTAAATACCTTCCGCGCGACATTCCAGAAAGTTCTCATCATTTCGTCGGCGCGATGCGCAGCGGAGGCTGGGGGAAGGTGCGAGACTGTACGAGGGCCGTCCCCGACAGATGACTCAACCCGGCATACACGCCCCTTTCCTTCTGGAAATTTCGAGTGCTTGCTCGGCCGCCGATGTGGGGTGAGGAGGTTCGTCGGCGAAGCCACGCTTCCGAGGGGAGAGCGCGCGCCCGGGGAGCCTTGGATGTTTGTTTTCTTTTTTTTTTCTTTTGACCTCCCGACGTCTCTCCCGCGCGTTATCGCAAGAATTTGGCGGCGCGCCCATTTTTAGCGCTCGTTCTGTGACAAACCTTAAATAAAACCATATCCCGAAAACAAAGAGATCAGCTACACAAGCTTTTAAAAAAAAAGAATGACATCACATGTTTCTTCATGATGTCTTCACACCACGACACTGCCGCCGGTTGACACTGCTGCATTGTCCGGCCCGACTTCCCCCGCAACAGCAACCTTGCTGTCGGGGCGACGAACCGTCACTAGCGCTGACACGTCTGCCGGTAGCGACCAGCACTCAGGAGGGTGCCGAACTGCAGGCAGTTGCGCAGGTACCAGGCATCTCTTATCGCCCGTCGAGCCGTAATACAAGACAGCAACGACGCCCGGCTCCCTGATCCCATAGAGATAGAAGAAGCTATTTACAGAAAATCAGACCAGCCACGAGGCTTTCGTACACAGTTGCTTCAGGCCTAGCCTACAAACCACGTGCTCTAGCCTTGCTCACCCCAGGATGCGGACCGCATGGCTCTCGTCCCAATGCAACAACGGTTTCAAAAACTCACACCAACAAAAAAGAACAACACTTGCGAAGAAAAAAATAAAAACTCAACCTGCCGACAAATTCAAACACGTTATGAACTGATCTCCTCGCTTCTCAACAGAGCACACTGTCAACGCTAGCAAAGAAGTCCCCCTAGGCCTACTCTACCCCGGCTCTAATAAAAGCTTGTACCAAACCACAAAAACTGTCGTCCCATACTCCAAGAGCCCCACGTTAGGCGCCAGTGTGGAGGTCTCGAATTGGCGAGTGCCACGCTCTTGAAGTCAACGGGCACAGCAGACGCGGTCGGTACAAAGCAAAGAACACATACATTTATTTAACTACTTTTGAACTATGATGTCGTCCGCCGAATCGATACATTAATTGTAATTAACATGCTAGGACATCTGCACGCATTATCATACTCTCCATGACAAACACAATAACACTACAAACACACAATAACATGATAAACTCATTAACACACCCAAGGCGGCGTCGCCAACGCTTGACTTACCACAAGGGTCTCCCGGTGCTCAGGCCGCAGTACCACGCACCGAGGACCCATGCTAGAGACAACCGTTCGCAGCAACCGCCACGCGCAGAAGAGACTCGCTCCACTCTCGCCCGCCACCAAGGCTTGCTTTCCGCCAGGGGTCACTGCCGGCGCTACCACTGTAACAACCATGATGATGATAGTGGTGCTCAACGCGAATACAATGCCACCTACCGGTTGGTGGTTATCACCCTGAAATGCGGCTTTGGGCGAGACACGTGCGCCACACGGCGTGAACAACTTTACAGGGGGTGTCCGCACTCCCACAAGCTTTGTCACTCATTTTTTATGGACCATTTGACAGAGAGGCTAAAACTGCCCTTTTGTGTCAGGCGTGTTGACTTGTCAAAGCGTAGCACGAGGAAAACACGGCATGGCACCTGTATTGTGCGTTCGTTACTGTGTCTCGTTTTCCTCGTGCTCCACTTCGACATGAACATATTAAACTCGCCCAGTGCTCTAATTTACTTCAGGCATGAAGGCAGAAATCTTTTTTCTTGGGAGAGGGGAGGGGAGAGTTTGATCTTCCTTTCTGTGTTTGTATGTATGCATGTAATATGCAAACAAAATAAAAAAAGTTTTGTGGGGAGGGAAAGGGGAAAGTAAACCTTCCAAGGCCCCCAATCACTAGGGCACCGCAGTCTATATTTGGCAGGGCCAGCTTCCTAAATGAAAAAAAAATACTAATCAATTTGTGTAGCTAGGCAGCACTTCGTGTATGTGTGGGTAGTAGTTACCTGGGGCTGGCATTTTTTTTAAATGGTTGCATGTATTAGTGCCAAAAAGTAAAAGTAAAAGCAAGTGCCTACAAATTCTGTGTTCTAATATATATTGAAATTAGTTGCATATAAAACGTATTCTATGCAAATGCAAACATCAGTACATGGCTTTTCGATGACAAAAACTCAGACCTTTTTGTGATGCTCTGGCTAGCTCAGAACTACTCGAAAACCAAGTTTAGACCATCCAGCAGGCCTGGGAAGTGGCAGAAAGGCTAAACCTTACCGTTACCACCTGGGGGGGGGGGGGGGGGGTATAGGTCAGACTGCCAATCTGTAGGTTTTGAATAAAGTTTTGTCTCCTCCACTCCATTGCTGACAGCCACCTTGCATGCACACAGACAATTTTGTGTTTTGTAATTAAATGTTACTTAGGAGTATTTAACTAACTAGCAGATGTTGCAATGTCTGCGGACAATAATATATCGGCCAAACAGACACGCCATTTCGGCTGCGGTTCAGTAATCATCGGTACCACGCCACTTCACTGCCGAAGCTACCTTTATCTAGACATCTGCGCCTGCCAAACCACAGTTTTGAAAATACAGTCGACTCCCGGTAATTCGAAGTCGCTTAATTGGAAGTTTCGGTTAATTAGAAATGAGCAAGTGGTCCCATCAGTGTTGCATGCAATCGTATAGAAAAAAATGCTCGATAATTCGAAGTTAAAAGCCCATAATATTGGTTAATTAGAAGTTTTTTCAATTGACAGTCTCATCGCGACCGTAATTTTACAGTAAAATGGGGAACATTTTATATGCCAAAACATCTGCCGGACCGAGCTGGTGTCTTCGCCATCACTACTGTCCGCAGCGCCACAGATCTTGAAGCGGCAATCTTTTTAACACTGGCGAATCTCATCGGCGGCATCGACTGACTCTTTAGTTGACTTTTGTCGAGACTCCAGTGTGTCACCGCGTCACCCGCACGCTGGGTTGATTCCACACGTGTTTCCGCGCTTCTGATTTTGAGTGTTGTGGTGGTGACGTACGTTTGATAATGGCAACTCGTGGCCCTTACCAAACGCCAGACCTGGTGACGAAAGACGAAGTCTTGAAGGAAGTTGACCAGGGAGGCACCGCCAAACAAGACATTGCAAAAAAGTACGGCATTAAGCCTAACACGCTGTCGACTTTCATAAAGAATAAGCGCTAAATATTGGATGCGTTTGAAAGTGAAAAATTCAAGACATCGCGGAAGCGGATGCGCACCGGCGCCTACCCCGAGTTGGAGGAAGCACTGCTGATTTGGATCAGAGAGGCACGAAACAACAAACTTCCTCTCAGTAGTGAATTCGTCACGGCAAAAGCGTCATCGCTTGCTGAAATGTTGGGCATCAACGACTTCGCTGCTTCGGATGGGTGGCTTACGCGTTTCAAACATCGCCACGACTTGATTTTTAAAAGCGTGTGTGGGAGAAGGGGGTCAGTCGATGAGGAAACGTGCCTGACATGGAAAGCGGGCAAGCTTCGCGAGTACCTCGAAGAATACCAGCCGGCAGACATTTTTAATGCAGACGAGACTGCGCTTTTTTATCGGCTGCTACCGGACAAGACCCTGACATTTAAAGACGACGACTGTTCTGGAGGCAAAAGAAGCAAAGAGAGAGTGTCAGTGCTAGTCGCGGCGAACATGACTGGCACAGAACAGTGTCTCCTGCTTGTGATCGGGAAAGCTGCCAAGCCTAGGTGCTTTAAAGGTGTGAAGATGCTTCCTGTGGATTACGCCTCGAACAGAAAGGCGTGGATGACATCCGATATATTTAAGGACTGGATCACCAAACTCGACCGCAAGTTCGCGCAATCAAGCGGTAAGGTGTTGTTCCTTGTGGACCAATGTAGTGCCCACATGAACGTACCTGCCTTGAGTGCCATCCGTCTTGTGTACCTGCCTGCAAACACGACGTCCGTGTTGCAGCCCATGGACCAAGGCATAATAAAAAATGTGAAGGTATTGTATAGGCAGCATCTCGTCGAACGCATGCTTTTGTGCATGGACAACTCGTCGCAATACGAGGTGAGTTTGCTTAGTGCCATCAACATGCTAGCGCGAGCTTGGACCCGCGTGAAAGAAGAAACCATCGCCAATTGTTTCCGGGCCTGTGGTTTCATGGAAAACTTGGGGGATGCTTCTCCTTGTGCGCCAGTGGAAGTGCAAACAAATGAGCTCGACGACGGTAGCTTTCGCGCCGCTCTCGGTGACGTCCGTTTTGACGAGTATGTCGCTGTAGACAGCAGTGTCGAAACATGCGGTCCACTAACGGACAGCGAAATCGTGCAGATGGTTCGGCCCCATGACTGCATTCCTGAAAATGACGATGATGACGACGACATCAGAAATGAGCCACCACCGAGGGCTGCCGATGTAGCTGCAGGTCTTGCTCTTGCGCAGCGGTTTTTTGTTGGAGAACACAACGCCAAAGAAGCACTTCGACACGTGTATTCTTTACAAAACTTGCTAGCCGTAGCCAAATTCGGCAAGCAGAAGAAGATGACAGACTATTTTTCCTAAAAACTGTCGCGCTTTTAAACTAATAAAAGTGCCGTTTTTAGTGCTTTTTGCTTAATTCGAAGTTCATTTAATTCGAAGTTTTTTGCGGTTCCCGTGAACTTCGTATTAACGGGAGTCGACTGTATCAGCGTAACTCTTTTGCAGTCCGGTTTCTCAAACAGGCGCGAGCGCGAACAGCGTGAGGCATATTTTATTTTCAAATTTCGAACATTAGTAGCCGGCATCAACGAGGACCCCGGAAAACTCAACTGCCTCCGAGAAGTGAGCCAGGAGGAAATTGGTGACAAAGATTGATAGCTGGAGACCATGCTTGTTTTTTCTGACTCGTACGTGTACACTGTCCTTTCTTGTTTTTTGTTTTCCTTTTTTATTTTTTTCTTTCTTTTTTTTTCTTTTTTCCACATGCACATACAAAGTGTTTACGTTCGCCTACCACTTGATGACCATTGAAGGGAAACGGACGAAGATGAAAGGTAAAGAGCCGACCGACCCATTAAGGAAAAACCCTTTCTTTACGCACGCCGCACGCCGACCAACCCATTAAGGAGAAACCCTTTCTTTACGCACGCCGTCAGGGACCCTCCCGCCACCGCGGTGACAATCTTGGGTAGCCCGACACACGTCGAGAACTGAACAGCACGTGATAAGAACCGTATGTGGACGTACACGGACAGTTGGTTTCGTTCTCAGTGTTGACAGTGGTTGTTCCTCTTTTTTACTTTCTTTCTTTTTCTTTTTTTTTCGTATTTTTCTTCCCCCTTTTTTGTTTTTTGTTTTCTTTCTTTCCTTTTTTTAGTTCCCTCTCATTCTCGCAAACATCTTTCAAGGCGAGAGGAACGCGGCAGCAACGAAGTTTGGAAGTTCATGTCAGTATAACTCATCCCCTGATGAAGGGAGGACCCCTTCCGAAACTGTTGGGAAATAAATATGTTTATCCTTGTTGACAACGCTCCCGTTGTGCCATATCCCATATATATATATATATATATATATATATATATATATATATATATATAGATATTGAAAGACACAGAAAGACTTCACCAGGCAGGACCAGCAGGAGGGTTTATTCCATGATGATTGCCTCGGCTCAAAACAGCAATGAACGAGCCCAATCGAGATGATTGGTTAAGTACAAGTGAGAACGTTGAAGTACGATAAACGTGTTTAATTATATATATATATATATATATATATATATATATATATATAAACATATAACTCGGCACTGTTTCAAGGGCCCATTCCTTGAAGCAGTGCGGCCGCGCGCCAACGAACACCTTTTTTTTTTCTCCCTTTTTCCGCGGCCTGCGCACCGGGGAACCTTCGTGGTAAGAAAATTTTTTCCTCCCTTAAAACAAAACCTATTCTTCTGAAACTTTCTGCTTATCTTAGTGATGTAATCTACTATGCAACAATACAAGAGCCAAGTTTTTAATTTGGCCACTACATTGCAAAAATTGAGCTGCAATATGGGTGAAAATGCTGTTTTTTTCAACTTTACCACAATATTTGGGCAATATTTTTGCTTCATTTGGTTTCTAGGTATTTTATTCATTGAGTATAGGAGTATATAAAGCAGATTTTATAAAAATATTGCTGGCGAAAAATTTGTGCTTTTTATAGAATATGGTAAACATGCAACATATTGCAGTTTTTCACTCAAGCGATAAATAAAGAAAATTAAAACTCATATGAATAAACTGTCAGAGTCATGAAAGTGTAGCACCTTGAGATCAATGCAAAAATTGTTTCGTATTAAGCACTCGAACCAATATTATTATATAAATTATTTGACGTGACAGAGTTTCACTTGGGTGCCCAAAGTTTGAAGTGCCCTTTAGGCGATACGAAAGCTTTTTGCAAAATATAACGCCTCAATAACTACTTCTCGTATTCACATATACCTGCACAATTTTTTTCAGCACGATCAGAGATGGCCAATATATATATATATATATACACTGTATATACTTGCATAATAATCGCACTTTTTTTTTTTTTCAAAAAAATTGACTCCAACTTCGGGATGCGATCATTACGCGGGGTAAATTTTCCATGAAAAAATGTTCCAAGCACCGAAAACGCAAAAAAGTCGCTAACCAGAATTCTTACGATAGCTATCATGAACATAACCAAAAATAAAGTAAGTTAAGGCTTATCTTTGTAATAAAGAGCACGCATTACGCAGGACCTACATGCATGGCACACTGCACTTTTATTTTTTACCTCTCTGACCCCCTAACATTCATTCAGACGCCGAAGCGTCACTTGCGTCAATGTCGGGACCGGCAGTGTCTTTGTCCCACAGAGGACCATCTTCCGTTCTGTTGAGTACGTTGGAAATGCCAGTGACAGTCCATTCCGCCGCATGAAGCGTGTCGTCCAGCCGGAACTGGCGCGGAAGTCCTTTGTGGCTATTCCTAGTCTCCGGGAAACTGTGCGCGCCTGCCTCCGTATCATGTCTAACAACACTGCACAACCGTCCTTGCACATGTCCTTCACGTATTCGAAGACGGCCTTTTTAATGTCAGCGAACTTGCCAGATTTAGATCCGCGGAAAGCCCGTCGCATGCTGTTAGTAGCCATGAGCTTGTCGGGCTGTTTTTTCCAATATTGGATCCGGATTTCGTCGATGCCGGAATGTCTGCCGGCTGCACGGTTGCTGTGCTCTAGCGCGTAGTCAAGCGCCTTCAGCTTGAACACGGCAGTAAAGCTCGCATCTCGCCCCATGGTGAAACGGTGCTTCAACCGACGATCACAAAGCACAAAAACAAATGTGGTCTCAGGAAAAAAAAAACATTGCTGCGGGATGAACACAGGTCGACCAACAGGCGGTCGCCGCTGTAACAGTGCCGGATGTCAAAACAAACATGGCGGCTGACTGAGCAAAGTGACCGCATTTTTTTCTTCTTTTGGTCAGTTATGGAGTTTGTGAGTACGTCACGCGCGTGAAAACAGTTTCTTCTATCTAAAGAAGGAATGCTTTCATTAAATCAGTAAGTTTACGGCATTACCACAGTTTCGAAGAGTTATTAATGCAACATTCGACAGATAATAAAGACGATGATCATCGGCTAGACTTGGCACACGACATATTGATGCGGCAAGTTCGGAGTGCGGTCATTACAAGGGGGGAAAAAATGAATTTAGTAGACAAAATTTAGGGGTGTGATCATTACGCAAGTAAACACGATGTGTGTGTGTGTGTGTACACACACACACACACACACACACACACACACACGCACGCACGCACGCACGCACGCACGCACGCACGCACGCGCACACACACACACACACACACACACACACACACACACACACACACACACACACACACACACACACACACACACACACTAAGAAGAAAAAAAATGGGTGAAAAAATAACTTGCCATGAGCAGTTATTTGTATCCTGCTCACGGCAAGTTATTTTTTCACCCACTATTCTGCCTTCTTATTTACATTACATTGGCTCTAATAACTTCCCCTATACATTCCTTGGCATTATTTTCTGTTAGATCCCATTAATATGGTGTCAAAACATGAAAAAACGAGCCCTTATATGTATACACTCCTTTCTCTCTCTCTCTCTCTCTCTCTCTCTCTCTCTCTCTCTATATATAGATATATATATATATATATATATATATATATATATATATATATATATATATATATATATATATATATATATATATATATTCCTGATGAAGGTCAGACTCTGGCTGAAACGTCGAAATAAACCATGTTGTGACTGCTCACGGATGATCTACTTGACTACTTGAAACGCCACGGCCACTCCGCCACCATGCCTGCCTAGATATATATATATTCACACATACATACATGATCATGTATGCAACAAAGGGGTTGAACCCTTTTATAACAAATTCACAGATACACCTCTGATCTTTAGTGTGGAGCACTTCAGACACCCGCCTTGTCCATCATCTAATATTTCTTGGTCACACTGTTTTCACTACAGGCCTAAAACAAGGCTCACATTGCTTGAAACAAGTGTAAAACAAATTAATAAAATCTAAAAATAATATAAACTACAGATATGACAAAAAAATTAATCTCAGTTGTTTACCTAAAATTGTGAGAAAGACTTCTGAAGCACCTGGCTGTTACCTGCACCATGCAAGATAGTACCACCACCACCACCACCTCGGAAGGCATGTGATTGTCAAGCAAATCACTGAATTGTCGGTGCTACATACTTTCCCAGGTTTCATGGTAATTAAGTTGCATTAAGTGGGGAATCTTGAAATTCACCAGGGCCTACACAAAAGTTACATTCATCACTTAGCTAGAGATTTAGAACTATACTAAGATCTACACAAGAATTATATTAGTGCTGTATTAACAGCAAAATTTTAGTGTGCTTTCTTTTTTGTATATACTATGTGTCTTGTACTGCTAGCAGCTACTAATTGCAGTGAAACAACTATCTTGTAAGCCATATTTTACATAAGTTTGGGACACTCATGCAAAATGTGTCTCTTTAGGGGTAGACTGGAACCTGAAATGAAAAATAAGGCACCCCATGAATTGGAAGGAACTGGTGAAGAGCCTTATCAGGTGCCGGCTGAAGCACAACCAGCAGTTGCTGCTTATGGGGATGTTTCAGACGACCTTTTCTCATTTGATGGCTGGGATGAGAATGTGGTGATCTCGTATGAAGAGTTTCAAATGGTGAGCTTACTAGTGTGCTGAAAGAGTGCTTCATTTATTACTTTCTTTCTATTCGTATTGCTTGGAAAAATAATTTATTTCAATTATTTTCTGCAATACTCATCTCACTGCCCTCGATGTTGGGCACGGTCGTTTTCATAGATTTCATGATTCTCTTCTTTTAATAGTGAACCTTAATGCTCTTACTTTGATGTATCAATTTTGTGTGATTGGAAAACTTATGGAGCTCACACAGTAACAGCCACCCTTGAGTAAGTTTGATACAACTGAAACTTGCAAACAATGCTGATATGTTCTACATTAGCACATGGGGAAAATAAGTATTCGATGTTTACTTTTTTTTTACCAAGGTCGTACTTTCTGGCCTATTAAGTTTCGTGTTTTTACAAGTGAATGCGAGGCCACTCTTAAGCTTAGGGCAAAAAATAAATATTTGCTACTTTATACTCAACACAGATATTGGGTGTCAGTGATACAATCATGTTTGATGGGAATTTTGAGCCAATAAGAATTAAGAAAACAAGATATGACCCAAATCCATTAAAAGCAATGTGTTTATGTGCGTGTTTTTGTTCTATGATCCTGGTTAAGACCTACGCACTCAAAAAGCCGTTACCGCAGCATGCATTAAGTGCCCGCAACATTGGTGCTGAAACAGATGTATAGCTCATTCATATTAGTGGGTGTCCTCACCAACGTTATTGAAAAGGGTGTGTCCTATAAGCTATCAACAAAATGTCGTCCAACCATCACAGCACTCACTTTGGCACTGCGATTGTATAATTGTGGTTTTTTATAGATTGCACTAGTTTGAGACAATACAAATATTTTAATAGATTTTGAGAAATTCCATAACTGTATTGCCAAGCATCTGCTGTCATAGCTGTATGCATGAAATGGTTTGTTCAAACTGTGAATGATGGGGCAGGCGATGTGCTTATGTGCTTAATGGGGTGGACATGTTTTGTCGTACAGCAGTCCAGCACATGCCAGTGTGGTTGGAAGGCTAACATGTTCACGAGGTGTTATGCATGATGTGGTATAACCATGACACATTCTCTGCAGCAGTATCGCCTTTGTGAATGTAAAGGTTTTAAGGTCTTGTGGAGCTGCTGCGATTGTTCTCTAGCCTGCAATCAAATGCACTTCCTGTGCATGCCAGTTTATACAGATTTAATGTTAGCGTCCTATGTTTACAGCTCATTGATGACCTTCATGTTGAAAATATTAAGTTTAATTTCTTCATTTGCATCCATTTTCGGAAAAAGTTTATTTTATAAAGCACAATAAAAGCTCTGCCAGACTATTCAGCCTGGTTTTCTGAACCTGCTGGAAATATTAGTCATTCCAAGATTATTGTTGTCTACTTATTGTTATAATGGGAGCAAAAGCACCAGTTGCAGCAACAAACGAGTGACGTGAATAAACACCACTAAAGACCCAGTTGCAGCAACAAAAGAGTGTCGGGAATAAACACCACTGTTTGTCAGTGGTGCTGGTCATTCAATGCCGTTCTTCTACATTAAATGATCCAGGATGACTCTTCAGAGCGTTTATGCCAAAATACATTTACGAGCTTCTTAAATAAATCTTGAGTAATAAAATAATTTTTAGTATTGTCACCAAATATTGCAGTTTTCTAGCTTCCACTGCGATATTTTGCAACTGCTAAGGGTGACAGGTCTGGTCCCTCGATTTATAGATTGAAAGTGAATATGAAAGTAAACGTTCTGTCTCTCAGTTATTTTCTGAATTTTAGTGAAATATTTTGTAGGTGTTAAATCATAGTATTTCAGATAATTTTACATTTATGAAACAGCAATATTTTATTTATACTGCTAAAGTATATAAACTAGATAGAATCAAATAGCTTGCATGCAAATGTACCCCAAGTTCCCTGACTGAGTCTGAACATTTCACTGGCAAATTAACTTTACTGAGATGTTTAGTACATATTTATTCACAATGTTATTGATAACATAACTTTTATTGGATTACATGAAAGTATTCACATAACGAATTCTTAAGTTTTAAACTTATTGTGACACAGACTGACTAGAGTGTGTTCAACATACAAGTTTTAAATGGGTATAAATAATTCATTCTTGTTTTACTGCGTAGAACTTTCATTTCGCACTATTGTGATTTGCGGATTTACTTTCTAACTCACCAAGTTTAGTAGGAATCTCGCTCCCCCTAAAAAGGCATATGAAATTTTGATATTTTACAGACTACATACTGTACTATAGTAATAATTGCATATTTAAAATCAGGACACAGATATGCATATACTCTGCAAGTTTTATCATAATTAATGAACAATTTTTAAACCAATGTAAAAGGGTACTTAAAGAGGCACTGACACAAATGTTTTGCACCTCTCATCATGGCTAGAAACCTCATTTCAGCGAGTATGCGATGGTTATTTATTTACAGATGTTTCTAGAGTGCTCAGTCTCAAATTCTGTTTCAAAGACGACTGAAAGATGACTAAGAAACGGGGACACAAGAAGAGGACACACGGCACAGGCGCTAACTTTCAACATAATGTTTATTACCACCGCACGCTCGCCTATATCACAAAAAAAAACAACATCACATGACATGAATGATGCGCACAAAAAATTAATTTCTTAGAAAATACAATTCTTTATCACTGAGCATAAGAGAGGGAGTGCTGACGCACTTAGACCCCAGTGAAGCGATATCCTCAGCCTCAATAATCTCTCTAGTAAGCTTGTCAAACATTCTCTTGATAACTGTGCATGCATTGAATATCGGCGCGCAGCCGCAGGATTTACAATGTATGGCCAACCAACTCCCCTGGCCGTTTTTCACATTATTACAATGTTCTCTTAATCGATCATTAAGGCAACGGCCCGTCTGTCCAATATACTCTTTATCACAAGAAAGCGGGATACGATAAACAACGCATATGATGCAGGGAACATAAACAGTTCGATGCTTCTTATTACAACCTTTGGGTTTTCCGTCACGGTCATGAAGGCCACAAAGGCTGACCAACTTTTTGGGAGCCGAAAAGACAACCCTAACTTCAGAGCGCTTAGCTAATTTCTTTAGGTTGTGCGATATCTTGTGATAGTATGGTATGACGACTAGGTGCTTCGGTTTCTCGGCATCATGACTCGCTGTACATCCTGGGTTGTGAAGCGTACGAAGCAAGCCTTCTGCAACTGAAGTTTGGACGTGCATAGGATAACCTGCTTTCAACAAACGGTCTGACTGATTATGAAAACTATTGGCGATTTCGTGCTCACAAGATTTGCTTAAAGCATGATGAAAACAATGACTGATGATGCCTCTTTTCACTAGTTTGGAGTGAGCTGATTGGTAAGGAAGGACCGGTTTGTTCATACGTGGTTGGTATGCCCAACATATGCGGTTAGGATGAAAGATGAAGAGGACATCGAGAAATTTTATGGCATTGCTCTCAGGCAGTTCGTGTGTGAGAGTCAAGGGTTTAAAACACTCAGAAAAATGTGAACTTATTTTTGCCAAACCTGCCTCGTCCCCTACCGTGTCGTTAGTTAATAAAACAAAATAGTCATCGACATACCGGAACACTTTTTTTATCTTCAAATTATCAAGATGTAGGTAAATCGATCTGTCAATTCTACTTAAAAATATGTCGCTTAAAATGGGCGCAATGCAAGACCCGATACAGATTCCGTCCTTTTGAATAAAAGGCTTGTCATCCCATGAAATGTAGGTCGTCTTGAGGTAAAATGATAAAAGTTCTAAAAACCGACTGACAGGAACACCACACTCGGTTTGAAATCTAACAGAGCCAAACAAATCTATGCACTCTTGAACCGCAGGAAGCAACTGATCATGGGGAATAGAATAATACAAATCAGTCACGTCGACTGAAAAACCATAAACATGCTCATCGACACAAGTTTTCACATAATCTATGACTTGATTAGAACTTTTTACTATGAAAGGATCATCAACATCAAGCCGGTTCAACTGTTCTTGCAAAAAAGTAGCAATCGATTTTTGCCATGTATCACATTCTGAAACAATTACCCTAAAAGGCATATTGCTCTTGTGCCGTGTGCCGTGTGTCTTCTTCTTGTGTCCCCGTTTCTTAGCGCTATTTTCAGTCGTCACAATGCACCAACAAGCCCAAATTTCGACAGTGCTGTTTCAAAGAGCACCGAGCTAGGCAGGAGCCGTTCTGGGGGCACGACAAGCACAGCTGACCATGTGACCACACAAAACTGTGATGTGGGTGCTGCGCATGAAAGTATGCGCAAGCAGGTGCTGCACTGACTGCTAGCACAACCAGCACATGCGAGGCCACTGGCACAGAGGAGGAAATTGCAGGTAGCACAAGCACAAGACACGTGCGAGCAACTAGCCAACACAAACTTGTGACGTAGGTTTGCTTAAATGGCCCCTGCTTTGATTTTGGCGTCGCGAGGGGCTCTGCATCTCACTCAATCGCGTGGCGTGCAGTTTAAAATTGATTTTAAATATGTTCTAGGCTGCTATATTTGCCCTTGATATATTGTAGATGTCATGTATGTCTCCACATAAATCTATCATGCTCATTATCTCCCCTTAGAATTTTTGTCTCAGCGCTCTTTTAAGGCAAGTTAACATTGCCCTGATGCCAAGAGATTTTCACACAGGTTTGATCCTGTCATGCATCAACTCTAAGTTGAAGTTTAATCAAGAAATAAGCAGTGTCTAGATTATGCCTAAGTAAAATACAAATTGATTATTTTTGTTTCAGTTTGAACAAGAGAACAAGAAGCTCTATGAGGAGTTGAATTCACTCTCCGATGAAGTCAAGTGAGCCAACAGCAAAGTGTTTGTGAGCCATTTGTCTCACGCATTTTTATTTATCCTTTAGGAGCATTGAGGGAAGTGTTATGCAGATTTCACAGCTGCAAAAGGTGTTCACAGAAAAAGTGTTGGAACAGGTAAGCCATCTTTTTTTTGTGATTGGTTTAGAATACTCTTAAAACTGATTTTTTCATGAGCCGACAATGCTGCTAAAGCAGCTGTTTGTGCGATGTAGCATTTACAGGCAACCCAGACTTGCGAGTCGAACCTGTGCTTAGCTTGCTATCAAACATGGCTCTTTATTCTTTTTTTTTATGCTATTGTGACCTTGTCATCAGCAGCACTCTAGCTGATAGAAAGCTGACCTGCTAATACCAGTCACACTGAATGTTATCAGTAGAGTTCACATCAATAACACAAGCATCAGAAATAAAATTTGATGCAACAGGTGTGTCAAGGAAAGAAAAAGACAGTGCCGCGCTTTGTAACAAGTTAAGTGTGCACTTGACTTGCGCATGTTTTTTGGCAACGCTGCGTGACGGGAACAGACACTTTAGCAGCAATGTTAAGGGTGCTCTGGCAGCGGTTAGCGAAAACTCTTGAGCATATGGGGAGCAGTGGTGAAGCGTACCCCTGTGGGTCACACTCTGGTTCCCTCACCACCTGAACTTAAGTTGTGTAAATCGTGCTATCAGCCATGTACTCACTCCACTACTCACATCACAGTTGCCAGGTTAGTAACTACCCATAAAAGCAGACTAAAAATTTTAAACTTTGGTGTACAAAATTTTGAGAAACCGAGCTACGTAAGTTATCAAGAAACATTAGCACTTTTTTTTTCTCTTTTTTTACTGTTCATTGTGGTTATACTTTCTTTCAAGTAGCCATCGAATAGGTGGCAGTGTTCTTTTAGTCACAAAAAGAAAACGTATAGATTCGATGGAGGAAAATTCTTGGAACGAAAAGCTTTGTAATAAAACTGTAGTCGTATAAGTTGAACTCATTGAAATGAACTTATTGGAAATTTTGCTTTTGTTTTCAGTTTATCTGCGACAACCTTCTTTTTCACCTTCTTGTTGGAGGCGATTTTATTAAAGTGAGGACAGTTTCTGCGAACTTTGTGAAGGTGCTGACACTCCTTGTAAAGTTGTTTGCACCGCGTGATGCACATGTTTTGTGCAGAAGCCGTATTTTAAGGTCACAACTATTGAGCGGTAGGTGGCGTTGTGCTTGTAAGCGGTTATCGCCACCACCATCGTCATCATGAGGTCCGTTCAATTCGCCTTGCACTGTGTGAATTAGTTCTTGGCAGTTCAGATAGCAGTGCAGTCATAGCTGAACTCATGCAGCACAAGTTCAGCGAGTGCACGCGTAGCGCGGCACTAGCTCCACATTGAAACGAACGCTGAAGTGCACCTTGTGCCGTGTTTCTCACTTGTTCACTGTGTGCCTGCGTGTGTTTGAACGCCGTAGTGTGCAAGCTAGCCAATTTCATCAAAAAAAGAAGCCATGGATTCCGTCGCAACAAGTGCAGTCATTGTGAAAAATATTATAGAACTGATAAGAGCTCGACAATACATCGTCGCAGTTGTTACGCTCGTATTGACTAGGTTGCAATGCAACAGAATGTCAAGGTACTGCGAAGAAGTCACGAGTCAGTACCTTAATTTTTTCCTCACGTGACAATAGGACGACCAATGGTACACTGCTGAAAAAGTTAACGTGCTTGGTGGATTTGTGCTACTTAGGTGGACAGCACAGTATACGTGCTCCTTGGCCGACCGCTGTCGACCGTACACAGCAGCGGATTTTCTCAACAGTGGGAGTGCGGAAGTGGTAGGGTGCAGTTAGACATGAGCAGGAATGCAGCAAATCTGGTTTACTAGCAAAAAGCGATGACATGGGGCGTAAAAACACCTTATGATACATATGCAGCCGACATGTAGATATCAAAGCCGACGGAGTCACCAAACTCCCATTTACTACAACACAATTCACGTCTTTATTCAGTATCGACGTTAACCATTCGAGAACGCCTCTTACGGATGCACATAATTCGTCT
Organism: Rhipicephalus annulatus; assembly: GCA_013436015.1. NCBI lineage: Eukaryota > Metazoa > Arthropoda > Arachnida > Ixodida > Ixodidae > Rhipicephalus > Rhipicephalus annulatus. Next base: position 764,966 of record WOVY01014538.1, on the reverse strand, counting down.
GCTACGATAGTTACAACAGCACCACTGCTTGTACTCGAGTTGCGCTACCTCCAAACTGAGTGCGGGGTTTTGTATGAAGTGGCCGTGCACGACGCCTGCACTTTTTAAAATGAATGGCCCAGTTCAGAGAGCGCCACCTTGCAAAAACGAACAATCGAGTGCGGCACTACGTGAACCAGTTCAGGCAGTGCAGGTAAATCGAATGGACCTATGACTATAAAACGTTAGCGCCGGCTAGTATGCCTGGCAGGAACCCTTGGTAGTGGCACTGATGTAATCTGGGTTCTGCCCAGAGGACCGGAGCCAGCCAGAGTCTCAGGGAGATGTCGAGGAGAGAAGCCAGGAGCTGTTAACAGTAACTTTTAATTACATTATATACAGGTAGCGTGTTATTACATGATGAGAGCAGCATCATGGAAGCTCTAGACGGAAGCATGATGGGAGCTTCTGCGAGCTTGTGAGAGCTTGTCGGGAGTGCCTCGGCGCTCGCGTTTTATGTCCTGGCCTTCCCAGGGTTCCCTGTAGGAAAAAACAATGGAGGCCAAGACAGTCCAATGAAAATTATCATCTTCACCTCCACCCCTAAAAGGGGAAAATGTAACGCCACCTCCTTCCCAACCCACGAAAGGGGGAAGAGGCACGCCCAGTTTAGCACATGGCGAGGGAGAAAACACTGCACACTGCGCACGCCACAGCACAGCACGAAGATGTTGAGTGTTACGTGGAAGTCACTTTCGTAGTCTGTTGCAGTGATGAATATGCGGCACCAGGCAGATCACAAATTGTGGAGACAGCAGCATCAAGGCGCTACGGAGAATAAGGGAAATGCATCCGCAGACGGTTCTCAGACGCTGGGCCCTTTACCCGGGGCACCTTGACGACAAAGCAAGTCGCCTTGACAGCCAAGAACTCTTCCTAATCCGTCAGTTGGTCAGGCATGTCCGAAGGGTTTTACGAGGGGTGCCGATGACCTGGGATAACTAGAGGAACGATTTCTCTGTTGTCGCTGCTCTTGGTGCATCTCTGGGAACAGTGACTTGGAAGAAATCAGGGTAGGCTCAGCCACCAGGTCTCACGCGACAAAGCGGCGTCAAGCCAGGCAGGCCAATTATAACAGCCCGTCAACCGCCACAGGAGATCTCGAAGGGGTTGCAGCATGTTACGAAAGACGGCGACGCCAACACGGTCCCGAAGGCGCCACTGCTTCGAACTCCACAGGGAAGGTCACCAGCCGTTTGGTAGCGTAGGTTTCTCAGCTTGCGACTGCTTTTGCGCAGAGCTGATAGACGAGCGGACGAGACGACGGTGAGTTAACAAGGTTTATGTACAGCAAAGAAATAGAGGCGTTACAAATTCGGCACTGGGGCCGACAGTTTAGAGACTCGAAGAGCCGAACTTTCTTCTCTGACACATGAGTCAACTGCTCGCGACATGCCGCAGGCCTTTTTTTTATATGCACTGGGTGGATTCTTTGAGTAACCAAATGTCCAACCAGAAGCGCCGCTGGTCATGAGGTCAGAATCCTCTAATGGGGTCGCCGCTGGGCGGCGTCATTCTCATTAAATCCTGAGCCGCTGCACATGGCTGCACCCAAGGACGAGTGACGCCACCACGCATTGGGTAAGACTCGCCAGACTGGAAGGCGCCTATTGCTGCAACGGGCTCATGGCCTGAGATGGCTTGCTGTGCGTGCGCGACAGATCGGCGTCGCCACGTTATGACGCTGTTGAGTTGTTCGCGTCAGGCGGGCTCGCGTTCTGGCCTTGACACAGATTGCCTTTTTCAGAGGCATGGACGTTCGGTGTGGACTTTCAGGCATAACAGCACTCCCGTCGCCAGACAATGCGCCGGAAAGGGGAGCTGCTTCCACGTGGCTCGGATGTCAGGCACGCTCGTTCGCCAGGTCCCTCCAGGTTCGCCTCCAGGGCCATGGGGAGAATGCAGCTCCAGACTCCGTTCCGGGAACACATCCCATTCTTGAGTACGGATCCCAGCTCCACTGGCTTGTCGCCACAACTTGTCGGCCAGCTTCGCTCGTCTCTTCTGACGATTTTTGGTCTCAGCTATTGTCGATGGTTCTGCAACTTGTCAAGAACGGTTCGACAACAGACAACACACGACACAAGCAGGTGCCCTCGGTCACCCGACAGAACACCAGACAAAGTATAGTACAACATATACCTAGCTACGTGTCTATCGGAATTTCGTTCCCTCTACATCAAAAGGCACATGTGGGGCACAAGACTCTTAAAATGAGAACTCACATTTTTACACGTACAACAAGGTAACGAAATAGAATACAACATAAAGTTGGCTCCTTGAGCTCACTCTGGTCGAGAGCGCTCAGATAAGGCCGTTATGAGGACAAAATTTTGCCCCGAATCGCCAGCCAGAAACCGAAAGGTAGAGAAGGTACTAACTAAACACATGGCTCAATGCGTCTGCATTAGCGTTTAGCTTTTCTTTTTTGTAGCGAACGTCAAAGTTGTGCTGTTGGAGTATCATGCTCCACCTCAGTAACCGGCCACTTTTAGGCGACATGTTATTTAACCAGGTTAGAGGACAGTGGTCCGTTTTGACCACAAACCTCGAACCGAAGACATAACAAGCTAGCTTTTGAACAGCCCACACGAGGCAAGCGCATTCCTTTTCAGAGGTACTGTATGCCCCTTCCCTGTCGCTGAGTTTTCGACTTAAATATAAAACTGGCCTTTCGTTACCAGCACTGTCTTCCTGGCACAATATAGCTCCCATGCCGCGATCACTCGCGTCGCATTCAGTCACAAATCTCTTAGAGAAATCGGGTGCCATGAGAACGGGCTTTTCGCTTAGGGCCTATTTTAGCTGGCGAAACGCATTCTCTTTTTCTGAGTCCCATACTACTTTAACCGGCTCGGTGTTTCAAAGTGCGTCAGTTAGAGGGCTGGCAATGCTAGAGTAGTTTTGCATGTAATGCTGATAGTATCCAGCCATGCCCAAGAATGCCCTTATCTCTGATTTTGTGGTTTGTCCTGGATTGGTCACGACGGTGGCTACCTTAATTTCTGAAGGTCTACGCCGGCCACGCCCCACAACGTGTCCCAGGTAAGGCACCTCGTCGCACCCTAGGTGACATTTAGTAGGTTTCACGGTAAGACCAGCTTCTTTCAACCTGTTCAGCACAACGCGTGAATGCTCGGCATGTTCTTCCCAGTTGTTTGAGAAGATGGCGACATCGTCAAGATACGGCAGAGCGAACTCGGAGAGGCCTTTAAGAACGCGGTCCATTAAGCCTAAAAAAACAAAAGGGCGCATTTTTCAATCCAAAGCTCAGCTTAAGTGGACAATACCTTCCAAATGAAGAAACAAATGCGGCGTAGCGGCTAGCACGCTCCGTAAGGGGGACTTGCCAATACCCTCGCACGAGGTCTAACGTGGAAATATAGCTAGACTGTGACACAGTTTGTACCCTCCCCTCTAGGTTAGGTATCAAGTAAGTTTAGTCTCGAGTTATGGCGTTAAGATGCCGATAATCGATGCATGGCCTCGGATCTTTTCCTGGCACTTGAACCAATATTAGAGGGGATGTATAGTCACTCTCGCCCGGTACTATGACTCCCAACTCCAGCATTTTATCGATATCCTCTTTCATGATCTGCTTTTGCACAGGGGAACAACGATATGGCTTGCTACAGATTGGCTCCTCACAAGTTAGCTTGATATCATGTTCGATCACCGTCGTGTTTCCGGGACGCTCCAAAAACACGTCTTCAATCTTGGAAACAATCCTTCTCAGGTCTTCCTTCTGGACTTCACTTAACCTAGGTTCTATGTTCAACTGCTCCAAGATTACCTCCGATCCCCTTTCGATTACATCACTAGAACTCAAAATTTCTGCTCCCTCTTCCTCTGAAGCATTCAACAGCAGATTCACGACTGTTTGACGTTGAACGTATGGTTTCATCAAGTTACTGTGGTAATTTTGGTCGGCTGCCTTCCTAATTTCACTTCATAATTGGTATCAGAAAGCTTCGATATTGCTTTGGCGGGCCCTTCCCAATGAACCTCAAGCTTGTTCTTTTTGGACGGCCATAGCAGCATTACCTGACTTCCTACTTCAAAAGCGCGCTTCTTCGCCGATTTGTCGTAGTACTCCTTCGACAACACTTGTGCAGCCTTCATGTGGCTTTCCACTAGATCTTTCGTTTTTCCAAGCCTCTGAAAGGTCTAGAACATACGCAATTACATCAGGGTCCTCATCAAATCCCTCCCAGGACTAGCGTAGCATTCTCAATATTGTTCTCAAACTCCTGCCATACACAAGCTCTGCAGGGCTGAAACCAGTGCTGTCATGAGGAGCTGATCTCAAAGCGAACATAGCGGGTGGAATACACGGTTCCCAGTTGCATTTGTGCTCGTGGCAATGAGCTCTCAGTATCCGTTTCAGAACGGAATGCATACGCTCTACCGGATATAATAATTATTGCGGGTGATGGATCGAGCTGTGCACTACTTCTATTCCACATGTATCCATAAAGGTAGAAGTAAGGCAGCTGGTGAAGACACTATCATTGTCGCATTGGATTTGAGAAGGAAATCCGACGTGTGCAAATATAGATAGCAGTGCATCCACGACATGAGGGGAATTGAGCTCCTTAAGTGGTATTGTTTCCGGAAATTTTGTGGCTACACAGAGAGCCGTCAGGATGTACCGACAACTTTGCCTTGACTCTGGCAATGGCCCGACGATATCAATTACTAGGCGTCGAAAAGGTTCTGTGATAATTCGCACAAGCTTCATGGGTGCCTTCCACTTGTTCGTGGATTTCCCCGCTCTCCGACAAGTGTCACATGAGCGTACAAAGTCTTCGATATCCTTCCAGCATTTTGGCCAATAAAACTCAAGTGAAACTCTAGCCTTGGTCTATTTTCTGCCGAGATGCCCTGCCCATGCGTTTTCATGCGCTAGTTCCAATAGTTGGCGACGATACTTTTGTGGCAAAAAAAGCTGCTCATACTTGCGACCTTGTGCATTTGCGTAGCTCCGATACAGGAGCCCTGCTTTCTCAAAAAAAAGAAACATTCTTTTTCTTTTTTCCCAAGTTTACGCTTTCCATTAGCACTTTAATCGAGAGGTCCTCACACTGCTCTCGAATGAGCGTTTCTTGATCAACCCTCGACAGCTCACTCCAACTTTCCGCTACAGGCGAGAGCATGGCACCCCTCTCGCTCTGACTCAATGGCGCCATGTCGTCTCCTCCTGCTACGGAAACCGCGCCAGTCGCTTCGGCGACGGGCCGCTCGAGTGACTGCTCACATGACTTGCACAGAGAATTTCCTCTCAGAGGTTTCGTCGACTCGCCGCCAAGGTCACTTGATGCTTCACTACATTGAACAAGATCAAGCTCCTGCGAAAGCTTCCGCGCTTGCGATTGCATGAGGGCCATGTACGCTAAGTTGGAGAAGAGCGATTTACTCTGCTCTTTGAGAAGCTCCTCTGAGTTGTTAGAGAAAAAATAAAAAAAACGATCGTGAAGCATGGCAGACACAGCCGCTTCGGCGCGAAGCTTACCGAACGGGCCTTCAATGACAACCGTAGCGATTGGTAAGCAAGCACTCTGCTCCTCGGCGACTTGCCTGATTTACGCGCATTCTCCTGTAAAGTCATCCGGAGACACCAATAAAGGATGGACAATGTCTGTGGTTGCCACTGAGTCTCGAAGTTCCTGACACGTTTTTCCATTCAAACTAATTTCTTGGAGATAGGGCTCTAACAACCGCATGTTCTTTTCCGATTCTCGGATTGTTGCAAAAGCAAACTTTTGCTTACAGTTTATCGCGATGTGCCCTTCCTTTTTGCAGTTGTAGCAGATTAGTGGCTTCTGTGATTCAAATGCCCGTGCGGTATCAGTGCGTTGTTTAGGAACTGCACTCGATTTCTCCGCTTCTCTTTGCCCTTCCCCTACAGTGTCCTTCGTAAGAGACGGGTCCTTCTTGAAATTACAGTGCGGAGCGGGTTTTCGTTGATCAATTTTTTTAAAAGCCCTCTTTCTTTTCATCTTTTTTAACGCGCACTGCCCTGCTATGAAACTTTTGGTCAGTATAATACTCCTCAGCTAACTCTGCTGCCTTGTTTAGCTGTACTTCACCAAGTTTGTCCTGCAGCCAAAACTTGACATCCTCCTCGATGCAGCGGTAGAATTGCTCCAATGCAATGCATTCTACTACTTTATTGCGATCGTCATAAACACCTTCGCCCCTGAGCCATTCAATTAAATCGGCTTTAAGACGAAACGCGAAGTCAACGTGTAACTCATTCCTCTTTTTAGCATACCGGAACCTTTGCCTGAAAGCCTCGGGTGACAACTTATAACGTCTCAAGAGCACCCCCTAACCTCGTCATAGCTCTCAAACGCTTCCCTCGACAAGCAAGTTATCGCATTGGACACTTCGCCGGGAAGAAGAGCTAACAGGTTCTGCGCCCAAAGAGACCGCTGCAAAGAATTTCGCTCACAGACGTGTTCAAACTTGACGAGATACTTCGCCATGTCCTCGCCTACTACAAACGGTGGCAGTTGGTCGCGAATTCTCTGACCGCTGACCTGAACTGTCGCAAAAGCTATGCTAGGCCCCTGCGAACACTGTAGGATTGCCAATTTTATTCGTTTCAACTCAAGGCGCTCCTGTCTCTCGGCCTCCTCACGACGTTCTTGCCTTTCAGCTTCTTCATGTTCGTGAACTTCTCGCCTTTCAGCTTCTTTACGTTCGTGAACTTCTCGCCTTTCAGCCTCCTCGCGGCGTGCTTTGATATCCATCCAGGCCTCATCGACTTCCTCAGGTGACACTCCCTCATTCTTCATGATCTTAAGGATCGCTTGCTTTCGTTTTGCACGGCCCAAGGTTATGCCGAGTTCCTCACAAATTTCGATGAGTTCCTTCACTTTAATGTTCTCCATCGTTCACACTAACCTCTTGCTGTTTGCCCCTGTTAAGGATCTACTTGCTGTACCCACTTTAAGCAATTTTTAACACTCTCGTGTTTACCCCCTCTGCATTAACTTTGGTTTCAAAGCACTTCGACTTTGCTTGAAACGATCAAAACTCACTCTAATGCTTCACACAGCCCTTCTCTAAACTACTATAACCTGAGCTAGAGTAGTCTGGTGAACTGAGGAAAAAACATCAGGCACTCACCGCATCAATGTCGCTGACGCCGGCCGATCCCGCAGCTGCCAACCACTGTTACGAAAGACGGCGACGCCAACACGGTCCCGAAGGCGCCAGTGCTTCGAATTTCGCCGGGAAGGTCACCAGCCGTTTGGTAGAGTAGGTTTCTCAGCTCGCGACTGCTTCTGCGCAGAGCTGATAGATGAGCGGACGAGATGACGGTGAGTTAACAAGGTTTATGTACAGCAAAGAAATAGAGGTGTTACAAATTCGGCACTGTGGCCGACAGTTTAGAGACTCAAAGAGCCGAGCTCTCTTCTCTGACACATGAGTCAACTGCTCACGACACACCGCGGGGCTTTTTTTATATACACCGGGTGGATCCTTTGAGTAACGACATGTCCAACCAGAAGCGCCGCTGGTCGTGAGGTCAGAATCCTCCTATGGGGTCGCCGCTGGGCCGCGTAATTCTAATCAAATCCGGAGCCGCTGCTCGTGGCTGCCTCCAAGGACGAGTGACGCCACCACGCATTGCGTAAGACTCGCCAGACTGAGAGGCGCCTATTGCTGAAACGGGCTCGTGGCCTGAGGTGGCTTGCTGTCCGTGCGCGAAAAATCGGCGCCGCCGCGTGATGACGCCGTTGAGTTGTTCGCGTCAGGCGGGCTCGCGTGCTGGCCTTGACATAGATTGCCTTTTTCAGAGGCATGGATGTTCGGTGTGGACTCGCAGGCATAACAAGCACCAAAGCACTCCGCAGAGACCGTAGATCTGCTCCTTTGTAGACGTTGATATAGTCTATACCAATGTCTGGACCTGAGCCATGGCTAGCAAATGCCAGAAACGAACCATGCAAGACCCGAGGTACAACAAACAGAGAGCACTCAACTGACCTCGAAAAATGCCAGGTTACAGTTCTGGTAAAACTCTCTAGAAATTTACAATAGGTGCGCTCACTCGTCAAAATCAAGAATCAGATCACGAAGCCATAACAAACTCAGACCTACTACGTGGAAAGGAAATCAACAGCCTGACGTTTTGTATCATTCCCCAGAGAGATGCACAGCTTTTAAGGCACACAGTGGCTACGGGCAATATAAAAATGAAAGGAAGTAATTAATCAAAAATGCTTCTCACGGCATAAGTAAATCCCAAAAGCAAACTTGCGCGTATAATATAAAACAAACAGAGAAACAAAAACCTACGCTACAGTGCAAAAACAGAAGGTTTAAACAGAGGCTTTTATTCAGCCTTCTTCTCTGTATAACTCAGCGCAAAAGCCCTCTTTTTGAGCACAAGTATTTTCTAAATGTAATCAAATCAATAAATCTCGCAATGTCTGCTGTTAAGATGAGGAGAAAAATAAAACTTTTCAAAATCGATATACTCCTTGCTCATCAGCAGACATGAAAACATTAAAAGTAAAACAATTCAAAAGTGGTTACGAAAGAAATCCTTGGCATCCCTAAATTGTCCGAAACATTAACGGGAACCATTTGAGACGGGCTCTCAGGGGACGCGCATACGACAGCTGTCGATAGGCCAGATCGCGACGGAGGGGCATATAGCCAGCCGGTCTGAAACTACCGAAGCACTGAGTGGCGGCGACCTTTGTTCCGCGGCCCCCCTTTGTTCCTTGTTCGCCACCCGGTCAAGCGGTTACCCTTTGCCGTGAAGGGAGATGGATTTCGTCAGTCCCAAGAATGCGCCTCGTTGTTCTGCTCAGCTGTTTATTCTGCGCTGAAGGCAATGAGACCAGGTGGCCACTTGGACGTCTGAGTTTCTTCGCCTTTGTGACACCCTTCACAATCAATCTCGATTTCAGGGGGGCCGTCAACTTTTGATTTCCAGCCCGCTTTCACGGGATTTCTGGCCTCCGCTTGAGGCAACTTCGACCCTTCGCGTTCTCTTTTCGTTTTCGCCAGCGCCTTCTTTCGGGGCAGCACGGAATGCTCACCAACTCTGCAATAATACTCGGAAGTACATTGCGCAAAACTCCAGGCGAGTCAACTAGCTTATCCTCGGCATTATTTTTAGCTGTGTGCACTTTCAAAAAAACGCTACAATCAACACTTGCTAAACCAGCTGGTTTGCCATCAGATGTCTCTCCTTGATGAGAGTCATCACCTCGCGCTACGTTAAGTGCCTCTCCCTCTCGTGATAAGCTAAGTGCCTCATCATTGGGACTATTACAGTCTACTTCATTAGTGCTTTCTGCTTCCAGAACCTCATGAGCAGACTCACAGGCCATCAGAGGTGTCAGAGCTGTCGCCGATTCGTCACCAAAACAAAGGCCTCTCAAGAGCACATCCGGGTCATTCTGAGAGGGATAATGACCGGCCAGGTTTTGGGACACCACAGTTTCTGTTGCGAGCAGTCTGAACAGTCCCTTACTCTCAACGCAGGCTAACTGCAAGCACACAGTTTTATTTTCAACTAATTGCCGTATGCACGTGCGTTCTCCTGTGGTCACCTCATTTTTCATGGAGTAGGGATCAACATCATTGAGTGCTGTGGCTGAGTCTGGTGGTACATAACACAACATTTTATTCACAACGGACGCCTGAACATGGGGACCCAATTGTTCCAGATTATTGTCGCTGCTGTCCACAAAACAGAACATTCCTAAGCTTTCGGCAGCCGATTGCGATGTGACCTGGCTCTTTGCAATGGTGGCATACAACAGGCTTCCTAGCCTTAAATGTCTTTTGTTTCTTTCGATCTTCTGAGTGGCTCACTGTAGACGTCGACTTGGCAGGACTGCCTTTCTTTTTCACATCAAAGGGTGCTCTCTTGTTATTCGGATTATTTGAGGCCTGAAAAATTGCTAAAGCCAATCATCTTTTTTCATTTATCATGTCTTCCTCAGCCCATCGTTTGTTCTTTTAAACCTCTTCCCAGTGCTCCTCAATTTCGTCATCCTCCACCCCGCATTCCTGAATAGCCTTAATCAGCTGTGACTCTCTCTCTTCTCTCCAACCTTAATTCCCAGCTCTTCACAAAGTAGCAAAGTGTGTTTTGTTGAGAGCGATGGTATCGGTTGTTGTGATGCGTTTGAGTTTGCCGGCACATTGAGTTTTCAATATTTTTCTGCTCGCAAGTGTTTTTTTTTTATTGTTGTGGTTGGTTTTAAAGGATGTCGTTCAGTTGTTACGAGAGCCATGTGGTTTGCATGCTGGGGTGAGCAAAGCTTAGAGCACTTGGATTGTAGGCCAAGCCCGAAGCGAGTGAGTACGGAAGCCTCCTGGGTGGTCCGATTTACTGTAAGTAGTTACTTCTATCTCTTTGGACTTGGGTAGTCGGGCGCCGATGCTGTTGTGTCTTTCGGCTCGATGCCGGGGCGTCATGACACCGTCCAGGACGGTGGATGCCCATCGCTCGGTAAGGTGCTGTGTGCAGCGAGCGATAGGGCAACCTTACAGAGTGGATGTCTCCTTGCGGCTGCTTCTTCTGCACCTAGGCTTGAAGCTCGGTGGATGCCAGTTGTTGTCGAGCGACTCATTAGGCCTAAGGCTCTGCGCAGCCGCGTGTCACACAACTAGGCGAATCGTGGCGTTGAGGTTTTCACTCTGCTTCCCTCACTTTTTTTTTATCTTGCGATGCACTTGTTAGGAAAAATGACCTTTATTTTATTATAGCTGGGGGTCTCGGACGCCGCCGGTGTATTAGCTAGCAGTACTGACCATTGTACCATGTGGGCGAGGAGCCCGAAGCTTCCTTCCCTTTGCCCTACTGCATTGTTCTTTCGAGTGTTTCGAATGTTCGCGGTGGGAGTGATGAAACCCGCTGCTGGCTGTCTTCTGAACATTGTCGCCGCTGGCCAGTAATGCGTTCTTAAAGTCAGGCGATAGAGATGCCTGCAGTCCGGCGCCCTCGTGAGTGCTGTTCGCAACTGGAAGATGTGTCGGCGCGAGTGACGGTTCGTCGCGCCAATGGCAACGTTGCTGTTGCGGGGACCGGTATTGAGGTACAGTCGTCGTGCCAGACAGTGCATCAGTGTTGATCGGCGGCGGTGTCGTCGTGCACGGACATTCTTTAGGGACATGTCTTGTCATCTTTTGTTAGAGCTTGTGTAGCTGATTATTTCGTGTTTATTTTTCGGGGGAGGGGGGGTTATGATTTCAATTCAGGTTAGGGGATGGGTGGTGCTGACACCCCCTGTAAAGTTGTTCGCGCCCCGTGGTGCCTGTGTTTCGTATTGATTGGTAGGTGGCATTGTGCTTGTGAGCGGTTACCGCCACCATCATCATCATCATCATGGTTTGAAAACGTTAGCGCCAGTGGCGACGCCTGGTGGAAAGCCTTGGTGGCGGTGCGCAAGAAATAAGCTGGTCTTTTTTGGCGTGGGGCGGTAGCGTAAACTGTTGCCTCCAGCGTTGGGGCTGCCGTAGACGGCACCGCGGGCCGTCTGTGGTGGGCCCACGTGGTGAGTCAGGCGTTAGCGACACCGCCTTGTTTGTCATGTTGTTGAGTGTTGTTTAATATTGTGTAAGGCATCAATCGTGTTGATCATGATTGATGTTATAATAATTCGGCTGACGATACCGTCGATCAAATGCAGTTAAATGTATGTGTTGTTGGGTTCGTTCCGATCATGTCTACTGTGTCTTTTAGATGTGGAAGCATCTTATACTCGCGCCTTGTAGTGCGCCGTTCGCGCCGTCCGCACCGCTTCTCGAACATTCGACAGCTGACGCGAGCGCATGCGCCGTCGCCCACCATCTGTGCCGCGCGCGCTTCTCCTTCGAGAACATTCGACAGCTGACAGCGCATGCGCCGTCGCGCCGTCGCCATCTGTGCCGCGCGCGCGCTGCAAATTTCGACCTACGACCGATGCAACCCGATCCACTCACTCTTTACTTTACCGACCACAAAGCCATCGTCCTCAAAGTTCGTCGCAATAAATAAAACACCACCCTTTCGCATACGTGCCGTACGTGTTCACTCATTTAACACCCCATTTCACAACTACGTTAACCAATTTAGCCATCGACCCAAGTAAGTCCCACTTTAACACCCCGTTAACCAATTATATGCACCGCATCGTCCTCAGTGTTTCCCCGAGGGAAGCTGCGGGCAATTTTTTTTACTCCAAGAGCGTGGCACTCTCCATTTTGAGACCCCACAACTTTTCCCCCTTTAATGATTCGCAGGGCTGTAGTATTTGCAAAAAATCAAGCACAACATGTTACAGATGAAGTGTATATGTTGTACCTTTCCAATCTGAAGCTGCTTTGCATTTGCTGAATTGCTGAATTTTTGCATACTTATATAGAAGCATGCACCTATAATGCATTGGTTATTGCAATTTCAAAACAAGTCAATTTTGACAGTATGCTGGCATATTGGTTGGGCTGGGACGGGCGAGGTAAGTAACATCTCAGGACCGGGGCTGTGCATGGGAGGATAAACTCTCACAAATTCTTGGCCTGAGCCCGGCACATTGTTAAAAAAAGCTTCCAATCTTATTGCAGGTATTCTATACTTTATGATGAAGGCAGCTTATTAGCCCTACATATTAGGCTAGATTTACATGTTTGGACAAAATTCTGGCATGTGTAGACAAAATGCAGGAAAAGACTGTAATTACATTTTTTTTTGCCAGGATAGCGTTAAAGAGGTCGTTTCGCAGTAATACCGGCATTGGTGTCAGTGCAGGCATTTTTGCTTGTCAGCGATAAATCAATGTCTTGTGCATGATTCAAAAATTTGTACAAATGCAAACAAAATAAATGTAAAAAACTTACGGGCCTGAGTGAGGATCGAACCCAGGCTGTTGGCATGGCAAGCAGGTGTTCTATTATACAGCCATGTGTCTGCTTGAAGATACAGTTTATATAACTTCCTCTCTTTGGAAATGCAGGGAAAATAACTTTTATGCTATGCAAAATACAGGCGTCCTGTATATAGGTTTCACAATACATGTTATATTGCAGTAATATTGCATGGTACAAGTGTACATTGACATCCGGTGTAAGAACATGCGATTATTATAATGACTTCATGCTTTAAAGCCACACGCATGTTAATGTTGGTATATTCCCTTAAAGGAGCACTGGCATTACATTTACTCATGTCAAGATTCTTGTGTCGAGTAGCTATGGACCCCCTGGAGCGATTCGCGACTTATAACGGAACTGAGGGATGAATAACTATAACTTTTATTGATTTATATCACTAGTATCTAGCACGATTCAAAACAGCCGGCATTCCCACCATTTTTAACGCTGGGAGCGCTACCTTGCGGTCAGCTCCAGACCGCGCCACAGCTGACCACTTCACAGAAAAGAGTGACGACAGGCTCAGCTGCTCCACAAACATATCATCTGCTAGGTGCACACATTCACTCATGCCTTGTCACCTGCAGTGCTGTCGTCACCATACAAAATATCGACTAGGGTCGAATACTACAGTCTGGAGCTTGGAATCGCCACGATTTACAACGTCGCGAATCGTTTTTGCATTGATTGACCTTTTGCAGAATAGCAATTCCAAAATGAATGCTGTTTCAAGCAGCAATAAGGAGGTGCCCGAGGATGCATGCTTCCGTGTTTCTAAATTAATTATATTGGTGTGTGTGGCGTGCACAGCAATCAGGTATAAGCAAAGGGGTCAGTGAAAAAAAGGTACAGAGGAAGCGCAGCAGTGGAGAAATAAAATACGTTCTCTGCTGCCAGGTTCTTTGCACCTCTAGATGGCTCCACCTATCCGGCCTCTCACGGTGGCGACGGCAGTAGCTCGGTATTACGCGCATGCAAAGAAGTCTACGGCTGAACTAAAAAATTCACTGTTAACGATACCTACATGTTGCTTGTTCGTAATTGTATCTTTATATATGCTACTCCACTTCGATAGCTTGTGGTCGTGTTGGCGTGTAAGATATAGGTAATGAAAAGACACCCTCATTGTGCTTTTTCTGCACTTTGAACCAGATGACTGCAACTCACAACGGTTGCCGGATGCCCTGACTGACGAGCACACGTTGAATGATGCTCTTTTTTTTTTTTTTTTTCGCCGATATTCTATGGGTGGTTTGCATTTTGGTAATTTTACGAAATCATGCAAAGCGGTGCGACGAAGATCAGGCATGACGAGTGAGTCCATTTTCAGGCTTCAGCACCTGTCGGCACCAAGATAAGAACACTCGAACCCTAGATGTCACCGCTACTAGTGCATCATCACTCAGGGTGGTATGCGTGGAATGTATCACACCGAACACGTAGTACTAGTGTTGACGTCCCAGGGGCACTTCATTTTTCATCGAGCTCTCATACACTGTTTGCCATCGAAATAAAATAACTTCCACGTGGCAAACGCAATTCAAATTTGGCCAAGAGGACCTACGCACACCGAGCAATCAAATGAAGGGCACATCTCGATTTTGAAATTTGATGTCAATGCTCTTTTAAAACCATGTTGTGGGTGCATAGCAAGTTTGAAAACATTTCACCGCATACCTGCTCATAGTCTAAATGTATGCTGCCCATTACATAGAATGCAACCATATGTGGAAGCTTAACTTATGCAAGCCACTTTTAACTTTATCATTACATTGTAGTAATCTACATTTTAAACTTTTCGAGTGACATAATACAATAAAAAGTAGGCACTAGGTGGTTGAAGTACGCACTAGGAACAGGATTTGGTTATCGCGTTCAACTCTTAAAGGCAAAGCTTAAGGGACCTCCAATGTTTTTGTTGTTTTGCATTCACTCATTGAAAGTGCCCTGTTATTTTTACTTTACCAGTGCACATCCGTAGTCTTGCATTAGCAAAATCTCTCGCGTTGCTGAATGCTGCTTCATTGTGCCATGAAATTTGTCTGGCTATGCACATGAACATGTGGAAAGCTCTGTAACATGCAAGAAACTGCAAGCTGATGACATACTACTCGGTCCTTGGGCAGAAGGGACCAAATTTCCTGTCATCGTTAAGGAAGGATGCCTTCTGTGAATGGCTGGTTAGAAACATGGAGATCTTCTAGGACTTGTTGCTACCTTGCAACTTTTCTGCCCTTGTATTTTTCGGGTTCGCCACTCGTTGGCCTCATCTCGTACATGACGAGTAAGAAAAGCACAGCGTTCAGATAACTCGCAAGAAGCATCACATTTTTATCAAATTTTATTATACTAACCAGCGAGGAAGTCAATCCTGCTGTCAAACATGTTAACTACAGATTTTCCCGCTCACTTAATCCAAGTGCCAGCCTAAATAATTTGCACGTCATTGAAATAATCTGAACGCCGAGCTATTTAATCTATGTGCCAAATATTTAATCCAAGCGCCAACTCACTCAAGCCGTGTGCCATTGAGTTTAATCCAAGTGCCACCGTGTTTAATCCAATTGCCATTGACTATAATTCAGGTGCCAGTCAGTTTAATCCACGCACAAAAACCAGAATACGGGGCGTAAAAACGGCAGTGCAATTGAAATGCAGTTCCTACAGTATAAAAGACAATAGTCGGAAGGTAGAATCAATCATTATGATTTGTATTCGCCGATAGTATTCTTGAAAAAAATTACTGCCGTAGTTCGCTTAAACCATGTTTGGAGTGCTTATACTTTGCTATGTGCAAGTTTGTATAATAAGTGCTTGGCCCAGGTGAAATAAATTTAATGAAAACGAGAAAAAAATGCAAGAAAATATTACTGAATATTTTACAGTGCAATGAAATTCAGTATCCATCACTGAAGCTTATAATTGGCTTTGGTACACACTACAACATTACATGATCAGGACAGGTCATATAATGCGAACGACACACTATGTTTATTGGAGTGCCGGAACGCATACTAAGAGATTAAAAGCATGGTTGCGAGCAGTGATGGGTCAAAGACAGCTACATAATCAAGAAATTAGGAAGCCGTTGCGCGGCACGCACTGTGAAATAGAGATAAATCCAATATGTTTTTTTTTCCTGTAGTGGACATAAAACGTAAACTGATCATCCTGATGTGGCAATAGCAGTTTTATTTTACATTATTGTATGCTCTTATTTTTTTATTTAAACAAACTTAAATGTCTCCAATGATACGAACAGTACTGGTTGTTCGTATAGCTTGTCAGTTTTGTGACGTACTTGACGAATGCGATAAAACGAACACAAAGGAAACAAAATGATAATAACACGCAACTGACCTTGGGCCTAGCTTTTTTTTTTGAGTACGTGTTTTTTTTGCGTGGCATTATGCCTCTCATCGCACATTGGAAGCTTGCGGATTCAGTGCAATCACTAAATTATTTGTTCTGTCCCCCCTCTCTATCTCTGCACGCACACACACACGCACGCACACCCACACCCCCACCCACCCACCCACACACACACACACACACACACACACACACACGCGCACACGCACGCACACACACACACACACACACACACACGTGTGTGTGTGTTCTCATACATACATATACATATACAGGAAAACAAGAGTGATTACTACTAATTATTCTAGAAATGCAACATAGGCACAGGTTAGTGTATTTATTAAAATAGAACTGTCTCATAGGGCTCGGAGACGGATGTTCACAAGACATCTTCACGCAAAGCGGCAGGCATGAAAGAGAAAGTGTGCTGATCAAACGCCGCGCAGTCCACGCGCTGTATTTGTTGCATGGAGTGGCAAGCCGCATCCAGCAGCAAAGAACGCCTGTGCTCCTTCTTCGTCACGCCTAGCTAAATTACGACGTTCGCTCATGTAGGCCTTCACGTGTGACTTGAATTTCGAGAAGGCTTCTTCTATAGGGTTAAAGAAAGGACAGTACGCTGGCAGGCGCTTAATAGAGTGCATGGAGTTAGCCAAAGCCGCCTGTTCTGCTCGAGCGTGAGCAGGTGCATTATCAAAAAGGAATACAGCTTCGGTATTTGGCTCATTACGTTTTACGCGGGCCGAAACATCACTGAGGAAGTCATTAAAAACAACCCAATGAACTTTGTCCACCACAGTCCAGTGAATAGCTCCATTTGTGGACATGTATGCTCTAATGTTCAAGTTCACTCCCTTTGTCGTTGTGGTCATGTGCACAGCTGGTTGTCCTTTATCTGCCCTGCCGAAGTTCCTGGAACACCAGATATTGAAGTTTGTCTGATCCAAATAGAAGCGGCAAACATGCGGTCCATCAGACTGCAGCCATTGGGCGTACAGCATGCGGCTGTGCTTGATATCGTCACGGTTGCGATCTGTGGGCATCTGCGTCACTAGCTTCATCGAGTAGCAGTAGGCATCCAGCAAGCGGTCGACTGTGCTTGCATTGATTGTTACTCCTGGCATTTCTTTCTCCAGGGCCTCCTTTATTTGCTTCAATGTAAATGTACAGTTTTCATCGACAATTTGTCTCAAAGTACTGACGACGTCATTTTTGAACCCCCACCATGCTTTGATGTTTCTTTGTCGGTAGCGGCAATCGATCTTGCTGTTTTAATGTTGATGGCTAGAGCGTCAGCCAGTTGCTTTAAGTCACCGCCACGCCTGTAAACGTCCACAATCCTATAGCCCTGCCGACCACCGATACTCTGCTGTTTTTTCGACGAGGTTCGTCGGGGTTCTTAGAGTGTGGTCCTCGTTTGCGTCCAGCCATGACTTCAAGCAAAGATCTCTCTTCGTCTGCAAATGTTACTGTATGAAAACACACGTTTCAAGTAAACACGCTTCAGCTACACTAAGCGTCGTCTGTTACATGAAAACCGGAGTATCTACTTTGATGCTTTTATAACAACTCATTTCCACATGAACCCGAATAAATGCAAGTTCGATATTTTTAAGTGGTTATTTTTGATTTCAAGAACGAATGGATATCATCTGTCAGTCACTGTTCTCCCTGGGCTGAGCAGACGACTGCGGTAACCTCAGCGCATAAGTAGCCAAATGCCGTCTGCTCAGCAGACGACACGAATCTATGCATATGCGATGGTGTAGATGGTTAACCGGAAGGAAGCAGTAGCAATGCAATAAAGACTAACATGGACTATATGAGCAAATACATTTAAGTACCCATACATGCAAGCACTACTGACTGTTTTTTTTTTATTTTGAAGCTATGACACCAAAATGTTAAGGAGAAGTCGCACTGCGCACTTCATTTCACAAGCGCTACCAAGTATAGCCAAGGGAAAAGTTCTTGCTGTGATGCCATGTTTACGTTATTCTGACATTTATACTATATATAGTGGCTAACTGTGTTTCTAGCGCATGGATTAAACTGACTGGCACCTGAATTAAAGTCATTGGCAATCGGAATAAATACGGTGGCACTTGGATTAAACTCAATGGCACGCGGCCTGAGTGAGTTGGCGCTTGGATTAAATATGTTGGCGCTTGGATTAAATGTTTGGCACGTGGATTAAATAGCTCGGGGCTAAGATTATTTCAATGGCGTGCAGATTATTTAGGCTAGCACTTGGATTAAAGTGAGCGGGAAAGCCTGTAGATTTTAAGAAACTGCTTGCACTCATTCATGCTCAGACTTGCGGAGTTATCACCTTGCCCAGGTTACTGGTAACCATCTATAAAATATGTAAAAATGAACATTCTATTGAATAAAAAAGCTATGGTATGTGAAATGTTCCCCCTTTTTTATTTTTATTGGAGGTTTTCAATTTTATGTTTTCTGAAAAATACACTGTGAAATATGCACACCAGTATAAGTATAGCATCACTATGGGGAAATTTCTTTCCATCTTGTTTTCAAGTAAGGTATGTCATGTGGATGTTATTCTAGTAAGTTTTCTTTCTGCCGAGATTTCTCATTGTGTCTTTGTTCTGCATTCAGGATCAGGAAATGGAGCGCATTTCTTATACGCTTGGTGGTGCTACCGAAAATGTGAAGGATGGCAATGAGCTACTACGTCAGGTATGTCTTACTGGTTGTGTGCTCACTTTTGATGTCAGCTGATATGGTTGAACTTGTTTTGTTTCAGACAATGAAAAATAATGCTGGCGTTAGGATATCAGTCCTGTTTTTCCTCTTGGTGATGTCATTTTCACTTCTTTTTCTTGACTGGTACAATCCATAATGTTATTTTCAGTCATTTATTTCTGTGAATAAAATGATATTTGATACATAAGGAGGTTTTCATTAGCTATATTAAATTATTTAGTTTTTTGCACTATGCATTTATGTCTGTAAAAAACAAAGGTGAGAAAATAATTTGCTCTTGTGCAGCTAGATTTTTTACTGGCACATTTGAGGTTCGCCTTACTTGCTTGTACTTTGCGAAGCAGTTGAGCTAGTGTTGTAATTTTTCACTGAATATATCGTGCAAGCTAGAATCCCACCATCTCCACGGCGCCATTCTTTTAATTAAAGTGCAGGCAAGTTGTAGGCCTGTAATAGCCAGTGTTATGTATTGATGAAGTGGAAGACTATTTCTCAAGTGGCATAGGTGATGCTGCAGGATACATGACTACACTGTGAAATAACATACTAGAGCATCTAAACCCTTTTCTGCTATGCTGTTATGCTATATTGTAACCAATAATGAGCAAAACTTTTCGTTGTGTAAATATATCGTTAAAACATAGCAGACAATGTCCCAAGTTCTTACGTGGGAAAAATCTGCACCAATATTAGCATATAAAGCATTAGACAAACTGGAAAGGGGAAGCATAACAGCAGGTAATTACTGTGCGATACGTATAAAAAATTAACAGAACTTGGTTCTTACACACGAATTTTCGCAAGCCTACGTCAGGGATTTTTCCCAATGCATACCATGTAGTGCTTGCACTACTGTTTTGGTATGTCAGTTTTAGGCACCACAGTGATCGATTTTATTAAAAGGCAACAAGCTAAATGTATCTGCAACATAAGTGTCTTCTGTGCTCAATGTGTATTCCACTGTAATAAGTTTTTTCATTTCTTTTTTTTGTAAAGGAGTCAACTCGTCTCACGCAGCCAGTGGTGTTCTTTTAAAGACTTCAGTTGCAACATGTTTCTATTTCCTGACATAGATGAACTGGTGCTGATTGTGAAACAGTGCGTCTAGACAGGACAGAAAGTTATAAGAAACACACTTACACAGGGCTGTCACGAGAGAGACATAAAAAAGAAAAGTAAAGAAAAAATTGGCAAATTTCACACACAGCGGGAATCGTTAATATGCGAAGCACGAATGTTGAAGCTTGATATGACACTTTAAAATCAGCACAATGTTATGAGGCGGATGCAAATCAGGCCGTACACGACTTCCATGTTATGATTACCATTTTTGGACATGTCATTTACTTTCATCGTCTATTCACGTCACGTGATACCAAATTTAGTATATGTGAAGCTAGCGAAATGGCCATGAGCGCATCATGAGTGTAGCATGTAGTCATGTTCTTACGTGACACGCATCTCATGACTGTCATGTTTGCACCAGTCATATACCTTCAGCATTCATTCACGTCCCGTAATGCCAAATTTGGTATGTGAGAAGCTAGTGAAACAGCCGCAAGTGCATTATGAGTGTGGCATGAAGTCATGTTCTTGCATGACACGCTTCTTATGATTATCGTGTTTGCACCAGTCATATAGCTTCGTCATCCATTCACGTCCCATAATACCAAATTTGGTATATGTGACACTAGCAAAACAGCCACGAGCTTATCATGAGTGCAGCATGTAGTCATGTTCTTTCATGACGTGCATCTCATGATTATCATGTTTGCACCGGTCATATAGCTTCGTCATCTATTCACGTCCCATAATACTACCAAATTTGGTATATGTGACACTGACAAAACAGCCGCCACCCTATCATGAGCGCGGAATGCAGTCATGTTCTTACATGACACGCATCTCATAATTATCATGTTTGCACCAGTCATATAGCTTTGTCTTCCATTCACGTCACATGATACGGTATAAGTGACGCTAGCAAAACGGCCGCGAGTGCATCATGTGCGTGGCATGTAGCCATGTTGTTACAGGACATGCATCTTATGATTATCATGTTTGCACCGGTCATATAGCTTCGTCATTTATTCACGTCACGTAATACCAAATTTGGTATACCGTAATTACTCACAATTAGTGCACCTCTAATATTTTGCCAGATTTGCTAGAAATAAATATTTACCTGCATATTTTGCGCTCCCCAACCTGCCCGAGCCAGCCCGCCGTTGCGGGCACAAAGCGACTTTGGACATTTTGATGCTTTGGACGGGCAGCGCCTCGCCAAGCAGACAAGTGCAGTCAAACGGACTGCACGGGCAAAGTCTCTTCTTCCTAGGTCTTCCTCCGAACCTAGAAAACCGTACCCAAACTTGTTGCCGGAACTGCTTGAGCATTTGCCTCTCCTTATCTCTATTACCGTGACAATGCACACTCACATCACAGCACGGACAACCTTTAGAATCGGAGGCGTGCGAGAGCCTGTCACGCAAATTGTTCCCCTCGTTCTCTGCGTCTGCATTGCGATGCACGCTTGGACGATTTGAGAAGTTTTTCGCCATTCCGCTGACGCGTTTTTACGGTTCCCTTGCGATGTCGAAGGAACCAGGAACCACGCCGCCGCCAAGCACTTCAAGGTGAAGTGATTCAACGTGTGACGATTGGCGCGATTGGTACGTGAAAAGCATATGTGCGCGCTTGTTAATGCAAGTTTTCTGTCGTTGAAGAAGGCCTTTTCAATTATGTGCCGATGCTTAGGTCTTCCGGTTTGCCGTGTCGGTGGACCTAGTTTCTACCAGCTTTGTCAAAAAGAGCCTAAAAAAAGGGGGGGCGTTCGAACGCGCTCAACGAAACCAAGGACAAAGCGCTTTGGGAGGGCGGTGACAGGGGCTGCGACGATTCTCAATCGGACAATAGTTATAGCGCGAGAACAAAACGACGACACAGAGACAAAAAGGACACGAAAGACACGAGCGCTAACTTCGTTGGAAGTTAGCACTCGTGTCTTTCATGTCCTTCTTGTCTCTGTGTCGTCGTTTTGTTCTCGCGCTATAACTATCGTTATGCCATACCAACTAGCCCAAGCTGCCACACTCCCAATCGGACTTTGGGATCAGTGATTCCCATAAGACCGTGTGTGCCCGGATCTCGCTGGGTAAAGTACGTGCTAATTATTTTAAATTAACGAGCATGCTTCGTTTGTGCTCCAATTTACTTTTTAATGTATATACTGTGCACGTTAATACTGTGACAATATTTCGTAAAGTGCTCGTGAAATCCCGGCGTAATTTGCGCACCCCCTTCTCAGGGCCCCAAAATTGCGAAAAAAAAGTGTGGAAATTATGCGAGTAAATACGGTATGTCACGCTAGCGAAACGGCCGCAAGCGCATGATGAGCGTGGCATGTAGTCATGTTTATATACTTTCGTCATTCATTCACAATCAGTAGTGCCAAATTTGGTATATGTGATGCTAGCGAAACGGCTGCGAGTGCATCATGAGCGTGGCATGTAGTCATGTTTTTACATGACACACATCTCATGATTATCATGTTTGCACCATTCGTATGCCTTCGTTATCTAATCATGTCCCTTAATACCAAATTTTGTGCGTTCTCGGCGGTGTTTGCCGGTGAGGCCGCACCGCCGAGAACGCACTCCCTCATCAGAGAAGGATTGGCCACCCTGGTGCAGTATCTGGCCACTACCTCCCACATGCTTACGTCAAATAACTCACGGCCCTCAGTCCCCAGCAGCTGCGAAGCAACTGACCACGGCGGCGGTCAGATCTGCAACGCAGCAGAGGGTGCTAAGAATCTCTGGATCCGGACAGGCCGTCATTGGAACCTGAACTTGGCAACGTTTAACGCTAGAACCTTATCTAGTGAGGGAAGTCTAGCTGTACTATTCGAGGAGCTAGAGGGTGTTAAATGGGATATAATAGGGCTCAGTGAGGTTAGGAGGACAGATGAGGCCTATACGGTGCTACAGAATGGGCACGTCCTTTGCTACAGGGGCTTGGCAGACAGAAGAGAACTGGGAGTGGGGTTCCTAATTCACAGAAACATAGCTGGCAACATAGAGGAATACTATAGCATTAATGAAAGGGTGGTAGGTATTGTAATTAAACTGAATAAAAGATACAAGATGAAGGTAGTACAGGCTTACGCGCCTTCATCCAGCCATGATGACGCTTCAGTTGAAAGCTTCTATGAAGACGTGGAATCGGCAATGAGTAAGGTAAAAACACAGTATACTATAGTGATGGGCGACTTTAATGCAAAGATAGGGAAGAAGCAGGCTGGAGACCAGGCAGTAGGAGATTATGGCATCGGTACTAGAGACGCCAGAGGAGAGCTACTAGTAGAATTCGCAGAACGCAATAATTTACGGATTTTGAATACCTTCTACCGAAAACGAGAAAACCGCAAGTGGACATGGAGGAGCCCTAATGGCGAAAATAAGAACGAAATAGACTTTATAATGAGTGCACACCCTGGAATCGTGCAGGATGTGGAAGTGGTTGGCAAGGTACGATGCAGTGACCATAGAATGGTGCGGTCTCGAATTCGCCTAGACTTGAAGAAGGAACGACAGAAACTGATACGCAAGAAGCCAATCAATCAGCTAGCACTGAGAGGGAAAGTACAGGAATTCAGAGTGTCGCTGCAGAACAGGTACTCGGCTCTTAGTGAGGAAACCAACCTTAGCGTAGATACAATGAATGATAATCTGACGAGTATAATTACGGAGTGTGCAGTGGAAGTTAGAGGCAGGGTAGTTAGACAGGACACTGGTAAGCTTTCCCAGGAAACGAAAAACCTAATTAAGAAGCGTCAAATCATGAAAGTGTCAAGTACAACAGACAAAATAGAACTGGCAGAGCTTTCGAAGTTGATTAATAGACGTAAGGTATGCGATGTAAGAAGGTATAACATGGAGAGAATTGAACACGCTCTGAAAAACGGAGGAAGTGTCAAAGCATTGAAGAAGAAACTTGGGATAGGCAAAAGTCGGATGTATGCACTAAGGGACAAAGAAGGCAAAATAACTACCAATATGGATAGGATACTTAAAATAGCGGAGGAGTTTTACAGTGATCTGTACAGTAGTCGAGACAACCACGACCTTAATACTATAAGAACTAGCAGTAACCCAGATTACACCCCACCAGTAATGATAGAAGAAGTCAGAAAAGCTTTGGAGAGCATGCAAAGGGACAAAGCTGCTGGTGAGGATCAGGTAACATCAGATCTGCTGAAAGATGGAGGACAGATTGTGTTAGAAAAACTAGCCACCCTGTTTACGAGGTGTCTTCTGACGGGAAGAGTACCAGAATCTTGGAAGAACGCTAACATCATCTTAACACATAAGAAAGGAGATGACAAGGACTTGAAGAATTACAGGCCGATCAGCTTGCTTTCTGTAGTATACAAGCTACTTACAAAGGTAATTGCTAAGAGAGTAAAGAAAACATTAGAATTCAATCAACCAAAGGAACAAGCAGGATTTCGAACAGGCTACTTAACAATTGACCACATTCATACTATCAATCAGGTAATAGAGAAATGCTCAGAGTATAACCAACCACTATACATAGCTTTCATAGATTACGAGAAGGCGTTTGATTCAGTAGAAATATCAGCCGTCATGCAAACACTGCGGAATCAGGGCGTAGATGAAGTATATATAAACATTCTGGAAGAAATCTACAAGGGATCAACTGCTACCATAGTGCTTCATAAAGAAAGCAACAGAATACCAATCAAAAAGGGTGTAAGGCAGGGGGACACAATTTCCCCAATGCTATTTACCGCATGCTTACAGGAGGTTTTCAGAAGCCTAGAATGGGAACAGTTAGGGATAAGAGTCAATGGAGAATACCTTAGTAACCTGTGCTTCGCCGATGACATTGCATTGCTGAGTACGTAACTCGGGGGACGAATTGCAACTCATGATTACGGAGTTAGACAAGGAGAGAAGAAAGGTGGGTCTTAAAATTAATCTGCAGAAAACGAAAGTAATGTACAACAACCTCGGCAAGGAGCAGCGCTTCGAGATAGGTAATAGTGCACTTGAAGTTGTAAAAGACTATGTCTACTTAGGGCAGGTAATAACCGCAGAGCCGAACCACGAGATTGAAGTAACTAGAAGAATAAGAATGGGGTGGAGCACATTCGGCAAGCACTCTCAAATTATGACAGGTAGATTGCCACTATCCCTCAAGAGGAAGGTATATAACAGCTGTATCTTGCCGGTACTTAGCTACGGAGCAGAAACCTGGAGACTTACAAAGAGGGTTCAGCTTAAATTGAGGACGACGCAGCAAGCAATGGAAAGAAAAATGGTAGGCGTAACCTTAAGAGACAAGAAGAGAGCAGAGTGGATTAGGGAACAAACGGGGGTTAAGGATATCATAGCTGAAATCAAGAAGAAGAAATGGACATGGGCAGGGCATGTAGCGCATAGACAGGATAACCGCTGGTCATTAAGGGTAACTGACTGGATTCCCAGAGAAGGGAAGTGGGTTAGGGGGAGACAGAAGGTTAGGTGGGCAGATGAGATTGAGAAGTTTGCGGGTATAAATTGGCAGCAGCAAGCACAGGACCGGGTTAACTGGTGGAACTTGGGAGAGGCCTTTGTCCTGCAGTGGACGTAGTCAGGCTGATGATGATGATGATGATGACTAGCAAAACGACCGCGAGCATACCATGAGCGTGGCATGTAGTCATGGTCTTACATGACACGTATCTCGTGATTCTCATGTTTGCACCGGTCATATAGCTTTGTCATTTATTCACATATTGTAATACTACATTTGGTATTTGTGAAGGTGGTGAAACGAACGCGAGACATGAGCACGCCTTGAGCATGGTGTGTAGTCAGGACTTACATTACATGTATGTCATGATTTTCACGTTAGGGTTTGTGACTTATATTCGCCATGCAGTCATGTCGTACTATACCAGTTTTATAATGTGTCTTGTGAACGAAACCACCGCAAGAGCAGTAAGACCATGAAATTTAAATCACGACATTCATGACATACATTCCACGATTTTCATGTTATGACTAGTCACTAATGCCCGCAATATAGTCATGTTATGCCATACCAATTTTGGTATCGGTATTATCATTGAAACGGCCAGGAGAGCTAAAAGTCATAGGCGGCTAGACAAACAGACAGGCAGACAGGCTCAATGTCGCCGAGTTTCGCTAAAAAATGCTTCACATTTTAAAAAAAGTCTCAGCATGTCCACGGAGTGAATGATGAAGAGTGGGGCGAAGCGTCCGTCCGTACATGCATCTATGCATTCGATCGCGTTCGTGAATGCAGACGGCGCTCAGGTAACACTGATGAGACGCAAGCATGGAAGCCGAGCGCGAGCATCTTTAATGGGCTCGCCGCTCTGCTTTGTCCGAACCCCATCAACGATCCTTTACGTACAGCGACTATCCAGGAGACTGAGAGAGGCACTCGTTCTCCGCACACTCAGGCAAAGTGCGCGCAGCAGCCAATCTGAGAGTAGCGGCACTTTGGAGAGTAGTGGCTGAGTAATGTCATCTAGGAAATGAGACAAAAAGTGGTCATCCATATTATTAAAAGGCAACAAGCTAAATGTATCTGCAACATCATTGTCTTCTGTGCTCAATGTGTATTCCACTGTAATTGCCTTTTGCCTTCTTTTCTTTCTCGTCTCTTCTTCTCTTGCTTACGGGTGACAAGTGACAAGGTTATACTAAAAAGAGCTTCGCCCCTAAAACATATTTGACGTAACAGCACCAGCAAAGTGAAGTGTCCCTACTATCAGGTTCTTCACCCTTACACTTGCACTCAGCTCTCGAGAAAGATGTCTTTTTGCGAAGAGGCCACAGATGGAAAGTCGACGCACTCTTTTTTTGTGTGTGAATTTCGAAGGCTTCCCAGAGCTTTCGTCTCCCCCCGTCTGCATACCAGCTAATCACTTTGCATTCTTCGAATGAAGATCGGTATGTGCAGTCAGCAATGTGCTTGGCGAAGGGGCTCTCCGTAGAACTTCTGATGGCACACACGTGTTCATAGAGGCGATCATTGAGGCAACGCCACATTTGTCCTACGTACATGCGTTCACAAGACGACGGGGTCTCATACACCACCACACCATTACTCGCACAAATGGCTTCGCGAGCTTCTTGGTGCTGTTGCGCTTGGCCTTTGTAGGCACCGGAGATCCGGGATGAAGATGTCGAGGCAGCAGGAAGGTGAACTTTACAGAGGGTTTATATACATAATGTACAAGGCAAGCTCCCTCTGGCCCAAAGCTTTACATTAAAAAAGCTCCCTAAGCAGCCCGTGAGGGCTTATTGTAAACAGTCTCGTTTCTCCAGATCTCTAGATTGTGGAAGGGGTCCTTACTGCACTGTCCAATTACAGGTCTCACTGTACTCCCGAGGGTCATTATGATGGCGGCTCCCCCAACATACACAAATATAAATAACCCAAACGTGTATGGTTCCAGCAACGCTGTCTCATCTGGCGAATCTTGCTTCCAGAAAGTGGGTTGTGATGAGTCTGGCATCTCGCTTCTCGGGCCGACCACCCATGCTGTTGAACAGTGGTTGCAGTCCAGGCACCTCCGACAGCATGTGCCTAGACATCTGGCACTGATTTGAGCATAGGCAGCCTGTCAGTCAGAGACGCACAGCATGGTGGTCCGACGTTCATCTTCGGTGGAATGGGTGCACGTTAAAGAACCCCAGGTGGTCTAAATTTCCGGAGCCCTCCACTACGGCGTAACTCATAATTATATAGTGGTTTTGGGACGTTAAACCCCACATATCAATCAAATCTTCAGTGGAAACTCAGCATTGAACTTCATCGATATCCAAGTCTGGGACAACTTGCAGGCGGCTTGCGAAACTGTCTTTTTGTACAGTGCGTGCCATTGGCATAACCTGGGTGGGGTGAATGGGCGAGCTCAACTGTCTCCCACCACCCTGAAATTTTTTAGCTTTGCCAGAGGCGGTGCCAGGATTGTTTTACTGCGGAGAGAGGGGGGGCACATGCAAGTGGGTTGTTTCAGGGTGGCAGGGAACTTGTGCAATAGGAAAGCACAGCATGACATGTTTGCTGTCAAGGAGCCTACAATTTTTAGGGGGGCAGTTGTTTCCACCCTAGCCTCCACCCAAGCAGGTGCGGACGCTGGCACCGCTCCTGCTTTGAATTTGTACACATACGCACACACACACACAGACACCAACGCAAATTTAATAAAAGGGTCTTGTGTACAGCTGGTAGCATTATCCGAGGCACTGCGCCGATCATAGAGAAAATTGAAAACACACATGCACGCACGTACACACACACAAACAAACAAATAAATAAAGCGACGTGCTGCATGCAACTCGCCAGGGATGAATGGTTTGACATTGCGGTAGTGCGCTTCAAGTGCACAGCGCGAGTTCACAAGACAACTTCTATTTTCCACCCGCAGACAACGGCTTTACTGAAGGCTTTCATCGCTGCCTCTCAAACATCGTTGCAATGTAGTACATTAACCCCGACCCCATGAATTGGGATGCAATACTGCCGTTCGTGACTTTCGCCCATGATACGGCTGCGCAATGCACCACAGGCTTTTTTTCCTTTTTTCTGGCCTGCGGCTGCTCACCAAGTTTTACTCTAGACGGCGTTTATCACTTATTCATATACCAAGGGTCCAAAAAGGATTTTACATGAGGGGTGGGCATGAAAACAAACAGCATAAAATAAGTGGGACAACAACAAACGCGAAAGAACAGCAGCACTAGTATTTACACAAAGTGACAATGAATGGCTCTTCAAGCAGGTTTAAACTGAGAAGAATTAGTAGACATGGTGATATGGGTGCGAAGGTTAGTTGAGTGTTGCGTTGTTTGATGAAAAAAGGATGTATGACAGGTCTTCATTCGGGTGCGCGCGGGATGGACGTCTGGTTCTTTTCGCCTCCTGCGACCTCAGCAGGTCCTTTATTCGAACAATTTCGGTCTCACCTCGCACATTGCTGTCACATCGCCACAATTCACCCCGGCATCACCCAGGAAGCTCGGAAGTCTCGCCATAGGACTCAACTCATCACATATAATGTCACTCCTGGAGATGAGGTTCTTCTTAAGACTCTGCTGTGTGTTTCTGTCTTAGGCGAAAAATTCACGAGTCAGTTTATTAGAGCTTACAGGGTCATAGACCAAACACCCCTGTTAATATTATGTCTAAACGCTTTAGGCCTCTCTCTGTGAACGCCGTTGCCATGGGACAGAAATCGTGCCTGTTTCTCGGTCGAAGCTGTGTACACGACGCAGTTCTTAATACTGTCGCATGGCCAGGCAGCTGCTTCCAGCGTGAGAGGGAATCTCAGAGGAATCCTAGTGTGAGAGTGAAGCAATCCCAGGCGCTTTGGGATTGCATTTTGGGAAAAGTGTGTAGCTGGCTGTGAGGTCGCCTGCCGCTCGTTTGTGCCGTTGAAGGTCGGTGGGGCGAGGGGGGGCATGAATAGGTGACCAGTAAAAGAGCGAGGGATTGTGGGATGCACCGTCTGCTACCAGCTTCCGGTTCGAGAAGAGTAGACAACAGCAAACCGCTTCGCCGCAAGCCTCAGATTATTTGGGATTCGCACGTTCGGTCGCCCATTTATCTTCGTCCTGATAAACCATGGTCGCTTGTTCAGCCATTGGCTGCTCCAGCTCGAGCGTGCAAAGCAAACGCAGGTATCAATTCCCATGTAATGAAGACAAAAACGAGGTGGGCCGCGACTGTGAAGAGAGCCACAGCGACAGGTAGCCTTTGAATACGGAACTTTGAAGCCAGAGTGTGCGAAAACCATTTTATCACAAGTACCTGTGTATTCTAAACTGAAAAGGCTGACACATGAATTTGCTGTGAATATTATATTGAGAAATAAATTGTCGTGCAGGCGTGCCTATAGCAAAGATATTATGGGAACGAGCGGGTGAAATCTACTTGCCATACGAGATTAGCGCCTGCCATTGCACCCATATATATGACAAAAAACGCAAAAGCTTCACTCAAGAGTAAGTTTACACGAAGCGCTGGACGAGTGCATTTGCGTTTATCTTGGTCAAACTGTGCGCCAGGACTGCACCCAAAGGAAGAAGTGCATTAAACAAGTGCAGGGTTTCGATTATTCGGGGCCGTCTATGTCTGACTGTATTGTTTATGTGCTGCCGTGCTGTGCAGCTTGACCAAGATCAGTGTTCAAATGAGCATCTGCTTCAACTAAGAAATGCATCTCATAGCGCGCTGAAGGCTAAAAAAAAAAAAAAAATATCTCAATGCGCTCAATAAGTTTTGCTCTTCATGCCGATCGACTGACGATGTCGGCCGAAGCAGCGATCTTGAAATGAACTCTTAGCACACTGCTACAGTCATCCCCATCCCCTGAGATATTCAAAATTGTGACTTTTTATCTGCAGTATCGTATCATGCAAGGAAAACTGTTTTGTGTACCGGCTGATCTGCTAGCCAAACCGACAGCACCCCTGAGCAGCATAAAAGCATTGCAAATCATTTTAGTGTGACAAAAAAGTTTCCAGACCGTTCATGACTTTCGTAGCCTGTCATCGTCACAGTCACGGTTGGCAAAAAAAAAAAAACTACTTTTAAAGCACTGACATAGCACGGCGAGGTGCTTTCTTCAACGGAGCAGTACAAAAAAGTGCGCGTGCCGCTGCTGACCCGCGTGGTGCGTCGAATTGGAACCCGTCGTATTCTACAGTTCTCTGCAATTGCCCATTTTACCGGTCACTTATTGAAAGGAGTATGTTGCTGCTTAATTCTTGACTATTCATTTTTATATCAAAACTACTACTGATATTCGAATGCATCTGAACATAGCTGGTCACACATGAAATGTGAAACCATTGCCTCAGTGCGATGTAGGTATTACCGAATGGAAAATTATGGGATGTATACAGTTAAGCAGCATGCACATTATCGCGTGCCGATACCGGGAAGACGTGTATTACAATACAGGCTGGAACAGTAAATTTATGTTTATTTGACGATTACTTGTAATGTCAGTAATGATACTGATGGGACTTATCGAATTGACATAATTAGCTTTACGCGTGACATTCCATGTCAGCGCTTGTCTACTGCGTTTAGGCGCTATATCATTTATAAGGTATATATAGTCTCGTATTGATCACTAGTGTGGTCATTGTGGTCATTCACTAGTGTGATCAGCCAACAGGCAAAAATAATTGGCTTGTTTGTAAAATTGAACGTGTGTGCAGTTGATATCATTGAATGTTGATAACACTGATAAGGGCTTACCATTTGTTATCTGTGGTGCGAGTCACGCGCAGGCTACCTAATGAATGTATCTTATTTTACTACATGCCAGCTATACCTTTTCGCGCAACCTTTAAATCGCGGAGCCTCACACAGTGCCCTTTAACAATGTGGGTGAGCTTTGCCGCGGTGGTCTAGTGGTTAAGGTACTCGGCTGCTGACCTGCAGGTCACGGGATCGAATCCCGGCTGTGGCAGCTGCATTTTTGATGCAAGCAAAAATGCTGTAGGCCCGTGTGCTCAGATTTGGGTGCACGTTAAAGAACCCCAAGTGGTCGAAATTTCCGGAGTCTAGTGGCTAAGGTACTCGGCTGCTGACCCGCAGGTCGCGGGTTCAAATCCCGGCTGTGGCGGCTGCATTTCCGATGGAGGCGGGAATGTCGCAGGCCCGTGTACTCAGATTTGGGTGCACGTTAAAAAACCCCAGGTGGTCAAAATTTCCGGAGCCCTCCACTACGGCGTCTCTCATATTCATATGGTGGTTTTGGGACGTTAAACCCCAAAATCTATCTAAATTTCCGGAGCTCTCCACTACGGCGTCTCTCATAATCACATGGTGGTTTTGGGACATTAAACCCCACATATCAATCAATCATCAACAGTGTAGGTGAATATTGACTCTAAATTAGAGCTGTGAATTGCATTGACTACTCGCGGAATCCCTCTATAAAGAGTTTTAAGTTTTTGTTTTTTTATGCTGCAGGGAATACAGCACAAAAAAAAAAATGGTGGTTTGTAACCGCTAAGTCGATCCAACAGTGCCCCCCCTCCCCCACCCAAGGAACACCAATAGCCAGATCAAAGTCGTATAGAGTTCGTCGTAGCTAAAGTCAGTAAATGTTCACGACCTAATTACCCAGTAATATGTTAGAACTTGTCGCACGCACATACTGAGAGCTAAAGCATGAAGCTTGCGGCGGGGTGATTGTTGCGGCATAAAATTGCGCATCCGTTGGTGGTGCTTGTGTGCTTGAAAAAGGTCTGTCATGTAAGAGCTGTTACTCTATTCAACTAGACATATTGTCATCCATCATTTGCGCATTTCCTCATCTGAGTATATCATCATCATCATCATGTATAAGTTCGAATAAAGGAATAAAATGATCTTTTAAAATATATATATAAGTTTATTGATCTAAAATTCTAATGATTGTAACATAGCGCTGCCGGAAAGCTATGCTTCATTTGCTGGTAATAGACAGCGCCACGTACGAGAAGTCCGTAAGGGCAGCCTGAGCATGAATTTGTTTCACATCAGGGTGATACAGGCATAGCGCGGTGTATACTCTCTCATGAGTACACTCACTCACACTCACTCCCATTTATTTGAACTGGTGAGTGTGAGTATGAGGGAGTATTCTTGAGTGTGAGTATGAGGGAGTATTCATGAGTGTGAGTAGAAGTGAGTATGAATATGAGTGAGTAGGAGAGAGTGGGAGTAGAAGTGAGTGTGAATGTGAGTGAGTACTCTTGAATGTGAATAAGAGTGAATATGAGTGAGGGCCTATAAGTGTGAGCAGACATAAGTATGAATGTGAGTGAGTACAAAGGCTGAGAAAATTGCGGTGAGTGAGTTTGAGTCAGTAGTCTTTCAAAGTGCCAATCTATGATACATACATATATATATATGTGTGTGTGTACACCATCACATCACTCTCATGATTTTGATACCTATATGTTTTTACTTAGCATTGAATTTTAAGGCCCTTATACAGTCATTTACAATAGTTGTTGTGCACACATTTTTGTACCGTGGCCAGGTGCTGTTTGGCCATCGAATGACCCTTGTACCATGAAACACGAGATGTCATCATCATCAGGAACGAAAAATAAAACTGGTACATTGCTGCTTGTGTGCATCTTATACGAAAAAGTTAACAACTACAATCACTAGTATACATGAGTGAAAATAACACTGTCTGAAAAAAGTAACTGGCTAATAGGTAAAACGTAGTTCATTACTTTTACGTTCCTTCCGATTTTATGTGTCAAGCATTTCTCTGCCGCCTTGTACCAGAAAATTCGTTTATGACATGATCTTGCTTCAAATGCAATGACTTTGTCTTAGCAAAATCCCACAGTTTTGCAGTGCCCTGTATCGTATCGTGGCCCCGCCGCGGTGGTCTAGTGGCTAAGGTACTCGGCTGCTGACCTGCAGGTCGCGGGATCGAATCCCGGCTGCGGCGGCTGCATTTCCGATGAAGGCGGAAATGTGGTAGGCCCGTGTGCTCAGATTTGGGTGCACGTTAAAGAACCGCAGGTGGTCGAAATTTCCGGAGCCCTCTACTACGACGTTTCTCATAATCATATCGTGGTTTTGGGACGTTAAACCCCACAAATCAATCAATGTATCGTATCGTGCCCAAGAACCAAGTCGCTTAACTGTTTTTTTCCTTGCGCAGCTCTTTGCGGTATGAGTAAGCTATATGCATGATGCACTCGGGACAATAAGGATGGTTACTCTCAGCACTCCGTAGCGGCTTCTCTTAAAACACGCAGACGGTCTTATGTAACATCAGTGATTGTAGATATGTGTATGCAGTCGCTGTGTCGCGCTCTTCCATGACGCCATGATAGAAAGAGAATTAAGAGAGAGTGGACATCAAGCAAGTGTGCTTGCAGCAGTAATCCAGTGAGCGTTGAGAAAAGGGTCTGAAAGGCCGCTCTTCTAGCTTTTGCTGTGACTGTGCTGCTTCTTCTGCGCAGGCCTGGTGTTCTTTAGCTTTGAGAGCTGTGGATTGATAAACGATCCTAATTGGTGAATGACTGTGCGACCACGCCCATCTATGTCTATTGTCACGTGTCAAGATGGGCCCTGTTCTTTCGTAGTAAACTCTAGCAATATTTTCCTCCTCTGACCTGAGAGCAATGCCGCGCGTGAAACTTACTCGTGCGGACTGCCGGCATGTTATACATACATACATGCATAAATATATATATATATATATATATATATATATATATATATATATATATATATATATATATATATATCGAGGCGATGCATGTAGCCGGCTGCACGCATCACCTCGATGCGTACAGCCGGCTGAGTTTCTAAACAGTAGGACTTGTCCTTGTGTTAGACGATGTGAGTCAGTTCGCTTGTTCAGTTCCTGTCGTAGTGGGGTTTCATTCGCACTACATGTACAACTTCCGGGAGATTCCTGCGTCGTGTTGTGCATACTTTACCTTCAGGAATCACTTCGTAGTTTAATGGGCCTAGCTGACGAAGTACCCTGTAAGGGCCAAAATAGCGCCACATAAGCTTTTCTGGTAGGCCACGTGCACGTACTGGTGTCCAGACCCCTTAACTTGGTCTCCAGGGGAGTACTGCGCGTCCCTTCGTCTTAGATTGTAACGGTGCGCATAGACGTCCTACTGTTAAATGATGCGGTTCCGTGCTAGTTGTCGCTCTTCTTCTGCCTGTCAGGGTCCTCTTCATACGCGCTGTTGACAGGCAGCATCGCGTCTAATGTCGTTATTACTGTCCGACCATAAACAAGTTGAAATGGCGTGAAGTGGGTTGTCTCTTATACTGCAGTATTGTATGCAAATGTATCATGTGGTAACATGGTGTCCCAAGTCCGATGCTCGACATTCACATACATCGCGATCATGTCAGCAAGCGTCCTGTTCAGCCTTTCAGTTAAACCGTTAGTTTGTGGATGGTACGGTGTAGTTTTTCTGTGGTTGGTGTGCGTTAGTTTCATGACAGACTGTACTAGCCTGGCAGTGAACGCAGTTTCTTTGTCAGTTATAATTACTTTAGGTACGCCATGTTGGAGCACTATCTGCGTCACAAAAAACTGAGCCACTTCATTTACCGTTCCTTTTGTGAGAGATGACGTCTCGGCATACCGGGTCATGTAGTCGGTTGCTACAACTATCCAGCGCTTCTCGCACGATGACATAGGAAATGGTCCTAGCAAATCCATTTCAACCTGCTCAAATGGGACTTTTGGTGGCTCTATTGGTTTCAAAAGACCTGCTAGCTTTAGGGGCGGTACTTTGCGTCTTTGGCATTTTCGGCATGATCTGACATAGTGCTGCACTGAATCCATCAACTTTGGCCTGTAATATCTCTGGCGGATTCTTGCCAAAGTCCTACTAATGCCCAAGTGACCTGACGATGAGTCATCATGACACACTTCTAAAATTTTCGCTCGCAGTGACGATGGTATCGGAAGCAGGAACGTTTCACCGGTGTGTTCGAAGTTTCTCTTGTAAAGAACGTTGTTGCGGAGGATGTAGGAACGTAGTCCACGGACGAAAACTTGCGGTACTTCGACTTTCTGCCCCTCTAAGTATTGAATGAGCGGATGTAATTCTGGGTCTATTCGCTGATCATTAGCCATCTTCGACACATTCACAGCTCCAAAAATGCGGAATCTTGTTCATGCTCAGAAGATGAGGTCTGGAATGGTGCTCGTGACAAGCAATCCGCGTCATTGTGCTTGTGGCCAGGCTTGTAGACTACGGTGATGTCATATTCTTGTAGACGCAGGCTCCATCTAGCAAGTCTTCTGGAAAGATCCTTGAGGTTTGCAAGCCAACAAAATGAATGATGGTCACTGATGGCTCGGAATGGTCTACCGTATAAAAATGGACGGAACTTACTGATGGCCCATATAACTGCGAGACATTCCTTTTCTGTAGCTGAATAATTATACTCAGCTTTCGACAGCGTGCGGCTTGCACAAGCAATAACTTTTTCTTCCTCGTTCTGCCACTGAACACGAGTAGCACCGAGGCCAACGTTGCTGGCGTCCGTATGAATGTCTGTTTTGGCATTTTCATCAAAATTAGCGTGTATGGGAGGTGACTGCAAATGCCGTCGTAACTTAGAGAAGGCGTCTTCTCGCTCTTGCTGCCAGATGAATGGTACACTTTCCTTCGTAAGCCGTGTCAGTGGTTCCGCAATCTTGGAGAAGTTTTCAACGAAGCGCCTATAGTAAGCACAAAGCCCCACGAAACGTCGCATAGCGTGTTTGTCTCGGGGCCTTGGGAAATTTTCCACCACAGTGATTTTATCCGGGTCTGGGCGGACACCGTGAGAACTGACAATGTGCCCGAGGAACCGAAGCCCACGGAATTGAAAGTGGCACTTTTCGGGTTTGATCGTAAGTGCAGCCGTGCGAATAGCATTCAGTATTGTTCTCAATCTCTGTACGTGCTGCTCAAAAGTAGTGGAAAAATTACTATGTAATCAAGATAGACAAGGCATGACTGCGATTTGAGGCTGGAGAGCACAGTGTCCATCATTCTCTAGAAGGTAGCTGGAACAGAGCACAAACCAAATGAGAGTACTTTGAACTCGTAGAGTCCGTCAGGTGTCACAAACGCCGTCTTCCCACGACCTCGTTCGTCAACTTCTATTTCCTAGTACCCGCTCTTTAGGTCCAACGATAAAAAAAAGTGAGAATTGCGCAGTTTATCTAACGTATCATCGACTCGTGGGAGTGGGTACACGTCCCACTTCGTGACGAGGTTGAGTTTTTTGTTGTTAACACAGCACCGCAGAGTGTTGTCCTTTTTCTTCACAAGTACTACCTGCGATGCCCATGGGATTTTGGAGGGCTGTATGACATCGTCCTCGAGCATCTCCTGTACTTGCTTCTTTATCGCCTCCCTTTCTTTCGGAGGTACTCTGTATGGATGCTGACATACTGGTCCAACATGTCCTTCGGTTACAATGCGGTAGTTTGCTACGGGAGTACGTCCGACTTTCGATGAAGAATAAAAACACTCTACGAACCCTTTGATCAACTCCAAAATCTGGTCTTTCTGCATAGATGAAAGCTTTCGCTCAATATTTATTTTCTGGAGGACACTGTCCACTGTTGAGGAAGTTGTTGGTTCTTTTTCTATGGTACAATTCTAAGACTTGTACGTAGTCATGAAGTGATGCTATGGCTGCTCCTTTCGCCACATGCTGTACCTCGTTGGTAAAGTTAGTCAATAGCACATCAATATATCCGTTTGCAGGTTCACTAGACCTCTCGCCACGCGTATCCCCTTCGCGAGCAGCAGTTCGATATTTCCATCAGCTAGTCCGGCATAATCACAAAAAACATCGCTTTTCACAGTAGCTGTCACGCTGCTACGTGGTGGCACTGTCACACCTTCATCCACAATTCGAAAAGACGAAACGATTGGTTGCTCCGCATGACACACGGCAACAGCATGCTCTGTAGAGAAAAAAACTTGGGATTTCTGCAAGTCAATGATGGCACTGCTTGCTTGCAGGAAGTCCATGCCCAGAATTGCCTCACGGGAACATTCGGGGAGAACAATAAAAGTGATGACGTACACATGGCCTTTTATTCCCACTTGCGCTGTGTACAATCCTATGGGGCTGACTAAGTGCCCTCCGGCGGTGCGTATTTACGGTCCGGTTCAATGATTGAGCACTTTCTTCAGCATCTTTGCGAGCATGCTACTCATTACTGAGTAGTCTGCATCAGTGTCTATTATTGCTATGGTCTCGACGTGGTCAATTCTGACTTGTAGCTCGGATGTCACGTCGCCATTACTGCACTTGTCCGTCTTATCCGTTATTGTGTCAGTGTCGTCGTCTGATCCGGTTAACGATGGAGGGTCTTCAGTTTTCCGAAAATCAGCGGCCCTGCCTCCACAGGTTGCTGGTTCTAGTTTTCCCGTCGCGGGCTTGGTGAACGATGCCTTGGGAGAGTAAATGATGGGTTGTGGACTCGGCGACCTATTGCGCATTGGTGCAATCGACTGCGATTCATGTCGCTGAGTGTTTGGAGAGACATAGCGCAAAGATAAAAATTCTTCGATTTCGTAAGGGCGCTTACTGTTACGAGGGCAGGGTGCATTCACTGGGAAGCCACGTAGCCCGACCCGACGGTAGTGGTGTGTCCGATAAAAATGACCTGCCTCCCCACAGTGGTAGCAGAGGGGCCGCCGGTCTGCAGTGCGCCATACATAACTTTTATGGGGCCTCGCTTGTGGCATCGGCGGTGACTTACTGCAAGGAAACGTCGGTGACATAACGGGAGCTTGTACAAAGTTCGGGCGTTTGATGTCTTGCCGTAAGACTTGCGCGTACGACAGCTGTGGCTGAGGTTCCGGTTGCGTGCGGTGGGGTACCTGATGCTGTGGATGAAGAATTACTTGCCGCACTTTTTCACGTACAACGTCCGCGATTGGGGGCATCGCTGGAGGACTTTGGGTGAGTTGCAGTTTTTGGAGCTCCTCCTTAACGATAGCCCTCACTATTTCCCGGAGGACGTCAACGTAAGTGGGGAGGTTTGTTGACTCCGCCCTAACTTAAGAGATGCCAAAGTCTCTGTTGTACAGTCGCGCACGTTGCTGTAGTGTCCTTTCCATGGTTGTTGCTTCGGACCGGAACTCCGCCACAGTTTGCGGTGGATTATGCACCAGTCCTGCAAAAATATCTTCTTTTACTCCGCGCATTAGGTGCTACAACTTCTCCTCGGCCATGTTTTGGTCGGCCCGGCGGAAGAGCCGCGACATACCTTCTATGTACATGGCCGTGCTTTCGTTATTCCATTGGTTCCTCGCCTGAAGCTCAGCCTCTGCCTTCTCTTTGCGGTCCATGTTTGGATAGGTTGCGATTAGTTCTCGTCGGAAGTCGTCCCACGACAGCAAAGACGTTTCGTGGTTATCAAACCACGTACGTGCCGAATCTTGCAGGTCGATGTAAACGCAACAGTTTCCGGGCTTTGTCCCAACCATTCAAACGTGCAACGCGCTCAAAGCCTTCGAGCCAGTCCTCGGCATTTTCAAAGGTGTCACCGTGGAAGGCCTCTGGTGTACGCGGTGAATCCACAATGAAGTGAGATGGAGATGGCATCGACTGGGTGACCATCGCAGTGACGTTTGTGCTTGAGGTCTCGACAGGTCTTGATGGATCACTTAGGGGGCCAAACTTGGGCTGCTTACCACATAGTCGACGACTCGTGCGTTGGTGCACAGGTGTTAATTCTGCTGGCTACAATCTTCTGGGATCTGGGCTTGTCTCCTTTGTCTGTGGTGGGCTTGGAATCATACCCAGCACATCCACCAGAATGTTACCAATAGATATAGCACCTGGTACTATACAAACTATTTATTTAGGGTGAACCTGTGCCCGTAAACTCAAAACTAAATGGTCAGAAAAAATGCCCTTTGCTCGCTGTTTGTTTGTTTGTTTCCCTGGGATGATGGCTCATACCCACTCAGGGGGATTGGCCAAGAAAGTGTCTCCAACTTCCTTGGTCTCTTCTTCTTCACCTCAAGTCTCCTGGCGTAGCATCGTGGCGTGTGCAGGACGATGTTCTATGGCGCGGCTTTCTTGCTACTTGAGTGGTGGATTTTACAAACGCAAACTATTGCACGCGTCTTCTGCGATACTCGAACTGTGGCTATATATATATATATATATATATATTGTGAGCGCGACAAGCGAATGACTCTTTATTCTCTTTGATATCATTATCACCTGTTCATCTTCTTCATCTGTAAATATCATCACCAGCATGATTTAGCTCGAGCCTGGCTGAATAAACCGGTTTCTCACAAGTGGTGGACTGTGCTTTTCGTTCCCTCAAGTCCTCTCGCCCGTTCGTTCTCGCTGGAGCTCTGCTCGGGTCGTCGCATGCAACCCCCTCCATGGCGTTGGAGGACCCTGCCTGGCCCATCCAACGTCGCCGTCCTACTGCAGCCACCGCCACCCGCTCCGCCCAACAACATTCACCTGCGTGATCCACCTGTGTTTTCCGGTCTCCGAAGCGATGATGTTGAAGACTGAATCAAGAACTACGACCTGGTCAGCGATTTGAACAGGTAGGACAATCCGCAGAAGTTGTGCAGCATCCCATTTTACTTGTGCGATGTTGCGAAAGCTTGGTTCTGGAACCACCACCCGGATCTTCCCGACTGGCACACTTTCGAGCAGCAAATTTGTCAGATATTTGGTGCCCCTGCAGTTCGCACTGAGGCAGCAAAGAAGAAACTCGCTGAACGCACGCAGCTGCCGGGTGAATCTTGCACCTCTTATATTGAGGATGTCCTTGCACTGTGCAAGCGCGTTAACACCGGCATGTCTCAGAACGACCAAATAGGCTACATAAAGGCATTCACACCGTCACCTTTAACGCCCTCGCCACGCAAAATCCTGCCACCACCCAGGACGTGATAACCATCTGTCAGCGACTTGACAAGCTTCAGTCTCTTCGCCTTTGCTACGATGCCACCGACGTTTATTTGCCTGCACCCCTCGACTTGCGTGCGCTTATTCGCGACATCATTCGTGAAGAGCTGCACGGGCGCTGCTCTTCCTGTGCTGCGGAAGTTACTTTCCCTTCTGAAAAAGATAGCTTGCGAGACCTGATTAAACAAGAGATCGCCTCCGCATCGCGTCCGACGTGTTCCAACAGTCCCTGCGTGCGCCAGACGCGCACGTACGCCGAACTTGCCGCGCTCTCTGGCGCACCCACCGTTTCTGTGCCTACAACAGCAGACCATACGCCTGTGGCTTTGTTATCACAGCCAGTGCGTGCACCACCTTACTACGCACCTCAGCGCCCACCTCGACCAATTTGTTACTACAGCTGCTATTGAGGACATATCGCTCGGTTTTGTCGAAGGCGCCAACAAGACGAGCAGCGCGGCTACGCTCCCGAAGAACATCGAAGCTTCCGTCCGACCATGAACTACCTACGACCACCCTCCCGATCGTCCTATTACCGTTCACCGTCTCCTACTTACCATACGGACATGCCTGGGAATTCCCGCACGTCTCGCCGCAGGTCGACTTCGCCAGGTCGCCGTTCAGTGTCGCCTCTGCGGCCCGCCTCCCATTCCACGGACGCCCACGCAGAAAACTCCCCAATGCAGTTTTAGGAGGGGAAACTGCATCCACCGGACAGCTAACAATTCTTCCAGAGCGGCCATCGAATTTGATAGTAGTGTTTCTAGAAGGTGTACGCGTTGAGGTTCTTGTAGACACTGGCGCTGCCGTTTCAATTATTCGTGCTGATTTCTGTTCGCGCCTTCGAAAAGTCACCACACCTTATGGCGGCCCACCTCTACGTGCGGCGACCAATGCTCTCATTCGTCCACTTGCACAGTGTACCGTTCGTGTCTGCATATAAGGCATTCATCATCACATTGTTTTCGCAGTATTTCGTGAGTGCACCCACGCTCTCATTCTTGGGTCGGATTTCTTGTCTTCTGCGTCCACTTTCACATCATGTCATCAGCGCCTCCTGCATCTAAATGCCACTGACTCTTCTCCGCTTGAACACGATGAACGCATCCGCCTTGTCACCAAGTCAGATTATG
The DNA here is from genome assembly GCA_013436015.1 of Rhipicephalus annulatus. Lineage (NCBI taxonomy): Eukaryota > Metazoa > Arthropoda > Arachnida > Ixodida > Ixodidae > Rhipicephalus > Rhipicephalus annulatus. The sequence continues at coordinate 723,300 of WOVY01014538.1, read as the reverse complement.
TACTTCGGCCATACATCGAAGAAATTGTAAGTGTTAAATTGCACCGTCATTGTGGATGGTGACGTACTAATTCTCTCTTACGGTCATACCCTACGTAGGGGCATTGTGATCACACCAGGGCTTATTCGTTTCTTCGATGGGTATAATAAAAAAAAATCAAACGCCCGAGTGTGTACTGCTCCTCTGTGGCTCAACAGTATCTTGCGCGGTCGACAGTGAGCCTGTTGCGATTGTTACTCTTCCGAACAACAACCACAACGATGTTCCGAAGTCACAATCACTGCCATTCAATGTGTCTGCCACACCTGTGTCGGCAACAATAAGCACTGACTTAACACCTGATCAAACTGAAGATTTGCTCCCCTGTTAAACAGACACCGTTCTCTATTTGACGTGAACTCGCCCGCCCTCAGCATGACTACCACCGCTACTCACAGCATCCAGACTGACGGCTCTCGTATTGTACATCAGCGTCCATATCGCGTGTCTCAGGCAGAACGCGAGATCATCGAGGAAAACGTCCCAGACATGCTACGACGCAACATCATATGGTCTTCCTCGAGTCCCTGGTCATTCCCAGTTGTTCTTGTTCAAAAGAAAGATGGAACAGTGCGTTTCTGCGTCGATTACCGTGCGCTAAACAAAATAACGCACAAGGATGTTTATCCCCTCCCTCGGATCGACGATGCACTGGATTCATTACAGGGCGCAGAGTATTTTTCTAGCCTCGACCTTAGGTCAGGCTACTGGCAGATACTAATGTCGGAGTCTGATAAAGAGAAGACCGCTTTTTCAACGCCAGATGGGTTGTACGAGTTCAATGTGATGCCTTTTGGACTCTGTAATGCGCCCGCCACCTTCGAACGCATGATAGACGACGTATTGCATGGTTTGAAATGGAAAACATGTCTGTGCTATCTCGATGACATAGTAAGGTTTTCATCCACGTTCTCGCAGCATCTACAATGTCTTGATGAAGTCCTCACATGCCTTGCAAAAGCCGGTCTACAGCTTAACACCAAGAAATGTACCTTTGCTAGCAAGACAATCAAGGTTCTCGGCCACCCTGTCAGCAAAGAAGGAATTCGCCCGACCCTGAGAAGCTTGCCGCTGTCCTCGATTTTTCTCGTCCACTACGTCAAAAGGACCTGCGCAGCTTTCTTGGGTTATCTTCTTACTTTTGGCGCTTTATACGTGGCTTCGCCGAACTTGCGTCTCCGCTCCATCAACTCCTCGCAAGGAATGTCCCCTTCGTTTGGTCTGAAGACTGCGAAAGCGCTTTCACGGCATTCAAGCAAGCCCTCACGTCGGACCCGGTACTGTGCCACTTCGATTCCACCGCATCCACCATCCTTCACACCGGCGCAAGTAGTCATGGTCTTGGTGCGGTACTCTTGCAGCGTGACAAAAACTCACGTGAACGCGTCGTTGCTTACACAAGTCGTGCTCTTACCGCTCCAGAAAAGAACTACACTATCACCGAGCAGGAGTGCCTTGCTCTTGTTAGGGCAGTGCAAAAATTCCGACCATATCTTCACGGCCGTCATTTTACCGTCGTGACCGACCATAACGCTCTATGCTGGCTTTCATTGCTGAAAAACTTATTGGGTCGCCTCGGTCGCTGGGCGCTTTGCTTGCAGGAGTATGATTTCGATGTCGCCTACAGATCTGGAAAGAAGCATCAAGATGCTGATGCTCTATCGCGCTGTCCTTTGCCCAGCGGAAGCCACTCATCATTGATACTCGAAAACGACAGCACCTCTCCAATCGCAGCGCTAAGTTCATCACCTGCCATCCTATCGATCCTTGTTTCACAACAACGTGTCGACCCATACTGCCGCACCATTGTTGACCGCTTGACCGGCTCTACTACTCCTCCAAACGCAAGACTTCGTCGACAACTTAAACAATTTAAGCTTGTCGGTGCTGCTTTACGTCGCTACATTTACCACATCGATGGCAACAAGTGGGTACCCGTCATCCGACGTTCTCTGCAATGTGAAGTTCTGGAAGCTTTTCATGATGATCCAACCGCCGCTCATCTAGGCTATCACAAGACTCACGACAAAATACGAAGTCGTTGTTTTTGGCCTGGCCTCTCTTCAGCCGTCGCTAAGTACGTCGCCTACTGTGTCCATTGCCAACGGCGAAAACGACCGGCAACTGCTCCGGCTGGCTTAATGCAACCACTTCCTTGTCCCGCCTCGCCTTTTGAAGTCGTTGGAATCAACTTGTATGGCCCTCTTCTTATATCATCCAATGGGAATCGCTGGAATGTCACGGCCGTCGACCACCTTACCCGCTACGCAGAAACAGCTTCTATACCATCTGGGACTGCCACTGAGATCGCCGATTTCTTTCTTCGCCACATATTTTTGCGTCATGGAGCTCCACGCATTCTCTTGAGTGATCGTGGCAAAGTCTTCCTCTCTTCCATTGTCGAGCAAGTTTTGTGTGCCTCGAACACTGTTCACAAGACCATTCCTAGCTACCACCCGCAGACCAACGGATTGACTGAACGGTTTCATCGGACCCTATCAGACATGATCGCCATGTACATTCACCCCAACCACACGAACTGGGATGCAATTCTACCCTTCGTGACATTCCCCTATAATACGGCTGCTCAACGCACTACCGGCTTTTCTCCATTTTTTTCTCGTCCATGGTCGCTCGCCGAGTTTCGCTCTGGATGTCTTTTTCCTTTCGGCCTCTGCACCCTCGACGGCTCCTTTCTCTGAAGAATTCCTATCTCGTCTCGCACACTGCTGTCACCAGGCCCGTGTTAACACCGGCCTCTCTCAAGACACTCGAAAAATCTCATGACTCGTCTCGCCGTGTTGTGAGTTTTTCCCCTGGTGACGAAGTTCTTCTATAAACTCCACTACGCGTCCCCGGCCTATGCGACAAATTCATCAGTCGCTTCATTGGGCCGTACACGGTGGTCAAACAGACATCTCCTGTCAATTACCGCGTTTCTCCTCTTAGTGCTAGTCCTGATCATCGTTGCCGAGAGTGGCGCCCCGCCGCGGTGGTCTAGTGGCTAAGGTACTCGGCTGCTGACCCGCAGGGCGCGGGTTCGAATCCCGGCTGCGGCGGCTGCATTTCCGATGGAGGCGGAAATGTTGTAGGCCCATGTACTCAGATTTGGGTGCACGTTAAAGAACCCCAGGTGGTCGAAATTTCCGGAGCCCTCCACTACGGCGTCTCTCATAATCATCAGTGGTTTATGGGACCTTAAACCCCACATATCAATCAATCAATTGTTGCCGAGGAACAGAGATAGTGCACGTATCTCGTTTAAAGCCTTATGCGCGACGCATTTCACAATACTGTCAAGCGACCAGGCGGCCGCTTTCACCGCGCGGGCGAATTAGTGTGAGCGCGACAAGCGAATGACTCTTTATTCTCTTTGATATCATCATCACCTGTACATCTTCGTCTGTAAATATCATCACCAGCGTGATTTAGCTCGAGCTTTGCTAAATAAACCGGTTCATTACAATATATATATATATATATATATATATATATATATATATATATATATATATATATATAGTGGGAGTAATAATTCAATTTCAATGGGCCAGTTAGTCTTCGTGAAGGTATGGGATATGGCACAACGGGAGCGTGTTCAACAAGGATAAACATATATATTTCCCAACAGTTTCGGGAGGGGTCCTCCCTTCATCAGGGGATTATATATATATATATATATACATATATATATATATGTATATATATATATATATATATATATATATATATATATATATATATATATAATTAAACACGTTTATCGTACTTCAACGTTCTCACTTGTACTTAACCAATCATCTCGATTGGGCTCGTTCATTGCTGTTTTGAGCCGAGGCAATCATCATGGAATAAACCCTCCTGCTGGTCCTGCCTGGTGAAGTCTTTCTGTGTCTTTCAATATATATATATATATATGGGATATGGCACAACGGGAGTGTTGTCAACAAGGATAAATATATTTATTTCCCAACAGTTTCGGGAGGGGTCCTCCCTTCATCAGGGGATGAGTTATACTGACATGGACTTCCAAACTTCGTTGCTTTTGGGTCCCTCTCGCCTTGAAAGATGTTTGCGAGAGAAGATTTTACAAAGACTAACTGGCCCATTGAATTATTACTCCCACTATATATATATATATATATATATATATATATATATAAGGAAAAGAAGTGTACACCTAAGGGCTCGTTTTTCCGTGTTTTAACACAACATTAATGAGATATAACGGACAGTATAACGGACAGCTCGCGGCTATATTTTTTCATCCACTTTTCTTTCTTCTTGTTTACATTCCATTGGTTCTAATAACTTCCCCTGTACATTCCTTGGCATTACTGTCTGTTATATCTCATTAATATTGTGTTAAAACACGGAAAAACGAGCCCTTAGGTATACACTTCTTTCCCTTATTTCATTAAACGAGGGTCTCGTACCGGCAGACTTGGTGTCATTAGTTTGTATACGAGGGACTATTAATCAGCTGCCCGCTCATAATAAGTTCACGTGCTACGTGACGCCAAACATGCGCATAAAAGAGTGTTTTCACACTCGTCGCTTGGCTTATAGATGGCGCTGACTGTCACTCCTACTTCTAAATTCACATATAAACCCAAGAAAGTGGATGGGGGGAAGGCCACTGTGGTAGCTCAGTGGTTAGAGCATCGAACGCAGAATTGGAAGGTCGTAGGTTTGATTCGTGCTCACGGCTGGTTATTTTTTCATCCACTTTTCTTTCTTCTTATTTACATCCCATTGGTTTTAATAACTTCCCCTATACATTCCTTGACATTACTGTCTGTTATATATATATATATATATATATATATATATATATATATATATCATTCCCGGATGATTCCACAATACTCTTCCTTTCACAAGGACATTAGGTGTAATGTTTATAGTTTTTCCGTGAAAACCTTAGAACCGATGTCCCTGTAGCGGGACAAGAAGTCTGAAGAGGACATACATCGGGGGATGTGGTCGCAATTCGAATTCGGCGCACCACTGCATTTACGTAACCACCCGTTACTTCAGTTCGCAATCGCGATCGAGAAACCGAGAAATCACCGCACGCAAGTTGCTCTTATTCAAGCGAGAGCCACGACGTAGGAAAGTGGCTTTTATTTTTAGGTCATTTCGTTCGCTCCGCAGTGTTCTGTTCTGCTGAGGCGATGCACGGGTCCGTCGGTTACCTCCTAGGCACACCGTACTCCAGCATGTCGACGCTTGTTCCAAACTGGTCGTTACTGGCGTCATTTGAGCAAGAGTGCATGTGTGCAAAGCAAAAAAAGCAGCATATGCCCAAGGTCACAGCCGTGCATTGCCTTCGTGTAACGTATCTACAGTGAATACGTGAAGTGTGACTGTACATGACAGCTGACGGTTATTGCAGGAATGGGTACATCGTTTTTTTTTCGGAACAATAATTTAGGTCACCAAAATCGATAGCAGCGATCGTATTACGCAGCGGAATTACATGCATGCTGGGAAAGCAGATGCGACTGTCAGACGAGGAAGACGGTAACTCAATCAGCAGTGCTGCAAACGTTTCTTTCTCTCACGAAATGGATAGTTTCTCTGAAGCAATAACGCAGTAACAAGAGCCCGAAATAAAAAGAAATACTCTGGTGTCACATAATGCGAATTGCACAAAGTTGGGTCATCGAATGCTCCAATCGTTAACAAAAGCTCGCTCTTGTTCACATATTAACTGTGGCGCACACCCCCTGTGGGGTATTGTGGCGATTACAAAAACTTCTGCCATAATTCTTCATCGTAGATTTGTCGTCAACCACAGCACAAAACAGCTTTGCCGCAAAGGCGAAGAAATGAACACGATAGCAACAAATTGGAAGGTTCCGCGCAGAAATGGCAAGCAGATCCAAACGTGCCCGTGTTTCTCTCGATCAAATGATGCACGAAGCGTACTCACAGGTTCTGATGAACACGAATAAGCGTCTCGGTTGTTACTTCGCTGTGTCTGAAAAGTGTGCCCCTTTCGCAAACGGAGGATGTGCAACGATTGCAGTGACCTTTGTGCGCCTCTTAACTACAACAGAATTGTAGCAGCTCAAGCTCAACGCCAGCGAAGACGTATGATCCTCACCAACGGGAGATAAAAGCGCTCGAAAGATCGCCCACTCCCCTCCTCTCCGCGGGCGGAAGTACGCGTGAGAGATGAGAGCCGCCGCGCGCTCATTGCACCATCTTGCTAATAATGCTGAAAACATGATAGTTCCCCCCATGGTCTCCGTGATTGCGAGCGCGTGGTGGGGTTCTCTCCGGCCGTCCCAATAGCCGCGCTCCCCAGCAAAACCAGCAAGTATCGCCTCACGCGCTCGGCTACCGCGAGGTAGGAAAGGGGTCATGGTTCCTGGTCTGACGGAACCAAAAAAACGGAATATGGAAAGGTGTTATGGTTCCTGGTCTGACGTTCGGCAATGCGGTCTTGTGCATGAGATCAGAAGTTCAAGCAAGATTAGAAATTAAGCAACGTGGAATAGGTAGGCTTGCCTTAGGAGCTCACGAGAATACACCAAATCAGGGAAAGGTGATATGGGATAAACATAATTTGAGGGCAGGGAAGCTAGCAGCAAGATAAAATTTGAGAAGTGATTGAGAGAAATGGGGGAGGAGCGTTAGGCTAGGAAGGTTTTCAGATACTTGTACATGAAAAATGCCGATAAAAAATGGAGGAAGCGAGCCAGAAAATTGATGGGTAAATACTTGGAAAACAGCAGGGGACCAAACCAAAAAGAATTATCGGTTAAGAAGAAGGTAAAGGAAGCTGGGACCGATATGTGGAGAATCGACATGATTAAGAAGTCTGCACTAGAGACCTATCGAACTATTAAGCAGGAAGTCGCCAAGGAAAGGATCTATGATAATACTCGGGGTAGTTCTCTACTGTTTGAGGCGAGGGCGGGAGTATTGCGAACCAAGACTTATAGGGCCAAATACGAAGGGGTAGACACGGTATGCAGTGCGTGTGGAGAGGAAGAGGAAACTGCCGAACACTTCATAATGTTCTGTAAAGTGCTTCACCCTATTGTTCAGGATTATGGCGCAGAGTATTTCAAAGCACTGGGATTTAGGAACCGGGAGGGCAAAATAGACTTTAAGTGGGTAGAATTAACTAGACGGAGGTTATCTGGTTGGCTGCTAAAGTCAAGACATGAGTGAAAATTAAACCCTCCACTGCAAAGTACCAGTCCTCAACCACACTATTTAAAGGGAAAAAAATAAGTCTAGTGGTTAGTTCACTAAGTATTTCGGCTTGGTGGCGTTAGCCACCGCCCGATCTAAAGGGTGCAGCCATATCAATCCATCCACCCATCCATCCTCGAGTGGCGGAGACCCCGGCAGAAAGAAGAGCGCGCGGGATTTCAGCGTGCGCATGATTTTTTTTCCTCGCGTGTAAGCAAAATCACGGACAAATCTTCTGACTGCACTGAAGGCAAGTATTTTTTTTTCAATTATTGCTTTTATTTTGGTCCAATTCGTGAATAAGAGCATGGCAACTGCTGAATTTTTCTGTTATATATCATTGCAAGGAGGTATTATTTCGTCTGTGACAGAGGCATTCTAGCATTCTGCTTTACTGGAGACGCGTATGTGGGTGAAGACTGGGTTAGTTTCGTTGAATCATATCACCCTCCTATTGTTAGAGATCGTTTTAATATTTTATCGCGTACCGATCATATTTAATATTTTATCGCGTATCAGGTGGTCAACCGAATTCTACTTACGCTCTAGATAATTAAGTGCGCTGATCGTGCCACTTATTATAGTGATAATTAATTTTGCTTGAATATTGTGAAAGGCTACGTTTAGCCGACCTGCATTTACTCCTCACGTCCTTCACAGTGAAAGTGCTTGAGTTATCATCGTCTCCTTTTTTCATACTCTGTATTTTGATTATGATTTGGTAGCACAATGGCAATATCGGTATCGTGTTCATTTAAAGTTATCTCTACTGCATCCAAATCAAAAGGTTGCGCATGCGGCCGAACGACGTCTTTCAAAAGACCAAGTATTTGTCGAGGTAGGCTACTGGAGAATAAAAAAAAAATGGGGCTGCCTCCCCCCTCCTACTATACATCCCGCCAACTTCGAAGTGTAGTTTCGAGCACATGCGGATCCCTTGCAGAAGCATCGCAATTTCAACTGCTCAAATATGGGCGGCGCCAATATACAGCAAAACAAAAACCCCATTTGTAACTAAAACGCCCGTGTTCACTTTGCCTCGCGTACCTATATACCCGGCATTTTCAAATGAACACAAAGTTATATAAAATCGCAATACCATTTTTTTCTGGCGACATAAAAGCGTCGCCCACAGCGCGGCACCCTTTTCGACCGAAAGAAAAAGCGGCGCGGTGCGGAGAAAAGAGCGGGCCGCGCCCACCACCGGAAACACGCGCTCTCCGTGCGATTGGGACGGCCGGAAAGAAACCCTCCGCGCGCCCGTAATCTCGGAGGCCATGGTCCCCCCCCCCCCCCCTCACGATAAAGTCCCTGAAAAAACTAATTCGCGTCAATGTGCTGGCTCCTCTCCCCGCGTGTTCATAGCAGATAGTAAACGACGCTAGTTAAGGGGCTGTATGGCTCCTGGCCGCAGAGATGGCCATGTGCCCATCTTTCGGTTAGAGCTCATTTGGGTGCTGCGGTTCCAGGCGATGCACTGAAAGAGTGATTGAGAAAGAAAAAATTATTAAAAGTAACGTTAAATACGACGATGCGTATAAGCAAGTGGCATGCAGTGGGAAAAATCATCACCGCAATCACGCAATATTCAACGCGATAGCCCACCGTTTGCATGCAGACGCGCTCAGCGGTGATGTTTTCAATGGCAGCGCCACTGCTGTCCCGGTAAACTCTGCGGTGCTAAGAATCTGCAGAGTGTACTAGATTTTGTGAATATATCGCAAGCGCCATATTGTTTGTCCACTTTCGAGAGAGCGCGCTCCACGAACAGACGCCAGCGGCGTTCGCTTTCACCATAGCCGAGGCACGGCCGCTCGATGAACACACGGCATAGCAGTGCCCGAGCTGCCCAAGCGTCTGGCACATCTAGCGCACCCGCGTGCTTTCGCATTCGTAGTTTCCTAGTGGACACTCTAGAGGCGCTGCTGTGGTCGCTGGGAGAGGAGGTAGAGGCGGAGGGATGTGGTTGGCGTTACTTTAGTTTTTTTTTTCAGGGACTTTACCCCAAGATGCCCGCTAACAGCGTTAAGTGGTAGATAAAAATAACTTGCCGTTTAAGCGCTCAAAGAGGCACCTTTCGGTGGCTCAGTGGTTAACTCCTAGCATCCACGACGCGGAGGTCCCACGTTCTATTTCGCCCGCTGGAGTCGTTTTCCTGTTTTCTTTTTCTTTCTTGCGTTTTCATATATATAGATGCGTTTACACATACGGTGAATGACATCGACGCCGAGGTCGGCGGCGAAATTCAGCCGAGAGTGTCCATATAATTGATATCGCAATACTATCTGCGAAATGCAATGTACTCATCAGCGAAATGTTTGTGCTCATCAGCGAAAACACGAAAGGGGTGCTAGCGAAGACTCAAAGGCTAAAGAGAGGCCGTTGCCTCATTTGTGCGCTATCTCCTTGTTTGTCGTATTAGTAAAAAAAACTACAATCAAAACTTCCGAAGCTATCTGAAATTGTCGACAAAAGTAAGTCATAGAAATAGCAAAAAATAGTTACTCGTTTCGAAAGCTGATGCATGACAGTACAGGGCTAAATGTGCGGAACATATCCGTTAGCAAAGATGTGTCGCAAAAATAACAAAGCGCCTAGAAAATATGGCACCTACAAGTACAATGCACGTTATCGCGAACATAAGCATTCAGCAAATATAACCAAATAATGTCTAGTAAATACACAGGAGTGACAAGCAATATAGTGATGCAAGCTCTATGCACATCAGGCCCGCAGTTTGAAGAAGTGCCCTAGCCCCCCCCTTCTTCTACTTCGATATTCATATGAAAGAAGGGGGGTGAGATGTTTCTAAACGATGATAAATGATGAAAATAGGTGCTTTTCGAGGCCCTAAAGAACAACTCTCCCCCTCTCCCTCGCACCGGAAAAAAAATTCGGTAACACTCTGATGCACATAAAAAGAATACATACGCGATTAGCATCATATGTAAAGTTTCGTGGGCGGATGTAAAGCTGGTTCATGATAACTCAATTACGTTTGTTCCATGGAAGTGCGTGGCACTCTTCCATAAAAAAGGGGGCCGGTTTGTTTTGACTCGTGGAAATATTATCCTTTCTGTGTTTCCATCTCGCTGCCCTTTCTCGGTTTTACTGCATGCAATTCAAAAAATCTATATTCTCTTTGCTATTTACCACTTTGTTAAAAAGCATTTGCACGTGGTGTAGTTTTCTGCGTAGGAGGACCACTTAATTACCGGAGGTTAGTAACGGACACATGCATTCTAGAGACATCCAAGATGAATTACGGCGCTTTCCTGAACATTGTTCAACGTCATCATCATATTTGCTTTGACGATGATTTAGCTTTAAGTTCTACGGCTTCTAACCAATAACAGCCGTGTTACAAATGTGGCCTTCATCACTGAAGCGATACAAGAATATATATCCCAAACCAGCAAATTTTACACAAACGTATTCCAGTTCCAATTGGTCTAAACTATTTTATGAAACAGAAACTGCGCGTTAAATTCTCAGTCAAGGTAGAGAAGATGTATAAGCTAGTACTGGTGACGTATTTATGAAAATTATTTTCTAGTACATTTCGTGCATTAAAGGCATAACCGACATCTAGTGGCTTACCAACTCTTTCGCGAGCGGGGGGGGGGGGGCAAACCAACCTCACTCCTCAGCAGATATATATATATGGTCAAATCCGCAGATTTTCGTGGAGTAGACGCTGCGATGGATCTGCCAATGAAACATACAGAGAGCATTCTCAATCTGCCAATGGATGACACATTTAGAAGGCGCGTCGTGTCACTTCTGTGTATGCAAATTCACACAATATATATATATATATATATATATATATATATATATATATATATATATATATATATATATATATATATATATATGTATATATATATATATATATATATATACATACACACATATATATATTATGAGACCATCCATTAGTATTCCATCGATGAAAACACGAGCAGTGCACAACCCAGTCGGGCAAATCGGACTCTCATTAGCGCCACATAACATGGGACCGGCATAAGGAGTTTGCACTTTACGCAGGCGAAAACACAATTCACGATCAATTACCGAAATTGCGGCTCCAGTGTCTATAAGGGCGTCAACAAAAACACCTTCCACACAAACAGGCAGTAAATTAGCTGGACGAGACGGAAGAGTTGTAACGTTCCGACAACAAGCAGTTTCCCCTCCAAAAACTGCACCTTCTAGTTTTCGGAGTCCTGAGAGATCGGCGCGGGACCCAGGGGAGATGACGTACGCCGAAACGGTGACGGGAAACGGCGGCGAGATGAACGAGAAGGATGAGGCCCAGCTTGAGACCGTGGAGGGGAGGGCGACCGACGGGAGGGGGACGGATACGGTGCGCGATCGTATTCATCGGGTCTCTGGGCAAAGTCTCTTTCGTAAGCTGGGTGTCACGGACGGCCATTTTCGGCGGCCCCGCGTCACGGCAATTAACGGGCGCCGTACTTCCTCACTGACCGTGGGAACGGCGGGCGCATGAAAGGGAGCCGAGAAGTGCAGAATGGGGTGCTCTTCTTGGAACGTCGCCGTTTACGATTGATCCTCTTGTAACTGCGGCGGCGTCTGCAAGGTCGTGGAAGGCCGCGATGTACCCCGAACAAGGATTAGGCTACGGGACGCACCGGCTGAGAGCCAAACAGTCTGACCATTTCCCACGGGGAAAAGCGTGGGAAACCCTCTGGTGGCCAAGCCGTATGACAACAACCCAACAGGTTGTCACTCTCGCTAGTTGAGGGTCCTCTCCCAATTAAAAAGGGGTGGGGTCAAAATATTTTTTGGGCGGAGTTTCCATCAATTAAACGTGCATGATTGGACCCATGCAGAGGTCTCTTGTCCCCAAGGAAGAGAGCGAGGAGACACGAGGCACGAGGGGGATTTAAGCGCAGGATTTTGCCCTGCTAGGCAGACTAGTCGCTGACCAACATGGTGTAGAAACAGATCAAGAAGTATCTCTTCTAGAAGTTTTTAGTGGCTCTGTATCGGCTGGCCACCTAAACTTAGCCGTTCGTCTAGTTGTGACGCGATATTAACATCTGCAACGTAGACATCGGGACTTCGCCTCGAGTTAGCTCAACCTGCTCGAAGTCACCTGCAAGCACTAGCCTCCTGGAGCCACCAGCGTTGCAACACCGCCGACATCGCGGTCGTGCCAGAACTCTCTTCGACTTCTCGCATCCGATCGTCGGGGACACAACGCTGCCGGTCATCACACGTATGCCTTCACCTGTTTATATCTTCGAACTTTCTCCCCCGTAGTCTATTGTTGTTAGTTTGTGTAGTTTGTAATAGTTCTCTCACGTAAGCTGATTTATTGTTTTTAAATGTTTTTTGTTGTATCAAGTGTTGATGTATTTTGTTAGTTGTATTGAAGTGATCCCGTGTGCTGAAATATCACTAGAGTAAAGTTTGTTTTGTTTTCTCACGTTTCTGATCTCTTCACTGTCTCTGCTTGCGTGCGGAACGAACTAACCTGCTGTCATTCCCGTCGCCGACTTCGCGATGGCGACGCTAGAGTGGCAGCTTGTAACAAAACTGGCGTCCGCGACGAGGACGTTCCGTACAAGAGTAAGACAGTGAGGGGTGAACGAGAACCGTGCGGACAGCGTGGTGATAGAGCCGCACAGTTGAAGCGGTTGCATCCTGCCTATTATTGCGCTGTTTTTATAGTGGCATTATAGTGACAGTTTGCAGTATGAAGTGTATGGATTCGGATAAGTGGATCGCGCACGGTAAACAGTTAGGCCTCGAGGGCGCCGAACTGAGACAATGGGTTAAGTAGCAGCAGGAACAGGCGCAGGCGTTAGCCAGAGAAGAGCGGGCACTGGCCAGGGAGGAAAAGGAAAAAGAAAGGGAAGTGGCTAGGGAAGCCGGAGAATGGGAAGTGCAGTTACTGCACTTGAAGATTCGCCTCAGTGAGAGTAGCAGGGTGAGCCGATCCAGCAGTGAGCACGGCGATGCCGGGGAGAAGCCGAGTTTGAGAAGACACGCAGGTAGACTGCTCATCACCTTTGACGAAGGAAGGGACGACTTAGCTGCGTTTATACGCCGGTTTGAGAGCATCGCCAGAGGGCAAAAGTGGCCTGAAAGCCAGTGGGCGACGGCGCTTTCGACATGTCTTACAGGAGAGGCGCTAAGTGTTTATGGCAGGCTACCGCCTACGGATGCAGCGGACTACACCAAGGTTAAAACCGGCCTCCTGAAGCGCTTTCTCTTCACGGTGGATGGGTTCCGAGACAAGTTTAATAAGGAGAGGCCAGTAGGGGGTGAAACAGCAACACAGTACGCGGCTCGCTTAAGACATTACTTCGATAGATGGGTTGAGCTATCCAAAACTGAGACAGAATTCGAGTCCCTCCGCGCATTGTTGATTAGAGAGAGGTTTTTGCATGGATGTGGTTCGAACCTGGCATTATATTTGAAAGAAAGGAGGGCGGAATCCCTGGGAGACATGCTTGAGCTGGCAGACCAGTTTTTGGAAGCTCAGGGTGGAACAAGCCTAGCGAAAACAAAGAAAGATGGTCCCATAACGGACGAGAAGGGGAAATACGAGAAAGGAGGCAACAGCCACGCACCACTACCACGGTGCTATATTTGCCATCGTGGGAATCACCCGCCGCACAGACCTGCCGCTAATGTAGCCATCGTCTGCTTCAAGTGTGGAAAGAAAGGACATAGGGCAAACGACTGCCGGTCAGGAGCAAATAACTCACTCCAGGCGTCCTGCCTCTATGCACCAAGGGAAACGCGTGAGGATCCCATATGCGACGGGTATATCGAGCTTAGGAATGGCGAAAAAGTCCCCGTCGTCAACGCCGTAAGGGTGACACCGCTGAAAAATCTGGCCGAGAACCTACCAGTGGCCACAGGGACCCTCCGAGGCACAGGCATATCAGTGTTGCGGGATACGGGGTGCAACACAGTAATCGTGCGGAGGAAGTTGGTGAAGGAAGACGAGCTGACAGGTACAAGCAGACTTGTCTACTTGGTTGACGGAACAGCGAGGATGCTGCCCGAAGCACGGATTGAGGTTGACACCCCCTACTTTACTGGCACTCTGACAGCACTATGCCTGCAAGATCCACTGTATGACCTCATTCTGGGCAATATCGATGGCGTAAGACCTCCTAATGATCGCAGAAAGTAGACTGAAAAACCTGTCTCGACAAAGGAGTTAAGGGAAGAGCCTGTAGCAGCAGCTATCACCCGTTCCCAAGGACATGCACAGCCGGAAAAATTTGCCCAGCTTCGTATGCCTGGGACCACGGCGGTATTGCCGGGAGATAACTATGGCTGCGAGCAGAGGGGAGATGCGACACTCAAACAGTGTTTTGAGAAGATCGGCAGGAAGCAAACATGCCGAAATGAGAAGGGAAGCGTCGAGTACAAACAAGAACAGGGACTGCTGTACCGACAGTACACAGAGGCCAACGGACGGCTTGTACGCCAATTAGTCGTTCCGCACTGCCACCGAGAAGCTGTGCTTAAAACAGCACACGATGGTATAATGACAGGACACTTGGGCACGCAGAAAACCAAGGACCGGATCTCGGAGGAGTTCTTTTGACCAGGCATCACAGCTGACGTAGAAAGGTTCGTCGCCTCATGTGACATTTGTCAGCGCACCGTACCAAAGGGCCGTGTACCACATGTTCCACTGGGGAGGGCACCCATAATCGACACCACGTTCAAGCGAGTGGCGATCGATATAGTGGGAGCGATTCACCTGCCCTCAAAGCATGGGAACCGATACATTTTGACTGATGGATTATGCCACCCGGTATCCAGACGCAGTGGCGCTCCCGAGTATCGAAACTGAGCGAGTGGCCGAAGCCCTGGTCGAGATGTTCTCCCGATTTGGCGTCCCCCGCGAGGTACTGAGTGACCGTGGCACGAACTTAACATCGGACCTGATGAAATAAGTTGCGCGGCTCCTTTCCGTGCGCCAGCTCCACACCACCCCATATCACCCCATGGCGAATGGCATGGTGGAAAAATTCAACGGCACCTTAAAATTAATGTTGAAGCGCATGTGCGCCGAAAAACCGAGAGATTGGGACCGCTACCTGGCACCTCTCCTCTTTGCCTATAGGGAGGTTCCGCAGGCCAGTATGGGGTTTTCACCCTTCGAGCTTCTCTACGGCCGCCATGTGAGGGGACCCTTGGCGATACTGAAGGAGCTGTGGACGAACGCCGACTTGACTGAAGAAGCTAAGACGACGTACCAGCATGTCTTCGACCTTCGGAACCGTTTGGAGGAAACGTGCCGCCTGGCACACGAGGAGTTGGAAAAAGCCGGAGCACGGTACACGAAGCTTTACAATCGAAATGCGAAGGAGCGGAGTTTCAACCTTGGAGACGAGGTACTGATTTTACTTCCCACCGACACGAACAAGCTGCTGCTGCAATGGAAGGGTACTTTTGAAGTCCGGGAAAAGAAAGGTGAAGCTGACTACGTCGTAGACACGGCTGGCGGCAGAAAAATCTTCCATGCCAACTTACTGAAAAGATGCGAGGAGAGGGACAGCCCCTCCACCAAGGTGTGCAACGTGACATTTGGTGTTGTGGAATCGAGCGAGGACGAGAATATTCCAACCCCTGACTGGCTGAAAGTAGAAGGGGAAGAAGACGTGAAGCTCTCCGACAAACTGGACGCTCAGCTGATCGGACAGCTGCAAAGAATTGTCAGGGAACACGCTCGTATTTTCTCGGATGTCCCGGGCAAAACAGACTGGGTCCACTGCAACCTCGAACTCACCACGAGTAATCCCGTCCACGTGAAACAATACCCTCTTCCCTTTGCAACGCGGGAAGGTGTAGAGAAAGAGGTGCGGGAGATGGAGAAGCTCGGCATCATTGAGAAATCAGAGTCACCTTACAATTCGCCAGTCATTTCGGTAAAGAAACCCGACGGTACAAATCGACTGTGTATCGATTTTTGACGCCTGAACAACGTTCTGGTGGCCGACTCCGAACCTATGACAAGAACTGACGCGGTGTTTGCTACAGTGGGAAAGAAGAAGTATTTCGCGTAGTTCGACTTCGTGAAGGGCTATGGCAGATCCCGCTGACCGAAGAGTCCAAAGCGAAGACGGCCTTCTCGACGACATCGGGACTATATCAGTTCCGCTTCATGCCATTCGGCATCAAGACAACGCTTGCTGTATTTGCTAAGTTGATGCGGAAGGTTGCAGAAGGTATACCCGGTGTGGACCACTACTACGATGATGTAATGGTAGCCACCGAGACATAGGAAGAGCACCTGAGGTCTCTGGGACTGCTTTTTGAGCGCATACAGAGGGCCGGGCTTACAGTGCGCCCCAGTAAATGCGAACTTGGTGTGGAAGAAATCGACTTCTTGGGACACCGAGTTGGCAGGGGCAGATTGCGACCACTGGGGAAAACACTCGACAAGATCGAAGCTGCACCACGTCCTTCAACCAAGTGACAAGTGCGCGCCTTCCTCGGTTTGACCGGGTACTATCGGGAATTTATCCCGAGTTACGCAGAAGTCAGCGCTCCTCTTACAGATTTAACCCGGAAGGGCGAAGCTAACTCGGTGAAATGGACAGCAGCCCACGAGGAGGCTTTTAGAAGACTCAAACAACATGTCTCTACGGAGCCGATACTACGGCGACCAAATTTGCACCAACCATTCGTACTTCGAACGGACGCATCGGACACAAGTCTCGGAGCCGTGCTCATGCAGGCCCTCGAAGGCAAGCTCCACCCCACAGCTTATGACAGCCGAAAGCTGCTTCCACGAGAGGCTTCCTATAGTACCATCGAACGCGAATGTCTCGCGTTGGTATGGGGAATTTAGAAATTCTCCATGTACTTATATGGAGTACATTTTTGTGTCCAGACAGACCACCAGCCTCTGAGTTATATCCAACAGGCAAAACAGCTGACCGCTCGAGTACTTCGATGGAGTTTACTACTCCAAGAGTACCAGTTCACCATTACGCATATTAAGGGTAGCGAAAACGTGGGAGCCGATTACTTGAGCCGGATATAGTTCTTGAGGTCTGGGGAGCATGTTTTTTTGTTCCTTTCGTCGTTTGTTTTCTGTTTGTATGTGCGTATTCCATTGTATAAGAAGTATATTTTGAGTTATTTTCTTTTTGCTTGGTGCATTGGTTGTTTTTACATGTTGTAACGCACATTGAAGGATTTCACTACAGTAGAGGAGCGCACCTGTTCCGTTTTGTTCGTAGTATACCTTCGTGCAGTGTATTCTGTATTGATGGCTGCCGTACACGGGTATTTCTTTTCTTGTTTGCATGGCGCATTGATATTGTTGCGTGTAACTGAAGCTGGTACTCTAACAATTGTTTTTTCCCTTTTGTTGTTACTTTGATGCACTCAGCCTATTTATGTTCTGTATGAGAGGGACAGTCCTCATGTCTCCCTTGTTGGTGGTGTTTTGTTCCTTGTGGTCGAAAAATTCCCCTCCGTGTGAACAAATGTTATGAATAACATTCTGAAAGTGGGGGGCAATGTCACGGACGGCCATTTTTGGCGGCCCGGCGTCACGGCAATTAACGGGCGCCGTACTTCCCCACTGACCGTGGGAACGGCGGGCGCATGAAAGGGAGCCGAGAAGTGCAGAATGGGGTGCTCTTCTTGGAACGTCGCCGTCGATGATTGATCCTTTTGTAACTGCGGCGGCGTCAGCTAGGTCGTCGAAGGCCGCGATGACCCCGAACAAGGATTAGGCTACGGGACGCACCGGCTGAGAGCCAAACAGTCTGACCGTTTCCCACGGGGAAAAGCGTGGGAAACCCTCTGGTGGCCAAGCCGTATGACAACAACCAAACAGGTTGTCACTCTTGCTAGTTGAGGGCCCTCTCCCAATTAAAAAGGGGTGGGGTCCAAATATTTTTGGGGCGGAGTTTCCATCAATTAACCGTGCATGTTTGGACTCATGTAGAGGTCTCTTGTCCCCAAGGAAGAGAGCGAGGAGACACGAGGGGGATTTAAGCGCAGGATTTTGCCCTGCTAGGCAGACTAGTCACTGACCAACATGGTGTAGAAACAGATCAAGAAGTATCTCTTCTAGAAGTTTTTAGTGGCTCTGTATCGGCTGGCCACCTGAACTTAGCCGTTCGTCTAGTTGTGACGCGATATTAACGTCTGCAACGTAGACATCGGGAATTCGCCTCGAGTTAGCTCAACCTCCTCGAAGTCACCTGCAAACACTAGCCCCCCGGAGCCACCAGCGTTGCAACACCGCCGACATCGCAGTCGTGCCAGAACTCTCTTCGACTTCTCGCATCCGATCGTCGGGGACGCTACGCTGCCGGTCATCACACGTATGCCTTCACCTGTTTATATCTTCGAACTTTCTCCCCCGTAGTCTACTGTTGTTAGTTTGTGTAGTTTGTAATAGTTCTCTCACGTAAGCTGATTTATTGTTTTTATATGTTTTTTGTTGTATCAAGTGTTGATGTATTTTGTTAGTTCTATTTAAGTGATCCCGTGTGCTGCAATATCACTAGAGTAAAGTTTGTTTTGTTTTCTCACGTCTCTGATCTCTTCACTGTCTCTGCTTGCGTACGGAACGAACCAACCTGCTGTCATTCCCGTCGCTGACTTCGCGCTGGCGACGCTAGAGTGGCAGCTTGTAACACAGGGTAACACGTCGTTCATCCTGCTGGCGGCGGCGGCAGAAACGGGATATATGACCCCTTATGCCACAGTAGAAGCAGATGTGGCGCGGAGGACGCCATGGAGAATAGTGGCGTGGCCTTGGTACTTGCGTTGTCATCGCAGCCGCATGGTCGCATCCGACGTCCGCAGGCACGGTTGGAACTGGTGCAGGGGCCCGTGATGCAACGTCTGCGTACGAAGGCACTGGGAAGCGCACAGGAGACGGGGCATGTGCAGGGCTTTTCATTTTTGCCAGGTCGTCTTTGATTACCTCATGCAGTTTGGGAGTAGGTGTGTGGACAGACGCAATGGTTAGGTTGCCTGGAATAAGGCCGTGGAGTTCTTCTTTGACAATTGTGCGGATAAGGGCCCACAAGTCATGCTCTCCGGTAAAGCAGCGTCGCCGGAGGCGTGTGGAAGGCGCATGAAATGAAGCGTGTCCAGGCGTTGGCATGTGGTGATGACGTCCCGGACGGTAGTTGGATTCTGGATCACGAGATCATTGAAGGCCACAGAGTTGATACCTTTCAGTAGATGTCGGATGCGATCGGCCTCCGTTATGTTATTTTGTGCTCGGCGACAGAGAGCCAGAATATCTTCAATGTTGGACTTATACGATTCGTCCCCCCCCCCTAGATGTGGGTTGCGAGCTTCTGTTTCGCTGCCGCAGAGCATCCGGTAGACGTGCCAAATAGCTGACGGAGATGCCCCGTGAAGGCCGACCAATTGGAGAAGTCGCTCTCGTAGTTGTAATGCCAGGTTTTAGCGACGCCATCGAGGTAAAAAAGGAACGTAGCGCAGTTTGTGCGCCTCGTCCCAATAATTACAAACGCTGGTTCGATCATAACTGTCCAGCCATTCTTCGACGTCTTCGTTGCGAAGGCCGGAAAATACCGGAGGGTCTCGGTAAGAGGTACTCACGGTGTAGTGAAGCCTAAGTGGCTGAGAAGGAGCGGTTGCAGCTGTGGACGCGTTGGGTTCTGCCATCGCTGTTGCTTGAGGGCACAACCGTCGACCAGACCGGAGCTCCAGGGGTAACGGGTAGAGCAGGAGGACGTGGGAACCAAAGCACGCTCTACCACTTAAGAGACCATGTCTGGTCACGGCCGGACTCGACTCCTTCTCCGGCGCTCCCCTTACGGCCTTCGCATTGGGGCGTTTTGCTGCCTGCCGCCGCAAGTTCGCGGTGGCGCTGCTAGACCACTGTTGCTCCGCCGCCTCCAAGCGCGTTCACCGGCGCAGTGCGCGCGCCACAGTGCTATGCCCATCATAACAGCGCTGAGTACGAGAAACAGAACCAACTGCGGCGCCTGAATTCTTGAAGATGAACGTTTTATCCACACAATACAGCTCGGTCGTTGCATGTGATGAGGTTAAAATGGTATAGTCGACCTCTGAGAGCACCGCTTACCCAGTCGCAACCATTCCGGCAACTTTCCCGGATTTTCGCACACGCGTGTTGTCACAAGCAACAGTAATCTATTACAGCGCACAAAATTCAGAGAGAAAAAGCAATATTTATTTTGTCGTAAGGTGGACTAGAACCTAAATAAAAAACAATTTCTGTGCGAGGTGAGCACAAATGCCTTTTTCTTTCAAACCCACGCTAGCAATACAAATTAACACAAACACAAATGCATGGTACAAATAAAGCGAACCTCCATGATATACTCATCACAGTCTGAAATATTTTCTAGACGGCTTGTGCACATACGCAAGTGGTTTTTCATTTCTATCGCTCACCATCTTGGTGTAGATAACGAGAAGAAGTCTGATGAATTTGTCCGCAATTAAATGAGCTGTGCGCCTTGCGTGGCTGCTGTCTACACCCTCTGGGCAGAGGAGGATGGGTGATTGTTCGAGGTGTGGGGTAACCAGAAGTTGCAGGACTTCATGCACTTTTTTACGCGGAAGTTTGCTAGCAGTTTTTTCAAAGAAAGTAACATTGTTGTCCAACAGTGTCAAAAGCATACGGTTTGGGTAGTGGAATGCACTTTTGTCCTGGCTGTGCAACAGAACATACAAATGATCAGCTTTGTTCGTAGTCGTCAGCATCGTAACACAAGCATCACACTCAAACTCACTGAAGAGCTTCACGATGTATCCACCAACGTACACCAGACCAGAGTACGTGACAGACGGCGATGGATCACACAGCTGTCCCTTCAGGTTCTCGAGGTCTGCAAGCACTTCTTGTGGCACACTCAGCGCTAGCTCCTCTGCATCAGCATCCTCCACTTCCATTTGCTTTGAACAGAGGGCTTTGCCTTTCACAATGTTGTCCAGGGCTACTGTCACTGAACGCGCATCTAGCACGTCGTTGCCCCCACACATGGACCTTAGCCGGCCAAAGAGTGCCTCCACAGGATCACTGTTAAAGTTCTTGGTAGAGACGTACTTGACACCCCTTCTTAAAAGAAACCGTGTTGCGTCCACTGTGGCCCTCGACGTGAACAACAAAGCATGAAACGTTTGCTCTGTGAATGCACCTTCTCCCGATGCAAGTGAAGCCTCTTGTACCTCTTTTATGTAGTCGGTGAACTCCTTCTCAAGCCACACGAGTCTAGGGTCATCCTTGTTAGATATCGGCCTCTTGTGGTCACTCCCTTTGTACGTTGTGTCATGAACGTCGAACCACTGTCTCATCATGTTCATGAAGAAAATGGTTTGGCTGGCTTCCCTGTAACCGTAGAGACTGGGGTCCC
The DNA here is from genome assembly GCA_013436015.1 of Rhipicephalus annulatus. Taxonomy (NCBI): domain Eukaryota; kingdom Metazoa; phylum Arthropoda; class Arachnida; order Ixodida; family Ixodidae; genus Rhipicephalus; species Rhipicephalus annulatus. Next base: position 701,662 of record WOVY01014538.1, on the reverse strand, counting down.
CACCACGGTTCTCTTTGAGATAACACAACGCAGCAGTTACCTGCGGAGTTTCATAGGGCTGTGTTCCTACTTTCGGCGCTTCATGCGAAACTTCGCGATTATGATATCGCCGCTGACGAAGCTCCTCGGAAGTGACGGGCCTCTCCATTCGTGGTCATCACAGTGCGACGACGCTTTCACAACGCTCCGTCGTTTGTTGACGTAGCCTCCCATACTCCATCACTACGACCCTACGGACCCTACAGAGGTACACACGGATGCCAGTGGTGTCGGTCTTGGCGCTGTCCTTGCGCAGCGCAAACCAGGGTTCCCGGAATATGTCGTGGCGTATGCAAGCCATACGCTTACTAAGGCCGAGACTAATTACACCGTCACCGAGAAGGAATGCTTGGCAATCGTCTGGGCCCTTACAAATTCCGACCTTATTTGTATGGTCGCCCATTTGATGTCGTCACCGACCATCACGCACTATGCTGGTTGTCGTCATTGAAAGATACCTCAGGCCGTCTCGCCCGGTGGGCACTTCGCCTGCAAGACTACGACATCCGCGTGCTGTACCGCAATGGAAGGCAACATGCTGACGCCGACGCCCTTTCGCGCTCTCCCTTGTCTGACGACAATGCCCACAACTCAGCGTCTCACCTTGCCATTTCTTCCATTAGCATTCATACCATTGCTACTGAACAGCGCAAAGATCAATGGATCGCCTCATTGATAGACTTGCTGGTTGATCCATCCACTCCATCCACTCGCGCGTTGCGTCGTCAAGCCCACCATTTGGCCGTTCGCGAAGACCTCCTCCACAGGTGCAATTACAACGGTGACGGCCGCCAGTGGCTACTAGTCATACATACCTCGCAGTATACGCTCTGACATATGCGAGTTCTTTCATTCCGATCCGCAATGTGTGCACTCCAGGGTATCGAAGACTTACCACCGCATTCGCCAACGGTACTTTTGGCGCGGCATGTACCGCTACGTGCAAAAATTCGTTTGCTCCTGCATAGATTGGCAGCGCCAAAAAGCTTCAACGTACCTGTCACCGGTAGGTCTGCAACCTCTACCTTGCCCTGCCAGGCTCTTTGGGCGCGTTGGCATCAATTTGTATGGGCCACTTCCACTAACATCGGCTGGTAACCGCTGGGTCATTGTCGCTGTGGACCACCTCACGCGATACGCCGAAACGGCCGCTCTTCCCGCGGCTACAGCGAGCGATGTGGCCTCCTTTCTGCTCCAACGATTCATTCTGCGACACGGTCCACCACAAGAACTGCTCAGTGACCGAGGCCGTGTCTTCCTGTCTGAAGTCGTTGAGCCATTCTCAAAGAGTGCAACGTTGTTCACCGCAAAACTGCTGCTCACCACCCGCAGACAAATGGCCTCACCGAACGCTTCAACCGTACGCTCGGCGACATGCTCTCCAAGTACGTCGCCGCCGATCACACAAATTGGGATTCCATTCTACCCTTCGTCACCTACGCATATAATACCGCCCCTCAGAGGACTACTGGCTTTTCACCTTTCTTTTTATTATATGGAAGGCACCCGTCACACACAATCGACACGATACTTCCGTACAGGCCAGATCCGTCTGAGTGGGCACCTATTTCTGCTACAACCAAGCTTGCTGAAGAGAGTCGAGAGCTTGCAAAGACCTTCACTGCGCATGATCAAGAGCGGCAAAAAAGCATTCGCGCTGACGCCAGCACTACTGCGCCCACGTTCCTCCCTGGAGCGCTCGTCTGGCTCTCGATCCCTACCACTGCAAGTGGCCTATCTTCAAAACTATTGCCCAATTACAAAGGCCCCTACCGTGTCGTCAAACGCACTTTCCCAGTCAACTACTTGATTGAACCCATCGAACCATCTTCGGACATGCGCCGTCGAGGACGCGACATTGTTAACGTGGAGCGCCTCAAGGCCTACCAAGACCCGCTCATTGTAACCAGCTGTTAGGTCGCCAGGCGGCTCCCCTTTCGTACCCGGGGTAGTTGTAGTAAAGCCTTTGAACAGTGGGTCGTCCTCTCCAGCGCCTTCTAGTGGGTCTCCTCCCTTTTCATAAGAAGAACAACTCGTGCAGAGAGTCGGTCCCCGCATTGACTGTCGCTGTCGTGAATCATCGCGAAGTGTCCGCCAATAAACCTCTTAACAATATATATATATATATATATATATTTGCATTGTTTCAAGGGCCCTATTCCTTGAAGTAGCGCTGGCGCGCGCCAACGAACTCCGGTCGCGTCAGTCTCGCCTCGTAGCGTTGCTGGTGCACAGCGTGCCCACTAATGCAAGAGAGACGCGTGCATCCCGTTCCATTCTGACCCTGCCATTTGCTCCATAGGGAGCGCGTGTGTTCTATTGGTATAGATTCCCTTTTGTTGCCCTCCGCCAGAGTGGAGTGCTCCGGCGGAGAGTTCGTTTGCCACTCCGAATCTGCCAATCGATGACACAATTAGATACCACGAAGTTCAATGACACTTTAACAGGTCGAGGAATGGCGCCCTCGGCCCGATTTCTGCGTCTAATATACACTCATCTTGCTTTGGCCGTTAACATCTACAGATACCACAATGATTTGCACAATTTATTATGGATGTTAGTCGTCGGGATGAAAATGCAAACAAAAAAGAAAGTAAAAATAGTATTGAAATAAAAAAGGCACAGCACACGATTGTCACTCCAGTGGAAGCTTCGTCCAGAGCAACGAAAGGAAAACAGCGCCGTTTCTACTTCATCAGTCAACATGGCCAGTTCAAGCGACGGCTTTTACTTTACAGAAGTATGCCACTTCTCAAGCAGCTCGGCAATTTCTTCCCAGAGAATGCTCTTCTTATGCTTCTTCTGGAACTCCTCCATCTTGACGTCCCAAAGAAGAGGTCGTTTCACGACTTCTGCAATCAGCAACCAGTTGAAAGCAGCGCGAGACATTTCGGAGCCGGCTAGAGGACGGATGTCGTCTTCTACTCAGTCGGAGCGAGTTGTTCTGTGGAGCGAAGTCCCCGCAGCGCGCGCGTTCACTCCTCGACTCGGCTCCTGGCATCACGTGTCAAACGACGTCACTGGTCGCTCGGCCGCTTCTTCCGCGAGCGAATTATTCCAACTCCGGCGAATTTCACTTGAGCGACCAGTGTACGCTGTAGAAACCTGTTTTGACCTCGCGCGGTGTCTGCCGCTCCGCTCTTGGAGCAAAATCGCTCGCATGTGAAACAGACTGATGTTAGCGTGAAGTTTTGCATACAATTTTCACGCAGTGTTTGGTCCGTGCTAGCGGTCTTAGCGCTATGTTGTGGTACATTAACTGCGGTTTAAGTTTTTTTGTTCGTTCGCTATTCCTGCCGCGGCAGTAGCACCATGGCGTCGATCTTCGACCTCATGTCTAGCAGCCCCATGGGTTGTCCGCTAAGCCACGACGGCTCTTCGAGTGCCAAGTTATTGTTAACGCAGCGGAGTAGGCAGGTCGCTTAGTAGTGAAAAAAGAAAGACAAAGCCACCCGCATCTTTCCATGGGGGTGAACACTGGTAGATGCGTCGAATAGTGCTGGGGGTATTGTGTGAATGTTGCGTGATTAGATATGGTTTGGGAATGTGTAACTGTTATTTCGTCTTTCTTATTCTTATTTATTGAATGAAGGAGAAGCGTTGTTTTCAACGAGTGGTTTGACGCTGGTGTTGGCTTGTGCTTTCCAACTACTGGTTGAAGGTACTGTTGCTTTTGTCGCATCCACTAGAGTCAAGCAAAGCGTCAAGCCAAGCGGAAGAGAAGTAAAGACGCCTTTGACTGAATTCCGAACGCGTGATCCAGTGCCAGTGAATGCACTGATCTCCTCTAGTGGAGATCAGTGAGTGAATGGTTGTGCAGCGCAAGCAGTCGTTTTTTTTTTACCAGCAGCTGCTTTTGTCGGTCTTGCGAAGAGAGAGAGAGGGTGAGGGAAGCGACAGTTGGCACGAGACTCGAGAATGTGCCTGCAGGGGCGTGGATGGTGCCGCTGATGCCGGAGTCGCGACATTGTTCGACTAAGAAATGCTCCGCATTTGAAAAGTAACCGGGGTACGTGTTCCTGCGTTAGACGCCTTCACCACTCGATGACGGACATCTGCAGCTCACGGGCTTTTCACGTGATTCACATCGTGGTCGTTGCAGCGCTAATTTATAAGGGAATGCAACCATTTCTCCTGAGCAACATTCGGCACCCGTTTTCAGATCAGCAACAAATAATAAAACGAGTGCAGACGGCCCCATAGAACGCGCGCAGAAAGCCACAAGGTAAATGAATGAGCTGCGCTTGCAAATAGAGCACTTCCACGAGTTCTTTCGCCAACTTCCGTCGTAGTCAATTGTGTGCCAACATTAAAAATGAGGTCATTCCCTTTCTGGGCGATTCCAGCCCTTTCCAATTCTTTTGTATGTCGGTTATGCCTTTATTGCATGAAATGTACTAGTAAATAATTCTCATAAATACGTCACCTGTACTAGCTTATACATCTTCTCTACCTTGACTGAGAATTTAACGCGCAGTTTCTGTTTCATAAAATAGTTTAGACCAATTGGAACTGGAATACGTTTGTGTAAAATTTGCTGGTTTGGGATATATATTCTTGTATCGCTTCAGTGATGAAGGCCACATTTGTAACACGGCTGTTATTGGTTAGAAGCCGTAGAACTTAAAGCTAAATCATCGTCAAAGCAAATATGATGATGACGTTGAACAATGTTCAGGAAAGCGCCGTAATTCATCTTGGATGTCTCTAGAATGCATGTGTCCGTTACTAACCTCCGGTAATTAAGTGGTCCTCCTACGCAGAAAACTACACCACGTGCAAATGCTTTTTAACAAAGTGGTAAATAGCAAAGAGAATATAGATTTTTTGAATTGCATGCAGTAAAACCGAGAAAGGGCAGCGAGATGGAAACACAGAAAGGATAATATTTCCACGAGTCAAAACAAACCGGCCCCCTTTTTTTATGGAAGAATGCAACGCACTTCCATGGAACAAACGTAATTGAGTTATTACAAACCAGCTTTACATCCGCCCACGAAACTCTACATATGATGCTAATCGCGTATGTATTCTTTTTATGTGCATCAAGGTGTTACCGAATTTTTTTCCCGGTGCGAGGAAGAGGGAGGGGAAGTGTTGTTCTTTAGGGCCCCGAAAAGCACATAATTTTATTATTTATCTTTGTTGAGAAACATCCCCCCCTTCCATCTGAATATCGAAGGAGAAGGGGGCAAGAACACTTCTGGCTTTGGGCCTGATGTGGATATAGCTTGCGTTACTATTACTTGTAGCTCCTGTGTATTTACTAGACATCATTTTTTTAAAATTTGCTGTATGCTTATGTTCGCGATAATGTGCATTGTGATTGTAGCTTACATTGTATGTGTGCCGCTATTTTCTAGGCGTTTTGTATAAATGCAATTACTACTCACTGGTTTTCTTTTAATTTTGAATCTATGACACCAAAACGTTAAGGGGAAGTAGCACTGCGCACTTCATTTCATAAGCGCTAGCATGTATAGGTGAAGGAAAAGTTCTTCCTGTGACGTCGTATTTACGTTATTCTGACATTTATACTATATAAACTGGCTATGTGTTTCTAGTACAGGCATTGAACTGACTGGCACCTGAATTAAAGTCATTTACAATTGGATTAAACACGGTGGCCCTTGGATTAAACTCACTGGCACGCGGCCTTATTGAGTTGGCGCTTGGATTAAATGTTTCGCACATAGATTAAATAGCTCGGCGCTCAGATTATTTCAATGACGTGCAGATTATTTAGGCTGGCACTTGGATCAAAGTGAGCGGGAAAACCTGTAGGTAAGTTGCAAAACTGAACGATGTTGTGCGGCACCGCCGCTTCCAGCGATAAATGTGGCGCTGCTGTCGCATCCGGATTCACTCACTCCATGCTCGCTCGTGTCACTCCTTTAACCTCCGTCGGCTGTGGATGTTGCAGTGCGTCGCTAGCCGTGGAGGCTTCTTTCTGCGTGAACAGTTTTGTGTTTCAGCATGCTCTGTTCTGCTTTGTATGTGTTGCGTGTTTTCATCATGCCCACATGTTGCGTTCCCGGTTGTACGAGTGGCTACAGGAAATGGGAGACACCACGACATTTCTTTTGTGCCCCGCGTGTACCTGAGAAGCGAGAGGCATGGGGCCACGCTATTACTCGTGCGGATAAGAAAATGCCCAGCACATTACGTGTGCGTGATATGCACAGGTAATTTCACCGGGCAGCAAATATGCCACTGTTCTAACTAGTTCGTGCATTCATGTTTCCAGCACTTACACCGGCGCGAACAGGAGAGCCTCGATCCACACAAAATCTTCAGTGATCTGTTTACCAGTGATGAAGGAATGAACTCTGGAGTTGCTCAGAGCACGCTGCACCATAATCCATTTCTGAGAACGCGTGAACTCCGACCAGCGCATGCAAATCGAGTTTACTTACGCTCTACTGTGCACCGTCCATGCCTGTTGGTTGTCTGTTTCGGGCATTCTGATGCGAGTCACTGAAATTTCACTACTGCTATCACCTCCTTCGCGTTCATTCACGTTTGTGGTATTTACTCACAACGCGACAAAAACTGCCAGCCTTCTGTATGGGCGCAATCACAAACGTGAGTCGTCTCGCTCGCCGAGTAAGATACTGGGCGAGCATGACCTTAGCGGCACCTGAAGGGAACCGGAGGAAATGTATACCCGTGAATCTTTCCGCCAGGTGAGAAACGAGCGCTAGTGTTTAAGCGGAAAACCAGCTGACATGTATTGTCGTTAGAATTTTCTTTTCCTGCACTCAGGGTCACTGCCCGAACATTGCTGAGCTCCTTGCTGCCTAGCAAGGCGAAGTCACCCTTTTTAAATGCGCTGCCTACGCGTATTGCTTGATAATTCGTGTCGTGGGTCAATCAGCGCCCTTCCATGAGACCCGATGGTCACGCTGAAACACCGTATGGTATAACGCTTCATGGTTATTTCCCGAAAAGCGACGCTGCTCCCAGTGCACACTTGATAACTGGCGAAAATGGGAGTGGCACTTGTCACAGGCAGGCAGCTTCATCGAAGTAACGTGCCAGTGGCTGGCGTGGAAGAGCACTTTAGGCTTTCAGTATGTCTGGCCTCTTCTGGACTATTTCATAGATCACTTCAATGAGTGCTTTAAAAGGCATCGCACACCTTGAAGACGCTTTGTTCCCGTCTCCCACAAAATATTCTCGAATCTGCCACTCTTCCCACTGCCGAGTAGTTTACTGATGTGTACTTAAACATTATCTCAACTTCAGCCTTGCCAGGGAAGTTAGCAGTATAGGCTGCGAAATGAAAGCGAGAGAAGCGAGAAACGTTGTGCATGTGTGCAATGCAAGCGGTTGCCAATTGCCCAGAGGTATTCTTACCAAACGTGCCTCGTCTTCTAAAGATTCCGGCAACTCTGCCGGTGAGCACAGCTGAAGCAGAACGCTTTTTTTCACCGCTGGGATGCTTAAGTTGTACCTGAGAGCTACAACAACAAATGAAAGATTGTTTGGTATCGCTCTCTGAATATCCACCATGAAATACATGTCCGCCCGGAAGACATTCTCTCTGTTCTTTAACGCGAATGCAGACGGCTTCAGCCGAATCTTTGTGTCATATCAACCATAGACACCTGCTCAATCAAAGATAAAAGTTAGCTGAAGGTATTCTTGAATTGATATGTTCTAAACAACAGTAAGAACATAGTTGTTAATGATCAATTGATGGGGTTTAACATCCAAAAACCACTAATTAACTACGAGAGATGCCGTAGTGGGGTGCTCCAGAAATTTTACCACTTTGGTTCATTATATGCACCGAAATCAATGTGCGTGGGCCACAAGCATTTTCGCCTACATCATATACAACGGGGATTTAATCCCGCTACCTGCGGGTAAGCAACAGAGCCCCATAACCACTGGACCACCTTGGCGGGTAGTAAAGAAGATGGTTTGGGTAAAATCAGTATGCGCTACTTTTCGTCCAGATAAGGAAGCAAGTTCAACTGTATGAGACATATTGCTCAAAATCACTTTGACAGCATGGCAGAGTGATTACGTTCCCTCCCGTTGCCTACTACTTGCTCTTCATTCGCCCCGCCGTGGTGGTCTAGTGTCTAAAGTACGCGGCTGCTGACCCGCAGGTCGTGGGATCGAAACCCGGCTGCGGCGGCTGCATTTCCGATAGAGGCGGAATTGTCACAACATTTCCGCCTCCATCGCCAACATTTCCGCCTCCACAACAAATCTGAGCACACGGGCCTGAGGCCCGTGTGCTCAGATTTGTGCTGTGGGGTTTAACATGTGCTCAGATTTGTGATGCTCAGATTTGTGATGTGGGGTTTAACGTGTGCACGTTAAACCCTACATATCAATCAATCAATCAATCAATCAATCAATCAATCAATCATTGCTTTTAATTGGTACCTTTCACTTGCAGACGTGGTTAGCAGATACGAAAGGTGTGAACGGCAATGCAACAACCCCAATTTGCATGTGGCAATTCTCGCTTATTTTGGGTGGGCATATAATGCGACATGTAATGCGCAGGATAATCTTTGTTTCATTGAAAAAGAGAATCAACAATATTACGCTATGTACGTTTTGCGGCGTGAGACATGGCTTGCACAGTTTCTTTCATTTCTTGTAAAAAATTATGATTGCTTTGTGTACTGCTCGTAATTTTACGCGATAAAAAGCCTACCCACATTTCTCCATTCTATGCATTTTTCGTCATGCGTCATGTCGCAATAGTTACATAAATTGCTCTGTGTGCCCTTCTAGTAATGTCAATATAGAGAAACGAAGAGATGAAGCGAATCGAAATATACAGTTTGTCGTATATTTTTTCAGCTTTATGTTTCTTATTCTCGCGCTATGTGCCACAGTTCTGAACAATAAAGCTTGTGCTCGCTATATACAGTTGCCCGCAATGCATTTTTCATTACGCTGCTTTAAGGTTATGACCGCCATCTTTTTATTTATGTGCCTAAGTTACACGATGAGTATTTTAGTGGGCCTTTCTAAGGCTGTGATCAGCCTGCACGCTTGCCTGGGTAGTACCTTCGTCACTAGCAAACACTTCGGAGTGCCTTAGACGTTAGTGCACAATAAACATATGTATAAATATGTTGTACACTCGCATACAAGCCAAGTTAGGTGTATAAACCAAATATTCTGTCGTGCGTGTGCGTGTGTGTTTAGATGTTAGCAGAAAGTCCGAAGGTTCAATAGAAATGTTGTTCCTTGGCTTGAGTATATCTTAGCACACGTACGATGAGTCACACTGTAATATGCTTAAACGTGGCCTATCAGACCTTGGAACTGTGTCTGGCTGTTTCCAATAAAACGAACCTCTGCCTATCGAAAACTATCGTAGTGATCGACTCCGGCGAGGTCTGTTCCGACGGGTACAAGGACCACCGCTAGAACATTATTCCCGTCGCTGAGCCAACTTACAAAACTCGCGGCCGAGATTCCTGCCCAGAATCTCACAGATAGTTAAGACTTGAGAAACACCGCGACGCGTTTTTCCATATGCAGTGATGCCCCTTAGAAACCACAATTTGGAGCATTTTATTTTAAAGTCAATTTTGGAGCAGTTTGGAGCAACCGGTATCAACTTTCAAGGTTGTCCAATACGGCAAGAAATGCATAGCAAAACAATTTTTCACAATATTCTGAGAAACATTGTTTGGAACTCATTTTGGAATTTTTGTTATCATTTTGTCATCATTTTATGTTATGTTTTGTTATCACTTTTGCAGTTTGTTATCCAGAGGAAGCCGCTTGATTAGATGTCTCGCAGTAGAAATGTAAAATGCATGTGCACTTGTCCTGAAGCTCTTTTTCACTTGGGGATCCCAGTTACGCATTTCTTTTTCAGTGTCGGATCCGATTTCCAAAACTTGCTTCAGCCCTTCCAGTGACCCGACATCAAGTTGTTTCAACTCACTGCCAGACAAGTTGCTGTAGGCCTCATGCCTCATAAAGCGGCTCAGCAGCTTTTTTACTGGCCCAATACACTCCGAGTGTGCAATGTGAACAAGGGGCTCTTCTTTTTGGAAAACGGTTTGAAATTCATATCTGTCATTGCTTTCATTGCTGTCAACATCTTCCAGCACCGATGCATTAACGCTGGTAGTCCGAGCTGTGGAAAAGAGAGAAGATATGGAAGAGTGAAACACAAATCCGACGGCGAAACTAGAAATGCTCACTTAAATTAAGGCCCTGCCATTCGCACCATGCACAAATCTAGGTCCGGCACGAGCCGATCATGTAACAACAGTACAGGCGCCCTACGTGTCAGCCAGTCAACATCTAACAGCATTTATCAAGCACAGACGACCGGCTTTTCGGCGCATTATCACGGCGCGGAGAAGGTGAAACTATAGCGACAATTGCCACATGCGGGCGAAGTTGCCGTAACCACGAACACAGCGTTAGCGCGCGCTATCTCTGCTCTGCGCAAGAATGACGCGCAACTCCATAGATAGACTTGCTACAAAATGTTTATCTTTACGCGAAGCTGCCTGCTCAAGGTCAGTCGTGCAAGCCTAGAATGCAACTACGCGTGTCATCGGGGATATCGCATTGCCACTCAGTGCTTCTGAATACAATTAGAACATAAATGCGTCATTCCCACGAAAGCAGCCTTTTCCCACGAAACCGGCCTTTTAGGGTTAACGACGGCCGCAAAAATATTAGCGGCAGTCGCTAGAGCATTAATTTGGGAATATCTGCGCCATACAATTGCATATTTTCACATATAAGATCCGGATCAAGATCTGAAAGCGAAAAAGTCTTTATCATTTTTAGCGCGCAAATAGACGGCGCTTTTTGCGTGCTGCGGTCCATCCAAGCAGTACCAACTTCGCCACGCTCACACGCCACACATAAGAGAAAATGTCAATAACAGAAACTTACTTTTCTTCATCGCATCATATCCCACCGCTGACGGCACACGCGCGTAGTAGTAATGAAGAGTCATCCAACAGTCGTTGATGCTGGCGAGCCGAGGCAGCAGCAATCGATTCACCAGCGCACTGTCCGCTTCACTTGCGGAGTTACAGCAGCACTATCTTCGCTATCACTCAATGCGTACTGCGCATGTTGCCGCTAGATGTCCTCCGCTGCACTTCTCATAGTTTTATCGTTGCCATGGAGGAATGGGTGCCCTCAGACCCCGTTGTAGGTTGTGGTGGCGACGCTGGCTGACACCACCAAGGCCCGCGAGAGCAATTCGGCGCATTTTGGCGCGATTTTCGAGATTTTTATCAGAATCGCGCAAGCATTCTCGTTTGTATCAGTTTGGCTCATTTGGCGCAGGAATGGAATCACTGCATATGCAGACATTATTTGCTGTAAAAGCGCTCAGCAATGATATTGTGATAGTAGCAGCGCTTCGTTTCTAAATCATGTCAGCGCGAAGCAACAAAAAAAAAATAAGTTGCGTAAGTGGCAGTGTGCGTGGTGTTGGACGAAAGTTTTTTTTTTTTTTGGGGGGGGGAAGGGGGGTTAAACCACTTCCCTGGCTATGCCACTGGGCACAACGCTTGCAATCTTGAAACTGTCTACACCGAGGAACGGCGAGAACAGACATTGGCAATTGGAGTGGGAAAGCCTTAATAAAAAACGACATCGGCAGCGTTTGCCCGATGAATGCAAAGGATAATTGGTATGGTCCCATCGCGAAACGAACCCAAGCGTTCTGCGGGGCAATCGTTATTCTAGCACACAGCCACGCCAGGTCTCGGAACTGCTTTGGAAACAGAACCTATGCAGGTGTTACGTTCATGAAACGCGAATTGTGGTGTCAGTGTTGGATATCCAATTTTATAAACATTACATATGTACTCCCATGATGCAGCCATCACGTCGGGTTACCGTCATTTGTAGTTGAACACTATTCACTGAAATTTATTCATGAGCGGTGTCTAGGACTATACCATTCTCGTGAGCACAAGTGCGAGAATTAGTTTTTTTTATTTCCGTATATACCCCAATTTTTGTTAAATCGAGTAGCATTGTAAAGCGCACAAAGGAATTCTGAGGCACAGTCTTGTATCTTGTAAACAAGTTGGCTGCTTGGTAGGTTTAGCTGACTCTAAAGCACCACAGTTGTCACAGTCTGGGTCAGCGGTCAAACCAAGGCGACACATGTAGCTATTGGTGAATGCTGCGTTGAAGGGAATTGACGATACATCTCAGCCTTCTATAGCCCTTCTGCTGTTGCTTACCCATGTTTCTGTTCGCATCGTTACGTAACTGTAAACAACTAGTTGTATAAAACATATCTGACTACTCCACATATATTTGTGCTTACAACATTTGTGCATATCTTTAGCGTCATTTCGTAACATATCGCTGAAATAAAAATATTACAACACAGTTATACCTCTCTTCCGCATGCTCCTCATAACTCCAATTCTCAATGTACGTGGAATATGTCAAGAGAGAGAGAGAGAAAGCTCTTTAATGAAAATCAGAGGGTTCTGTCGGCGTATGTGAGGCGCCTACATGCTACTCTGTATATGGGAAGGGGAGGGCAAAAACGTCAAGACTGAGCGGAATTAAGGCACAGCACAGTCACAGCGAAAGCCAGAAGAGCGGCTTTTCAGAGTCTTTTCTTAGCACTCATAGGGTAACTGCGTCAAGCACACTTTCTTGATACCCACTACGGCATTAATAATAAAAATTTGGGGGCAGTGGGCCGGCATTTACTATGCTATTTTTTGTCATTCTTCTGAGAAGCGTGGTATGCTAAACTATTGTGAGTAATTTTGTGCCAATTGTTCATGCAGTGGCTGACGACGATGAGGAATCATGCCTGAAGTAGGTTATGCGCTAGTTGATAGCTGAAACAAAAACAAGCTTTTTTAATAGGTTGGCGCATTAGGCGACCCACTTGTTATGCTATTTGCATTGTGCGACGACTGCTTGTTCTTTTGCTGTTTTAAAACACTTTTTCAGTCGTATTAATGCGATGGCTTTCCCGTCATCAAGCCTGCCTAAGGCAAGTTCGCCAACAAGTCCCAAGCACGGGCTTGGCTCAGTGGTAGAATACTGGGCAGGCACCCAGCTGACCCTTGCTCGAGCCCCGCTGTGCCATTGGTATACTAGATTTTTGTTTAAAATTGTGTGCGATGTGGTTAGGGACACCGGTGGTGGCGGCGGCGGCGGTGGACAACTATACGGAACTGCACGAGACCTGAGTTGTGATCTCCTAACAGCTTTCGCTGTAGAAGGTTCTAGGAGGAGGAGGAGGGCAGGAAAACAGAAGGGGAGATTTGGCCTCGTATCTGCATGTTTCACTGCAAATGTCGTCGAAGACGATGGTTTTGCGTGTGGAGAGGGTGAACAAAATGTTTATTTGATGGTCTGTGCGAGAAAATTGGTGAATTGTATTCTGGAAGCGCTGCGTAAGAGAGTTTCGATCAGAGCAGCGAAGGCGAACGAGCGCATCGAGGCACGTTAGACACGAGCGCCATCTCGCAGTTATCTTTGAAAACGAAGAAATACGTGCGCGCCCACGGAAAAAGAAGCACGCATGTCTTGGAGGCAATAAGGTGTAGAACTCAAAGCGATGGGCAGGTGCCACCACCGTGTCGTCTTAGCAAAACGTTGGAAGCAGTTGCCTTTCTGAGCATCGCGTTGCGTTGTCAGCGCAGCGTGATAAACGCTACGGTCCTTAGGATTAATTATGTATGCCTTCTCTGTGTAAAGCCACACATAGAAAATATTGAGGTGTTGTTATAGTGCCTCAGATATTCGCAATAATTGCTTTTTAATTGAGAATCGCACAAGTATGAACGCTGAAACTTGACCAACATTGGTGGGCGCTGCGGAAAAGGTTGGCGGTTTGACGTATCGTTTGGGGCCGTTTAGGATATCGTTAAAACAGACAGACAGACAGACAGACAGACAGACAGACAGACAGACAGACAGACAGACAGACAGACAGACAGACAGACAGACAGACAGACAGACAGACAGACAGACAGACAGACAGACGCACACGCACGCACGCACGCACGCAGGCACGCAGACAGACCAAAATTTTGTCGTCGAAAGTCCCCAAGAAAGACTATCGTCTTTTAAAAGAGAACATGGGTAGTGATATCTGCTTGTCTCGAAATGATGGTGAGGATGTGTGTTGCGTTACAGTTTATCTATTAAGTTAATGTCCTCTAGGGATCTGACAGAAAAAATTTTGAAGTGTAGCGATGCTGATTAGGAGGAGCAGGTCCAAGTATGTTTCCAAGATCTAGAAGTTCGTGGGAAGTTGAGCCTAACCTATATATACTTTTAAAGAAGATTTTTCTTCTTTGTGTGCCGGGCAATCTAACAAAATAGGTTCGGCTGACTCTAAAGCACCACAGTTGTCACATTCTGGGTCACTGGTCAAACCAAGGCGGCACATGTAGCTATTGGTGAATGCGGTGTTGAAGTGAAGTTGACGATAAAGTGTCTCGACGTGACTAAGAAGGTGATGCGGATATCTTGGTTTTATGTTAGGGTTTATGGAGCAGAGATGAAGGTATGGAGGCGAAATATTCCTCAGTTGCTTCCTTTCTCGGTTGGCCTACTTCGTCGCCACTGTTGAAGCATCTGATTTATTGAAATATGTTTTTTAATACATTCCTCTGCGAGCAGATAGATCCGCTTTCTCATTTCCATGTATGTCGCAATTTTTGTTAATTGAAATAGCAGTATAAAGCGCACAAAGGAATTATGGGATCATGTAAACACGTTTGCTGCTTGGAATACTTTAATATAATTTCAGCTCTGCGTGGAAGAGAAAGAGAGAGAGAGAAAGAATAAAAGAAATATAGTGAGTGTAACTAGACTGCATGGAAGCGTGTTCGTTTTGCATTGGAGCTGACACCAAAAGCTCTACGCATGTGACTATTGAATGTGTATAGCCCACTCGCGGCGTTCTTGCAGTCTGTTGTATGTGATAAATGCATTTATCAACCTACCAAGATGAATGATACGTCACTAAGGGTATAGACTATATACTTATTAAATATTTGTGTCCGCATTTTATTAATCAAAATGTGTGCTATCAGAAATATAGAAAAAAAGAACATTTATGTTGTTGTGCGTTGGCGTAATAACGGCGCTGTCGCTCAGTGTTATCTCACACGCGAGACATCATCAAGGCAAGAAGTTGCGCTTGTATGTCACGCGACTTCAGTCAGCCTCTTCGGAATTATACCGCACCGCCCCAATTAAATGAAATGGTCTCGCCGAGCGGGATAGCGTCGTTTGGCAGAGATCCCCGCCTTCGCCGCTTAAAAGGGTTGCCGGAAGTGCTTCATTGCGCCCCTGAGACGCCGAATAAATTGCTTCGCAAGGACAGAAACCTCGAACAGGCAGCTCTCACAAGGAGGCAGCAGCGTATGTGGGCACACAAACCGTACAGCCGGCCTAGTCGGAAAGACAGCTTTACAACCCGAAACGATGGGCGAGGCAGAATTCGAGCGAGCAGTAACGGGAACCGAGTTGCAAGGATAATGCGGAAACTGTCGTAGATTAATCAAGCAAAAACGTCATCTGTGTCTGAAGGTGTGAGCACGGCATCCCATGGAGTACTCGTGGTCTGGCCGGCAGCTGCCTTACAGCACCGAAATGGGTGGCATCGAACCGCTCTTTTACGTCGCGTTCACTGTTCTCCTAGTCCCCGGAGTCGTCGGCAACCTCTCTGTGCTGCTTATGACCTGCTGTTACGGCCGTCTGCGAACGCCCGCTGGAATTTACGTCGTCAACGTAGCCGTCGCCGATCTACTGGTCTGCGTCTTCGGTGTGCTTCTTGATCCCGTGTCGGTGCTCTTGCGTCGATGGCCCTTCGGCGAAACGCTCTGCTACGCGTGTTCCTTTTCCGAGCACCTTGGAGTGTTTGTGCACGGCTACACGCTCGTTGTGGCTGCCGCTCGCGTTGTCGCCGGCAGGCCTCCCAAGCTGAGATCTTGCCACCTGAGCAACGCCGGAGTCTGGTTTCTGGGCACAGTCGTTTGCTTGCCTCAGATGTTGTTCGTCGATGCGCGCGCGTTGACTGTCCATGGGCAGTGCATTGTCAAGTGGCCCGCGACGGTCAAGACGCCGGAGCCGTTCATATCCTTCGTGGCGCTGGCCGCGTCGCCGTTCCTGCTGGTGAGCGCCTTCTACGCCTGGCTGCGGGCCTCCCTGTGGCTAGGCAGAGGGCGTGCGTTTGTGCGCCGGGCGAGCGTAGTGCGCGTTTTTTGGCTCATGACACTGCTGCAGCTTCTTTGTAGGATGCCTCTGCACGTCACCCGGTGCCTGCTTGGTGTGTGGGCAGCCATGAGGGTGACATCACACATCACCGTGGTGGTACTTGCCACACGAGCGATCGCCGCCGCGGTCGTCTGTTTCACCGCAGCCTTCTTTTTCGACCTTAGTGCAAAGCAACTTTCGAGAAGGTGAGGCAGGTTCCCTCGGTTGCAGTAAACCATGGCTCTTGAGGGAGGGGGCTTTGCAATGCCCTGCTAGAACTGCGGTATCTACACTGCAATTTCCAAACACTCGGTGTTATGAATAAAGTAGAACTTTTTACAGCGCAATGACTTAGATACGGACAGAGAAGAGTCACGGCGCTGCCACCAACCAACTTGCCCAACTCGTTGTTCTGGCCATGATATATATATATATATATATATATATAGATATATATATATATATATATATATATATATATATATATATATATATATATATATATATATATATATAATATATATATATATATATATATATATATATATATATATATATATATATACATATACACTCGTTGTGTATGAACCACCTTACATGCCTAATCTAACTCCTCGATTGTAAATACGATGCCAAACAGCGTGCAGCTTTTTTGTGTGAAGACTGATGACTTTGCGTAACGTGTATTTTTTTGCTTTTCATATTTTTCACTCATCTGCTTGATTCGGCACTATATGTTGTGCACTTATTCGAAAATAATGTAGTTTAAGAAAACAAATGTTACAAAATATTGACACAGGCTGTGCTGTCTTGATGCAGGCCTGAATAGGTCCCTCTCAAACGTTACGTATGAGAAACGAGCAAGAAGCGAGACCGTTGACGGAAAAAATAAATGTTGAAGCTTCACTATAGCCCTAAAATCTGCTGAAAAATAAAAATCAAGGGGCGTTGTGTACATGATCTGGCATCACCCCCTGATCAGCAAAGGGATGATGCCGAATTGTTGGCGTTGATATATGAGGGTCTTTGTACATCATGTAGTAAAACAATTTGCTCGCCGATTTTATTCAAGTCTTTTGAAGCAGCGCGAAACGGACAAGGACACTTACAGCGGCAAAGTGGGCTCGTTGGTAGGGCATATTTGAATAACAATGATAGCGCAACGATGCAGGACACTAGAAGGCATCAAAAATACACACACAGCACTGTACACTTCCAACAAAAGTTTTTATTAACTACTGAACAAAGGGCCACCTCATCTGCGTTGGTTACGAGCCCATTCAAGCCAGCGTTGCCAAGTAATGGTCACGCACTTGAAGACAATGATATTCCGAACAGCGGACGTCAGATCCTGGTGCTGGGACTAAAACTACGAGAACCAAGCCTAAGCGTCTTCCCGTTGTGTGCTAAGCAACTCCACGCGTTCTCGAAGACGAGGCCCTGCGGTTGAACTCTGAATGTGTGGGCGCCTTATTGCGGTGTAACAGAGTGAGTCACAAATTACCTTTGAAATATGTATAATCACATTTTAAAGGTAATTCCTTATGTGTTTTAATGGTAATTAAGGAACGATGATTTGACCTGTTCTTGCATGATTCATTCAATTGAAAAACTATGGATGTGGTGATAGAGTATTTACTGAGCATGCGAGGATCAGTCTGAAGAAGGTGAAAGTTGAAACGATGCAATTGGGCAAAACGTTGAACTTTGATAGCATGTTGGAAAGTATTGAGACAAGAACGAATCACTACTTAATCTTTGGCGCCACAACACATAACGATGGTGTTCCGTTTCTAACGATAATTTCCAAGAAATGCACATAACAAAAATAAGTCGATTCTCACCTTCGTTGTAAGATTGACGTCGTCGAACTTTAGGACTCTGCAAAAACCTCGGAAGGTGTGCTTCCATTTGTACGCAATAACTTGGATTCGGTCCTGAAAGCGTGTTCTGTAGGCGTGAAACTCCTTTATTATTCTTTGCTGCAGTACGAATTGCTTACTGTCCCCGAGGAGAGGCATCGATCATTTCGGAACTGCGTTTTTTTTTTGTGCTACAGCAGACGCCACTGCTGAAAGGTTTTTAGAGCTACTAACTGTTTACCTTCATTCTACCTTCTTCCAGAATGATGGTAACCCGCACCCACGAAAGCCAGGAGTTCGCAAAGGGTCTTGCTTGATCCCTGTTTTTAGCAACCTGTATTTAGCCGAGAAGGATTGAGCCGAGGCGCTGTGCATTCAAGGCATGATTGGTATTAGAATTCTTAGATATGTGGAAGATTTTAAATTTTTTTCTTGACTGTACATAAGAAGGTTTCCATAATGAGTGTGCTAGTGTTTCCAACCCCTCACGCGGCTGCTTCAGTCTACTTGAACTAATGTGTAAAGTGCCCATTTGTGAAAAATAAGGTGGCTTGACAATACCTTGGTTTTTGATGATAACCGCGTGGGCTGGTGACATCATCCTAGAGCTAACAAGCCACTTTTGGCATTTTATTCATTCGAAAATGGTAAAATGAAAAGAGGCCAAACTTTGCTTTAAGAGCGCTAACCAAGTGACTGGCTACGCAAGCGTTGTCCTCGTGTTCTGCCGCAGGAAGCATGCTCGAACAGGTAGAGTGTGGCTGAAGGCGTGTATTCAGCGAGAGAAGAATTTAGTCTCAAGAAGATTGTTCCGTGCATTCATTGTTTTTCTCACAACCTTAATGAAATAGCACAGTGAGCAGACTTCAACGTATTTTTTTTTGGCGCCCAACAAACAAGTTATATAGCCTATGCTGGAGAACGAATCAAATTCAGTGACGAAACCTATATGTGCGAAATGACACACTACATATCCAGCTTTTCTGGACACCAGTGGTTTAGTTCGCGTGAACGACACAACGGTGCGTATCGACCCTAAAGAATTAAAAAGTCCCGCCATGACGTACGCAGTGACGTAGCAAGGAATAAAATATAATAAAAAATAGTGCACACACCCTGTGAATGTCGCTTCACCTCAGTGCGCAGATAAGAGTGTGGTATGTCGGCGTTATCTCGACGACGGCGACTGGCAATGAACTGACAGTTTTAAATGCGAAGCATTTCTTAGCGAACTTCAGCGACTTTGAGCGTATCTATCTATCTATCTATCTATCTATCTATCTATCTATCTATCTATCTATCTATCTATCTATCTATCTATCTATCTATCTATCTATCTATCTATCTATCTATCTATCTATCTATCCTTTTACGTTTGGGTGCTCTCGTGGTCACCCCCTTAACTTGGCATGAACCAAAATTAGCATGGGAGGGTAAGATGGTTTGATGAATATGACGCGCTGGTCAAGACATGAATAATGTCACAATCCCGTCGCGTACGTCGTCAAACACTTGCCGCCATACAGTGGCACATACCCGCGGGCGGTTATGTGCCGCTTGTATGCGTGTATGTGCCACAGGTGATTGACACTTGGTATCTACCCAGGAATGACGAGAACACACATGGCCAACTTCAACGCGCGAGCGTTAAGAAATACCCGACATCGGTACCGTCGACCCGACGAATGCAAAGAATAAATGCCAGGGTCCCAGATGGAATTGAACCCAAGCATCCTGCGTGGCAATAAAGCATTTTACCACAGAACTACGCCAGGTCTCGGAACTACTTTTCCAATAGATGCTAATTTTTGTGAAACGTCAATGGTGGAAGTGCTGCCTGCCCAATTTAATAGACATTACATATGTACTCCTTTGATAAAGCCGTCACGTCGGGCTAACGCCAGTTGTGGTTAGTTGTCAAGCGCTGAAGTTGATTCATGTAGCAGTGTCCAGGGCCAGCATCCTCGCGAGCATCAGTGCTTCATATCGTATATATGGTGCTGCTAATACGCACGTTTCAGTTGGCAACGTTGCGCAAGTGCAAACAACTGGTTGTTAAACATCTGCAACTCTTCAACATATGTCTGTGCGTGCAACATTTGTACATATATTTAGCGTCATTTAATGATGTGTCGCTCAATAAAAAAATTGCAACACGTTTACATTCCTTCCGCACGTCGATTCCCAGGTACATGGGATCTGCCGAATTTTTTTTTCTAGACATACCGTGCCAGACAGCTCGCAGGATTCCGCATGAAATGCCTGGCCTTCGTAGACGCACCTTTGGTGTATCAAAAGAAGCGTATTTATTTTTTGTTTCTTTGTTTTTAGTTTCTGCGCTGCCGTGTCGGTGGGGATATTAGAGAAGCATGCTGCTTTCAGGGTTTCGTGTTCACTGAGCGTCAAGCGTTATGCTTGGGTACGAACAGGATATTGCGGTTGTAGAATAACCATTTTTTTGTGCGTGATACTTAAGTTATGCTCGCTTGCTCCACGGTAATGTAAAACCGGATAACTTTGAGAACACTAGAAATGAGAGTATGAAAACGAAATTTAAGATATGTGTTTTTTGTTTTCATTTGGTTGTTGTCGAAATGACGCTGCCACCTCCAGCGTGGCGCCGTCGAATCAGCTGTGGCTCGAACTTACGCAGTCAGGCAGGCTTTCACACCACGCCATGACCTCGGCGTCGCACGCACAGCTCGCGATCAAGGCCGGCACGGATCGAGTTCGGTTCAGAGGTTAGACACTCAGCGATTGAAAGCAACCATGCAACATGTCAGGGGAATAATGACATGGAGCAGCATTGCTCCGACACTGACCAACAGCACCTCAGACTGTGTCGTGATCAAACCTGTGATCAAGCGCGCCCATGTCAACCTGTCGACGCTGTCGGGTCCGCGTGCTCCGTACACTGTAGTTCCTACCCGCGCGAGCAACAAAAAGAAAGAGTAAAAGCAACAATGATCGCCTTAGTGAAATGCTTACGAGAGAGTAGAACGCAATATAATATTGGATCATTTAAACTTTTATGAAACCTTTAATTATACGGCAAGGAAGTTTAGGGAGTTTTTAAATAATGAGGGTGTTTTGTTTAATAAAGTGTCATTCTTCGAATATACATTCCAGGTTACGAGGAGTTCTTGAGGGAGGAGCAGTAACCTCGCTTTTTATTTTTAATATAGTACTAAGCACTACTCCCAGGCATGATTAAGTATACCCACATGCATACGCAGATGATATAGGATTTTTTTTTTGCTTCAGACCGTGATATGCAATCGATATATAATCGCTTAAAGAATTGTAAGTGAACAATCGTTAACCGGTTGCAGGGTACTCATTTAGGTCTTAATGTTTCAAAGAGCGCAATTACAGTTTTACCTTTATATAACACAGTCACTATTACCTAGATTAACTTGCAACCTGCCAAATATATCACAGTTGAACTCGGTAAAATATTAGGAAATATCTTATATATGATAACCACCTCCTTTGGCATGCGACCATGAAAGAAGTACGGGCACTGAGAGTCTTACTAAGGCTGTGTAGTATTCGATTAGGGATACGGAGAGAACCACTAATTATGTTTTACGAAATCTACTTACATGCAACATTTCAGGACAACAGTGGTTTAGCTCCGTATTAGCATTCGAATGTGTTTTATATTCTCGTGCACCGGCTTATACACTGAAGAAAGGGAGGCCCAAATTTATTCCTTGGATTACCGAAGCTCACATCCAATAAGGTCCTCCACTCAGAAGCAAGGATGTCCCCTTTTTTGTGCAGATTTAGGTTACTAACTGTGCATCGATTCTTTAAGATTTATGGGAATTCTATAAAAATAACTATATTTTCATGTATACATCAGTATGAGTTGTTTTTTATGTATCTTATTGACTTCGGTTTCATACAGCATGGTTGAGCTTCGTAGAAGCACTTGTTGGACCATTAGATGTTAAACTAAGTGAAGTTCCTTGCATCGGCAATGAAAGACAGAAATTTAAAAACTTTTTTTTTTCAAGATATATGTTCAAATCTTGCAAAAATTTGCATTACTGCATAATAAACGTGCTTCTGAATAGACATTTATAGCGGCTAAGTGTAAAAAATATCATACACTATAGATGAATCACATTCTGAAAAAAAAATTTTGCGTTGGTATTTTTTTAGACTTTCAATTGTTCACTCTCAATAAGACTTCCCGATTTCTTATCAGTTTCTTCAGCGAAATGACATTAAGAAACCTCAGCCCATCAATCTCAAGTGTGGCCATAGTTACAGATACATTATCTGTGTTCGGCACTCACTAAAGATAGCTTCTCTCAATTATCACGTGGCTTTTGGACATTATTATTATTATTATGCTCAATTAAATCACGAACTTTTCATTTTCTGTTCCTTACCCACATAACTGTAATCAGATTAATCTGGGTACTGGGCCACAAAGGGACAAAAATTAGCCAAAATGACGAAATAGCGGACGCTCCGACAAAAGGCGCTCTCATTGATCCGATATTCTCAATTATTCTGACAACAGCCCTCATGATTCGTGACAGATTGAGAAGGCGATTTTTAACTTGACCCTTTGAAGTACACCTCTTGTTCCCTTGGCGTAGCGATTTCTGTTCAACGTGAAAAGTAGTATAGTTACTTTTATAAAATTACGCTCCCGCTTTCAGAAATTGAACTATAATATATACGCGCAGAGGTGGTTTAGCTCCTTCACTTTTTTGCTAGTTTGTAACAAGGACGAAACAACTGAAAATTATTTCTTATTATGCATCCACTTCAATTTACTGAGGGGGAACATTTTCAAAACGGCGTTTAATGGAATGGGATTGGACTTCGTTATTTCAATTGTTTTATCTTTGGGAGCCCCCCATCGTCATTTCACTGTAGACCCCCGTTATACGGTGAAATTTTTTTAATGATTGAAGGTGGTGTTGACCTGAGCTATCTAAGTTTGCGTCATCAAGTTAGTTAACCTGTTATATAAATCTTTAGTCATACAAATATTATGTGAACACTTTTTTATATAAATAATTCGTTTCATGGCCAGTCCCAAAGAGTGGGAGTGAGCCATATACATATATGTAATCTTCATCATCATCATCATCATCATCATCATCATCATCATCAAGAGGTGGAATGGCTCCAGGTGAAAAAAAAATAAACCGAAGGGATGACAATAAACGAATAATAGCAAACGTAAAAGTGACTCTGTCCCGTATATTTCAGTGTACCTCTAGAAGAGAAGACTAGAAAACGAGTAAGCACCGCTCGGCGCAGGCTACACCTGAATATTTGGCCACTTTCGCGATTGTTATAAATTGTTCTGGATAATAATACACGCAGGACAGGAGTAGTAAATCTTGTTCTCGAACTTACGTGAGCACCAGAAATTGCACTGGAAAGTTTGATCACTGATGAATAGAGGATTTAGAGAAACCAACAATGCGTCTTGGTACCGGTTCAATCACGACGCGCATGTTCTCTCTATGTTTCATTAGCCGATACGTAGACACGTTCTCACCACCGGGCATTCCTTAGAATTATTTCGGGCCGACGGTATTGCAAATGGGATTCACTTCACAATATAAGCACGAACTGCATGAGTAACTTGTAATTCACAAGTTGAAAGCGGCTTCTAGGAGCCTAAACGAGAACGCTCGTAAATTGTCTAGCGTGCTTGCATAATGTAGCAACGCTTCCTAGAATTTGACAATAGTATTCAGTGCATGCAAACTTCCATGCTGCCACAGACTATCTCTGTTTGTGTGGGCAATCATTCTGTCACAAAAGTGTTTATTTTTGTTGTAGTTTGTCAGATTTTGTTCGCAGAGTGCAATCTTTCGCTATGCACGCTTTGCACGGTGTCAATGAATCTGATGACTGCTATGTCTCGCAGTATCTCATTGGACAGAGGCGCGGTTTCTTATCTAACGGGAAAAAGTTGTTTGTGCCATGGCGATTCACATAGTAGTTTGTGTCCACCTCGCACTGCTCCCTATAGTTTACATCTTCCAACCTCAACAGGATGTTTTAGCGAAAATCGCCAAGTAATTAAAAAATTATACATGAGCACTACACGTCTCTGATTAGTGCAGTATGCTTCTGCGCTATAGAGAGCATGTCAAAATATTTTCATTCAGTCTGTCAAGCTTTGCAATTCACAAAACTTGCCTAATGAACATTGTAATAGTCACTCTAGAGAAAAATCTTTAATCTGAAATTTGTAGCGCTTAAACAGAAATCATAAAATTTTCATTCTGTGGTAAGACATCTCCACTGCTTAATTTTCCAAGCCTCGTTTTGAAGTTCGCGAAATTGAGCCCCGCCGCGGTGGTCTAGTGGCTAAGGTACTCGGCTGCTGACCAGCAGTTCGCAGGATCGAATCCCGGCTGCGGTGGCTGCATTTCCGATGGAGGCGGAAATGTTGTAGGCTCGTGCACATGTACTCAGATTTGGGTGCACGTTAAAGAACCCCAGGTAGTCGAAATTTCCGGAGCCCTCCACTACGGCGTCTCTCATAATCATATGCTGGTTTTGGGACGTTAAACCCCACATATCAATCAAATAAGTTCGCGAAATTGAAACATTGTCCCATCACTGTCGCTTAATGCACTGCTTTTTTAGTGTCTTCCTATGTAGGTTCAAGGAACTATCAAATACTGTTCATGAAGGAAGGTCGCTTCAATGGGCTATGGGTGGGCGTTAAGCTATGGCAGAATGGTAACGATATAAAAAAAAGAAAAAAAACATCGACGAAAAAAGCGGCCGGCACGTGTGAATGTGATAAGAGACCGCTGGCAGAATTCGACGCAGAGCCGGCATTTGTTTTTGTTTTGTTTTTCCAGTGATTAGCGAGTAGCGGAACGTTGGTTGCGAACTTGAGCCTAACAAGCAATGCGCGCTTGATCTGTTCTTTAGCTAATGAACCGTTATTGGGTTTGGCTCACGAACACTGTGCGGAGGGCAGTCTAGTGAGCATCGAACACTTGGCTCATTGAATCTATAGGCAGAACATCATTGCGAAAAGCACTTTTTGCGTTGAATTTTCTTTTTCTTTGTTCTCATTCACTCTGTTGTATAGCGCTTACATGAGTACCTGTACCGAGTAAGTGCCTGAACTTGGCCTCTTATATAGAAATTACTCTTTGAACGGCGTAAAGTGGCATTGCGGCAACAAAACTGGTGTGTCATCGGTTAATACTCCTGATAAAATTAGGCTGATCAGGAGATCACCACATTGGAGCAGTGGTTATGGAGCTCGCCTTCTGACCTAGAGGTCCCAGGTTTGATCCTGGCCGGGGCGGTCGCATTTAGATGAAGGCGAAATGGTAGTGGGCCGTCAGCTGTGCAATGTCAATGCACATGTCCCAGGCCACTGTGGGTTAACATTGAATGAAATGGCCGATGCCCTAGCCCGTTCATCGCTATATCTCCCAATAGTTCAGGTGCTCCCGGTGGTAGAATACTTCACCGCAGTCAGGTTTAGAAGATTAGTTATCCACACAGAATGGAAGCAATAACCACGTGGGCAGAATGTAATCATCTAAAATACCCATGGAAACCGCAATGGAGCCATTCTCGACAATCAGAAGTGACGATCATCAGATTTCGATGTCATGTCCCCCCATTAAACTTTTACTAGTACAGAGCTGGTCTGACGATACCACCCCTCTGCCAATTCTGCGGAGAACTGGAAAATATTACACATTACTTTTTGTCATGTTCAAGATACTCTAGAATCAGAACTCGACTTCTATTACTCTGTTTACAAAAATAGGCTTAACCTTATCAGAGGAAAATGTTCTAAGCTCTGGTGCCTCAGGCTTGAGATACTGCCACAGTGATGCCTTTGAGGCCGCGTTTAATTTTAATAAAACTACTCAACGAATACCACTTTAATCAGGTATTTGAAATTATTCGTGATTTCATTAGGCTAAAACCTAAGTTTTCAAAATAGTTCGCATCAGATTAATACGGCAGTCTGGTATACAAGCTCAAAAGCATATCACTTGTAGTTAAATTGAATATTTTACGTATAATTGCCATTTCATTTCTTTATTTTTGGTTTTTATTGCAAAAGCTTACCTCAAATAACAGTTAACAGTCTCAATGCTGCATTCTTGGTCAATCCCGAAAAATAGGTACGTGCCATCTATTTAGGTAAACAAACAAAGAAACAAGCAATTAAACAAAGAACACCAGATGGTCAAAACTTCCGGAGCCCTCCACTGAGGCGTCTTTCATAATCATCTCGTGGTTTTGGAACGTAAAACCCCAGATAATATTATGCTGATCAGGAAAGAAGCGTAGACTAAAGAACGAACGTGTTCAACGAGTGTTGTTTCGCCTCACAAAAATAGTCCTGAAATCTTGCATGCCCCTCGATTGTATTATGGACGCGCTTCCACCATTTTCACTCAAGAATGGCAAGCGTGTTATCAGCACCAGACACTTTTTTTGTTTGTTTGATAGGAAAGTTGCGAGCGCTGAAAATTCAAGGAACGAAACGCAAGCCACCAGCAAAGAAGCCGATGGAAGACATATCTCTGTCGTGACTATGGCAACTACGTGCAGCCACACTTTGTCACGCTCCCGGGTCTGCTTGCCTGCCTTTTCCCCGTCTGTTCCGCGTACATAGGCCCGCGCCGCCGTAGCAGCTGACCTCCGTCAGTCAGCGAGGCAAAGGGGGAGGGTATTTGTACATGTATTATTTATGCTCGTGCGTTTATTTGTATATGTGCGTGTCTACGCATACGAAACTTTAAAATTTTGAAAGGAGTCTAAACACCCCCTCCTCCGATATGTTGGCCAGTGAGGAGTACATCACAGCAACGTGCCATCTCTGACGCGTCAAAGCGACAAATCCTCACCCGCCATTGGGTTCACAGTGTGCAGTGGTATAGCTGACATAAATCTATCTTGGAGCCCTTTGACAACATTTTCTACTAAATGAGAAAGTTCACGGGGTGAAATAACGGAAGCGTCAATATTTTCAGCGGGTGGTAACATCTTTTGCGATCTTAAATATCTGAAGATCGCTTTTTTGTATTTAGCTCTAGAAAGATAATCAGTTTCATATTATAGCCATATTTTGCTGTACTTATTGTGCGTTTGAAGTCTGCTGCTGTGAATTCATAATCACACCAATGTTTTGGAAATTGGTTGGCTAGCAGTTGTTCCCATGCAGCTTTACGTTTTCTATCGCTCTTCATGCACTCTTGAATCCACCATGGACTAAAAGAACCTCTTGTGGCCGCGTTTAGTTTAAAAGTTGCGTCCTTTACTGATCTTTTTAACACTGCATACAGACTCATAGCCCTTATGTCACCTTGCATGTCCTTGTGGCGAATAAAGGTAGCCCTCATGTATTTTCCCAATTTTTTATATTTGAAGAATGAGTCGACTTTTTCGGAAACAAGCATTCTCAGAGAGTTGAGGACAAAACTAATAGGCAAGTGGTCACTGTTAGTAGCACAGTCTAAAGTACGCCACGAACATTTAGAGATGAGCTTGAAAATGTCAAGTCGTATACAGATTTAGAGAGACGTACTTCGGACAAAAGTAGCAGCGCGCCAATTTAAACAAGATAAATTCTTGTCAATAGCCCATTCCAACGAGCATTTTGAAATCTGTTTTGAAACCGCAATCCACTTGATTTGAATTGAAGTCTCCAGTAATTAATATATCCTTTCTGCAGGCAGAGAACATGTCGTCTAGACTTCTCGTGTCTTGCGCTCCAGCCGGGAACTATGCATTTACAAACGAAAAGGGGAACCGTCGGGTAATATTATGTCTATCAAAATTTCACAATCTGGAGCCATACACCGATAAGAGATCGTTGCTTTGTGACTAAGCTTGATTGCTATCAAGACAGCAAGTCCAACACCTCTACTAGGTGGGTCCCATCAAAATAGCCGATACTTTTTTTAGGTAAAGCTTTTGGCCGGTTGAAAGCCAGGTTTCTTGCAGTGATATAATATCCAGGGAAAATTGTGAAGAAAGGCATGATAGGTATGTGGCTGTAGAAACAGGATGACCGTCATATGACAACTGTACACGTCTGCTTCTCAAGTTGATTGATTGATTGATTTGTGGGGTTTAACGTCCCAAAACCACCATATGATTATGAGAGACGCCGTAGTGGAGGGCTCCGGAAATTTTGACCACCTGGGGTTCTTTAACGTGCACCCAAATCCGAGTACACGGGCCTGCAACATTTCCGCCTCCATCGGAAATGCAGCCGCCACAGCCGGGATTTGATCCCGCGAGTTCTCTGCTTCTCAAGAATCGCGCGAGCAATAAAGAAGAAGAAATGCGCAGAAGTGGGTATGTGCCCTCATTCAGAAGAATCAAATCAAATCAAGTCATAGCGCACACTGTGCATGGTTGTACACCACAGCTAATAGGTGAACAAGGACAAATGCAAGAGGCAGATGGCACAAGTGGGTGGAATTCATTTGGCGGAAAGTGGTTCGTATGAGTTTACAAGTTTTTTAACATAAATTATATAGGTACCGTTCGACTGTAGTTTCATAGAGCTCGAAAAAAAAATGAAGTGGCGGAAAACGTGACACACACAGGCGCTATATATATATATATATATATATATATATATATATATATATATATATATATATATATATATATATATATATATATATATATATATATATATATATATATATATATATATATATATATATATATATATATATATATATATATATATATATATATGTATATATATATAGCTTGCAACAATGTTTATTCCGCAAACACGTAACCATTTATGTAGGTAACATCGCT
Source organism: Rhipicephalus annulatus (assembly GCA_013436015.1). Classification (NCBI taxonomy): domain Eukaryota; kingdom Metazoa; phylum Arthropoda; class Arachnida; order Ixodida; family Ixodidae; genus Rhipicephalus; species Rhipicephalus annulatus. The sequence continues at coordinate 672,731 of WOVY01014538.1, read as the reverse complement.
TTACAACCATCATGATTACACACCTTTGAAAATTTGCCTATCTTTGCATATAGACTAAATCCTTACAGGAGAGAGCAATCGACAGTTTAGAAATGCAGTTATCTGCCAGCCTTGAAATCATTTTAGCCTCGATTATTTCGTGCGTCAGCTGACCTCTGATAGTATATTGACTACTGAAATCTCATAAAAAATGGCATGCACATAATATGAACCTCATCACCTGCACTAGCACCTGAATTACTACAATGACCGCAGTAAAGAAAGCTTCTAAACCATTTAAAATATTGTCGATTTCGAATGAAACAGCGAAAGCTGAGGGGCAGGGGCGGCGCCAGGAGGAGATCAAATATATTGTTACGGTGGCGGCAGAGACGCCGCCGGAGACATGAACTACAGGTTTTCCCGCTCATTTTAATCCAAGTGCCAGCCTAAATAATCTGCACGCCATTGAAATAATCTGAACGCCGAGCTATTTAATCCATGTCCCAAACATTTAATCCAAGCGCCAACATATTTAATCCAAGCGCCAACTCACTCAGGCCGCGTGCCATTGAGATTAATCCAAGTGCCACCGTGTTTAATCCAAGCGCCAATGACTTTAATTCAGGTGCCAGTCAGTTTAATCCACGCACAAAAACCAGAATACGGGGCGTAAAAACGGCAGTGCAATTGAAATGCAGTTCCTACAGTATAAGAGACATTAGTCGGAAGGTAGAATCCATCATTATGATTTGTATTCGCCGATAGTATTCTTGAAAAAAAAATTACTGCCGTGGTTCGCTTGAGCCATGTTTGGAGTGCTTATAATTTGCTATGCGCAAGTTTGTATATTGAGTGCTTGGCCCTGGTGAAATAAATTCAATGAAAACGAAAAAAAAACGCAGGAACATATTACTGAATATTTTACATTGCAACGAAATTCAGTATCCGTCACTGAGGCTCATAATTGGCTTTGGTACACACTACAACATTACATGACCAGGACAGGTCGAAACAGGTTATATATATATATATATATATATATATATATATATATATATATATATATATATATATATATATATATATATATATATATATATATATATATATCAATCAATCAATCCTATTCCTCCAATAAATACTTCCTATTTGATTCTGAAATAATAGCAGCTAATTCATGTAAATACCTCGGTATCACTTTAACTTCAGATCTGACCTGGGCATCCCACATTATGAACATAACTAATGACGCCAACGGCGTGCTTGGCTATCTCCGAAGAAACTTACGTCTAGCCCCACCTTCTGTTAAACTTTTAACCTATCTAACACTAGTCCGCCCGAAGCTAGAATACGTTGTGCCATCTGGGATCCCCATCAAATAACTCTTATTAAAACGCTTGAAACTATCCAAAATCGTGCAGTCAGATTCATTTATTCTGACTATTCCTATCTTAGCAGCGTCACTAAACTAAAATCTCAAGCTAACATGGTTAACTTAGCTTCACGCCGCAAAATTTCAAGACTGTGTTTGTTTCTCACATTTTATCATGCATTGCACCTAAACCATGTTATCGTTGCAGCCCATCGTCTTTCATGCCGTATCAGCCATTCGAAAGCGGTTTATCCACCCCGTGCGCATACCACTGCCCATCACTCTTCATTTTTTGTGCAAACATCAACAGAATGGAACGATCTTCCTGCTGACATCGTGCACCACTCCAGCATCGCCCATTTCAAAGAAGCCATCGAACAAATCATATGTTTGTGAACTGTCTACCTCCTCATGTAACACCCCTTGACTGGGGCCCTTGAGGTATTATAAATAAATAAATAAATAAATAAATAAATAAATAAATAAATAAATAAATAAATAAATAAATAAATAACTATATTATATATATATATATATATATGTGTGTGTGTGTGTGTGTGTGTGTGTGTGTGTGTGTGTGTGTGTACAAATACATACATATACAGGAAAAAAAGAGTGATTACTACTAATTATTCTAGAAATGCAACATAGGCACAGGTTAGTGTATTTATTAAAACAGAACTGTCTCATAGGGCTCAAAGACGGATGTTCACAAGTCATCTTCACGCAAAGCGGCAAGCACGAAAGAGAAATTGTGCCGATCAAAGGCCGTGCCGTCCACGCGCTGTATTTGTTGCATAGAGTGGCGAGCCGCATCCATCAGCAAAGAACGCCTGTGCTCCTTCTTCGTCATGCCTTGCGGTGTCACTAAAACTAAATTACGACGTTCGCTCAGGTAGGCCTTCACGTGTGACTTGAATTTCGAGAAGGCTTCTTCTATAGGGTTAAAGAAAGGACTGTACGCTGGCAGGCGCTTAGTACAGTGCATGGAGTTAGCCAAAGCCGCCTGTTCTGCTCGAGTGTGAGCAGGTGCATTATCAAAAAGGAATACAGCTTCGGTATTTGGCTCATCACGTTCTACGCGGGCCGAAACATCACTGAGGAAGTCATTAAAAACAGCCCAATGAACTTTGTCCACCACAGTCCAGTGAATAACTCCATTTGCGGACATGCATGCTATAATGTTCAAGTTCACTCCCTTTGTCGTTGTGGTCATGTGCACAGCTGGTTGTCCTTCATCTGCCTTGCCGAAGTTCCTGGAACACCAGACATTGAAGTTAGTCTCATCCAAATAGAAGCGGCAAACACGCGGTCCATCAGACTGCAGCCATTGGGCGTACAGCATGCGGCTGTGCTTGATATTGTCACGGTTGCGATCTGTGGGCCTCTGCGTCACTAGCTTCATCGAGTAGCAGTGGGCATCCAGCAAGCGGTCGACTGTGCTTGCACTGATTGTTACTCCTGGCATTTCTTTCTCCAGGGCCTCCTTTATTTGCTTCAATGTAAATGTACAGTTTTCTTCGACAATTCGTCTCAAAGTACTCACGACGTCATCTCCAAACTTCCTTTTTGAACCCCCCACCATTCTTTGATGTTTCTCTGTCGGTATAGCGGCAATCGAGCTTGCTGTTTTAATGTTGATGCCTAGAGCGTCGGCCAGTTGCTTTAAGTCACCGCCACGCCTGTGTCGACCAACGATACTCTGCTGTTTTTTCGACGAGGTTCGTCGGGGTTCTTAAAGTGTGGTCCTCGTTTGCGTCCAGCCATGACTTCAAGCAAAGCTCTCTCTTCGTCTGCAAATGTTCCCGTATGAAAACACACGTTTCAAATAAACATGCTTCAGCTACACTAAGCGTCGTCTGTTACATGAAAACCGGAGTATCTATTTTGATGCTTTTATAACAACTCATTTCCACATGAACCCGATTAAATGCAAGTTTGTTATTTTTAAGTGGTTATTTCTGATTTCAAGGACGAATTAATATCATCTGTCGGTCACTGTTCTCCCTGGGTTGAGCAGACGACTGCGGTAGCCTTAGCGCATAAGTATCCAAATGCCGTCTGCTCAGCAGACGACATGAATCTATGCATATGCGATGGTGTAGATGGTTAACCGGAATGAAGCAGTAGCAATGCAATAAAGACTAACATGGACTCTATGAGCAAATACATTTAAGTACCCATAAATGCAATTACTACTGACTGTTTTTTTTATTTTGAAGCTATGACACCAAAATGTTAGGGGAAGTTGCACTGCGCACTTCATTTCATAAGCGCTACCATGTATTGCCGAGGGAAAAGTTCTTGCTGTGACGCCATGTTTACGTTATTCTGACATTTGTACTATATATAGTGGCTAACTGTGTGTTTCTAGCGCATGGATTAAACTGACTGGCACCTGAATTAAAGTTATTGGCAATTGGAATAATTACGGTGGCACTTGGATTAAACTCAATGGCACGCGCCCTGAGTGAGTTGGCGCTTGGATTAAATATGTTGGCGCTTGGATTAAATGTTTGGCACATGGATTAAATAGCTCGGCGTTCAGATTATTTCAATGGCGTGCAGATTATTTAGGCTGGCACTTGGATTAAAGTGAGCAGGAAAACCTGTAGTCAGTGTCACCAGGCAAAAGACAGCGTTTATTGACCGCTCAAAGGTTATATCATGAAAGAGGGGACAGGTGGCAGAGAGGGAACAAATAGAGAGAAGACGCGTGCACGTGCTGTTCTCCGTCTACTTCGACAACCGCTGGCGTTGGAACATTTCTTCAACCCTAGTAACCCTAACGTTCCACCGGTTTTTTTTTCTTCTCGTGAACCGTCGTATTGGTTGTGCTACTGCAGACGCGTTCTTGGCGTCTTCGATCGTCGCTTCGTTGTAAGGTAGCGCCGATGTCCGAGTGTCCTTGCTCTCCAAGAACAATTCCTTATCGAATTTTCGTACTTGGCCCGTATGGCGACGGACAATCCCTGCCTGCAGTCTCCACTTCCAAAAGTCGAGCACCGGTCGTGACCCTGACCCTTCCCGGCGTCCATTTGTCACCCGTTCCGTAATTTCGCTCATAGACGAATTGTCCTGGTGCGAAATTCCAGTCACTGTCTTCCGCCAGCTTTGCGGAGACGCTGCGACGAATCCTTGGCGGAAAAGATAAGTCCAGCCTTGTGTGCAACTGGTAGCCCAAATGTGTTTCCGAAGGTGAAAGGCCGGATTGTTGAGGAGTATTTCTATAGTTGAAAAGCACGTACTCGGGCCAGAGAGGTCGTCAACTCGGCGTTTCGAATCTTCTTTAAAGCAACATCTGCAAATGCGCGCAGCGTCGTTGCTCTTCAATACCGGTACTATTGGTGTTGCCCATTATGCAAATGGTACCAGAGATAGTAGGCCAGCTTCTAATAGTCTATCTAGATCAGCAGATACGTTGTCTAGCAGCACAAAAGAAACCTTTCTAGCCTTGCTAAATTTTGGGACTGCCGTGTCCTTGAAGTAAAGCTTAGCAGGTGGGCCATTGGCTAACTTAAGACCTTCCGAAAATACGTCTGCATATTCGGCCAATATGGCACCAGTTCCTGCTGCCTTCTGTTGGCTTGTCACGCTCGGTGGCGTAGTGACGTGCAGGACTGGCATTTCTTCTGCTGTAAGCTTCTCCAATAAGTCTCGTAGACAAAGGCTGGGGCCTTCACAATCTAACACGGTAAGGTTACAGTCGACCTCTGCCGACATATAATTTTCCTTCATTGTCAATGTGCCTAACACAGGTAGTTTGCCCAGGTAACAAAAAAGCTTTAAATGGGTATTCTGCAGATGGGGCTAACGGTTGCGATGTGCCTCATACGTTCCTTTAGGAACTATGCAGACAGGAGAACCTGTCTCCACGTACCAAAGATAGTACTTTATGGTGACACCATTCCATATGATAAACTTCTTTATGTACAGAACCAGGGGCTCAGTACCAGTGAGGGACCAGATTTGCAATGCGCTATAGCCACTGTCATCCATTTGGTCAGTATTCCCTGCAGTTAGAGAGCGTTTTTTCGGTGCCGCCTGTCCTTGTACACACATGCGAGCCAGGCGCCCTTGCCTACCACAACTGTAGCATAGACGGCTTTTTTGAAAACACGTAGCAGCTTTGTGACCGTACTTGCCGCAGCATTTGCATTGCCGCAGCGCGTTTCTTTGCTCCTTCGTTAGGTATCGGATTCACGCCGTTGGCTAACGTTTAGAACCGTTGAAATATCTGTGTGCCTGTCTATCTGTTGCGAACCGTCGTCTGCGCTTTCCGCAGCCAAAGAAAGGGCTTGTGCTTCTTCAAGAGTCAAGTCGATTTTCGCTACCAACTGTTTTTGCAAATTTTTCGAGCGAACACCACATACGATTCCGTCTCTCACCATTCGGTCTAACATGAACGAAAAATTGCAGTTCTGGGCAATCTTTCAAATTTCAACAATGACTGTTTTCACGTACTCCCCTTCCTCTTGCTTACAGTAAAAAAAACTTGAAGCTCTCCGAGATCTCATTAGGCCTTGGGGCATAAAAACCATTCAGCGTTGCTACCACTTCCCTGTAGCTGAGAGCGTTTGGCAGACGCGGCGCCACTCTTCCGCGTAGGACTTCTATCGTCTTTGACCCCAACACAGCAATCGTCTATCGTTCTATCGTCTTTGACCCCAACAATTCCCTCTTCTTAGCTTCATCGGTAACTTCATTGACTTCAAAATACGCTTCAAATTTTGCAAGATAAGCATTCCCCTTATGTTTCCTGGCCGAACTCCATGAGCCTATATGCCATGGTCGCCACTTGGTTCCGCGTTGAGTCAGCGTTGAAGAGCTCCTGTCGTACAGCCAGCGCTGAAGGGCCAGCGACGCCGGGCCAGCGTCGGCATAAGCGTTTTGGTGGGTCGCATAAACTCGTCGCCACTGTTACGTTGGCGGCAGAGATGCCACCGGAACACGAACTAGTCGGTGTCACCAGGCAGAAGACAGCGTTTATTGACCGCTTGAAACTTTTATCATGAAATAGGGGAACGGGGAGGAGAGGGAACAAAGAGAGAGAGAGAAGATGCATGCACGTGCTGTTCTGCGTCCACTTCGGCAACCGCTGGCGTTGCAACATATATGCTAACGAAGATTAAAAACCAAAGCTCGCCAAAACAACGTATTGCTTTTTTATTTTATTGTAAAAACGAGTGCCTTAGAACTATGTTGCGTGAAAGTTAAAAATTTTCTGAAACCGCATCATAATCCGCACCTGCAGGAAATAAGTTTTAATCTTGACAACTGAAAAAAAATAAAAAATGAAAGGCGGCCGTTATAAATGCGCTACGCATAAAACACACTATGCGTAGATACAACATTTAAATAGCTATCTGTTCCTTCATAATTATTTAACTGTGGTGTATGCAGAAAGTGGTTAAAAAAGAAAGTAACAAAAAACAGTGATGAGCGTGAAACCACCTTCGGAGGCGGGTTTCTACATCTGAGATGAAAGGAAATTATATATTTATTTCTGTCTACCTATGTTTTATTTATTGCATCGCAACATGAGAATGTAATTTTTATTGTAATAACTTGCTACATAACACGCTTCGCATCGGAGGATGGTAGCACACATCAACATGCAGAAAACACAGAGGCGAAACCAGGCGTAGGGTATAGCTGTAAAGGCAAAATAGAAGTTGAAACGGGGTTTATTGACGTAAGTAGCACTTATGCAGCAGGTCCATTGATACTGAAAGCGGGTGGCAGCAACTGTAACAGGAATCACAGCACTTGGGCCAACAGCTCGCGCTCGGCTCCTCTCGCTAAGGCCGTGACCCACTGCGGCACATAATCTTCTTCCTCTCTACAATATCTCGGTGACGAAGACGAGCCATCCTGGCAAGCCAAGGTGACGCGAGTAGGAGTGGGTCGTGATAGGGCGGGATGCGACTCACGTGGAATGTCTCACGATCAAGGCGGTGCCTGTTTGTAGATTTCGTGACCGGCTCAATCACGTATGTGACATGAGATCGACGTTCGACGACGCGGTAAGGACCGTGAAACTTGGGGGCAAACTTAGAGGGCAGACCTGGGGAGTGGAGGAGCAGTCGGAGCCAGGCGACAAGCCTCTACGGCGAAAGTTTCGACTTGCTGGTTACGATCGTGGCACTCTTTTTTGAGTGCTTGCTTGTCCAAGGTGAATGATTTCGGGCCAACTGACGACACTCTTCAGCGTGGTGCACATTTTCAGAAACAGGGTGGAACTCCGAGCCCTGTTTTACAAAATGCGATAATGCACATGATCAATGCAAATACACGCTTTAAACTGTTTCTTGAAGAATGCATGGAGCTTTTTTATAAGTTGATATTAAACTATACTGTGTGCCTTCATTGTGCTGTTCTGCTCTTTCGTATTACCTCCATGCCACGACTAAAGCGGCAAAGTTTGCTTTCTATAGCCTTTGTCAAGCATTCATCCCCACAATCACAAGAGACGTAATGTTACGATACACACAAAAACAGCGTTTCTAGCACATTATTTTAAGTAAAGTGTAAGAGAATGACGCTTGCATTGATGGTGTAGATTGCGGTGAACCGGTGCGAGGTACTTACTGTTTGCGTTCAAAATACGTGTCTTGCGTCGGGGCTGAAGCATCTACAGTGCTGAATAAAGCTGGACGTCAGCGCTAATTTTTAGAAGCCATAAACAGCGACTCGCAAAGTGACCAGCTGGAAGCGCGACGAACCTGTACTTGTTTCAGAAGTTCCCTTCAGCACTGTAGGCTACAGGCCCCTCAGCGAATAGGAAGGGCACTTAGCCCCTCCATATGTATTCATTCGCGCAGTGTCGTCTGTTCACCGTATTCACGACATCTGCTCAGTGAATTGTAGTTATTATTTAACTTAAAATACAGTAAAGCTATTAAACAAACAGCTACACCGGAACTTGATGAAGCGTGAATTTATTGCTTTGCTCGGAGGAATCTCATGCCGGCAGATAACTGCTCTTTGTGGCTGTTTCTCTACGACGCTGTTCGTGGCTCTCGTTTGTATATTTCTCCGCTAACGCGTTCCTTCGCGTCTCCCACTGTGAAACTCCTTTTCTCTCTTTTTTTCTTCCACCGAAAGAGGATCCGATGCGCACGGAATGCTGTTGCATGTCCGATATTTGGAGATGCAGCGTTCTTTGTCTGACGATGCAGTCCGAACACTGCCTCGGCGCGTTAGGCTTAGCAGGTGCGGCTAAGCAAGCAGCATATCTCGCTAATATTGACAATACGTACCTCACGCTTTAGTCCCAGAGAGAGCTGAAATGAACTGATGGCTGATTTCACCATTTGTTTACGGCTGTCAGCGCAGTAGGCGTGTAGTAAAAGCAAGTCAGGAATGAAGCGGCCAGTCACTTCTGCATGGGTGATGCCATGTTGATTTGCAAACAGTTATCGGCGGTAACCGACGCAAGTAAATAAATGTGTAAGAAATAAATGCGAAAATGAATTAACATATCGTATATAGACTTGGCGTAAAACACGAATAAAACGCCAATTATATCCAACCTTGTCAATTTAAAGGCACTTGTATGTGAGACTTCGTTTCGCTGCACAAGCGTGTACCCCTGCCACACTGGAGGTTTCAATTTGATTTGGTTCGAAGGTCATTCGATTCATTCGTGATACCAATGTCGATAATTTAGAAAAAAAATAGCCATAAAAGTTGAGTAAGGTAAAAGTGGATTGACAGAAAACGTAAGATATTTATTTTAAAGGACACGTAGAGGGTCACTTTGCTAAAATGCGCATAGGTATTTTGTATCAAAATATTACTGGTCACTACAAGCCGACACGAGCCTTACCCCCGTATTCAGAAACGCTCCTCGACTCGAATTTCATCCTTCACTAGACTGAGTTGAGTACTGCGCCGCTGCTCGACTGAAATTGACGCTGCGCTTCTCGAGAATCGCTGCAGAATATTGCCGATATGCTGTGACTTGGTCTGCCAAGAGACGGCGCTCCAATCGACTTTTTCAATTCGAGGAGAGCCCTTGAGTGAAGGAGCGTTTGTGAATACGGGGGTTAGCCTCTAGCCGCAGTTGATAGAATGAGCACAAGCAACATGGCGGCGCCACTGCACAACGACGCTAAGCTACAGCAACTAAAGCGTTTAGTTGCTGTCTACTTGGCGCTTCGAGAGAAGCGCGTTAGCCAAAGGAAGAGGCTTGAGTATGAGATAAGCGAAGAGTGTAGACGTAGCAAGGACATTCACCAGCGCGCCCCGCCGCGGTGGTTTAGTGGCAAAGGTACTCGGCTGATAAGGTGCCCGTGTGCTCAGATTTGGGCACACGTTAAAAAACCCCAGGTGGTCGAAATTTCCGGAGCCCTCCACTACGGTGTCTCTCATAATCATATGGTGGTTTTGGGACGTTAAACCCCACAAATCAATCAACATTCAGCAGCGCATCCAAGCGAACGCGTTCGCTAATGCAGCAGTGGTCGCTACTGCATCGATGATTCTACGGGAACGTTGGACCTTCCAATGGAACGAACGATGGTTTGAAGACTCGCTGGCAAACCTTGGAAAGCGTCACTTCAAACAAGGCTTTCGTGTGCCGCTCTCTATGTTAAGGTATTTGGTGGAAGCCTGCGGGTATGTGCTGGAACGCCAGGCAACGCGCCTGAGAAATCCGAACTCCGTAGAAAAGATAGTGGTGATGGGACTGTACCGGTTGTGTTTGAGGGCAGACGGCAGAACTGATGCACATATTTTTGGAATCGGGAGATCCACAGTGAACGCACTCTACAAAGATTTTTGCAAGGCTGTAATTAGCCAACTAGAAAGCGAGTGGCTCAAAATGATCCGGTGGCATGACATGAAGGAACATAACGGGAAATTCTTCGCTTTCGGTGGGTTTCCTCAGAGCATAGGCGCTCTCTACGGCTTCCACTTTTGTGTGTCACCACCCAAACAGCATCCGGTGGATTATTACAACTACAAAGAATGGTAAGCATCAGAAGTATTTTTTTTTTCGTTTAAAGTCTTTTGATCAGCACAGCTACAGCCTTGTTCTCTGTGTTTTGGGAAATTCTAAAATTCACGAGGTCGTGTAGTTCGAAATTCGCGAATACTTCAAATTAATACTTAAATTCATGAAACAAAAGTTCGACAGAAGTTTGCAACTGAAACATTCGGTTGAGCTTTTTTGTTATTCTAGTTGCCTATTCAAGTTTCGCCGTCAGGGTGTTTCAGTGACCGATTTATTATTGGGGAATATATTTTGTTGTACGGACGGCGCAAAATTACCGCTATATATCAGCGTAAAAGTCTTACAATCACTCTGAAAAAGTGCAGATACTTGTATTACTTTGGTAGGTAGTTGTTTTGCATGTGACTGTAGTGCAAGTGCAGCATGAAAACTGGTATTATTGCATGTCTTCTTCACAGGTACAGCATCATACTGCTCGCAGTGGTCGATTATATATGTACTATTTTCGGTATATAAACATTGGAGCCCCTGGCACCCCGCAGGGGCGCCTGCGCAAGTAGGCGCCCCTGCGGGGTGCCAGGGGCACACCTGCCTGCGGGGTGTGTAGCGACACCACGGACCCGAGCTAACGGGGGAGTTTTGACTCCCTCCCACGCCTAGCCGTGCGTGGCTTTGCCGTGTCCGGGGAAAAGGGGATCCTGGGGGTTGAGCCAATGCTGGGTGATTGGACCTTTAAGGCCCCCCGGCAGAGGCAACACACCCCTTTGGCCCCGGCTTCACGTAGACGGCACCCCTGGGCAGACCCACCCAGGGGAAATCGGCAGTCGCCTTTTCCTATCTCTCTCTGCCTACATCTTCGCCTTTATCTCTCACTATCTATCTGTCCTGTCTTCTACTCTCTTCTGTTTACTTCCAATTTTCCCGGCGGCAAGGGTTAACCCTGTGCAAATAGCCTACCTTGGTCTAGGCGCATTGGGTTATGGTAGTGTTGTACGGCTGACGTCTGCAAGTTTTCAGCACCTGCAAACTTGCAGCGTCCCCTTGTTGGGCTCCGTGGTGGGTGGCCGCCAACGCTGCTGAACAAAAATAAGACCAGCATGCATGGAGCATTCCCTCTACTGTCTGATCGTACCGGCCTAAAGCGGGTACGCACTGACGACATCAATTTCTTCAACCAGCCAATAGAAACTTTTCCCCACTTCCACGTCATTCACTGTGAAAAAACCGGAAAGCAAGCCAGGACCGTATCTCCTTTCGTAGTTGCCAGGTGTCTTACTGAAACTCTCGGGGCTGGATACAAAGTAACCAAAATGGCTAGCGGAGACCTTCTTCTCGAAATTCGGGACAAAGCACAATCTGTAAAGCTAGACAGCCTCTCAACGTTTGGTGACGTACCAATAACCGTAACTCCACACAGATCTATGAACATCACTCGCGGAGTGGTATCTGACGCAGACTTACTTGACCTGACCGAAACTGAACATTTGGATGGGTGGAAGAGCCAAAATATCAATAATGTACACAGAATTATCATCAGAAGAGATAGTAAGGAAATACCGACGAAACATTTAATACTCACGTTTGCATCCAGTAAACTACCAGATTCCATTCAAACAGGGTACACGAAGACATCTATCCGGCCGTATATACCAAACCCTCGTCGTTGCTTCCAATGCCAGAGGTATGGCCATGGCTCTAAAACCTGTCGTGGTCGCCAGACTTGTGCACAATGTTGAGTCCTAGGCCACGTGTCTGAGAACTGCAAACAACCGCCACACTGTGTAAACTGCGAAGGAAACCATGCCGCATATTCACGCTCCTGCACATACTGGAAAAAAGAAAAAGAAATAATTACGTTGAAGGTGAAGGAGAACATTACATTTAAGGACGCACGGCGAAGAGTCGCTCCATTCTATGGACCTACATACGCTGATGCGGCGCGTCAGGGGGCACCGCCGCACCAGCTCTCGCCACTCCTTCGGCCCGCGTATACCGAGCCGGGGGTGGTGGCACCTGCCCCCAAGGCGGCTGTAGCCCAGGCTATACCGCCTACTCCCAAACAGAGACCGGAGACTCCAGAGTCCTCCGGTCTCAAGGCCTCAGCTCACCAGGCGAGGCCCGAAATTCGAACTAACAGCCCGCACGTGCGGGCATCCAGTGCCTCCGAGGAGGCAATGGATACGTCGGTACCCTTGGTGCCGAAAGAGCGGCGTGGCTCCTTGGAGCGCGCCAAGAAAACAAAAAAAGCAGATAACAGGGCCTGGTGACGGCCCTTTTAAGTGAACTCAAACTCCCTGTATAAACAGCCACTCGCTTTTCGTACACACAGCACTATTTTACATTCACCATGAACACTCAAAATATTCAATGCAACGTCAGGGCACTTCTCAGAAACCTTGACGACATCCAAGAACTCTTACACGAACACTCACCAAAAGTGCTGTGTGTACAAGAAACACACCTTAATTCAAAACACACAAATTTTCTTCGTAAATGCGTTATTTTCCGAAAGGACCGTGTTGATGCCATGACATCATCCGGAGGTGTTGCCATCATAGTGAATCAAGGAATTGCATGCACACACAACTCCAAACATCCCTTGAGGCAGTGGCTGTTCGAGCAGTTCTTTTTGATAAACTGATCACAATCTGCACTATTTACATTCCTCCTAGCTATCAGCTGCAAAGACGTGATTCACACTCTCTAATTGATGAACTTCCGGAGCCTTATGTTCTCCTTGGAGACTTTAATGCGCATAGTAGGCTATGGGGTGACTCTCGGTATGACGCGCGAGGTCGACTGATCGAACAGTTCCTTCTCTCGTCGAGCGCGTGTCTTCTAAATCGAAAAGAACCTACCTATTATAATCTCGCTAATAACACCTACTCCTCCATAGACCTAAAAATAGTATCTCCATCTCTTGTGCCTCTACTCCAGTGGAAAGTCGTCAGTAATCTGTACGGAAGTGACCACTTCCCCGTAGTTTTGAGCACAACTACAGTAACTGAGTGCCCACCACGTCTTCCCAAGTGGCTCATAAATAGAGCCGACTGGGAACAGTTTTATACCATCGCTCGTCTAGGTTGGAATGACATATGTACTTTGAACATTGATGATGCTGTGAACTACTTCACAGCGTTTTGATTGATGCTGCAACAAAATGCATTCCACAAACAAATGGACACCCTGGAAAACGGCGTGTGCCATGGTGGAACTCTGAATGCCGAAACGCGCGCAAACAGCAAAACAGGGCTTGGAGGCTGCTTCGGAACTCACCGACAGCCGAAAATCTTGACACCTTCAAGAAAATAAAGTCTCAAGGCAGGAGAACGCGTCGGCAGGCCAGAAGAGAAAGCTGGCAGAAGTTTTTGTCAGGGATCAATCATACACACAGGAGGCTAAAGTCTGGAACATGGTCGGTAGCATAGCAGAAAAACAAGTACACACACTTCCACTCGTAAACACTCAGGGTGATACCTTGGAAGATCAGGCAAACTTCCTTGGTGCACACTTCGAACAGGTGTCCAGCTCATCCCACTATACTGACACTTTCCAAAAATACAGAACAAGAATAGAAAAGCAAAAACTCGAACACAAATGCACTAGATACGAGGCATATAACCAAGCTTTCAGTCTAGCTGAGCTGCGAACGTCTCTAAACTCCTGCAGTACTTCTGCCCCAGGTTCTGACCGTGTGGTGTATGAAATGTTAAAAAACCTACCATTCGAAACACGAAAAAGCTTACTTTGTTTGTACAATGCTATCTGGTTTTCTGGCAATATCCCTACCTCCTGGAAAGAGGCTATTATTATTTCCATTTTGAAAGAGGGCAAGGACCCTTCTTTACTATCGAGTTATAGGCCTATTGCACTTACAAGCTGATTGTGCAAAGTATTCGAAAAAATGATAAACTGCCGACTTGTACATATCCTTGAAACAAACAATTTGCTCGACCCATTTCAGTGCGGGTTTCGAGAAAGTAGATCCACCACAGACCACCTTGTTCGTATCGAAGCACAAATCAGGGACGCCTTCGACCATAAACAATAATTGCTCTCTGTATTCCTCGATATCGAAAAGGCTTATGATACAATATGGCGTTTTGGAATTCTAAGAGACCTGTGCCACCTTGGCATGCGCGGAAGAATATTTCACATAATCGAAAATTACCTGTCAAACCGGACATTCCGTGTCCGAGTGGGCACGGTTCTTTCCCAAACATTTGTCCAGGAAACAGGCGTGCCACAAGGTGGTGTACTTAGCTGCTCACTTTTTCTCATCACAATGAATTCCTTGCGCTTGTCCATTCCTCGCAATATGTTTTATTGTACATATGTCGATGACGTCCAGCTTGGCTTTAGATCTTGCAATCTGGCAATGTGTGAGCGGCAGGTTCAGTTAAATTTAAACAAGGTCTCCAAATGGGCAGAGGAAAACGGATTCCGACTGAACCCACAAAAAAGCACATGTGTCTTGTTCTCCCGAAAGAGAGGCATGCACTCAGAACTTAACATTGAACTGAACAGTCAAAGTCTGTCTGTTAATGTGGAGCATAAATTCTTAGGCTTAATCTTGGACAACAAGTTGACCTTTGTACCGCACATCAAGTATCTAAAAACAAAATGTTTAAAAGCCATGAATGTTTTAAAAGTGTTGTCACGTACTAGGTGGGGTAGTGACAGGCAATGTCTCATGAACCTATATAGAAGCCTCATTCGCACCCGCTTAGATTATGGGGCGGTTGTTTATCAGTCTGCGACTCAAAGTGCTTTGAAGATGCTGGACACCGTGCACCATTTGGGCATCCGCCTTTCTACGGGTGCTTTTCGCACCAGCCCCGTAGAAAGCCTCTATGTTGAGTCAAATGAGTGGTCGCTTCATCTGCAGAGAACTTACATGTCCTTTGTTTATTTCCTTAAGGTGAAAGCAGACAAGAAGCACCCCTCATACTCTACTATTAATGATTTGTCGAGCTCAATTCTGTTTCAAAACAGGCCTTCGATGAGGCAGCCCTTCTCAGTTCGCCTGAAGAGTCTAGCTGAGGAAACTGGAGTCTCACTTGAACACAGCTTAATGGCTCCTGTAGCATACCCGTCACCGTGGCAATGGCAGACTATAGACTGCGATGTGTCTTTTCTAGAAGTTACAAAACATGTGCCTATTGCCCATATCCGAACGTACTTCCTGGAACTTCAACACAAATACACACGTCCTGAGTTCTTTACAGATGCCTCGAAGTCTAACTCCTCTGTGTCCTTCGCTGCTGTCGGCCCATCCTTTTCGGATGCTGGCCCTCTACATCCAGGCACAAGTATCTTCACAGTGGAAGCTTACGCGATACTTGTGGCGGCTAAACACTTCAAGCAATTACAAATACAAAAAGCAGTAATTTATACGGACTCCCTCAGTGTGGTAACGGCTCTGCACACTCTTAAAAAACACAAAAACCCAGTCCTCGTCTCACTTTACTCCATTTTGTGCACACTCTACACACTCAAACAACATGTTGTAGTGTGCTGGGTGCCAGGGCATCGTGAGATTCAAGGCAACGTGAGGGCGGATCAGCTCGCTGCATCCGTCCACAAAAGCACTGCCCCTACACCTATATCAATCCCGGCCCTTGATCTTAAGCCGTCTATCAAACGAAACCTCAGGGACTACTGGCAGAGCAAGTGGGATACACACACACAAAACAAACTACACATTATCAAGCCACACCTTGGCCATTGGCCACCAGTATCAAAATCCCGTCATACACAGGTAACAATAACGAGGCTCAGAATAGGACACACATACACCACACACTCATATCTTTTGTCTGGTGGCGATCCACTATTGTGTGACAGATGTGGTGAAGAACTAACAGTTCTTCACATTTTAATTCAGTGCAAACAATTGGACACTATAAGAAAACAACACTTTCTATTACCCTACCGACAACATATACCTTTACACCCTGCAATGTTCGTCGGTAGGCAACCGCTTTTTAGTCATAAATCATTGTTAGCGTTTTTACAAGAAATTCATAGTTTTCATATCATATACCCGGGCATTCCGTAGCACGACCTCTCCAGAGAGGTTGTCGCTGCGGTGGCTACACAAGAAAGCACTTGCCTCACGGCCCTTGGACGCAAGGGTATGAACGAGTGAGGCACTTGTGCTAATGCCATACATATCCACCATCGTCTTTTATTATCACCAACTTTTGTCATCTATTCACACCTTTCACGGCATGGTCATAATTTTATTACTTGTATGTTCTTACCCGCCTTACCGCGAGGAATTTTATGGCCCTTATACAGCCGCTAATCACAATCATTGTCCACATTCCTTGTCCCATGAACTGGCGCTCTTTGGCCATCGAATGGCCCTTGCGCCAAAAAACACCATATATCATCATCAGCCCCTGGCAGGTTCTATGACACCAACGTGTATGCAAGGTCAAATCTGTAAAAGATGGCGGTGCAGAGCACGGATATTGTCCACCACGGCTCAGCACGAGACATGCAGAGGCAAACACGCCGCTTCCAGCCGCGTCCACTGACTGCTAGACCGGCTACACTGCGCAACACGTAACCATAGCAACGTCGGCATTGTGCCCAGTGAATATGGCCGCCATGATGTAATTTCCTCCACACTTTTCACGTAGCGCGCCCGCTGGGCATGCCCTCTCCTATCTTTCCTTCCTCCGTGGCGATGACGAATGTGTTTCTCGAGCTCATTCGATCGCCTGAGCCATTCGGTTTCAATGACATGAAATATCGCCATGGAGCAGCCGCATAATCTCATTAGGTGCGAACGTCATTCAGTTCGAATGACATTAAAGCGTCCAGTGTGGCAAGGGTATTACACCCCGCTGCTTTCGTAGTGCTGAACTAAAGTGGTGAAACAGTGTATAGACAAGAGCACGGCTATCTCGCACCCAGGCGCCTTCTGTGGTATACCCTCTCTCCCAGAGACACCATAATTTGTTTGCAACTGCCATGGCGTGCCTCGCCAGCATAGTTTGCAGTGGCCGTGGGAGTTTAAAATGCGAAAAAGCGCCTGTTCACGCCACGCCCGCTTATAAAATGTCATCTGGGCACCACTGCGCTGTCATCTGATATGCGACAAGAACCAGCGCAAAAGGAAGAGATTGCTGAGCACTGCTTGTGAAGTTCACAGCGCATCGCGGGAGTTTTGCCGGTACGTTGTTTTGCGATTGAACAGATTTCCATTCACAACAAAAAACGCTGAGCTTGTCCGCCCTATAGGATATAATCGAAATCAGTAGGAACATCTAGAGCCCAGTGTAGTGCATGAGTAAGTATACCTATTGTGTTCATTCAAGCGCGACTTTAGCTGTTCCACTTTACAGCAGTGATTTGCCTGCAGTATGCCTGTAGTATGTGACACAAAACTATTGCAGTACTCTTTCGCAGGCCGCATGTCAATAATAGGATATACGTATTACGACTCGCACGTGGATGCACGCGCCGCGTATGTTTAGTACAACAGTAACGGCCCACTATCGCGATGAATAGAGATGTGAACGGCGCGGGAGCATGGCTTTCGACTTGGTCGAACTGCGTCTTGCCTTGACTGTCACTAGGGAAATCTACATGTGCTTTTGGTCGGCGTCACCGTAGCATTTTAAAATCTTGTTCTGGCTAGCACTTTTGCACTGCGTGTGTGCTCTGAGTGCCCGGCAGGACTGGCAATTCATACATATGCGGTGCATGAGCGTAAATTAGAGCCAGATTCTAGCGCTAAGGTGGCGCTGGCTTACAACACAAATTCTGCCTTGTCACAGCCAAGGCACGCCGCAGTTAACGCTCTTCGTGTTTCTTCCAGTCTGATAATACGCACCTGATGAAGTTGCTTCCGCAGTCTGCAATGCACGTGCTGGAGACATTTCTGACTGTCGAGAAAGGTCTCCTCGACGTTTCACACGAAATCAGCATCAAATTCTAGCACAGGATCAGCGCGAAACATGATTATAGGCGCATTCGGGTCGTGAAGTTTCGCGTTTGATTTGCAAAGCGTCTGCTCGCGTGGCAGTTGAGGGAGTTGCTTCACCACACTTGCAGCAGATGGCGCCACGCGCTTTTCAATATGGCAGCAAGCACTGAGCTCGCTATGTTCTGGTGTATAAAAGCGTCGAAGTCAACGGTCCGGCCCATCACGCTAGCGTGACATCACATCGGCATTCGGAGGCCTTGATATTTTTTTTCTAGGTGGCTTTGGTCGAGCTTGCGTTTCATTCATAGCAGTTTCCTGCCGACGCTGTCGTGTAGTGCCTGGTGCCGTGGAGCGGAGGCAGCGCTCACGCCCTACCTCCTCGCGTCGCTCACGTGAGGGGGAGAGTTGGCGCATGCGCAGTAAGGGTGGTCACACTGAACGCACACCGGATTGATCTCCGTCATAAGCTGCTTCACATCTAATTGGCATCTGACACTTGAAAGGTGCGCGTCCGTATTCCACATCTACATTCTCAGGAAAGCCCGTGGCCTTTCAGAAGGACCAACTATTGCTGACTACGTGTATACAACAGAGGGTGCTTTTGTAAAACCTGGGGAGTATAAAATGTCTACTTATCGGACTGTTCGTTTTAGTATGCAATGTTTGGATAGGCATCGAAGCCGAGGTTCACTATTGGTGCTGGCCCGCTCGGTCTCGAAATTTATCCAATCAGGGCTTGCGGGAACGGGCAGTGCACTTGTTCGACAGTTGCAAGATAGCTTCCTCGAAAGGCGGGTTGATGAGGATGAAGTGTTTATTGAATACAACCTAAAAAGACGACGACGATGACGCTTCACATTGCCAGGATCTTATGTATGAGCAGGATCCTTTTGTAGTTTTCCAGCCTATCCTTCGTCGTAGCATTTGGTCGGTTGAAGGAAACAAGACGATTTTGCAGCTCATCTAACAACTTCTCTTGGACGTATTCCGACGCCATCTCCTCAGAGGACACCTGAGCAGAGCCGTAGAGACATGGTGTTTGACAAATCTTTAGACATCGCAACGTCAACAAGTGCTTAAAAAAGCAGTGACACCGTATTTAAAACACGAGACGTGGCTTTCATTCGATTGCTTGGTAGGCATAAGTCTTTTCAGCGAAGTATGAATCTGGGACGTTAAACCCCACATATCAATAAATCAATCAGTGAAGTATGAATCGCGTGCGTTACGTTGAACTTCAAAAGCGTTTACTGTTGGGTGAGTTGGTGCTTTGATATAGAAACCACCTTGAGAGCGCGACTACAAAACATATGGCACACAGAAAGAAATAGGCCATTGGACAGACGAGGTCAGGCGCAAACTACCAACTGACGTCATTCCAGAAAGATCCGCTCCTCTATATATCAACATTCTGCGCAGGTAGGCACGTAGCCATAATTTTTTTTTTGAGTGAGGGGAGGCAGCACTTTGATTTCCGGATGAGCACCCCCTTAAAATGGCCATTTTTCGCTCTCTGTGCAATGGCGAAAAAAATTTCGGAGGGAGGGGGGGGCACGTGCCTGGTGTACCGCCCTCTGGCTACGCCCTTGTGTGCAGGGGCCCCGCAACAACCACCAAGAAAATGTAAACCAGACGACAAAGAAATTAGAATTCAGCCTTGTAAAGCGCGATGGAGGTTTTACTTGTGCACTCGTCGCCTGCTTTTTTAAAATGAAAAGTGCTTCCAGCGTTTCGCAAGCCGTTTTATCTCTGGATCTACCCAGGATTTTTGAACAGCGGTGTCGTGGTTCACAATGTGGGCAAACCAAGCTGTGGTAAACAAGGTGACTCCTCTCCTTATTCATAGGGTGCACGCTGGGAAAAACAACTAAGGCGAAATATACCTTCACTACTGTAATCACTCTATTATATTGTAACGAGGAATTGAAAATATTACGAGGGCATGTTACATTATAGTGATAATTTTTCAACATTGCAGCTGTGAGAGTTTTCTTGAAGGCTCTTTTTGAACGTTTCCGCCCTCGGCTGCTTTGCACTGCAGAGCGGGCTAGCGCTGAACAGGGGTCCCATAATATTACTCAACTTGTTTATGTTTTTATTCTGCTGTGACTGGCCGATACACTTGTGATTGGGAACGGACAAACTTTTTATGGACCGGTCAAGGCGTCTGCTGTTTCAGGAAAATCATTTTCTTTCATCGAAAAAGATTCGTATCCCCGCTGCTGTGTCGAAGCTGCTGTGAGCCAGTGATAGCGATGAATCTTTCTAAATACTTTAGTTTTGCCGTACTGGAAGCGCCAAAAAAAAGTTTCCGCTTTAGTCTCCGATAAATCTGATCAGCCTTGCTTGTGGCATCTTTGAGCGATGGCGGCAGCTTGCAAAGTGGCGACGAATAAAGCAGTGGACTCGAGCTCAGTGGGAAGCCGAGCTTGTAAGCTTGCCCCGCAACTACGAGAGCACCAAGACGTAGCTGGGCAGGTAGGTAGATAATTCATATAAAACTTCAGAATACCAGTGGTTCTTCAAGGATTGGTTCATATTTAAAAAGTGAGTTCATTATGAGCTGCTTAAGTTATTAAAAATTTCATTGAATGATAAAAATATTTACTGTTGAGGAAGCCGCCATCAACATAATTGCATTCATTGCGGAAGTTAGGAGGTAATGCATGGAAAGCTTCGCGTGTGATATTAATACATACTCGACAAACGTATGTGTTATCCCAGTGCAGGTTTCTTAAAACTGATTGTCCATTTGTCCTTTTTTACGTTATTGAACAAGTGCTGGGTGTATGACAAATCATCACGTGAAAGTGTGGGTGCGTTATATATATATATATATATATATATATATATATATATATATATATATATATATATATATATATATATATATATATATATATATATATATATATATATATATATATACACATCACCTTACGAGTGCAGTAGCTTTGCCGCAGGACAGGGGAATCTCGTACGCGACATTGTTGGCAGACATCACGAAACATTTTTGATGATTATTTAGGTAGCGGCAGCTCCTTTTTTTTTTCTCCACAGGCACACATGTGGTGTGCCGGCTCAGCTAAGCAAGCTTTTTCGGGACCGAGAAAACCAACGGCACGTTGAACGGACTAGCCACTTATTTAAGGCTGTGTGTGACTTTGTGCATGTACGGAACCACAGTTGGTCTCTTCCATTCCACCTGGGTCTTAGCGGGATCTTTTGAGTCGCTGTGCTTCATCTTCTTGAGAAGTGTCGCAGCAACAGACACGATGACCAACCCGAGAAGACCAACCGAAACAAGCCTCTACAATTGTAGATCATAACAATCTTGCACAGTGCGAATGCATGACTTCCGAAGGGCAGATTCTAAACAGAGTGTCTCGATGCCTCCTTTTATGGTCTTAGAAGGAGCTGATTTGTAGTGAAGGAGCTCTTTCTGAGAACGTGGGGAGTACGCGCAGCACACGTGACACTCATTGAACTTTATATGCAGGTCGAAGAACTGAAGCCTACCTTCTTGTGGGCGTTCAAAAGTAAATTCTATAGTTCTTTCCCATTATTCTTCAAGTCTTCAAGGGCACACTTTAGCGCATGCTCATATTGGGTAGGGAAAATCTTAAAAATAATTAAAAATTTGTCAAAATAACGAAAACTTCCAAGAACAATGTCATTGTTAGTGCAACTAAAATTGTAAAAAACAGCGCGATCAAAGGATGATAAAAGGATAAGGCACAACACGGATGCAATAAAAGAACGAATGCATATACTTTGCTTTTCAAGATGAATCTGGTCGTCAAACTTGATGAAAGTGGAGTAAAGATAGAACTCTAAAAGCGCCATTGGTTCTCAACTGACATCCCTGCAGCATTTTGAAAACCAATTACATCATTTTCATCAATGCACAGTTTAACTGAGGCAAACAATTCACGATGAGGCACCGTGTAAAAGAACTCTTCTACGTTAACAGAAAAAGAAACCCAGTGTCACTGATGTCTGTAAGTAAACCGGCAACATCACCAGAACTTTTTGTGACGAACGGATCACATATCTCAAGAAAATTGAATACTTTGAGCAGGAACTTACTGAAGCAATGGTGCCTTTCAGGTGCCCCTTTCACTCACAATAGTACGGAGCGGGGCTTCTGGTTTATGCGTCTTAGCACTAAGAAAACACTTAAAGCCACACCTTTGTGATTCGCTATATCTCTAGTAAGCTTAACTAGCTCAAAAGGCTTGCGAAGTTCTACTGCCATACTCTTAACTCTGGCATTGCCTTTTTTTACGGGAAAGAAGTTCTTCTTGACAGCCTCCGCAGCTTTTTCATTGAACCCGTACATGCACAAGGTCATGCACAGCCTGAAAAAAAAAAAAAAGTGGCTATATAGTCGGTTCAACGTGCCGTTGGTTTTCTCGGCTCCGAAGAAGCTCGCTCAGTTACAGTCTAGCGGCGATGCTTGGCTACCTGGGAATGGCTTCACTTGCTTTGTATTGCTTGCCTTCTGCAACGGGTTCGTGTGAATCCTGCGATCCCTTTATGCCTCTTCGGTTGATTCATCGCGGACTCGTGAGAGCCCATGTGACTATCGGAAGCTACGGTAATCGCGCACAAGTAACACGCACGCAGCGTTTATATGTCTAACGAGCGAGCCTGGCGAAGCGTTCGTCTCCAGCTGCCTCGCCGCTGCTCGGTCCGGCGTCGATTTCAGAATCACTGCTCAGAAGAGGATTGAATCGAAAATGATTCGCCACCGCGCGAATTGCCACGATTCCATAGTCGTTGGCACTATGATAATCGCTTGTAAACGGTGATCACGGCAGCAGTGACAACGGATGCGGCGAAAACATGCCTAGCAGACGAAATGTCAAATGAAAAACGTGTCACCATTTCGTGTGGCCAAGTGATCAGACGGGGGGGGGGGGGGCACGGGAGAGTATTCTTTGGCAGCTTTGGCCGCACTGAAAATCGGCAGGCTTTGCACCTGTTTTAAATCGGGTTCATCAATACTGGTCTACTGATCGATATTACAAATAATAATTCATCCCTCTGTTGCAATATTGGTTCAGAATTGTCACTAGAGGATTGACAATTACGCGTTGACGCAAAAACTACGACATACGTCAAGTCGATATCACTGCTGCTTCTAAAGACTGGTCAACACATGTTTGACTCGTGCTAGTGTGCACAAGAAGAGCGCTGCTTGGATGTATTGCCATCGCGGTAGTATAAAACGGCTTTGGACATAGGCGTAGTAATAACTTTATTGCAAAAAGAGGTGATTGATTGATTGATATGTGGGGTTTAACGTCCCAAAACCACTATATGATTATGAGAGACGCCGTAGTGGAGGGCTCCGGAAATTTAGACCACCTGGGGTTCTTTAACGTGCACCCAAATCTGAGCACACGGGCCTACAACATTTCCGCCTCCATCGGAAATGCAGCCGCCGCAGCCGGGATTCGAACCCGCGCCCTGCGGGTCAGCAGCCGAGTACCTTAGCCACTAGACCACCGCGGCGGGGCCAAAAAGAGGTGATGGCTCTTACTAAGTCTGCATGTACACATATGTCATTCCAAATGCTTCAGCACGTTTTGAAAAGTACCTTAGTTAGACTACTTCATACAAGAACATCTCTAATGCGAAGGCTCCTGAAATGCCTAGAAATGAAATATTCCGTTCTGTAATCGTACTTCTACAAATATTCAACCATTAAGAAACTCTTTACGGCAAAACAACAGCTTGGCTTCGTTTTCCCTCATTGCCCCGCCGCGGTGGTCTAGTGGCTAAGGTACTCGGCTGCTGACCCGCAGGTCGCGGGTTCAAATCCCGGCTGCGGCGGCTGCATTTCCGATGGAGGCGGAAATGTTGTAGGCCCGTGTGCTCAGATTTGGGTGCACGTTAAAGAACCCCAGGTGGTCAAAATTTCCGGAGCCCTCCACTACGGCGTCTCTCATAATCATATGGTGGTTTTGAGACGTTAAACCCCACATATCAATCAATCGTTTTCCCTCATTCTAACAAGGAAGCTTTCCACACAAGTTCATTTTGCTTTCTTGACCCCCAGTTTCGATGAAAACCCTTATGATGTCATAGTCAAGGTGGTCGGCTGTCTACCTTCTATCTCGAACAGCCTCTCATCTGTAGATTGAGAAGTTCAAGGGGTTGGTTTTGTCTCGTAAAGTCGTGTAATAAATTTTCTGTCTCGTGGTAATTTATTTGTCTTAAAATATTTGAAGATGTTTATTAGGCAGTGTTAAAAATGGAACTTAATGAATGAAGATAGCCTATTGATACACAAGTGAAAGGATGCAAACTGTCAATAAAGAAACTTTTGTTTAGCCTGCAATTTTCCGAACTGGCTTGTCAAGATGAAATGAGTTGCAAGAGCATTTCGATGGAGCTGCTGTTATAGCATTTTCATTGGCGAGCAAAAATGCACTGCAGCCAGCTCTCTCCGAATTCTGTAGAAGAAAAGGTTCAGCCTAGAAATAATCGAAGCTCCCTATATGCACAGATAAATTTCCACAAAGAACGTTCGGCTTCCATTCGATCTACACAAACGCTCTTGTAACGTATTGTCCTTATTAGAAGGTTTCGAGCGTTTGAAATAAGACAACTGATTTTTGTCTGATTTTTTATTCTCACTGGATATTTTACTGTGTGCGTAAACGTTAGATGTATAGGCTCCTGTGATTTCGAACCTGCGAGAAGTAACTATGCCCTTGGAACGCTCACTATAGAAAATGTTGAGACGTCAGCAAGCAGTTATCTATTTACACTTCAATTGTTGAATAAGATGACACAGTTTTCAGGGTCAGGATATTGTGGCACTAAAGCACAAAGGACGTCCGAGTAAACAAGGAGCACATTCTTTTTCTGAATGATATGCGGCGAAATTTCTGAAAGAAAAATTACCTTCTGTGCACACGTATGTATGTTCCACTATTTTTGCTTCAATGTATGAAGAAAGGTTAGGCGCTTGTTGCAGCCATTGAAGAAGGTTCGGTAGGTGTTAAACCTTCGTAACGAAAGTAGGAGAATATTTGCTACACTCACGTAAGTAAATCCAAGGCGTTATAAGCAGTGCATGTGTTTCTGCACTGAGACGCACTGAGCAGTGTGTACCTTCAACATAGCTGCCCAAGGCTTTCACCTTAACAAGAAATTGGCAGCCGATCCACGCAGTGATAACTGATTATGGAGTGAAGCTCCTCAGACAATTATGAAATGTTTATTAAATGTTTATTAAATGACCACGAAAAGTGCCAGGTGGCCGCCGGGGCACGCCAACGGACGCTGATTGCATCGGTCGCTCTTTGCGTCGGACTCTACAGCGCTCGTGCTTTGCTTACGTAGCGTCGCTGTGCCCGGCGCGTCCAATCATGCAAGAAGGGAGTCCTTCTTGCATGATAAAGTCCCTAAAAAAACATAGAGGAGCACCAACCACGACCCTTCGTTTCTGACTCCACTATCCTCAGCTGCACCAGTGCAGACCGTCGAGCAAGAAACTAGGCGTAACATCACGCGGCGCCCAGGGGAGGGCACGCTTGTGTCGTCGAGGAAGCAAAAGCAAATACGTGACCGAGGACAGACAACATGGTGCTACTTTAGTTATGACTAGGGGCTTTAGTTACATTTGACCTCAATGGGCACAAGCGTTCGCCGAACACACTTCAGAATTTACGAAGTGATGTATCGATAAATACACGCACAGATGGTCAAATGCACGCACAGACGGATGGAAAGACAGATGCACGGATGGTCGGATGTACGTATGGACAGGAAAGCTCAGTCTCTTTTTAAACCATATGCGCGCAATGGATGATACATGTACGGTATAGATGACACCTGCACTTCAGTCCAACAAGAAGCTACGACATCGACGGCGTCGACGGACATCTTGGGAGCCTAAGAAGCCTCGCTCCAAAAAAATATTTTTTGTAGTATGGAGACAGTGTGAGGTTTCTTATTAATTAGACATTTCAAAGGCGCTGTTCGAGAAGTGCCGCTGCAAATAAAGTCTTAAACAGAGTGGACGACTTTAAGTAATGATTTATAAAACAGACCAACTGCGAATGAACTGCCATGCAGAGCAGAGAAAGCATTGATGTGGCGCGCTCATTTGCAGGAAGCGTGACATAATGGCTAGCGAAGCACTAAATTGACTGATCTGCCATCATGCAGAAGGAATGGGTAGATAACGTCTCGGAACGTACCTCTATAACAGCTGGACATGGCGGCATGACGCTGGATGGCTCAAGAGGAATGGCGTTAGATGGCTGCAGCGGTACAGCGTTAGGGGAACGTGGAAAAGGAACTGTTTGCGGCTGCGGCGCAGCGGCGTTCACCAGCTGCGGCAAACCTTCACCTGGCGGCTGCACCGCAAAGTCGAATTGATGCTGCTTACATCCGCCACTTCCCGCAGGACACGCACACTGCTGCAATCCGAAGAGACACTTAATTCTTTATGCTGTATACCATTTAGGGAAGTGCTAATTGCTTCGTTTCGGCATCTGAAAGGGCACTACAACCAAGAAGGTTTTTAAACCTCCTTGACTAAAAGTCTACAACCGCTGCAGGGCGATGACGTGCACTACGTAAGGAGGGGAAAAACGTAGAAGTACGTACCCCCGGACATGCTGAGGTAAGGACCATAGTTTGACCCGACTGGGGTAGAACACCACACTGCTGGAAATCTCCTTTTCTATTGGGTGTGGGCCACTGACAGTTCATGTCCTCCGGGAGAAACAATGCTTATGTACACTACTTAGAAATGTGCTTGGGTGTCATGCCGCCCATCACTGTACTGCAGTGATCTTCGCAACGTCATGAACAACACAATAATGAAATAATTACGCGCACATCCCTCTGTAACAGCTACACGGTGGACGGTGATGTTGCCTGGTTGCGGCGTCAAAAGGTGCGACGGTGGCAGGATCCCCCTTTCGTTGGGCAATATAGCGCCATGTGGGGGAGGCGGAAGGCGGCCATTGCGTCTACCTACGCTGTCAGATGCCGTAGCCGATGTCGTTCTGTTGGCAGCACGTCTGGGCGTCTTCTTTCGGTTGGGTTCATTATTCGTCGTAGTGTGCGGACTCCCCGCCGAAATTTCGTCGCAAGCGAAGATCAGTCGTTCACGCACCTGTGCTTTTCTCCGCGTTGATAGTCCACCCAAGTGTCGACATGTTTTGAAGAACCTCATCATCATGTGCAGACACACAACTATGGGATGATCGCCTATTCAGCATGCCGCTAATCTGGGCCAACCGAAAGTCTAAAGGGCGCGTGAGAAAATACAATATTTTACAAAGGCGCTTAGATATTGGAAGCATGTGGCTTTACAACATTTGTCTTCGATAAGCGCCTTCCACAGAACACGACTTCATATGTCAAAAGCGGACCAGCAGTTGCCACTAAGGCGCTGAAAAGAGGGAGCCGAAATTAATCGGCTCTTTGTGAATATCGCCTACTACGCGCAAAAGTTGCGTGCCACAAACGTGTACGCTCGCGCATGTGGTGGTTGTCCTATACTGTTGCCACTTCGTATGACAGCAGACCGTAGAATAAGTCGCACTCAGCGTTTTTCGCTATGCATCTACACACTACTCATATTGGGGAGTTGGATTCTGGCGGGAAGAGCGCATTGACATTCGATGTGGTTGTTCCACAAGACGCGTGCAATCACGATGATGACGCTTGGTTACATGCCAAGTGCCTTCACGATTGTGGTAAACTATCATGTTATTTTAGCGCAATACAATGACAGCTAAAACTGAATACTAAACGCAGATTATTTCTTCATTATACAAGTTCGATTAATAGATGCATGCATTACATATGCTAGTTATTTAAAAAAAGAACAAGCGATGTTGAGGGTATGCATAGTTTACGCATTGGACTTCTTTTAAATGCGAAACATTTCTTAGCGAACTTCGGTGACTTTAAGAGTATCTATCTATCTATCTATCTATCTATCTATCTATCTATCTATCTATCTATCTATCTATCTATCTATCTATCTATCTATCTATCTATCTATCTATCTATCTATCTATCTATCTATCTATCTATCTATCTATCTATCTATCTATCTATCTATCTATCTATCTAGCCGCCTACGACTTTTAGCTCTCCTGGCCGTCTCGATTTGGTATCGATACCAAAATTTGTATGGCGTAATATGACCTCATGAAGAGCATAAGTGACTAATCAGAACATGAAAATCGTGACATGTTTGTCATGAATGTCTTATTTACATTTCGTAACTTGCTGCTGTTGTGGTGCTATCATTCACATGACATTTTCCAAAATCGGTCTATTATGACATGACATCAAGGTGAACACAAGTGACAGACCCTAAAGTGGAAATCACGGCATGCATGTCATGTAAGTCATGACTACACGCCACGCTAATAGTGTGCTCGCTGTCGTTTCGATAGCTTACCAAGAATGGTAAATATACCAAATTTGGTATTAAGGGATTTGAATGGATGACGAAGATATGTGACTGGTGGAGACATGATAATCATGAGATGCGTGTCATGTAAGAACAAGACAGATTGCGAAACTCATGATGCGCTCGCGGCCGTTTCGCTAGCTTCACATGTAGCAAACTCGGTATTACACGACGCAAACGGGCGACATAGGTAAATCACACAGCTAAACATGATAACTACGACATGCGTGTCATGTGACAACATGACTACATGCCACACTCATGATGCGCTCCAGGCTGTTTCTCTAGCTTCACATATGCCAAATTTGGTATTACGTGACGCCAATGGATGACGAAGGTAAGTGACTGGTGCAAAGATGATAGAGATGAGATGTGTGTCATGAGAGAACATGACTACATGCCACAGTCAAGGTGCCAGTACATTTTAACGTGAAGTGGTGCGCGTGCTCACCCGCGTTCATTTCGTTGCGTCAGGCCGGCGTTGCCACGCCAGGCACCAGTCCTGCCATATACTCGCAGGCGCGCCGCGCTGCGTTGCTTTGACGCATGCACGTTTCAGCGCGCGCGTCCGGCGTCCCTCCGTCACGAAAAAAGGGAGACGCAGTGTTGTCTGGGTAACGCATCGGTACGAATTGCAGCATGTCGCATTTCACGCCGGTTGCCGTCGGGCCGCACCGACGGACGCTGTTCGTACCGGTCGCGCCCGACGTCAGACTATATATAGAGTGCTCACGTTTTCCTAACGTAGCGTCGCTGTGCCCTGCGTGCGCGCGTGTCAACGATACATAGGAGTATATGGGGCCCTTCATGATGCGCTCGCGGCCGTTTTGCTAGCACCACATATACCAAATTTGGTGTTACGTGACGTCAATGGATGAATAAATATATGACTGGTGCAAACATAATCCTGACACGCGTGTCATGTAAGAACATGACAACATACTACGTTCTTAGCGTTTTCGCAGGCGTTTCGCTAGCTCCACGTATATTAAATTTAGAATCACGTGACGTGAATAGATGACAAAAGTAAACGACACATCCAAACGTGATAATCATGACACAGAAGTCATGTACGGCATTATTTACCTCCACCTGGTAACGTTGTGCTGATTTTAAAGTGACATATCAACATTTCTTATTCGTGCTTCACATATCGTCGATTCCCACTGTACGTGCGATCTGCCAGTTTTTTTTACACAAGGCGGCAGGCGCAACACAGCGCGCGCGACCAAATCATATAGACTGATGAGTGTGGAAGAGCTGTCTAAACAAGTACCTTGTATATCGGTTGTATGTATGCCTGTATATCGGCAATTAGGTAGGTGCCAGACCCTCTGTCCTTTGTGTCGACCCTCCCACTGTTCCCAAACACAGGCCCTTGATGTATTCCGATTTCGTCCACCGATGTGTTTTCAATGCATCGGTGGACAAGGAGTGCTTTAGAGAATAGCCCTCCGATTTTCTACATTTCTTTCCTATATTTGGCAAAATATGTTCAAGTAAATGTTCTTTATAGCTGCATAGAAATTATATGAGATTCCCTTGAACTGTACGCACGTTTCTTTTATGTGAAAAACTGAAGAGAGACTTTCCTTACCCCTGAAAAAAACTTGAAAACGTGCTTTCAGTGTCGACGTTAGGAGCTGGTAAATGATGTGACTGGGAGGATTTTTGGATGCAACGCTTGCAATCTTGAAACCGGGTATACACTGCTTCCTTGTATGATGTAGTTAGATACCCCAGGGCCGCTGTAGAAGCGTCAGCATGAGAATTGGCGGGGGCAGCGTCGCTCCAGTAACAATACTGCTCGTAAAGGCGCGGTCGCGAGCGCTGGTACACCCGTTTCCTCGACAGAGATAAGGAGGCGGCTCGTAAATTCGATGTGTTCTTAACACTTACTTCAAGTTTAGAGGATTGACAACACAACAGCAGCTTGAAACCCGATGTCCAGGTCATTCCGGGTCGGGCAGAGAGGTTTGCGGAGGACTACTGAGCGTAGCAACCTCTCCTCAACTTGGTCCCTCCTCTTTCCTTCGCAAAGAAAAAAAATAAGTTTTTACCTACCTACAGCCGTTTCGATCCTTGAAGCGGCCATATTTCCTTAATCCAGTGTTTGGTTGTGTTATGCAAGATCAGAATCGGCATAGTTTGCTGCTGTTATAACCGGCCGTGCAAGGACGCTGCCTGCATGAAATGCACATCTGCCTACACCTCCCAAACGTGGTCCGCATTCTCAAGAACTCAATTGGTGTACAAGTTGGCTGTAAGAAACGCGCATTGGCGTGCCAGTGATACGCGGTACGTATCGTACACGAACGCTGGACGAGAAGGATAAAAAGCACGTCGCCAGTGCGTTGACAACTCTCTCGCTGGCCCTCTCGATCCCTATGTGAAAGCACGTCTCTGTGCCTATGTAGTTTAACTCTTGTAAATAAACCGTGTTCTTCTTGTTAGGAAGAACTCGCGCAAGAGCCTGGGTGTACCCCCTTCTTGGTCATATCACGACTAGCTTTAGACCGTATTTGTGAGAGAGTGATAATAAACTTTATTTCAATGGGGCAGTCTGTGGTGTATGCTCGGGTGGAGCCCTCTTGTAGAGCCCTACCGGCCGCGGCGGCTTTCCGGGCCTGGTCTGGGGTGAGTAGTTGGCTGCCCAGTGCCAGCTCGGAAAGCTGTGCCTCCCAAGACCATGTTGGGAGTGTTTCGCGTGAACGCGCCAGCCCAGAAACTGCATGGGCCTCTGCTGGTCGCTCTATACATCGGTAGGTGATGTGTGAAATTTGGTTGTGTGGTCTCTGCACCCGGGGCATATTCCTGTTGTGTATAGCGTAGGAAAAATTGGTTGTAGTCTTGATATGGGGGTAAGTGCTTGTTGGAAGGCGGCGCCAGCCACTGGCTTGCTGGCTGCTTAAGTTGGGGGGCGGAGGGGCGAACTTCCATTCTGTAAGACGTTGGTTTCTATGATCTGCCTACTTGTTACGTCAACATCTACATGGGAGCTGACAGATGGAAACACGTAGTGGCCTAGTCTGGTTGAACAGTAGAAGTGCCTCAGACAGGCTGCCGACGTTTTGATAGGAGGACCTATGTGAGTGGGCTAGGTGGCAGCAGCGACAACACAATGCTCACGCGGTGCTTCTTTATTGTGCAGTTTCTGGCCAGCCTTGTGGATTCCCCGGTACTCTGCCTGGACGGTGCGGTGGTTCGGAATGCGTTAACTTGCGCAAACCAACACGCCGATCACCGCAGATATATGCACCCAGCCCTTCTTGTCCTGCAGCCGAAAGCTCGACTTAGTTCAACTATTGTGCCTGCGCTGTTCCCGTGTATTCACGCTGACTATCAACTGAGTCAACAAACCTTGATCAAGCCCAACTTCATCACGTCACCATCATCTGATATAAAGGGCTCCCAGCCACAGCGCAGCTTCAGTGGGCAAGTCGGCAGCAGCGACAACACAATGCTCACGCGGTGCTTCTTTATTGTGCAGGTATGTTATTTGGACAACGCACACTTTATCCGTGCAAATGATTGTTTCTTGCTGCTGCTCTGTTGCCCACAGACCGTTGTATCTCTATATGTTTCCCTTTATGCCCAGCTTGTGTACTGTTTGAGTTCTCTGTGCTTGAGTGGAGACGTTGAGCTAAACCCTGGGTCAAGGGGTATAAAAGGTACCTCTTCTAGTAATTCCGGCACTGACTCTGGAGTATCTACTCTGTTACCAAGTGGGGATGTGCGTGGAGCCTATAGCCACGTGGTATCTATAGATAGTGAACCTTCTGTTTCTGCCATGTTTTCCAGCCTGCTAGCTGGGCAAAATAAAATAGCCCAGGATATTGCCGAGCTTCGTTCTTCAGTCAATTCGCGCTTTGAGGCTATTAGTCGCTGCTTAACGCTCTAGAGACGTCCAGTACTATGTCTAACGCATCTAAAAATATGGTGGAAGATTTAAAAAGCTTAGTTTGTTTTCCTAATGAGAAGGTGATTACGCTCACGGCTCAGAACGATGACCTAGAAAATAGACTGCGCCGTAATAACCTGATTCTTCATGGTATTCCTGAATCTCCAGATGATGATAAGGCATTGTCCAACGTTGTTTCAAAATTTTTCACGGAAACGCTTTGCATGGATTGCCCACAAATCGAAAGGTGTCATAGGTTAGGTAGACGTCACACAGGCCACACCCGCTCTAATATTTTTAGGCTGCTGGATTTTCGTGAGAAAATTCATATTCATAAAAAAACGCATCAAAGCTGAAGGGCTCCGATCAACGCATATCCGAAGACTATTCTGATAACGTACGTTTTATCAGAAGAAAGCTATGGAAGGCAACCAACAACCCATCGCAACAGCGGCTCTTCCGTGCGCATTGTTTACAACAACGTGTTCATTGATAACATACGTTACAGCTGGGACGCGCAGCCTAACACAATTTTTCAGTCTCGTAATCATGATACTATGGTGATGGCGGTTAAGTTGAAATATGTGTTCAATGGAGCTTGCGTTTGATATAATAATACAATGGGAACAAAAGTTGCTCTGTGGGTCAAAGAATCACACGGATTTTTCGCTTTTTCTTGCTCTATGGCCCCACGCGCACCTAAATAGAAGGCCGACAGAACAGGATTAAATACAAAACCGCTAAATTGTCGTTTTAGACAGTCTGCATGAACAGTCTTTTGAAATTATGTACTGATGGAACCATCCGCCAGCGTTTCTGTACCCGGGAACATCACTGATATTTTCACGTACAACGAGCAGGCGACCAATTGAAACAGAAACCCCGTCTACATCTCCTCTATTACTGTACAGATCGCGGTTGTCTGAATCATCGACGCTGTCGAGCAATTTTTTTTTGGTATGACATGAAGACAGCCATCGCGGCAGTGTTTTGGTAAACAACGCCATCGATACACGCAGCGTGTGTCCATCGTAAACACACCAGAATACACACCACGACCTTGCCCGCAAGGATGATTTAGAAAAGTGGGCAGGTGTCATACTAAGGGCCGACAAGCCACTGCAAGAGAGTTCTACAGTTTGGGAAAGGCATTTCGACTCAAGTATGTAATTCTTACATGTTTGAGCCATTAGAAAAGTGAAGGTTTCTTCGATTTAGCACATTGGCGTGTTTGACGGCCCGGTGGGAGACGCACCTCGTGGGTAGCAGAGCTGTAATGGAAAGAGCCAGACTAAAGCATCACGCGTGTCCATTTTCTACTTAGAGGGCTAGAACAGCATGCTACGCGGAATAAAACTAAGAAGGTGAACAATGTTTTCTTGTACTGTTTCCAATAAACTTGTATCAAACCATCAGTATTACATTTTCATACATCCTTCTACTGCATTTCAGCAAAAAAAAAACTGCATTGACTTCCACTCTTTGAATTACTATAACAACCCAAACACCACAACTAATCTGCGAGCGACACACGCAGGGTTGTTCCGACCAGCCAGTCTGCGGGAGCAATTCTTCTAAACTACTTTTCATATGACACGCTTTTTTCACAGTTTCTCGACGTATACAACACTAAATAAATAATTCCATCAGCATCGAAAACGTTCCAGCGTTCAAATTGAGCGCATTCGAATCCCTTGCCTGTCCAGAGGCAAGCAGACGACGCGAGAAAAGCACGATGCCCTAGGCCCCTAGGGAGCCTACATGAACAACCGTTTTTAGGGTGATGTCAGCCTTTGACCCACTACATGCCGCCAACGCACCGCCGCCCGCCAAAACACAATGTTGCCAGACAGCAACGCCGCGCTGTCGCCCCATCTTGGTGCCCGCAATGCGTCTACGCCCGGTTGCGTTTAGTTCTCAATAATACGGCGTCGAACGTTGCGGTAGCGTGTTAAACGCTGCCGGTGAAGCCTTAGAATGCCTGGATGCTGCGTACCACTCTGCACTAACCACAACAGAAAGGGGGTGCGAATGTTCCGCTTCCCAGCGAGCCCTGGCCGACGACAACTATGGCTGGCTCAAGTGAAGAGAGACGGCTGGGAGCCCACCAGTGCGTCTCGTATTTGCTCTATGAGTACTGCGTATTTCGTTCACTGTTTTTTTCCTGCGGCACACGTATATGTGTTTCGCGGTGTTCGCGAATGAGTAGATAACCGAAGTTGTCGTTGCTGCGTCCACGCATTGCGAGTAGGAAGCCCACAAACGGGACGCGTCCGCGCGTTCGTACGGAGACGCGCTCGCTAGTCTGAGCTGTTGCCGCGCTTGCGTTCGTGTCAGCATAACCTCAGTACTATGTCGCAAGTGTTTGTGTTTCGGAGCTCTATGACTTCATGAAAACGTCACACGGTCGGCTCCTTTTTGTTGCGCCGTATTTCGCGTAGCTGGAGGGAGCGGCGGCTGGCTCCAAAATGGCGGTGCACAGAAAACTATGCTGAATTTGGTGGAAGCTGGCAACAGCGTGCCCCGTTGCCCGCTGGTTTTGGCTGAGTTTCTTGAAGGCACTTATTAAGATGTCTCCACCCTAAAAACGGCCATTCATGTAGGCTCCCTACGATGCCCCCGCTGACAGCGCCATCGCGCGGCAGGAACGTGCTTTTGGGACAGCCTTCGGGGGCCGGTCATCACACGTCCCCATTCTAGCCACCCAAACATATCTGAGTGATTGAAAAACTCTGGTGAAGTGAAGTGAAATGAACTTTATTTGGTTTTGGAAAAACTGGTCGGACACCCCCCTAAGAGGTGTTCGCTGCAGTTGCTGGCCGCGTCCACGCCGGGACTCGAAGACCGTGGCTCTCCGCCCGTTCGCAGGCCTTCTGGACTGCCGAGTATTGGACTGAGAGTGGTTATAGCTTTTATGGCCCAGCAGCCCCGCGTTTCCTCTGGAATCTGTATATTAACTCTATGAGTGAATGCTTTCAAAGGATCGGCAAGGTCAATCTAAATAGGTCGCGAAAGTCGGAACCAAAAATAGTCTGAAACCTATTGTAACAAATGATTGAAGCGTGTCTAGGTTAGAGGGGGGAAATAGCGAAAACGAAAAAAAATAATTAAACGTTTATTTTAAATAGTTTTAAATTTATTCCTTGCAAAAGTTAGTAGATTACTTTAATAAGCTTTCGTATGTGGTTGAGCGCCCATTTTTTCCCGTTTAGTTTAAGAAACAGTGGGCACATGCACCGAGCTTGTGTTTAATTACCAGGTCAACGAGGCGTCACTCAGCTTTCCGTGGTGGTTTCATGCGTACCTTCAGAAGTTTACTTATGTGCATTTCATAGCTCAACTATAGCTCACAGAATGTGTAGTTAGCCGCTCCTGTGACTGCCGACAGCTTTTGCTGGCGCACGGCCGGCGTGCCCTAACTGGGAACGCGACAGGCTAACCAACAAGACACTGTACTCTACGGCTGCCAAAGCTATATTTCAAAGACAGCTGTTTCACTCCAGTGCTTTTCAACGATTGATCAACGTGAGTTTGCGAACTATTGCGCTCGTGAGCAGTTGTCTCACAATTGCCTCGGCGTTTGTGCATATTGCAACTACGTCATGTGGCTAATAAAAGAAAAAAAAACTTGCTTCCACAATATTTGTTTCTTTTCTCTCTCACATGCAATTAGCGAGACACAATTTAGGCGTAATAAAATCGCGCAATAATAAAAGCACGGAGCAGGTCAGCAATAAAAAAATTTCAATTTCGCGCCATGTAAGACAAATGCACGACGTAGCTACCGGTCGCTTCTGGCTGTGACGTCACATTTGAATATTTCGTTTTTGTTGTTAGTTGTCCCCTCCTCCCGTAGATGGCGACGGTGGCGACGAGCCGCCGATGGGCTTCTATGGAAGTTACGCTACCAGTTTACATATACCTTGGAATCGGCGCGCGAGCTACGGAACGGTTTAATAGAAACCAGTGCTCACCTCGCATCCTGCCTCAACCGTTGAGTCCTGTGAGTCCTGCCGTAGCGGATCGTTTCAAAAATGGAAGAATACATCGCCCGCTTGCACCATAGACTGGAGGTTCTCAAACTGTGCGTCTCCCTGTGCAAGGTATCGACCGACGACGCTTACTTAGTGAAGAATGCGCGTGCGAAGCTAGTCGACGCAATTGAGCACCAGCGACGCATCGACGTGCTGTACAAGCAGTACGAAGAGGTGAAGGAACGAGAAGCGAAGATTCTCGCAGACATGGAGGTCCGAGTGCAGCTCGCCGAGTGTCAAAGGTCGTTCGTCGAGAGTCTCCCGCCCAAGCCTCTGCCAAGCGGCGTCGCTACTCAAGGTTCGTCTCTGGCCGTGGGCGATAAGCCTTGTCGCCAGCAGGTTACCGCTGGATCCAAGAACGTCACGAAAGTCATCGCTCCCCTAAGCGAAGAGGAATTCTCCAGCGTCCCAAAGTACATGAAGGGTCGGTTCACGCTCGCCGCGATCAACAAACTCGTCGACGGTTTCAACAAGGCGATCGCGACCAAGTACGAACTCTTGGCGCTCCCCAAGTCCCGCCTGAAGGAGGCCCAGCGGAAGCGTGTCGCCGCCTACCACACGCAGGAGACCGCCGAGACCAAGAAGCTCAGCTTCGTGGTCGACGCCGACCTCACCGGAAAAAGTGGCGGCGGTGCTGCCTTCGAGTCCAGTCGTGTCGTCACCCAGTTCGTGGTGGTGATGCGACACTGTGGAAGGATACGCGAGATACGGGGTCCCGAACGCATAGTGCGTTACGTGGTTGTCTGATAAGCAGCAGTCACGAGCTGATCTCAAAGCACACCACGTCTTGTTGCTGACGCGATAATAAAACGCCCGAATAAAGTTTCGAGGCCGGTGTGGCTTGCTTGGATAGCATCGAATTTTTATTCCCCTAGCGTGCTTTGATTTGCTTAATTTCGGTCGATTGATTGATTATTTGATATGTGGGGTTTAACGTCCCAAAACCAACATATGGTTATGAGAGACGCCGTAGTGAGGGGCTGCAAAAATTTTGAACACCCGGGGTTTTTCAACGTGCACCCGAAGCTCCCTGATAATCTTCGTATTTTAAATATCAATGCAAGAAGTGCTGTGTTGCGGGCTGGCTGGTCCCGACGAAGCAGAAGAAGAAGACGGCCGACGGGGACGCCGACCAGCCCGAACACGCGGGTTGGCGCGAAACGCCGAAGGAAAAGTACAACAACCGCACTCTAAGGTTACCCAACACACACTGCCTTTATTTTACAGTCGCCTTGAAATCCTAGATGCCAGAGCGGCGCCCCCTGGCATCCTCACATGTCAAACCGAAACCCCAGAACACAATAACCATCTCCTCCTCGAAAAAAGCACACCTATACACTGTTTATATTTATACATGCTCGATACCAACATATTTTACAAAATATGTACATTAGAACACATGAAAATTCAGAGCACGGCACACCGAACTCACTCACTACAAGTCCTGAAAATGCACTGACAACAGGAAAAATGTACACAGCTGTTCGGAACAAGAGTTCTACATCACGTAGTCTCCGAGTAATCCGAGTGAATTGTTTCTAGAGCCAGTGCGATCGCTATAGCTTGTAGCATTGTTTGGCTCAGAAACTACAATGACTTAGTGTCGTTACGTGCTCCGACAGAAATATTAGATGCCAAAAGTAGTACACTTCACCCTTTGTAAAAAGTGTCGCTATATTTCTTGCAGTTTCCTGCAAGCCTTCAGGTTTTCCACATCATTCTTGCTTATTCCACTTGCAATGTAGTCATGAAAGCACCCTTGTATCATGTCCAAATACATTTCACCTTACATGGCAGGGATGTTCTTCCTACGACAAAACGAGCCCTGTAACCAACTGTTTACAGTGGTGCTAGCCCTTGGTTCGTTACATCCAAGCATTTGATAAATGGTGTGACGCTGGAAACGCAGTTACTCTCTGAAAGGTACACCGCGCAAGTTTGTACTGAGCCTGTTTTCGTAATACCTAGTGCTTATGACAGTAAGTGAGCAACCACACACATTAGTCTGCAATTAAGTGCCACGGAGTAAGATGCCTCTCTCACTCGCACAGTGTGCCACGCAAAGTGCTTGTGGCAGTTACTCTTCAGAAGTCTTTCAAGTGATTCCTTATCCCAATGGCTTATCACCCTCACAGGAGGGAGATTTACATGGCTATCAACACCAGACGCTTTGGAATTAG
This sequence comes from Rhipicephalus annulatus, assembly GCA_013436015.1. Lineage (NCBI taxonomy): Eukaryota > Metazoa > Arthropoda > Arachnida > Ixodida > Ixodidae > Rhipicephalus > Rhipicephalus annulatus. The sequence continues at coordinate 633,902 of WOVY01014538.1, read as the reverse complement.
GGTCAAAAAATAATTTTCCAGCACTCTCCATTGTTTACTGGCAATACTATATTACAATGACCATCCCATAAATGCTAGTTCGCTCATAGGAAAACTCACAATAAAAAAAGTAGGCTATGCATAATTCTGTAGCATAGCGAAAATTTACGATGCGAGAAAAAATGCATCCTCTCAAAAGCAGCATGAAGTACGATGAAAAACATAAAGTTGTACTTCCGAAGGACCTGTCTGTGGTTTCGACTGTAGTTCAGTGCTATCCTTTCATATATAGAATTGTATGAAATGTCAACATTCCTTTCCTTATCTAGACATTCAGCCTAGCTACCCTTTCTAAGCTAAAATCGGTGATGAGTAGTGGCCTAGAGAAAAGTCTCGAATGTAGAGTAGTTGCATAAACGAAGCATGTGTAGCACTATTATAATCCTGAAATGGTGTGTTAATTGTCTTCAGTGGGGCAACACATCAAATGGAGCGAGTAGCCTGTAGCAACAGAGCTACACCCATTCCTGCGTAATCATTCCATGTAGCATAGTCTACTGTGCCTGCTGGCATCTTTCCTCCCAACCTTATAAAAATGTGAACCAAATATTCCTTGGAACACCTCATTGCTTGTCCTGGCAATCATTCTTGACCACTAACGCATCCATGCTCTAGAAAATGTCTTTATTGTATTCATCATCATCATCATCAGCCTGACTACGTCCACTGCAGGACAAAGGCCTCTCCTATGTTACGCCAGTTATCCCGGTCCTGTGCTTGCTGCTGCCAATTTATACCTGCAAACTTCTTAATCTCATCTGCCCACCTAACCTTCTGTCTCCCCCTAACTCGCTTGCCTTCTCTGGGAGTCCAGTTAGTTACCCTTAATGACCAGCGGTTATCCTGTCTACGTGCTACATGCCCGGCCCATGTCCATTTTCTCTTCTTCATTTCAACTATGATATCCTTAACCCCGTTTGTTCCCTAATCCACTCTGCTCTCTTCTTGTCTCTTAAGGTTACACCTACCATTCTTCTTTCCATTGCTCGCTGCGTCGTCCTCAATTTAGGCTGAACCTTCTTTGTAAGTAAGTCTCCAGTTTTCTGCTCCGTGGCTAAGTACCGGCAAGATACAGCTGTTATATACCTTCCTCTTAAGGGATAGTGGCAAACTACCTGTCATAATTTGAGTGTTTGCAAAATGTGCTCCACCCCATTCTTATTCTTCTAGTTACTTCAATCACGTGGTTCGGCTCCACGGTTATTACCTGCCCTAAGTAGACATAGTCTTTTACAACTTGAAGTGCACTATTACCTATCTCACAGTGCTGCTCTCTTCCAAGGTTGTTGTACATTACTTTCGTTCTCTGCAGATTAATTTTAAGACCCACCTTTCTTCTCTCCTTGTCTAACTCAGTAATCATGAGTTGCAATTCGCCCCCTGAGTTACTCAGCAATGCAATGTCGTCGGCGAAGCGCAGGTTACTAAGGTACTCTCCATTAACTCTTATCCCCAACTGTTCCCATTCTATGCTTCTGAAAACCTCCTGTAAGCACGTGGTAAATAGCATTGGGGAGATTGTGTCCCCCTGCCTTACACCCTTCTTGTTTGGTATTCTGTGTCTTTCTTTCCTCTTCTTGTTCTTTGTGCCATGGTTGAAGCACTATGCGACATAGCGCATAAAGGTCATGTCCAGCCATGTAACCATACCTCAAGTTTCGAACCTACAATTGTGCAGTTTTGACTGGAGAACACCAGACACTGGTTTTCACTGGAGAACACCAGACACCAGATATGCCCGTCCATAAACCAATGCAACTTGCATTTTATCCAGTAACTATGTACATGCTCCCTTGAAGTAGCCACTTGCATCACCCTACTACTGTTAGGCTCTCTTTTTTTGCAGTGCTCTTCATATTGTACAAATGAACTCTCTTGCCTTAGTGGCTCACTGTTATGCCCGAGTCGTGCTAGTCATGTTTTTCCACCTCTTATACAAGTTCGTTCCCCTTTCTTTTTGCAAATAAAAATGTTTTAAAAAAGAAACCTGGTTTTCATTCCTGTTCATGCGGCTGCTCAGAAAGTCACCAGTTTGATCTCAGCTGTAGCAGTTGCGTTTTGGTGTAGGCGAAACGCTAGAAGTGCACGTTGCACATTGAACATCGGTGCGCGTTGAAGTACACTGGATGATGGAAATTTTCAGAGCTCTTCACTATGACATGCCCTATAAGCATGTGGTTTTGGAATGTAAAAGCTGAAAAGTTATTTTGTTCTGTTCAGGTTATTTTGTTTTGTTCATGACCCTCGACTTCTGGGGACACACTGTGTATGTCCAGCCATATATGTGCATCAAATCTGATTCGAACCCCACATCTCTTTAGCGATTAGGGGACACCTTACTGACTAGAAGCTTGCTCACATTACACAATGTTAAGATGCGCATCAGTGTGGAATCAGGTTTCACACTTGATGGTTTTCTGAAAATAGTTGATGTGCGATTGACGTACACCTTGCAAATGTTATTGTATACTATCTTAGGCCGTGTATCAGCATTGAATTGTGTGACAATTACTTTTAAACTAGAGTCACGTGCCAAATAAATGGAGCTTGCAAATTATATATTGTGTTCAATTGTATCAAAGTTGGTGCTGTACTTTATGCTTTTCAAAATTTATGTGACAGCCAACAGACATAAGCTTGCTCTTGTGCTATTTTACATTGCATCTGCCGCTAATATAGTGGTAAATTTTATGTCTTTTGGAAGTTAGGTGATGTGCTATAAACACAACAGCTGGAAAATGGTATATACTATACCAGCCTGCATTTGTCGATCAAATTGGTTGCAATATTTGATTCCTTTCAGAAGTTAAGTGATGTGCTATTGACACACAGCTTACAAATGTCATAACATGTTGGTGGTTTGCGTATCATCATCAAACTGAGTGCCTCTGCTATGTTTATATTTATTAAATCAGTTGAAAATGCATAGATGTACGCTTTTTGATGTCATGCCATTTTTAGTTTGTATGTTTGCACAGAACAGGAGGCTGAAAAATACAAAGGCTATGTGTGCATGCCAGTACACGGTTGAGGGGCTGAGAAGGTGTTCGCCAATCATGGTTCAGAACTGAGTGGCTGAGAACGTAGAGTACTGGATTGTGAACCGGCATCTTTCACGTTCGAAGTCTTCGCAGAACAGCAAGAATTTTTTATGCTGTACAGCACTAGTGAACACTAAAACAAAACAGGCATGTAGCCCCACAACAGCTAGCAGTATAAAACTTTAAGGCAGCCTCTGTGGTTGTTGTATGAAATTCATGCAATAAAATCTGGGGGTGGGCGAGTTGGTTAATACATGTTACGGTTGCACATTTTAAACGCTCCATAGTAACTTGAAGCATTGGAGTTCGCACTCGTGTGTATCTGCCATTTCTTTTTATTCGAAGTGCGCAACTATAATTACCTACCAAGAAATTCAAGCAAAAATGTGTAGAAATTGACAGAGTGCAACTATATTACTTATTCAGATAGGAAATTGGAGATATTATTGTATCGCAGGACCACGTCTCGCACAGCATTTGATTTTTTTGCTGTTTTGTTTGTGAGTTCCCTTTTTATTGTTCAAGTGCATTTGCACAAAAAGTTTAACGGCTCCACTCCTGCTTAAAAGGCCTGGAAATTTACGCCAGTAGTATTGAAAAAAAAAATGATGAGTACTTGCTGTTCACTTCTGAAAGTTTCATTGTTCCGATTTGAAGAACCTTGCTTTATTAAATACTGACAGTTGCATGGAAAGACGAGTATATTCTCGCTCGTCGTGTGGAACTTGCAACTCGCAATAATTATGGAATATGTGAATATTTAAAATTATAAAAAAATAATGGCTATTTCCGGAGAGAATTAGCTTCTCAGAATAGTTTGGTAAGAATTTCACTTTGAATACAAGCATTATTATAATGAATTGTACCATAACCTCGAAACGGTTATTTCTTATACCCAATTTAAGTATGCTCATTACATTGGTGAAGTTTTAAAAATAAACCAATTTCTATTGCATAAAATATTCTTTTGCATCTCTATCTTAAATGCATGCGTAACTAACTAAATGGAAATTATTTATACACATCCCGGCTCAACTTTTGCGAAAAGTGACCCTACCTTAGTGTAGACCACTCTCTTATAACAGACAAGAATGAAGCACCTCAAAAGTGTATTTGAAAAACTGCAAGGATGACAAAAATATTGGATGCATGCAAAGAAGAAAAAGGTTACTACAAGCCCAGCTAGAATGTCTGAATAAATTTACATGCGCACGTTCTGTCCTTGCGAGGCTGTATTTTTGGTCTCGTCAACAGATATGTTTGCCATGCAATGCAATATTCTCTTACTGGAGCCCATTAATTATCATTTTAAACCACTCCCTCTCTATAAAAAAGAATTGAGTATAATTTTTTTTTTGACACATCGCATTCAGTGTTTATGGGATATGGTAGGGTAATGAGGTCATCCTGGTTTCAGCTTTATATCTCCAGAACTGTACGTTACTTTACTTCCAGAAATTTTGGGTGCTTAATAAGGGAGCTATTGGATTTCAGTTTATAAAATTTTGACTCTGCTTCTCTTACTTGCTTCTGGTGGAACACCGAATTCAACATGTGGTGGTATTATTCCGAGGCTATAAAAAGTTACTCTTGCATTTATCTCACATAAAAAAAGATATATTGCTCTTGCTTGTGATGTGCCATAAGGGAGATTATCCAAATAATCTATATTTCCTAATTGTAACTAAAACAGCTTATCAAATTTTTAGGTTCAGACTATTCAGGAAGGTTTTAGGTATGAAGTGAGAAAAGTTGAGCACGATTGGTCTGATAGTTGTCCAGGAAAAGTGCATCAAGTAATGATTGTGAGAAAAACACGTTTTTGAGTTCGAAAACGGCTGCGAAACATATTCTCAACAAAGAGCCATTGTTCGGCTGAAAATGCATTGTTGTGGGAAAACTTGTGATAAAATAGAATGAAAACGGTAGGAAGTGAATATATTCAACCTATAAAGCCATATTTATTGTTAAAGTTACATATACATGCCGCATCATTGATGAAAAAGAGCCTGCACATCCGTTAGGAGGCACGGTCTCTGGTGCCATTAGAAAAAAAAAAACAAGCACTCCAACACGATCGCATGGTTTTTCACCTCTGCATGGGCCTTCTTTTTTAGTTATGAAAAAACATGAAGAACCACCACTTTGTGCTACTTACTTGGTGTGCTTAGGCGTTATTAAGAAATTTAAGAAAAAAACAAAAAAGGAGATATGGGTTACATACCCAATGTGCTGCTTTGAGTGTGTGACTCTGGTGTTTTAACTTGTACTTATTTTACTTCTGTAGAGCATATACATTAGGAATAATTACTAAGAGGGGAGCACCTGTTCCCCAAAGAATGAAAATGGGCACCTGTGTCTGACATTTGCAAATTATAACCAGCTACTTGCTGCTGCCCACAGAGCAAAAAAGTGTACAATAACTGTACCCAGCTGGCACTAACATATGGATAAGTTAGAAGATTCATTTATCAGTATTTATGCTCTTGGACCGTCATCTGTGCACAGATATTATGTAACTGATGCAAGAAAGAAAATCAACAAATTTGTTCTTTTGTTAGAGCAGTTTCAGTAATTAATGTTAATTAGCATGAAAATAATTATCTAATTTTGCAAGCAGTCAGCTGCAGTCATTCATCAAAAAGAATCAAATATCAGGCCCAAAATGCGTGCACAGTCCGTTAATAGGTTGTACTCGTTTCGAGTGAAGAAAAAGAGTGTTCTCGACGTTGCTCCTGCATCGCGACATGTCAAACGGTTGTCGAACGCAGTAGCACCTCCAATGGTGATACTGCGCAGCAGTACGTAGTAAAATGAAGTTAAATGACTGTAAGTTTTCCAATTGAGAAGCCTGCACAAATGTACACCCCGCATTTCAAGCCATTTCGAGACATATGCGGTGCATGACATGTCTTGGAAGTTTGTGTACAATTGTGCACACAGCGCCTGAAGGGGATATGCAACAAATAGCTGAATCATAGAGGATTGACTCGAGCAGTACCTAAGTAGGCAGAGTGCTATGCAATGTAAAAGGAGGGGAAAATGGAAGAATAATATGGAGAGCAAACAAAGGTAACCAATATTTTAGTTGACACAAGAAGGCAAGGAGGGGTTAAAAAATTTGGGAACACTTGAGCTCCGCCTTATTTAGTTGAACGCAACAGCGATATTCTGTCCCTGTTCGTGCTGCAACAACAAAGTACATCCATTTAGGTAATGATGTTGCTCAAGAAGTTTAACGTGTGGACAATGTAATAGATACATTTGAAAGCGGGTTGTGTCAGTGAAGCTTTCGCATATGGCTGCATTCTGTCTAATGGGTTGCCTGCTTTCAACCACCGGCAGTCATGTGCATGAAATCTTTTCGAACTTGTTATGCACCCACTATGGTGTCTTCAGGGAATAGTGCAGTAATGTGTGTGCCTTTTATAACGAGTGGGCGACTTTAAACCATGAAGGCTGTATGATAATCATATGTTCTGATGCCCGATGGCAATGTACGTGTACCATGCAATATTATTGCGATATACCGTGTTGTATTGTGAAGCACATATATACAGGATGCATTGTTTGTAAAGCATGAACATTATTTTCACTGCATTTCCAAGCAGAGGAAGTTACTTTTACTGGATATTCAAGTAGACGTTTGGCTGTGTGGTAAAACAGCTCTTTGCCGTGCAAACAGCCTGGGTTCGAACCTTACTCGTATTCAGAAATTTTTATTTATTTTATTCACATCTTGATTTTATCGGTCACGCACAAGATAATTTTTCACTCACAGCCAATGACGCCGGAATCTCTGTGACACAAGCTTTCATTGTGATATATATAAAAAAAAAACACTACTCGAAATCAGTTTACTTGGTGAAGACATGCGACACCGGCAGAGCTTACAGGTGCAAAATCTCTTACCCAAAGAACGCATAAGTGAAGACTTCTACAGAAAAACTGCGGCCTTTCCAAGGACATTTTTCCATGGAGGTGAAAAACCTCGACACCCGTGTGCTTAGATTTAGGCGAACGTTAAAGAACGCCAGGTGGTCGTAATTTCTAGGGTCCTCCGCTATGGTGTCTCTAATAGTCATATGGTGGTTTTGGGATATGAAATCGCAACAATTACTATTTCAGTTTATTGACTCAAAATACAATGTTCACAGTTATATACAGACGAGCATTCTAGGGTTATCCCTTGAATGCTAATTTAAGTGGGATCGGCCCTGCATCTCCTTTCTAGTGTTTGTCAGCATTATAAGTGGCTCGTTAATGAATTAAGCAGATGGCAAAATCTATGCTTGGCGCAACCTTTTCGCAAACCTAGAATTTTCCTGATGCATACTTTTCTTATGTCAGCACTGGAAGGAAACAAGCTGCAATTAACGATTGATGTTATTAGTTTTGCTGCATGAAAGCTGTAGTAATCGCATAGAGCAGCCGTTACTGACAAATCCGAAGTACTTAACTTTATGTAAGCAACTTCCAGTAATTTAATGATACCTTTATAATGTCCTGCAAAAGGTTTTGATCACACCAAGAGTACACCACCATATATCAAATGGGCAGCAGTTGTGGCAGTCATGCCACCGCAGCAGCCAGTGGCGAGATGACAATTGCTACTGTTTTTGGTCTATGAGCTCAGTCAATGCACGAATTTATCTGCTGGAAACTGGAGTATGATGGCCATGCTGTGAAAATTAAGCCGGTTAAACCATGCAATGCTTACGACCGTTAACTGGTACCCATAGTGACGGAACGGGCATGCAGTGATGGGAATTGCAGCAAAAGATGGCAAAGTCAGGCGGGATGATGAAGTTTGAAAACTTGCAGGCATAAAATGGATGCAGCTCGGGCAATATATGATTACTCGGTAAATCTTGTAAATGGGCTAGTTGGTACATGCTTATCGAAATACAACAAAGATGCATAACCATCAAGAAAGGACTTGAGACAACAGAAAAAGTATTTTTATGATGGTCACCCATCGTTTTTCTGCTTCAGTAAGAAGTGGTTGAGATCATTGAAAGAGGCCTTCGTTCTGCAGTGGTCATGAATTAGGGCGATGATTTTTTTTACTTCTGCAGCAAACCACTAGGTAATAACAAACTTAATTCAAGAGTAAATGAAATATGGGATATTGCTGTGTGCAGATTTCAATTCACAGTAGCCTGTGGCTATGCCAGGCTCCCACATGTCATTGTGATTTACTGGCGGTGGCTTAGCACAATGTGTGCATTTGTTCCCCAACTGGGCAAGACATGTTTCAATGGGGGCAAAAATACAAAAACACTTGTGTTACGATCAACGTTGAGTAAATCTAAAGTTTTCAAAAATATAGTTGTTCTCTGCTGTGAATGTCTTGTAGTTGTGTTGCTTTGACACATCAAACTCTAAAAAAAATTTTCTTGTCAAGCTATCTATGTCGACAGCTTTTTCCTGCTGATCGCCAGCATCATGGACTCGTGCTGCTGATTCGCCTTTTTCATTTTCCTGTGCTGCCCTCTGGGGTTCCGTAGGGGCCGGGAAAACCGGCATTGCTAGAACGAAGGCCTCCGAGGCTGGGAGCCATCTCCCGATTTCTCCGCAAGAAAAGGGCGCATGCACCGCGCCATCGTGGAACATGGGGATTGCTACCTTCCTGGTTAGCTCAATCGGTACAGCGACTGCCATAGAGAGGAGTTGGTCCCGGGTGCGATCCCTGAACCGGGAGGAACTTTTCGGCAACTAAGAAGCTTTTTCTTTCCTAAAAAACCATTCGAATTTCCTTGTCGCTTCGTGCCACAAGTGGGTGGCTGTCTAATTTTCTTTCTTAATCCTTCGGCTACTTGTGGGTCTTCGCATAACTGATTTGCACCTACTAGCATGTTTCGACGATGTGAATGCGTTTATAATTACATGCCCCAACTTTCTTCAGGTCCCATAAGGGACATTGATGCTAGACTGTAGAGGCGATAACAGTTAAGTGCACTGGAAGAAAATGAGATTAAATTAACTAGAGGCTTCGTCAGTTATGCTATACTCATAATCACGTGGAAGCAGCCAATACTGACAAATGCACAATATGCCTAGCTTTAGCTAAGCAACTTACAGTAATTTAACGACAATATCTTTGCCCGTGACGATATCCCGTGTTTCATCACTGTGCATGAGGCATGGTCCATTTCAGTTCTCTCTCATTTGCAACATATCTTGTCAACTCTATAGCTATAAATGGCAGTTATCAATCAAATATTGCAAATATGAGTTCTTACTGTGCTTACATGATTAACTCCAGACGACACTTATGTTGTTTAGAGATATAGGATATTTGATACAAGATTTCAAGGTTATTTTTTTGGAACCCAAATATGGAAACATGACTAGTATTTGAACACACTATTCAGAAGTGTAGGAACTCTGACATTCCAAGCCTCATAATGTATGTGTTCACAGCTCTGCACAGAATAGGAACTTCCAAGCATGCAAGTTGTTCCAGAAAATAATGAGACATATCCTTCGAAATCAGTTTCTCCTTTCAGCTGATTTTTTAACTGCACACAACTCTTCCTTACTTTGCAGAGTTGCATGGACATTCCTGTTGTGGGCTGTGAAGATCTCCCACAAGTTTTTTTTTTTTTTGGTAGCTGTTCTTGGAACAGCACAATACTGCCAATGCTGTCATTCAAGAGTTCAAAATTGCACGATTCCACATAGCATGCCGCATTGACCCATATGTAGGCATATAAAGACTTCTGCATGCAAGTCATGAATATACGCCATACCCTTTGCATGTGCATTCCAGAAAGCAATAGTTCGCAGCATCAGTCAAATCACACAATTATAGACTACTGTTCGAGTTCATCAGGAAGAAAGGTAGGTGTAGAGGGGTCTATTGTGCATCGTCAGTCTATAAACTACGAACAATACACCTTAACAGTGAGTTCTGTACAGCTAAACTTTGTGCATGAGATAAAGAGACAATGACAACAACTTAAAATCAAACCGCAGTGACAGACACAGCCTTGGACAGTTTAAAACCACATTATGTACAAGTTTTGGCAATGAAACAAATGATGTGGGACAACTGCTGTAAATATGAATTTGTTTTTGTTTGCAACAGATCATCCACTTGCACGTCCGGCTTTGCCGTGTACATGAGATCTGACAGTTTTTAGCTTATTGGCACTTCGGTATGTTGAAATTTTCCCACCATTTTCTGTATTTTTATCATAGTAGCCACTACGCAGCACGCTTTCACGCCAATCAATCTCACACCAAGTCAACCCAATCGCTAGAACAGCGCAACCCTCCCGAGAGAAAGTCACACTCTTTGGCATTATCTCTAATACCGTATTTACTCGCGTAATCCTCGCACTCATACAATTCTTGCACCCCCCACATCGCCTTACAAAAATACGATTTTTTTTTCTCGAGTAATTAGCACACCCCTGAAAATTGCCGCAATAACGTCGTCTGCTCGTTTTAGCCGTTGATGATGATAGCACGCGCTATTTAGCGCCCTCTTTTAGGTTTCAAGCATACTATTATTGCACAAAGATTTATTCGTATCCAAGCCAAGCCAAAGTGGCAAGTGCGCGTTGAGGCGTGCTTGCCTATCGTCTTTCGTGTCCTTCTTGTCTCTGTGTCGTCGTTTTGTTCTCGCGCAATAACTATCGTCATGCCATACCAACTAGCCCAAGCTGCCACACTTCTAAGTGCTTTTTAAGTTGTGTCGTTAATCTTGTGACGTTATGAGGTGATACTGAAGCTACACGGCTGCTTTCATGTTGAAAGTTATTGATCATGTACCAAAAAACGGCAACAGGGCCGCCAGTAGGCCCTTCAAAGTCGACGAGTATTGTGTTCGCTACTGGTGACGGCAGCTGAAAGCCACCAAGACGCGTTGGGCCTGCCGTGTGCCTAAGACTGAAATAACGGTAAACTTTATTTCTTCAGAAGGAAACTGCGAACGATTCTGTTAAATAGCCATCAGCGCAATACTGAAATCCTACGCTTACCTTTTGAGGGCTCCTGTTGAGTGACAAACGCTACCGCAACGCCCACAAACTTTGCGTATGGTATTCCAAATCTCGACTATTTGCTTGCACTTTTTGTGTCTCAAATAAATCTTGTCTTGTGTTGAACCTCTGCTTTTATTGTTTAGGTAAATTTTAATTAGTACTTCTCAAAGCTTGCTGTTAGTTGCTGGTGTGAGAATCTTGATTTTCGGCCACTTAGTTTTCTTTTGCGCTCTGTACGTTTTCGTGGAAAGTTTTCCCCGCGTCTCGCACCCCCCAACCTTGCATCGGTTTTCCGCCAAAAAAAGTGCGAGAATTGTGCAAGTAAATACGGTAGATGCATCGAACAGAAGCAATGGTAGTGCATAAATGTTCTGTCACAGAAGTCTCTAGGAATAAGCTATGCAAGTTTGCAAAGCCCCTTAATAGTCATTTCTAGAATGTCCTTGCAGTGAGGAAGCATTCGAGGTCCTTTGTAAAAGTTCAACTACAGCGTGATCTAGAAGAAAAAGCTTGTTGCAGGCGTAATGGATTAAATGTACGGCAAAGCACTGCCTTCACAGAGACAGTTGCACAACAATGAGCAAAATAAACCGTTGAATGATACAGCTCTTTTAATGCGCACTCACATGCTGCGACCGGAGGAGCTATACTCCCCTTGGAATATGCAGTCGCATCATGAATTGATGAACACGAGTGACGATACAGCTTTTGAGCCACGCTCACTGGCTAGTAAAGAAACTGCCAAACTGTGCATGTGCGCTGCGGCATCATGGCTCCCAGAGGCGTCATCTGCGACGGCAGGACCGTGGAGGGTCTTGGAGGCAGCATATTGGTTGTGCCATTCCAGTGAAGCGTGGGCTGGTGGCCCTGCTCCTCGTAAGGCAGAGCCGTCGCGAATCGTGGTGGTGGCTGTGGATTTGGCGGATGTGCAAACTGGGTGTGTGGCTGGTGCAGCAGTTGCTGGCTTGCTATCACAGGTGGTGGCATGTCTCGATAATCCGGCAGTAGGGTCTTCTGCGGAGGCGGGGGTGGTGCTTTCTGCTGGGGCTGCTGTTGCTGTGGTCGCTGCAGGACGCTGGCACGAGACTCTTCAAAGGAAGGGGGTAGGTGCTGTGACACCTGTGGTGGATGCAGCCGGAGGTCGCGAAGCATGACATGATGCGGCAGCGGAGGGTGGCTGGCCAGCATTGCTGCCATCTGCTGCTGCTGCTGCTGCTGCTGAGAGGACAGGCCGTGTGACAACGCAGATGACCGCGAGGCAGCCGCTGCCGATGCTGTGTCTTTGAGGTGGCGACGGGTGATGTGGGCCTGCCGTTACACCAGCATTGCACAAATGCAAGTCACGCCACTGCCTTGCAGTCGATCACAAGCAATATGACAGTGACCAAGCAGCCTGATTTATATAGCTCAGTGCAGCTTCGAATGTAGTAGTACTACTCGTTTGTTACATGATAATAAAAGAGAGCTGTACTTCATCTAAGCATACTACTCATGCAGCACCTGACTGTTGCTTTATTGACAGCTCAAGTAAACAGCGACGTCCGCATCATTTCTCTGACTCCTGCACCATAGCTTTACTATAAAACTGAGTGTAAACTATGCAAAACCAAATCAAATTAATTACATTCAATGACAAGTTCAATACAAGCCTCCTATCACGTGCGAAAGCACTGCTGTGAGTAACTCTAGGCCAAATCATTACTACGAGGTCTGGCCTGTATCTGTTATATCACCGTGTATTCCTCCAGTAAGAATGAGAGAGCACTTACTACTGCAGTAAATGAGGTACATTACAGAGCAGCGAGATGTTAATTTCTGAGTAACATTTACACAGCTGACATGGCGAATACGTAGTCACTTGAAGGTCCCTCAGACTCAAGTATGTCCGTCGACAAGAATCCTTGCTGTGGCGACTCCCACCATAGGTGCACATGAACACTGTCCCAAGGTCCCTCTGCTCAAGGCGCTGTACTTTGTCATTGCACCTGCAGACAATGATTAATTACAGGCTGTAGACAATAACAATCGATTGTTGTGTTGCGTAGAGGCCACATACAAAAAACAAGCACAGTGGTTCGATGCCACATCATCGCTGCACGATCTAGCGTGCATTTTACAATGAAATGTTCAATGTTCATTCTAGTCGCATGCAATAAGTCAAGGGTCCACTCATGATGCTTAGGCAGCTCTTCAACAACCACGCATGGCTAGAATGAACGCTCTACTATACGATGCATACATTAACGCATCCCAGGTAATGTAGGGAGCTGCATAACCCTGCAATGACGACGTACTTGTAACACGTCTTATCAGCCTTTCTAGCACAGTCGTAGCAAAACACATGTTTGCACGGTATCTGAAAAAAAAAGATAAACGTTGAGGGTTTGTCAGCATTTCAATGTAAGCTTGCATCACACTAGCATAAAGCTATTTTCTTACTCAGTGAAAAATATTTATGTGATAGCTGCTAGTTAAATTTTTATCTAACCAAAATACACAACGAACCACCAACTAATCTGGACACAAGCTCTCACGATATTCTCTACAACTCTGTGCCGCAGTGAAATCAATTTAATGATTATAGCACCCAGACGTTTGCAGCTCACCCGCTTCCGTCTCATCTTTTATTTTTTCATTTAAGCACAAAACACTAAAAGCATAATGTAGACTTTTCATTTGCACTCTTGTGCCCTGAATATGAAATGCCCTTAACTCAATTTGTGCAGCACAATTGAACAAGACGCAAGGAAACAAATGATCAACGTTGTTACGACTCGCACTGCCGCCAACACTGTCGTGTAGTGCGCGGTGGTCACGGGCCGCCAAGGTTGTTCTGTAGCGCGTTTCTCGGCTCACGGCTGCTTCTGCACAGAGCCGATAGACGAACAGACAGGATACGGTGAATTATGGCAATGTTTATGAACAGCAGAGAAAAAAGGCGTTACATATTTGGCACTGGGGCCGACAGCTTAGGGACTTGAAGAGCCGAGGTGTATTCTCTCTGACGCATACGTCGGCTGCTTGGCATCGCGCCACTTGGTTCTTTATAGGCCCCGGGTGATGCCTTACGTCACCAACGTCCAATCAGAACCGCCGCTGGTGGCGTCAGCTTCTTCAAATCGGAAGCTGCCGCTGGGGCGCATCATAATCCTTCAATCCGGAGCCGCTGCGCTGGGTTGCACCCATGAGCAAGTGGTATCGCCACGCGTTGCCTAAGACTCGCCAGACTGGATGGCGTCGATTGCATCGTCGGGCTGCTATCGGGCCCGTGGGTTGAGGGAGCTCGCTGTGCGTTGCCGACCGGCGCTGCCGGTCAGAGACAGACCGGCGCCGCCAGGCTAGATGACGTCGTTGAGGTGATGGCGTCACGCGGGCTCGCTCGCTGGCCTTGACACGAATTGCCTTTGCAGAGGCAAAGACGTTCGGTGTGAACTCCCAGGTGTAACAACGTCCGGGCACTAGTTTTTTGCCATATGTAAACATTAAGCCATCTAATACACATGCAGTCATGTTCTCAAAACAACATACACCACAGGTGACAACACTGGAACTGCAGTCCTTTACTAATGAAATCTACATGAGGAGCACTAAAATAACCAGCTTTCGCAATGCTAGCTGCCATCAATCCCTTCTAAACCCCTGCCTAAGTGTTTTTGTATGCGTCAATAATGTGGTCCCATCAATGCGCAGACAGCCTACCTAGATTTGTTCTCCACACGAAGGTAAGGGGACGAGCCACGCTCAAATCAGCCGCGTGACACATTTCATTGGCTACCTTAATATGGTGTAGCATAATGCTATGTAAAAGGTCGTGTCATATGGCGACTTAATGCCTCAAGTGTTCTTATGTGACATGCCACATGGCTTCACCATATCTCAAATTGCTCTAGCCATGCACACTTACAAAAGAGTTACTGCTCTTTGCAAACACTCACCATTCGTCCGTAAGTCAGAATGGGCAAGGTGCACTTGTCGCAGCAGTGAATCACGGGGTTTGTCAGCTTTTCGCCGATCAGATTCACCTGTAAAAAGAACCCAGGCAATGAGCACGACAGGCACAAGATTTCAGGCACAATTAGAGACACTGTCAGCTACGTGCAGTGGACGTTCCTTATGCTATACTATGCCAACAAATAATTACCAACTATGTGTAAGAGTGGAGTTATACAGAGTCAAATCGTTAACAGGTTGTTACATGCTACATCAAATGAATCTTAACAATTATTTGTAAAGCAATCTGCCGCAGCGGCTGATACTAGTGTCAAATGAGCATTTTTGATTGCTATGAAAGCCGACCGATATCGTCAGTGGTCGGTTCTAGTGGTCCGAATTTCGAATATGTCTTCCACTTGCCAGCCCAACTGCATTGCACAGATCACAATTAAAAGTGTTCGTGAAACAGCAACTGATTCTGATCGAGACTATTCCTCATCAGCCTCCGATTGTGTTAAAAAATGGCCGTGCGACACAGGTACTGCACATGTCATAGGCGTGACTCCATGCTATGAACTTGAATGGGTTAAATGCTGCTGTAATTAGTTCTAGGTGCACCTTAATATACCCTGGCTAGCTGAAAGTTAATTGAAAGGCCTCGCAACAGTGCTTTTTGTAGCCTGTGCTGTGGGTCAACACTATGCACCGTGTTGAAAACTTTGAACATTTCCCCGAAGGGAACCTTTATGGGATGCGAAGCAGCAGCATTGCGCACTGGTTGAACAGCACTAATGCGGGTGCTACGGTAAGCAATGGGAGATTCGCTTGATGCGATGGCTAGTGTCGGTCTTGTAGGTGACATGTACAGACATGTTTTAACGCGTACGCTAGGCATGCATCAAGTTTATTTTGTGAACCGACAGGTCGGCCGTGTAACAAGCGGAGGTCGTGGGAGGTCTTGCGGTTGAACAGACGAAGCGGCAGCTGTGGGCGCCACGATGAGCACGCAGCAGGGGAGAAGGAGAATGACGTCAGCACACACTACGAGTGGAGCGTGACATCAATGCACAGCAGCAGCATGACCTACTTGGCTCTGCGCCAACAGCTGCGGCGCATTCGTACGGATGGACAGTGTTATACAGGCTAGCCAAAGATCGGCTTCGCATCTAATACAGAGCAGGAAAACATGGGCAGAAAACATGAGCAACCCCCTCATAGCTAAAGTTCCAAACCCATACAAGCTAAAAGGTAAAAGCTAAAACCAACTCATCAAAGCGATTGCACACCTAAGTTAAAATATGTATCGTAATTTCTCATTTCAACACAGGCAGGTCATGCTGACAGAGTTAAGTCGCAAGTACTGAGAACATTCTTAGACACTACAAACCAATTAGTCACACCTCCACATCTTTTACGCTGCTCACAGTACAAACAGTACGTCGGAACTTCATATTCTACAGGGTCAGAAGAGATTGCCGAGCCATGTTAGACTTGGCGATCTGAAACATCACTCTTGCTAGGCGAGGACGCTAAGACATGGTGCTGATGAATTCCAGAAAATAAAGAAACAAGATGGTCCTGCCTACGTGCTTTGAGTGTCACCAGTTCAGGCATTCATGCTGCCTCTCTCACGATTCAATGCTTTGAGTCAGTACGCGTTAGGTGCAAGCAGTTTTTGGGAGAATTCGCTGCATCCACGCACACATGCATAACAGGCGAACTCCGGCACACTGCAAGTTTAGCGTGAGCACAGTTGCGGGGTTGTTTCGCTTTTTTGGGTTTTTCACGAGAAGTTGTTTTTCCACACCTTGTGGTCCCATCTTAGCTTCTTGTTCTGGTGCAACGGTTCTGTTGGATCAGACGGGACGTCTGATCCAACAGGTAGAAGGTCGGGGGCTCAATCTTATCGGCCATCCGACATCGGTCGTCTTCTTTTTTTTCTGCAAAAGGGAGTTGTTCGAACATTGTGCCTCGTGCAACAAACACTACAACATTTAGAATAACTGCAAATTTGGAATGTTATATACGTTTATATACAAGAAAGGACAAGTCGAAAGCAGATTAAGAACGAACACAGGATGAAACACTCACTAGCAAGTGAAAACTTTTACATGGGAAAGAATTTTTCTATGTACATGTAATATGAATCTTAAGACACCATGAGCCATCATTACCTAAAAACAGTATTAATCAATGAATGGCTGCAAAAATGAATGTCTGCAAAAATGAATACGACAAAAATGGGTGTGTGAAAACTGGATGCCGCCGTTTGGTGACTCGCAAGGTTTATATATAAAAATACTCTTTGTCACAAATGTTTATTTGCTAGTTCTATGCTCCATCTTGTGTTCTCGTAGTTTCTGCTAAGGTTACTTTTTTTTCTATTACGAAACACCACAGTGATAGCAACGTTTCTAGAACTGCAACACAAGATATGGGCATACTGCAAGAACACTTCACACGATCCCACCATTCACCCCTGTACTTCTGAGGTCGGTTTAGGATCGCACCGAAGCAGTTTCGAATTCTCTTAAAAGGATTGCGCCCACAGGAGTTGGTAGTACCCAGGTCGTGATGGGGTAGCACTGAAGTCGTTCTAAAGACGTCGCTTCCGTTGGGCAGTCCGAAATCGGAGTGTCTAGCGTTACATCTAGAAGTAATGATAGAAGCCATTAAAGTTACCTCCAGACGTAAAAGTAAGACATAGAGTTACGTCCACCGTGACAACAATACAAAACCGGCTTGTTAAACCCACTGAACCTATCGGTAGCAGTGGTGTAGTGAGCTAGCGCAGCACGTGCAGAACAGGGCAGTCGTTGGTTCAAGCCCTACTAGAAATTTTTTATTCATTTTTTTTGCAAGTACTTTTTTAAACAGGGTAGCATTATTGTTCCAAGGGCGTCGCTTATATATATATATTTGTATATAGTTTTTCTTAAAGAATATAGCCTTCGTGGCTGCGGCGGACGCGCAAAACCGCATTGCTACAGCGCTGTACAGTTCTGCTGTAGCAAAATAGTGAGTGTTAGCGACAAAAGCGCACCGCGAGATTATCCCAGTATTGGGAGCTTTTCCTTTAGAGTCTGTGTATTAACTCTCATCAGTCGTAGAGTTTCCCACAGTAAACTCTATGGCTTCAGTGACAATTTGTTTTGTGTTCTGAGGTGATTTTTTCATGTTTTTACCATTACACTCCTATATATATATATATATATATATAATAGACAATAATGCCAAGGAAAGTATAGGGGAAGATATTAGACCAAATTGTAATGTAAATATGAAGAAAAGTGGGTGAAAAGTTAACTTGCCATGGGAAAGATCCTTAAAAAGATTGCGCCCACAGGGGTCGGATCCTGCCCACGGCAAGTTAACTTTTCACCCACTTTTCTTCATATTTACATTACAATTCGGTCGAATATCTTCCCCTATACTTTCCTTGACATTATTGTCTATTTGATCTCATTATTATTGTGTAAAACACAAAAAAACGAGCTCTTAGGTATACACTTCTTTCCTTAATATATATATATATATATATATATATATATATATATATATATATATATATATATATATAAGGGAAAGAAGTGTATACCTAAGGGCTCGTTTTTTGTGTTTTAACACAATATTAATGAGGTGTAACAGACAGTAATGCCAAGGAATGTACAGGGGAAGTTATTAAAACCAATGGAATGTAAATAAGAAGAAAGAAAAGTGGATGAAAAAATTACCAACTGTGAGCAGGAATCGAACCTACGACCTTCGAATTACGCGTTCGATGCTCTAACCACTGAGCTATCACAGCGGCCCTCCCTCCATCCACTTTTTTGGGTTTATCTGTGAATTTAGAAGTAGGAGCGACAGTCAGCGCCATCTATAAGCCAAACAACGAGTGTGAAAACACTCTTATGCGCATGTTTGGCGTCACGTAGAACGTGAACTTATTATGAGCGGGCAGCTGATTAATTGTCCCTCTTATACAACCTAAACACATCAAGTCTGCCAGTACGAGACCCTCGTTCAATGAAATAAGGGAAAGAAGTGTATACCTAAGGGCTCGTTTTTCGTGTTTTAACACAATATTAATGAGGTGTAACAGACAGTAATGCCAAGGAATGTACAGGGGAAGTTATTAAAACCAATGGAATGTAAATAAGAAGAAAGAAAAGTGGATGAAAAAATTACCAACTGTGAGGAGGAATCGAATCTACGACCTTCGAATTACGCGTATATATATATATATATATATATATATATATATATATATATATATATATATATATATATATATACATATATATATATAACAAGTCACATGAATGTCTTTTTGTCGCTCAACAATAACTGTAATCTATATTAATCTATATTTCAAGTGTACGTCTCGTCCACCCACTGTCTCATGTGACGCAATCACGCTGTGGTCAATGCAGGCCTAAAACAGGCTATCCATGCTCAGTATCAGAATAAAATGAGAGGCTCTGAAATAATGCAAATTATGTGATCAATCAAGAATTATTCATGATAATGTATATAAAATCACGATAAATTCTTCCAAAATTGCTCCTGTCACCTGTAGCCTAATATCAAGGCTAGTGGCTGCTACATGTGGCAATGCGCTACAAGTAGGCAGCGCGTGCCAACGTTTAGAGATACTTCCACAGAACACTTTTATAGATACTACATCAGGGTGGGCTGCGCCATTAAAATTAGGCGGAGTAGGTTTTTGAACGACGAGAAAATAACATGTCGCGACGCGGGACAACTGTAATTACTGTTACCGTATGGGTGTAATCCTAGTGAACGTTTAATTCTTCAGCACGGGCAGGCAAACCGTACTTGCATCCAGTTGGAGAGCCGCTGTTTACCAC
The DNA here is from genome assembly GCA_013436015.1 of Rhipicephalus annulatus. Taxonomy (NCBI): domain Eukaryota; kingdom Metazoa; phylum Arthropoda; class Arachnida; order Ixodida; family Ixodidae; genus Rhipicephalus; species Rhipicephalus annulatus. Next base: position 614,024 of record WOVY01014538.1, on the reverse strand, counting down.
TAACCGCGGTGTGAGCAGGGTTCCATCATGATGGCTCGCCTTGTAGATCGCTTCAAAGAAGCTAACGAAAAGGCAGCACCCGATACGGTAGTGTGGTACCGGCAACGTCTTCCGAAAGTTCGTCAGCTGGTCTGTCTCAACAGAGCTGCTGATACATAAAAAAGTCCAGCACAGTGAACGACGCAGCTTTTAACACAAAAGTGATTCTTGGTAAATCGGTGAATCTGAGTTTATGACCGCTTAATTCGGCGAGCGGCAGTGCCAAACCATAATGTAGCAGATGCAAAAGTCACCATGGACGTAACACAAGCAGTGGCTAAATTAATGTCTGGACGTAGCTTTAACGGTGGCTATAGTTATGGCTGGACGTTATAATTGTGGTGACCATAGTTACATCTGGATGTAACGATTGTGGTAGCTATAGTTACGTCTGGATGTTGCCTTATTAGCCACACCGCTGTTTTTTTGTGTGGTGTAATCAGCGCTTCCTTTATTTTGTTGTTTTGCGGCTATTTGTATGATTGCGATATGATTCCCTGCGATTTTGGTGATGCGTGAGTGCTGACTAATTTTCGGCCCTCCAAAGGGGGCAGATCGGGCGGCCGTGGCTGTTTCTTGCAAACGGTAGCGTTGAATGACCAACGTAATTATGCGCAAGTGCTGGCAGTCTTGCGTGTGTTGTGCGGTGGTTTGTATGACTAATTTAATTTCCAGTGAATGTGATGATACGTGAGTGTTGGCTGTTTTGTGCTAGTCATAGTGTAGAATTGCTAACATTGCGTGTCAGCGTGATCATTTACAAGTGCTGGGTGTTTTGTGCAGACGTTATTTCTTATTGAGATCGTGGTCTCCGTTGTCACCTGGGTTCTTTTTTGCTATGTCGTCACCTTTAAAATCGCAATTGGACTGACGGCTGCACTGTATTTGATCATGATTAGTTTGGACCATGTAGCGGTCACTAATACCGGTGTCACTCGAGTACTTTTGATTGCGATCAACATGTCCGTCACTGCTGCCTAATCCGGATCAAGTTCCGCGCCGACTCGCTGATTGCGATCGAAAGTGTCTGTGTGACGCCGGTATGATCACGCGAGCGAATACTCAAACTGTTCAGTTCTGTGCGCTCTAGCGGCCGCTACATCTTTGGCTGCTGGTTGAGTCAGTAGATGACCATGCAAGAAAAGCAGTCTACTGTATGTACAAAGTTATTGTATCAAATTTATGCAGGAAAGATGCATCATACTGGGTAAGTTTGGAATAATGAGACGTCCGCAACAAAACACATGTACTTGTTTGGTCCTGGAAAATCAAGTATCACAATGAAAATTGCAGGACTTTTCATTCTTGTAGAAGTACAATGTAATTTTGAGTCTTAGAAGTTGTAATTATTATGTGCGGGTTTTTTTCAAGCAAATGTGTACTTTGCTGTCAGATTAGCACCTTTTTCCATGCTTAGCAGTTAGTGCTTGTTCCAATCTTTTGGTGGACGGTGGTGTGTGCGCGCAATGAAGTAAGATCAAACTACATTTCTCTGCTTCTCAATATTATTAATAATTTTATGTTTTTGGGTAGGCACGCATATGAAGCAATAATTCTCGTACAGAACAAAATTTTTGCAAACTTTTTGACATTTTGTTCAGCCTTGAAAAAAAAAATTCCAGCTGTCAAAATGTCGGCCCCAGCACCCACCCGCTGTTTATAAATTTTTCGCAGCACCCCACTGCACATTCTTTACTTATATATATTATTAAAATTGTATCGAGCAAAACCTGCTCTTACGAAGTTCCTAATGTAACGAACGAAAATATTTTCAATCACCAACAAATGTCCTGGTAATAATGTTGGTACCAATCAAATTTAAGATACTAATTTGGCACCAAACATGATTTAAGGAAGTTTTTCTAAAATCATTCGCTAAAAAACCAGTGATCTTCTAATTTTTACCACAACAGATTGTAGCATGCGCTCTGGCACTATCACAGTAAAAATTTAAGAGCCCAATTTGTAGCCCTAGCTTTACTTTTACGGAGCTGCATGCCATACCCACACACAGAAGAACAATGGATGCAACCTTTGGTAGTGCACTTACAATCCTGATGGTGCGAGAGTAACTTTCCATAGCTACTTTTCTGATTTCATGCTTTGTGCGGAAAAGGGCACTGATAACTTCCGGCTTCTTTCTAGCTTGGTCTGCTCGCACAATCACTGGATTCATTGTCCTTGTCATTGCATATCTGTATCTTGTCATAGCCTCATGTGTCCCTGGCCTGCATCACCCAGACATAGTGTCCCTCCTCTAGGTCAAGTTTGCCCTTGCAGATATTTAAGACATGCAGGGTCAAGCCAGAAGTACTGTTTGCTGGGCAACTCAGTCCATGTTCATGTACAAGTTACAAAGATGTGGCTTCCTTGGGTGATGAAATAATGAGGGAAGGGGTCGAGAGGTGGGCAAACTTTCAACTGTTTATTCATCATATCCAGCATCGAAAATTATAGGCACAGACAGGTGCGTGCGGCAAGCTTGGCACACATTGAGCGCATACTACCTAATCACAAGCTGTGAACTACTTTCTACCTGCGAGAGAGGCAATAAAGTGTCACGAACACACAGGAGTTTAGCCAGAGGCTTACACACCAGGCTCGTGCCCCTCACCCGAAATGTTTTTTTCTCTGTGGCGTAGAGATAGCCACTTCAAAAGAATGCCCCCCTCTGTCCCCCCTCCCGAAATAATGGCTACACCCCTGCTGATTCTCGAGCAGTGGTGTCCCTGCTTCTGCCATCCAGGCACGGCTCGCTCTTACAAGAATTGAAATGCATCGGCATATGTGCCCAATCTTTATGTTTTAACAAAAGTACACGTTTCTGCTCCTGCTCACTCACGTACATTTCTCCCAGGCCATCATTCGTGTTTGGCCGCAGGGTAACGTGAATTCATAAGCGACACTGTTGGCGCATTTTGTGTACGCCTCAGCATGTCTCTTGCTGTACCCACCTTTGTTGCTTTTATCAGATGGAATACTACTATACATGGAAAAGCTGAGACTTCTTTCATGGTGCAGAAACCCCCAGTACCATGTTGGTCTCCTTAAATATCCTGGTGTGGCTCAGCTACAGCGAATAGGAGCATGTGAAGGAAACAGACCACAGACAACCAATCCAATTGGTTTTGAAAAGCTTTCTCCATAACACGTGAGCACAATCTTCATGTGCACAGACTCTAAGCATTGTTTAGTTATCGCCATTCTCAAAGTTTTCGATTATGCCAACTCGAATGGAAGCAAGTTTTTTGCACACCTCGGCAAATGAAGCTAACAAGCATGACAACTCTGGAAGGTAATGTGCTAAGCCAGAAACTGTGAAGAGCCACAGGTCGGCAACTCATGTGTAAACACCAATCCTTTCCCCAGTCTGCCAAAGCCTGCTTAAACATTGTTTACAATGGTTCTCGACAATCATCCTCATCATCGTCATCATCAGCCTGACTACGTCCACTGCAGGACAAAGGCCTCTCCCATGTTCTGCCTGTTAGGTCGGTCCTGTGCTTGCTGCTGCTAACTTATACCCGCAAACTTCTTAATCTCATCTGCCCACCTCACCTTTTCTCTCCCCTTAACCCGCTTGCCTTCTGTGGAAATCCAGTTAGTTACCATTAATGACCAGCAGTTATCCTGTCTACGCGCTACATGCCTCGGCCCATATACATTTCCTCTTCTTGATTTCAACTATGATATCCTTAACTCCGTTTGTTCAATAATCCACTCTGCTCTCTTCTTGTCTCTTAAGGTTACACCTACCATTTTTTTTCCATTGCTTGCTGCCTCGTCCTCAATTTAAGCTGAACCCTCTTTGTAAGTCTCCAGGTTTCTGCTTCGTAGCTACCTACCGGCAAGATACAGCTGTTATATACCTCCCTCTTGAGGGATAGTGGCAATCTACCTGTCATAATTTGAGAGTGTTTGCCAAATGTGCTCCGCCCCATTTTTATTCTTCTTGTTACTTCAATCTCGTGGTTTGGCTCTGCGGTTATTTCCTGCCCTAAATAGACATAGTCTTTACAACTTGAAGTGCACTATTACCTATCTCGAGGCGCTGCTCTCTTCCGAGGTTGTTGTACATTACTTTCGTTTTCTGCAGATTAATTTCAAGACCCACCTTTCTGCTCTCATTGTCTAACTCCATAATCATGAGCTGCAATTCGCACTGAGTTACTCAGCAATGCACTGTTATCGGCGTAGCACAGGTTACTAAGATACTCTCCATTAACTCTCATTCCTATCTCGACAATAACTGACAACAATAACCCTATTGAAGGATTCGGTTCAAGAAAGTAGGTGATGCACGAGAAATGCTCAGTTTAAAACGTTTTTTTATGACAACCGAGTTTTGTGGCTTTATTAAAAACTGACTAATCACATTCTGCCTGATACCTTATTCACTCACAGTCGTCCTGAATGAAACATCCAGCTTATGTATCATGACCGTAAATAAAACAGAAAAGGTGTTGTTTTTGCTAGGTGCAATAGACCATTCTAGCTTTGCAAGTTCCAAGTCGTTATTTGGAGCCTCTATCTTACATTTTAAAACTTTTGTCTTGCTGTCTTTTAACTTCACGAAGTTTCTGTAGACTGCCCGTCCTGCCTTGAAGTTGTATGAAGCGACATCCATTGCCATGAACCCACTGCTTTTATCCACTTAAAATAGACACAAATTGTTGCACTTAAAGAATGACACAATGCTTGTCATAGGACCCTTCTGACATAAAATAGGTTTTTGCCCTGTTCTGGCTGGAGTTTCCACACCCTCTTGTAAGCAATAGTCCCTAACTGATACATACATCGGGCTTTTCCGGCAACTCGTCGATTCTATGCTAATAACTAATGAGCCAGCAAAGGAAATTCATTACTAAATTTCGGGCCGTTGTTGAGTACACAGCGTTTATTTTCTGCAATGTGAACATTTCTCAGCCCAGTAAGGCCTTCTCAGATTATGCGAGCGGGCTTCTTGGGTATGAAACAACGATACTCTTGGTAACATTTCAACGCGCACTCAGTGATTGGGAAAACCGAAGGCTAGAAGACAAACGTGCGCGAACTGACAACTCAGTTTATTGAAAGAAATACACGAAATATATATCTCAGGATAGCTCAAGAATGCATGTGCGAATGAAAAGCAAAAGCAAAAGGAAGAATGATAAGACATCATCACACTAATTTTTTACATAAGTGGTATTGTGCGAATTCATTAGGCACATCTACTTTCTTCACACATGTTCATCATGATGAGTCGTCATCATCTTCATCTGGCGTGGGAACTTGGCATGCCTGGATTTTGTGCGTCGGGTGTGGTCGGTTCATCGTGTCTGAGCCTAATAAAGGTTGCCTTCACCGTTGCATCACAAGTGAAGAAGTGTGCTCAGCGATCTTCCTTCCTCTCCCAGCCAGCTCTACTTCATGAAGCTGTGCTCAGGTCGTCTGTGCGAGCTGTCTGGTAGCATGCCTCAGGATGAGCCAACCGGTGCTCCTGCATCTACCTTCACGGCCCCGGCTAATGTGGCCTTTCTATCGAGGATTATCACTGCACACCAGCATGAGTCGCCCACGTTCGCTGGACTTCGAGGTGAAGATTCGGAGGATTGGTTGAAACAGTTCAACGGAGTGAGTTTTACTATCAACTGGGATGATCCTGCCAAGCTTCGCCGTGTTTCTTTCTATCTGACAGGCGTAGCGGAAATGTGGTTTTGCAATTGTGAAATGGACATCATGAACTGGACACACTCGAAGCAACAGCTTTGCCAAGTTTTTGGCATCATGCGGTTCGTTCAGTCCTCGCGAAGAAGACACTGGACGTTTGCAAGCAACAACTCAGTGAGTCTTACCCATTGTACATAGATGATGTGCTTACTCTATGTCACCGTTTCAGCACATCCATGTCTGAATCACAGAGGGTTCGCCATTTATTGAAAGGGATCGGCACGGTCGCGTTCAATGCCTCTGTCAAACGAAATTCGACCACAGTCACTGACGTTGTGTCCAGGTGCCAATCGTAGAGGAACTTGAGTCCCAACGATTACCACCAGACAGCCCTGAAAACATCACCACGACTGATGCCTCATTGCGTGCTATGATCCAGGCTATTATACAGGAAGAGCTGCAATCTTTCACCCTCTCAGTGACTATGAATCCACTTTTCCCCTCCAACACTTTTTCACGCGACATTATCAAGTTAAAGTTGGTGTCTATGACTGGGCCAGCGTATGTAGATTCTCCTGTGCCTCGACCCCAGCCGACATACGCAAAAGTCCTCGTTGGTTCATCGCCCGTTGTACAAACGATGCCTGCACACTCGACGCCTGTCTCCTTGGCTTCGATGACTCCAAGTGCGCCTAGCAAGCCCTTTCACCCACCATGGCGGCCACCTCATGCAATCTGTTATTACTGCGGCCATCGGGGTCACATTGCACGCTTCTGTCGGAAGTGCCAGCAGGACGAGCGTCTAGAATTTGACCCCTACGAACGGGAAGATGGGACAAGCGGGGCCACTTTCCAATGCCGTCCTCATGATCCCCCACAACGTCGCTCCCCGTCATCAGCTGCGACATCCAAGACAACCCCTCCTTACTGCTGTACCAGACGCCACTCACCATCACCCCTCTGCCGCTCTTCATCTCCATTGCGACCTGCCTCGCAAGTCGCCTACCAATGCCCAGAAAACTAACTTCTGCAACTTTTGGAGGAAAAGCTGCATCGAACGAAAAGCCAGAAATTACTCCAGTGCATCCGTATAATACGATATCTGTTTTAATAGAAGGTGTGTACGTGGATGCTTTAATAGACACTGGTGCTTGTTGGTCTGTGATTGATTGTTCTTTGTGCTCACGTCTGCAAAAAGTCACCACCCCTTATGATGGACCTACACTGCTTGCTGCTCAAGGAGACGCCATTAGACCTGTCGCTATGTGCACCGCTCGTGTTTTCAATGCTGGTCTCCACTATTTTGTACAATTCGCCGTGCTGAGTTTGTGTGCCCGGTATCTTATATTAGGCTGGGATTTTCTGTCTAAGGCAAACGCTTACATTTGCTGTAGAGAAAATGTTGTTCATAATTTGGAAATTCATTGTGCCCTTTATGCGGATGACAAGCCTGTCCGCTTGCTCGCTGCAGAAGATACCGAGCTACCACCTAGTAATCCGTCAGTAGTTTCTTCACTTGTAACGTGATCGACTCTGATGAGGTGTTTGTCCAACAATCTGCATGCTGTCTCACAAGAGGTATAGCCCTTGCTTCAGGTGTAGTGCGGTTACACAATAGATCCAGACTTCTCTACGCTACAAACCAGACATCTGAGAAAATTCTCATTCCTAAAGGCACCACAATGGCTTGCGTTACCAAATCCCAGCCTGTCTCTGTTGTCCCGTGAATGCCAGCTTGTTTTGACCTTCCTTCTTTTGGAAGTTCATCATGCGTTTCTGCTCTTGCTGCGACTATTAGTCTTGAGCTGACCTCTTCGTAGAGAGATGAGTTGCTTGCCTTGCTACAAAAGCATAAGAGATTCTTTGATGTTCATTCCTCATCTCTGGGACAGACGGCCATTATCACGCATCGTATCGAGACCGATGGTACTTCCATCGTTCGCCGTCAGCCATATCGCGTCTCTTCATCTGTGCGCGATGTCAATGAAGAAAATGTCGCTGATATGCTGCAATGAAACATCATACATCCTTCTGCGAGTCCTTGGCCATCTCCTGTTGTTTTAGTAAAAAAAATGGCTCCCTGTGATTTTGCGCAGAGTACAGGGCACTTAATAAGATTACCAGCAAGGATGCTGGTGATCCCCCATGCCGCGCATAGACGATGCTTTGAATTCACTGCAGAGTGCCGAGTATTTCTCAAGCCTAGACCTGCGTTCGGGTTATTGGCAAATACCCATGCACGAGGACTACAATGAAAAGACGGCGTTTTTAGTAGCAGATGGGCTGTACGAATGCTACGCCTTGCCATTCGGCCTTCGCAACGCTGCCAGCAACATTCGAGCGGATGATCGACACAATTTTACGAGGCTTGAAATGGAAGACTTGCTTGTGTTACGTTACGATATTGTTATTTTCTCGTCAACCTTCCCTCAGTACTTCCATTGGTCGGACGAAGTTCTCAAGTGCCTTTAAAACGCAGGCCTTTAGCTGAACACCAAGAAGTGCTGTTTTGCGAGCAAGAGAATTAAAGTGTTCGGCCACATCATAAGCAAAGACGGTATTTGCCCTCAATCTAGACAAGATTTCCGCTGTCCAACACTTCCCGCATCCTGAGAAATCCAGAGATTTGCACAGTTTTCTCAGCCTCGCTGCTTAATTTCGCCGATTCGTTCAAAACTTCGCCTCAATAGCTTTGCCATTGCACAAGCTGCTTGAGCAGGCGTCCCCTTTATGTGGTCTCCTGAATGTGAATCAGCGTGTGCCCAACTGAAGTGTGCACTCGCACTCGTATAGGAATCAGTCCTTTGTCATTTTGGCGAAACTGCGCCTACCTCCTGCATACAGACGCTAGTGGTCATGGCAATTGGTGGTATTCTCATACAGGGAGACAAATCTTCACGTGAGAAGGTTGTCGCATACGCAAGCCATGCACTGACCCCTGCCGAAAGGAATTGTACCATCACCAAAAAAACAGTGCCTAGCGGTCGTATGGTGTATACAAAAGTTTTTACCTTATCTCCACGGAAGCCACTTTACTGAGGTTAGGGACCATCAAGCCTTGTGCTGGCTCTCGACACTCAAGAAGAACATGTTCAACTGCCTTGGTTGCTGGATTCTTCGCTTACAAGAATATGACTTCAGTATCACATACAAGCCGGGGGAAAAACATCAAGACGCCAACGCGATTTCGTGTTGCCCGTTCCCTACGGAGCCACTTAACAAACCCATCACTGCCGCACTCGATGAGCTTTCGGCTGTCCCTTCCCCACATATTTTGGCCTTAGCTACTCTAGACCCAACTTCTCCAAACGAGTGTAATTTGTTGTTATCCCACCAACGTGCTGACCCTTAGTGTCACCACATCATGGACAGTCTTGACGGGACTTGTCGGCCACCTAAAGCCCGTCTTCGCGCACAGCTGACGCAATGAAAGCTTGACAATCGCGTCCTGTACCACCATATCTTCCACCCTGATGGCCAACGCTGGGTGCCCGTTCTACCTTGCTCTCTTCGGGCTCAAGTCTTGAAAACATATCATGACGACATGTCTGCTGGACACATGGGCTTCCAGAAAACGTAATATCACATAAGATGTCACTACTACTGGCCGGGTTCGTCCACCAGTGTGGCAAAGTAAGTTGCCTCATGCTCCATTTGTCAACAGTCACAAGCTCCCTACATCAGCTCGAAGGGGACAATTACGATTGCTCTCGTGTCCCTGCAACCATTTGAGGTAGGTGGCACTGACCTGTATGGTCCGCTTCTAATGACTGTTATGGGCAAACGATGGATAGTTACAGCTATTGACGACCTGACTCGCTATGCCGAAACAGCTCCCGTGCCGTCTGGATCCACTTCGGAAGTTGCTGACTTATTCCTTCGAGCAATAATCCTCCGTCACGGTGCTCCTCATGTAATTCTGAGCAACTGTGGAAGAGTGTTTCTTTCAGAACTCATCGAAGAAGTGCTCAAGGCATTTGGCACTACACACAAAACGAGCTCCATTTACCATCCTCAGACGAACGGGCTGACTGAGCACTTTCATCGCACACTGTCAGATATAATAGCCATGTATGTCGAACCGGACTGTAGAAACTGGGATGCCATTTTGCCATTTGTTACTTTTGTCTATAATACCTCTGTACAGCGAAAAACCGGTTACTCGAAATTCTACCTCGTCCACGGTCGCTTCCCCTCTTCTTTTCACGATGTCTCATTCTTCTCTGCGTCTATTAAACCACGTTCATCCTCAAGTGAAGAATACGTGTCTCGTCTACTTCATTGCCACCAGCTGGCTCGCGTCAGCACTAAAGCCAAGCAACAGGATCGCAAACTTGAATATGATGCCTCTCATCGTGCCATGTCCTTCAGCCCTGGTGACGGAGTCGTCTTTACACCCATTCGCACTCCTGGCATGTGCTTTATTGGCCCCTACACTGTCTTGGAGCAAACGTCTCCTGTCAATTATCGCATGGCACTCATTCTTCTTCCAACGGACCGCCACTGCTGGGCAGCAGAGATAGCCCACGTATCCTGCATGGAGCCTTTCACATGGCGTTCCTCTTCGCTTTAAACTACAGCCAAGAAGTGTGGTCAGGATGACTGCTTTCACGTGAGGGGAAGTTGGTGAGGGCATTCATTAGGCACATCTACTTCCTTCACAGATGTTCATTACCATGAGTGGTCGACGTCTTCATCTAGTGTGGGAACTTGGCTTGTCTGGGTTCTGTGCCTCGAGTGCGGTCGCTTCGTGTCTTCTGGGCTTAATAAAGGTTGCCTTCACCGTTGCATCACAATATCGACAACGTGCAGCAAAATGTGGAAGTCAAATATAGCTCAAAAAGGTGAATTCCCTGTCAGTTAGTACAATGGATGGGCTGTTTACGCATTTGTCGGCACATCTTCTTATATGAAAGCTTCTACTAATTCCCAAGTTAGCTTGTGTCTTTGTGATTAAACAAAATGATTGTGTCACACCAAACAGGATAACATTGGCAGCTGCTGCAATTCTCGGCTAGGTGGGAATTAATGCTATTTTCAAAGATTTCAAATGTTCATTAAGGCGAGTGCTAAGGCACCGACCAGTTCGACCTATATATATATATATATATACATGACTGCAAGTTAGCGGCAATAAATAAGCTACCCCTATCCTGCACGTAATAAATTATCCACATTCTTTTGCAAGGCAAACACATTTTTCCTTAACTTTGTCATCCACCTTATGACAAATGCTTTGAACCTTATTTTGTGCACTAAAAACAATGTCTACACCAAAACGATTTGCTATACGCTTGAGCTTATGTGAAAACTAATGAACGGAAGGTAAAACAGCAAAGGACTTTTGTTGTGTATCCTTTCTTGTAGACTCGTGCTTTGGACCACTCTATAAAATTCTAATCTTTTTGACTGCTCTGCTCATGAAACGTTCAGGGTATGCAGCCATTTGCAGACAGATTATTTGATGTGAAAATGCCAAATTCATTGTGGAAATGCATGACTTCGACAAGGCACTTCATTGACAGGACACAGTGATTTCATTTTTTACAATTTTAAAATGACCTGAGCTACAGTTGTGTTAAAATGTTACCAAGAATGTCTTCAAACCAACTCGCCCAATGTTCCCTTTTTTTACATGAAACAACGAGCATCCCTCAGCTTCAAGATCCACTTTGCCTCAGTGATGTTGGCTGCTGAACGGTTGCGAATTGTGAATTTCTTCAGTGCCAGCCACTCCAGGTTCAAATTGAACTGCACGAAGCCGGTAAAAAAAAACACTCCTGCTGTCACAGTTTATTATTTAACATACTCTCTTAACATGACCAAATGAAGGCGTGACTTTCCCAAAAAGGGCCCTCACTTCTTTTGGAACATGGCCTTTCGGGGAAGCTATGCCTTCAATTGGTCGTGTTAGTGAGTATGTAAAATCCGAACTGTGGTGGCAGGTGTACTTAATTTCTTACCTCCTTCATGCCCTGTGCTTTAGTCATCTGGAGTGGCTGGCGCTGAAGAAGTTTCACAATGCCAGGAGTATCATACCTAACTAGGCACGATAAGAAGTGCCTAGTCGGGCATATGCTATCATTCGAAACACAACATCTTTTGGAATCAACATACTGAAAGCACCTTGGAAGAGCTTGTATCTTCTGTTAAACTGGCACACCTTTCAACATGGTCAAACTCATTCAAAGCAGGTCAGCATGTCTTTTAGGTCGTGCTGCTTCTGCGGACACCATGTGAGAGCCTGCACCAGCCGCAAGGTATCACTATACACACTCGTGGATGTGGCTCTACATCGTTCTGCTAGATAGTCCATATGTGTTCCTATGTTGCTAAAAACCTGTCGAAAAGCTGTCGGTAGAACAACTACTATATGTAAACTGTAGCACTTGCGATGCGAGTTGATTAACCTTTCGGTATGGAAGTCAACCTGTGATGTGCAATTGCTCGATAACGCATACTCTTCTCATATATCAGCCTTCATAAATGATGCTATAAAATGGATTCCACCAGTTACCTCCAATTTGCCCAACCGTGTGCAAGTTTATTTCATTTTATGCATGCAAAATTTTAAGTTCATCATCTGATAAACTGATCTCTGCCTGTCTTATTTTGTCTCTCAGCTATTTTTCCCATGTTTTGGTAGCCACTGAATCTCTCCAACTGGTCATTTTTCTCTTCCTCACATTGCTTGTGATGCCAAGGTCCACCTTTTTCTTTCGCTATATGTCAGCTATAATATCATCTAGACCTCTTTATTCTCTAATCAGATTCTGCTTTTCTTAGTATCTCTATGTTATGCCAACCGTTTTCTGTTTTGCCATTTGTTACATCGGTATTAACTTCATCTGGACTTTTTTTATATTTTACTATCATTCAAGTTTCCACACCGTGTGTTAGTTCTGGCAGCATACAATAGTTGACCCTTTTCCACTCTAGGGACAGTTGCAAATTGCCTGTCATGATTTAAAAATGTCTGTCGTTAATGCTCCAGCCCATCGAAATTCTTTGCTGAATTTCCTTTTCATTAGTAGAATGTTCAGAAAATTTCTGACTTAAATACACATATTTTAAGGATTATATAGTATTCTGTTGCCAGTTGCAAACTCTCGTTCTCTTCTTTGATCTCCAAAGATTTTATCTTTATTGTTTACATTTTACTTAAACACTTTTTCAGTTCTGACCCTCAGTCTTTGTAGTTCGTTGGCATCACTGCTGAAAAGCACGATGTCATGTGCAAAGAGTAAGTACCAAGATATTCGCTGTCAATGTTTATTCCTGTTTCTTATCAACATAGTGGCTCAAGTGAGTGGGCATAGTGAGTGGACACGTCGGCTGGCATCCAGCGAGCATCATGTCAAATCCACTCCTGTTTTTCATGCAGCTTGCTCCGATCGCCTCGACTACCGAAGCCAGCACAGCGAACACGGTATCCACGCCTGTTCCACAAGCAATCCATGGAGACTGCGCAAAGGAATTCCAAAGCCTGGGCGCCGACTGGGGACGCCCATGGGCAACCTCGTCGATAACAACGAGCCAAGATATAAACGCCCCATTTCCATCGGATTTGTTCGGTGGGCACGTCGGCTGGCATCCAGCGAGCACCATGTCAAATCCACTCCTGTTTTTCATGCAGGTTAGTAACAATGCTTTCACAATTAAATCCAACGACCTTTGCCTTGTCCAGCTGACGTGCCCACGTAGACTTACTGAAATGTACTTTACTGCCTGTGACTCCTTTTTGTCGCTACTCATGCTATGTGGTGACGTCGAGCCTAATCCAGGGCCTACCACTCAGCAGGTTCTCACTGAACTGCTTGAGGGCCAGAAAATTATTCAACCAAGGGTGGGGGATATTGAGGTCAAACTGCAGAAAATAGATGAAGCTACATCTGCGATAAATGAAATCAAGAATTTGATGCATGACATATATTTACGAGTTACAATTTTAGAAAGAAAGCTTCTTGACCTAGAAGATTACACCAGGCGTAACAACCTAATTATTTTTGGTATAGCTGAAAAACCAAAAGAAACGTATGAAGAAGTGTCGCAGCTTGTGTTGAAGGAAGTGTTCGCTGATAAATTAGGTATATAAGTTACTTTGGCAGAAAAATTCACAGATTGGGTCGGAATCAACCTAACAAGTATCGACCAGTTATTATCAAACTGTTCGATCGCCATGAGAAATTAAACATACTAAAACATTGCTTTAGACTAAAGGGCAGTAGCTACTCTGTATCGGATGACTACTCTCCTACTACAAGGCAAGCACGCAAGAAACTATGGCAAAGCACTGCGGAACTTCGGAGGGCAGGTCAGAAGGTCAAGTTAATCTCTAACAAAATAAAGATTTGTGAAGAACTATTCATCTAGGGATGATGCGAATGACGAGAGAATCCTGGTGCACGATAGCAGAGATAAGATATAAAAAAGGCAAAGAAAGCATTGAACTGACACCAGACACAATGAATCAGAAAACCTAACGCTTCTGTGTTTTATTGCCTGCAGCCTTGTGAATAAGTTAATTGACTTCAGTTGCCTAGTACAGTGTCATAGTCTGTCAATTGTATGCGTCACTGAAACCTGGCTTAATGAATCCATCTCTGAAATCGAATTTCTGCCCTCTGGTTACTCGGTTATTCGAAACGACAGGTCGAGGTGGTGGCGTGGTGCTCTTTATCAAAAACGACATTGAATATATAACACTGCCTGATCTCGAAACAGAGTCTGTCTGGTGTAAGATCAAGGTATGCAGTGTGTTTGTAGTGATTGGAGCTGTTTACCGGCCACCAAATGAAGATGACCATTGCATATCGGCAATCACGGACTATATCGTTAAGTAGAGACTTCTTGACAGCAAACTGATCCTATGCGGGAACTTCAATGTACCCCACATTAACTGAGAGTCCTTCACCAAGACCGGCCGGGACAAGGTTCTCTGTGATTGATTGATTGATTGACTTCGCTGTATCCCATGATTTTACTCAAGTTGTTCAAAGTCCCACCAGAGGTGGTTCAATCCTGGACCTTGTTTTCGTTACAGCTGACCTATTGAATGATGATTCAGAGTGCGAGATTGTAGAAGGTATCTCGGATCACAATGCAGTCTTTGTTCAACTTTCTATTCACTACGAACTTAAGAAACCAGAATACAAAGTTCTTACTGCTTTCTCACGTGCCAACGATGAAGGCGTACTTTCCCTGCTAGCAGATTCTTATGCACATTTTCTCCTTTCCAGCAATAGTTGTGGTGTAAATGAGTTGGGGGACACTTTGGCACGATTGTGTTCGACTGCATATCTGAATTCGTGCCAAACAAATGCGTGAAGTGCAATCCTAAGCACTCATGGTATAACAGAGAAATAATACAGTTCATTCGCCGCATAAAGCGACTACGTCGTCCTATGCCGCTCCAATTCCAAACCACCAATTCACTTTGTGTACGTTAAAGGCAACACTCAAAAATAAAATGCATGAAGCTAGAGATTTCTATCGCAATAACACGCTGTCAACATTCATTAGGGAAAATCCGACCAAATTGTGGAAGACAATTAATCCACCCTCCAGGAGAACCTGCTCTTTCATTATTGAAAACGAAGTATGTTCACATGCTCAGACGATCTCGGAGGCCTTCAATAGGTATTTAAGTCTGTTTTTACCGCTGATAATGGCAATGCTCCTTCTTTTGTCGCACCCTCTGTATCGGTAGCTATTTCTGATATTGAGTTAAGTTGCTCTGGAGTTCGTAATCTCTTACTCAACATAGATATTACTAAATGTGCTGGCCCAGACGGTATCCCTAACGTTTTTCTAAAAAGGTATTCTGAATGGTGTGCACGATACCTCATAATTATATTCCAGAAGTCGCTTGACTCCGGATAAGTCCTGCGAATTTGGAAGATCGCTAATGTTGATCCTATTTTCAAATCGGGTAAGAAGGAAATAATTTCTAACTACAGACCAATTTCATTACTATCCACGTGCTGCAAGCTACTCAAGCACATCGTTCACAACCACATTATTGAATACCTAACTGACAACAATATCCTTTCAGGGCATCAGCATAGTTTCCGCAGTGGTTTTTCGACTGTCACACAATTGATCGAATTTACACATGACATCGCCTCTTCACTTAATAACCACGAACAAGTCGATGCCATTTTTATTGATTACTGCAAAGCTTTTGACAAGGTATGTCATAAAAAACTTCTGCTCAAACTTGGCAACCTTTTTACAAGCCCAGATGCTGACAAATTACTTAATTGGATTACGGATTATTTGCACCTGAGGAGTCAGTTTGTTTGCTACAACCACGAACAGTCGTCACAAGCTCATATTTTTTCAAATGTTCCACAAGGCTCTGTTTTGGGACCCCTTTTATTCATATTTACATTGATGATGTCACTGAGGTTGTCATTAACACTCCAGTTAAGCTTCGCCTATACGCCGATGACTGTGTATTGTATTCCAGTGTACGTAGCGTCACTGACCAAGTTTTCGTGAATGATGTGTTTTCATCCTTTGGTGAATGGAGTAGAACTTGGCAAATGGAGCTGAATTTTCAGAAAACGGTGACAATAACTTTTACAAATAAAAAGGAGCCATTGCAATTTAGATATGGCGTCTCCAATCACACACTGGAAAAAGTTCAGGAATTAAAGCATCTTGGTGTTGTAGTCTCTCCAAACTTGAAGTGGCACAAATACATCGACCTTATTTCTACAAGATCGCTTAAGAAATTAGGTTACTTAAGAAGAACGCTAAAGGGCGCCACAAAAGAATGCAAGCTTATAGCCTTCAAATCCCTGGTCAGGCCTCTTCTTGAATATGCGTTTGTTGTGTGGTCACCACATCTTGCAATTGACATAAATAAACTTGAGGCCATCCAGCGAAAAGCGATTAGATTCATTTTTAACCGTTATGATCGTGATTTCTCCCCTTCTGAGCACTACCATGCTTTATAGCTAAACTGTTTAGAACACAGACGCATGTGTGATCGGCTTACCATGCTACATAACATCGTGGGCAATTCCGTCCGCATAGCCACACCCATTTTGTTCACCAATCATTCTACCCAGGTGACTCACCGATACAATCCATTGAACATTGTGCCATTCAGGTGTTTTATTGATTGTTATAAATACTCCTTTTTTTCGTGCACAGTTGACACATGGAATAATCTGGACACTACTTTGAAACGACTACCGCATGCGCGCTGTTTGTTGAACAAGTGTCCAATTATGTAATTTGATGTTCTTAATTTTATTGTTGTTCCTTTTGTTTGATCATTTATTGTTTGTTGAACAGGTGTATAATTATGTAATTTTATGTTTTTTATTTGTGCTGCATTTGTTCGTTTATTGTAACCACTCCTGCAATGTCTCAAACATGAGACAGCAGTATCTGTAAATACTAATACATAAAAAATAATAAAAGTACTTTTGCCAAGCATTTTGTAAATATCGCTCAGATTTTGTCTCCTTGCCAGACCCACTTCACAAATCAAATTCTTCTGTTCTGTTGTGTACTATGTGTAGATGTTGACTGGGGTATTTATATATGCATTATGCACTAGCTGCTGTAAGACTGCTGTTATCTCTACCGAGTCGAATGCCTTTTTGTAGTCTATGCAAGCCAAGTAAATGGATGGGTTCTATTTCGCAGATTTTTCAACTTTGTCAGCGCATGGCTATGGTTCACAGTTGGACATCTGTTGATTTGTGTATAATTCTTTTGATCTTTCGTCTCCATTTTTGTGTATTTATGTGGTATTCGTATTTTTCAATTTGCTAGCACATTTAGCTCGCGAGTACATGAGGCATTGTGCGTAAAGTGTCACAAGTTTGTAAACACGAGATCTTCTTCATCTTCAATCAAGTAAACAATTTTACTGGATGATTTTTCGTGGGTCCTATTTTGTAGGGCTCTATTCCATTCCCCTTTTTCTTTCGTTCCCTCAGGGTAAGATACCCAACCGAATTCATACCTGGTTAGGCTTCTCACTATCATTCTCTTTCTTTCTTTCTAACTTTCTTGCTATTTACTCATAGGACTTAAGTGTTTTGTTGAATTCTGGTTTCCTTGGCTGTTAGATGACTTATTTGTAAGCTGTAGAGTTCATATATAGTAGAGTCTTCTGCAGCCTTTACTATGTTGCTGAAACTGCTGATAACATTAGTCTACTTTCTGAGCATGCATTCGTTAGCAGTTTTGTGTTGTCATGCTCTGTCCTTTCTTTCAATTCTTCATCTATTTCTTGGCACTATAATTCCTTATGTTGCCAATTTTCTTTTTGTTAATCAGCTATTTTAGCTCAGCAAACTCAGTTTTATATCTTGAGTGGGTAGCTTCTGTGGGTTGTCATTTTTTTTAAGTTTTTTTGTGATTTGGGAGACCTTTCCTTATGCTTCAGAAATCAGTGTAGTTATGGTTTTGTCCATTTCCTCTGCGCCATAATTTCTCTCTTGTTATAACGCCTCGGGTGTTTCAAGGCAACGCTGAGCGTACGCGTGACTGTAACTCTGCTCAATTTTGAGGGAAATTATATGAAAAATGGCATTCTTGGGTGCCTCAAGGTTCTGAATTCAATTTCGGTAGGCTTGCTGATGGCGATAATTATGGATTTGAAGCTCGTGAAGAGGTGAGTTTTCATCAAACATTTAAGATGAAAAGTTAGACGAAAAAGCATTAAACATGAATTGTCGGTCATCCTTGCTGTAGCTACGTTAATAGCTGCGGTGAATTTTGCTCGCAACAACCTTGGTTTACGTTGGCTTGTTGGCAATCTAAGTGTACTACGCGGTAGTATGTGTTTTTCCTCTTTCCTGAGTGAGAAAGTGAAAAAAAGTGTCATGGCGGCTCCCGGTTCTCTCGTTGAACCAGCGCAAAGTTTGAGATACGTGTTTATTTTTTGCAAGCATCCTTCTTCGAGATAAATCTACCTCCAGTGACTACAGTGAAGAAGACAAATGTTCACAACTTGATAGTGCATCTTGTGTCAACGTTGGGTAAGCTGTCAATCTATTAACTAATCTCTAGATGAACACGCTTTTGTACCATAAATATTGTGGCAGTGATTATAAAACAGTCCCGTGTTAAATGTACCACAATTTGAAAGTGTTCTTGCTGGGCAAGTTGCTCGGTTTGTACAGAAGCCCAGTGAGATTATTGCAGAGGCTAATACAGGTCTTTACAATAGAAGTAGGACTTTTATTTTCAACCATTCTTTCAGTGCCGCGCTGAAATGCCGTACCCATTGTTGCATTTCTTTTGTGGCGCTATGTGTACTCGTGATGTCCGTTTAATATGCGTGTCATTTAAACACATTGCTGGTTATATTATCTCGTGTCGCTCTTCTACTGTGGCCGATCTGCAGTGAAAGCGTCTCAACCAGGTAAAATCGGCTGCGCTGACGCTGAGTGACAGAAGAGTCAACTGTATTCATGCCGCATAACAAATTAGCATGAGATACATCACATTTGGTCTACTTTCCGCATTGCTATACTATTTAAATTGAATAATTACTAAAAAATTGGCAGATAAAGGTCTGAGGGGGGGATGTCTCTCATTTTAGCCCAGGAATGAACTCTCTATTGATTTGCCAGCAGTAATGCCTCCGGCACTTGACATGCTGTTAATACAATGAAGAGACGCATTTACTAAATATGATAATTTCCACGCTATAGTGTAAAACTAACAATCTTTTTGTTTCTTTCATAATTTTAATTATAACATAGTATATATTCTGTAGACCAAGCAAGAGGGCAGAAAACAAACAATGTAGAGGGACCGCTGCTTCATTACTCAGTCAAATGATTGCTATGTAGTATACCTTTAGTGCACATAAGAAACCAAGCTCATTTTGCACATTGAAGATATGTCAAAATGTAGACAAAAATTATCTATTAATAACAACAATTATACAAGGCAATAGCATCTTTTATTATTATTTTTAAGCAGAAGTTTTATGGTATGAAACCACAAAAGACAGAAGTTGTGGCGAAGACATAAGTTTGCAGAGATGAAAAATTTTATAATGCTGGTTGTCGCTATAGCCACCGTCTCAACATGCGGACTTCTTCAAGGCTGCAACAACCAACCTTATGTGAAGTGTGTAAGGCAGATTTATCAAGACGAAGGGAACACATGTACACTGGTGCTAATGTTCAAGAAATGACCACAAAACATTTCAGATATGTCGTACCAACAAGGCCAGACTTCAGCCCTTGCACACCTTTGTGTATTTTGTATAAACAATAGAGGAGAGGCCACATCGAAAACAGGGGCAGATGAAAAGAAGGAGCTTACATGCTGAATTAGGCGAGTCAAAAGCAAATGAAACAGAAGGGAGGGAGGGGGGTGGAGGGTTCACGTAGATAGGGAGGAAATGTGTTGCTGAATTATCCTTGCCTAAGGAAGCACCACCTGACAGTGGTGATATTTACCATTAGAAATTCCTAAAAGAATAGCTTGATTTTTACTAGACTTCCTTGTGTATCGGTCATATGAAATTGATCCAAGAGCCCCCTTTGAAACATTTATACTTGTTGGCTGGAATGTATTATACTTGTGAATAAGGTGTGGCATTATTTTTTTTGCTGATAGGCTGACTAGAGTATGTAAAGATTAAGATAATCAAACACGAGTCCTGCTATTATAAAATGGTGTAGCTTTCATTAATTTATTTGCCATGTCTGCGTCATGCTCATTTATTCAAACTATAACAAGCCGTTGTGTTGACAGTATGTATATTTGATCATGTTGATAATGTTAGAACTAATGCAGTTAAAACTAGATTGTATATGATGTATATAATTGCTTCTGGTGCTTTTAACTCTAATATAATCTCGAAGGTGCTTGCAGGTCTTGCACCATAGACAAGAACTAGGTCTTAAAAAATGAGGGTTTACTTTAGCATGCACTAACATGTCCTTGAAATTTCTATTGCAATGAAGCATGACCTTTGGCACTTAGGGAAATGCTTTTCTAAGGTGCTCATTGCTTGTTAATTTTAGATTATGCTTATAAAGGATATTTAAATTTGGAAGTGCATTTTGGTACTTGATAGTAAAAGCTAGCAGGGGCTGGTTAGGCTGTGCTACGGGGCATCATCAGATAGTGCTTATTTCCCAATTTTCAAGCTTCATTGTAGACCTTCTTCAGAGCATTGTGCGACTCATTTCTCTTAACAAATGACTCTATTGAGTTGCTCAACTGGTGAGCATAGTCATTGTTCTCGCTACAGCTCTACTTTAAACGCTTGGCTTGTCTGACGAATGCTTCCTGTTTGCAGTGTCTTGAGTGAGGGCTTCTGTAATCTATGTATTGTTGGCTATTTATTCCTTCGTTTTATGTAGAACATAACCTTGGATTTTAATGTTTCAATAGATACCGTCATATCTGGGAAGTAATTTCGCTGAAAGAATGGTGCATGGTAAATTTACTACTTGGACGAACCTTGTTGCCGATGAATGAATTTAGTGAACTTATGCCGTGTTCACATGTCTGCTAGGGTGGAGTAGCAGTTAGGTGCACAGTTGCTGACATGAAGGTGGGAGGTTTGATCCTGGTTGTAGCAATCATATTTTAATGGAGGTTATATGCTAGAGGCCCATGCACTCTTTAATGCCAGGACACCAGATGATCAAAATTTCTGGAGCCCTCCACTTCACAGCACTTATAATTAAACTGTGGTTTTGCAACGTTAAACACCAAGTATCATCATTGTGATATATTCACATATAATAAATATGTCATCTGTGTAGCAAATATAGATGGAAAGTGTTACCGAAACTATTACAAAAGCTCTCAATCGTAATGGTCCCATAAAAATGTTGGTACAAAAGGAGTTCTCATATTTGTGCAAAAAATATGTTGGGTGAATACAATTCAAAATAATTAAGTTTGAGGACTAATTTTAGTAACAAGAGGCAAGCTCCAGGATTATGCATTTGGTTGCTATAAGTGACTGTACTACTGCTTCGATCCCTCCAGAGATAGGTATATTGCAATACAACGTTCAAGATCCCGAGGGTCTTGAAGGTTGTATATCAATATACCTATCTCTAGTATGTGCCCCACAACCCAAGCTAGAGTGGTGTTAATGAGTATGTACAGATGAGAAGATGGAATGCATAAATAATGCTCACAATATTCATAAACAAGAAGCAGGCGTTTGATGTTTCTAGGATGGACTGATCAGAGGTTGCTTGTGTTTAATTATAGCTGAGTCTATTATTTGAAAAAACTAAAGTACATCTTGAACAGAGGATAAAAGGGTATATTGGATAAACAATCATTTTAGAAGTTTCTATAATGGCTCAATAGGCGTATTGTTGTTTGATAGCAGACATCTACATGGTATTTGTGCATTGAGTAATTCACTTATGTAAACATCATATATCTTCAATAAGGTAGAAGCAGCCTGCTTGCTTGTTTTTAGGCATCAAAAAGTCGTATTTCGAAGATGTGATTAATTCCTTGTCTTGAAATTATGTTATATTGTCATCACCCATTCCAAACCAGTAATCAATGTGGCCAAGTGTTTTGCTTCTGAGGCAACAGACAATGCCGAAGCACCTCTTCGTCTCATCGACATAAATCCAACGCTTCCTGACGAAAACAAACGAAGGCTGCACGACCTGTTGCTAGATTTCCATGCCTCCTTTGCACGTTCGTCGAAAATCCCTCAAACATCGATTACATTTCGGATCTTCTGTAAAGTAAGATGAGGTGCTTACTCAGTATATTACAGTGCTCACTCGGGATCGAAGTTGTAATGGAGGCTCTAGCATTTATTGTTTTCATAGCATCGCCAAGGATGCACAAGAGGCCCATTGAATTTGACCGCCCC
Source organism: Rhipicephalus annulatus (assembly GCA_013436015.1). NCBI lineage: Eukaryota > Metazoa > Arthropoda > Arachnida > Ixodida > Ixodidae > Rhipicephalus > Rhipicephalus annulatus. The sequence goes on along the minus strand of WOVY01014538.1, from coordinate 591,481 downwards.
TTCAACCGAGGAATGCCTGCCACCCATTCAGCTGCTCCATCTGTGAGTGTTCTCTTTGCACAATCACTTTGCCGCATTGCACAATACAGAATTAAAAAGCACACCTGTTTTCATATTTTTATTTTTCAACAAATTTTGCTTAAATCTCAATGGTCCAAACAAAATAGAAACACATCACAGTTTCTTACGACAGCTCGTGCTTTGAGTTGCTGTGTCAGACTCATGCAGTGAAGTTCATGCATGCACAGGGACTCGCTGCTAGGGGGCCAATGTGAGCGGATGCCTGTAACGTCGGCATCGACAAACAGTACGTGATATTCTTAACCAACTTTTTTACGGTCACTAACCTGCTCGAACAGCGACATAAGAGTCTCAGAAAAACAGAGACAACACCCATTCCGGGCCAGCTCCGACGCTCTGTGTGAAACGGACACACTTAGTGAAACAAGACGCGGAGCATCCGAGCTAAGCCTCTCTGAGACTCCGCTCTTTTGTCGACACTGCCAGCGACGCCTCCCGTTATAATAGAAGTAACAGTTGAGAACAACACCATCTCTGCTGAAGAGTTCCAAGCAGGCAATTGGACACCAGTTCTCTACAAAGCCTATGCGTCTCGACCAGCCTGTTCACAGAAACCACTTCACAGAAACCACTTTCGCAACCCAACGCTACCTTCGAGACGGCCATCCGGAACGCCGGGAAGATCGCGTGCGTCGAAGCAGCCGCAGCTGGCAGAGGCAATATGCTGACACGCCTACCACTTGCTACCAAGGAGACGCACATCATTATAGAACGCAGCAAGCAACTGCCACCACTCCCACCCAATGCTGTTCGCGTCGTCGTTTGTCTGCGAGGTCAACTGCGACTTCGAGATGTCCCAACACCTCGACTCATGAAGGCAGTGCAGGCCGCACTCCAAATCACTCTCCCTGATAATTTCTGCCTGCGCATACACCCAACCAGTAATACATTTACTGTAGCTACAACACACTCTGCAGCAGCTGAGCCCCTAAAAGTGCTGACTTCACTCACCAATGGCGGCCATGCTTACCCCTGCATGGCGTACATGGCACCCCTACCAGGAGCTACAAGAGGAGTCATCTCAAATAGCTTTGATGACCAGACCCCAACCCAGCTGTACAATACCTGGTTAGACGGAATCCTGAATACTCAATACTCGCAACCCGACGAATCGGGAAGACGCACTTCATTTTCATCACCTTCGACGCCAATTAGGTACCACAATTCATTGAATACATGGGAGGCATTCACCGCTGCACTCTATACCGGGGAAGTCTGGATGCCTGTACGAATTGCAGATCGCTGGGTCATCGTCATGACGAATGCTCAATCCTGACTCATGTTGCGCCATCCAACATCCACCCCAGGAACCTCCTTGCACGCCTAAGTGCATTCTGTGCGAGGGCTCTCATCTTACCGGCACTGAATCATGCAAAGGACGCAACCTTCACCAGCCACGCAAACAGACAAGGCAACGTTAAACTCAGCGACAAGAATCGGTGCCACATGGGGACAACTTCCCCCCGTTGTCGCCGGGGCTCACTCAGCGCAGCCAACACAAGCAAGCCTGGACTGAGCTGCTTAAACAAGACTGGGGCCCTCCCGTCCCATTCCTTCTCCAAGCACGCACCGTTATCAGCAGCAACTTTCAGTATAGAAGACGCTCTGGCCAAGCTTCGGAAGGCAGCGGCAGCAGCCAAAGCTGAAGCTCAAGCAGCCCGAGCTGAAGCCGCCATCCTTCGAGAACACAGTGCGAAGCTGGAGGCCTAGATAAGTACTCTTGCCACTAGCCATGCCATTCCAACTACCCCAGCTCATACTGCATCCCAACCTCCTGCGCACAACCCACCCACCACCTCTAGCATGTCTTTCACACCCAGCCATGTCAATGCCGCTTCCTTTTCTGATTCGCTCGAGTTAGATATCGACACGCAACTTTCTCGGCACACAAATCAAGACACAATGTCGCACATCCCTCCACACACAGTCCACTAGCCGATATACCGACCCGGCTTGAGTCTTTTATTGCTCGTCTTGAGGCAATATTGCAGGACGACATCACTAGCATCAATCAGGAATGCACAACACTCAAAGATGCGGTAATCCGTGTAACAACAAACAATGCTGCGCTTAATCATCGTTTAGATGCCCTAGCTCAATCATTGACTGACCGCTATAACAATCTTGAATCACAGCTCAATTTGTTCTCAACACGCCTTCTAAAGCGAGACCTCACCCCTAATTAATGCAAGAAACCCAAAGCAGCTGAAGGGCAAGGCAATTCGCTCGCTGACGTCGCTAACGACTCTCAACCCTATGCGGCGTCTACGCCCCTTGTCGATTTTCATGATGGCCGCTCCAAACCATAATCTGACACTCTGGCAGTGGAACTGCAGAGGTTTTGGCCAGAAGCGTCATGTTCTCCACCAACTGCTATTTTGCGCTGCGGGACCCGATATCCTTGCCCTGCAAGAACCCTCCAATCCACTAACCTTACCCGGCTATACTTTTATTACACCCACATCTCCTAAACCCTCTCGGGTGGCATTTCTAATTTATTGCTCAATTACCACCATCTCCCACTGTTTAGCAGTCCAAGACATTGATTACCTCCTAATTAAGCTTGTGCCACAACATGCTAGAGCTAACAGCGTCTTCCTCCTGGATGTATACAGCATCCCTAAGTGCTTACAAGGCAACTTCTAGCGCCTTTTTATGATCCCGAAAGGTATAGTCTCCACCTACTCGTCGTGGGAGATTTTAATGCCCCACATACAGCCTGGAATTGCCCGCGCTACAAACCAAAAGGACGTCAGGTGTAGTTAGCAGCACAGCAAGCCGGTCTCTCTCTGCTCGCCAATTCTGCCTTTCCAACATCCATGGGGAATAGTGACTGCAAAGACATTACACCTGGCCTTATGTTCGCACATCGCCTCCCTCAAGCCACTTGGTGCAACACACAAGAAACTTTGAGTAGTGACAATTACATTATCGAAATTCTCTTAAATATGCAACTACCCCGCAGTGTTCTCAGAGGTTCTACTTCACCAACTGGTATTTTTTCCACACTTATAGGGCAACACACACCCACGCCTTCGTCCTGGACATCACTTAATGGTCAAAACAACTTCGGAGTGATGTCCGATCTGCAACTCGTGTAGTACGAGAGGACTGCCCAAGCGACACAGTTAACTCCCGCCTTCTACATTTGTGGGACGCTAAAGCAAGCCTAGGACAATGCTGGCAAAGTCAGCGTTGGAACTGAACTCTTAGACATCGCCTCGCCCACTTGAGCAAAGAGATCGAGGCCCATGCAGCCACTCTTTCATGACAGAACTAGGAATCACTTTACAACAAATTAGATGGCAACATGAGTTTGCCGCAGACTTGGAATTTGTTCAGACACTTCCAACGCAGTCAAAGACTAACCAAAAACACAACCTCACCAAACTCCTACATACTTTCGATAAACCTCCACCAGAACTCCCCCAGGAACTTCGAAATCAGTACTTCCCAACATACCCCGCTGTATTGCATCCCAACTGCACAGGTCCTCCTAATGAGCTTCTGGACCAACCCATTACAGTAGCCGAAGTTGAAGCCAAACTACAGAAACTAAGCACTTCCTCAGCCCCCGGTCCAGACGGTATTCACAACAAAGCACTCCGTAATCTCGACGACCAATCATTTGCCCTCCTTACTGAATACCTTGATGAGTGCTGGCTAAGGGCACCCTCCCACCACAATGGAAAGAAGCCAAGATTTTTTTTATACCAAAACCTGGGAAACCTCTCCTTACGTCTAACCTCAGGCCCATATCCCTCACTTCTGGCGTCGGCAAACTCATGGAACATGCACTCCAAACCAGGTTTTGCCAGTACCTAGAAGGCAATAATCTCTTGCCTACTTGCATGTTTTGATGTCGCCTGGGCTTTCCGGGCTGGACGTTTTCTTGCAACTGAAACATCACATTGTTGGCTCTCAAACCTATGATACCAGAGCTATCTTAGGAGTAAATCTAACAAAGGCGTTCGACATCGTCGCGCACTCAGCTATCCTAGAGAACCTTATATCCCTGAGAGTTGGCGCTAAGACGTATAACTACGTCCGAGACTTCCTCAGCCACTGTACAGCAACACTTACCTTCGGCAATCACAGCCTGCCAGGCATCACGTTTGGCGCACGTGGTACGCCCCAGGAAGCAGTTCTCTCACCTATTCTATATGACAGCACTTCTTCATCTGCTCCAAACGTTGGGTCAGATCCCCGACATCCACTTCAGCTTCTACGCCGAGGACATCATCGTCTGGGCAAACCGTGGTAGTGACGCCGAAATAAAAGAATACTTACACTTGGCACTAACCATCATCGACACGTATTGACACATGTGTATATGAAAAAGAACGACGATAGGAATGTTTTGTAGATTCCACCTAGTGAGACAGGCGGTTTTCGGGACGACAACAAAGCAGGCGTCTTACTGTACAGCTGATACTGAACATGCTCTTTTCGTTGCCGTAAGCTGCTGTCATTCTTTGTTCGCGTTGTACAGGCCGTACAGGCGATGAACGGCTTTACCAGGGGTGTGAAGTATCGGGCAGCGTCACGGCCCAGCTCCTCCACCAGTGTCGCAGTGCAATGGGAACAAAGAATGACAGCAGCTTACGGCAGCAAAAAAGAGCGTGTTCAGGATCAGCTGTACAGCAAGATGCCTGCTTCGTCGTCCTCCCCAAAACAACCTGTCCCACTAGCTGGAATCTACACAACATTCCTATCGTCATTTTTTTATATACACACGTGTCAATATGTTCGAAAACGTGGCCTTACCTGCTCACCTTGCAAATCGGAGCTCTTTCTTTACCGGCCAAAGCAACCTACTTTTGCCATTGTCCCTATCTCTCTGGCGCTCCGTGCCCACCCCATCCCACTTGTCTAAAAAATTCGGGTTCTAGGGCTAGTTCTCTACTCACATGGTGCATATGGAGAAGTCATTAGGACTCTCCAAACACATTCTCAGCAGACCACTCAACTGATTTGTCGCAAGCGAACCGACGGGCTGGCCTACGAGAGCGAAACACGCTCCGCCACACCCAGACTTACATTGTAAGCCGCACCACGTTTGCCCTCCCTTACCTACCCCTCTGCCAGAAAGAGAGAGTCCAGGTTAACTCACTCCTACAGAGTTGCACAAGAACGGCTCTGCGCCTTCCCGCAAGCACATCCAATGACAAACTCTTCAAACTTGGTGTGAGCAATACATTTGAGGTACTCACTGAAGTCACCTTTATGGCACAAATATGTCCTCTGTCTAATTCGGTGGCTGGCCGTGCTCTTTTGTCCTAATTAAACTTAGCCGCAATTACACACTCACCCGAGGGGGTCCCTCTTCTAACCTCTGCTCTCACCTAAACGTACCCCCCTCCCGAAGAGCATGCTATCTGTGCGAGACGAGAAATGCAGAAAGGCAAGGGCTCGGGCCCTCCAGAGACAATATGGCCAGGACAAGGATGTGGTCTATGTGGACAGAGCGGAATATGCGTCAGGATCCTGCATGGCCCTTGCAGTGGCTGACAATGAGGCCAATCTTCTAAATTCGCGCTCAATTGTCACAAATTCCTGCACAGAGGCAGAAGAGCTAGCTATCACACTTGCTCTCATCTCGGCACCCGCCACCACAATCATTAGGGACTCGAAATCAGCTATTCTAAACTACGCCAATGGCTTGATATTCCGTACCACAACCCTCATCTGGACGCCAGCACATGCCAGCCTCCTTGGCAATGAGGAGACTCATTCTCTAGCCCAAGGTCTCTCATTCCGGGCAGGAGAAATGGAGCCCCCTCCACAGGTCGAGGAGCGCTTGCTCCCTTTTCATGATATTCTATCGTATTACCTGGATCAACGAAAAATATACACACACCCCGCCCCATCTCTAAACAAAGCGCAGGCCGCACATTGGTGAGGTCTACAAACTCGAACTGCTCCATACCCCATATTACTAAATGCCCGTCACCCAGACCAGTTTTCCTTTTCGTGCAAACTTTGCGGCAAACCAGGAGACTTCCTCCACATACTCCTTACATATCCCACCTTCCCACATCCCCCACCTCCGGCTGCGGTGGTGTCATACTGGGAGACCATCATGACCAGCAGTTCTGCGTTCGAACAGCACCAGATCATCTCGTGCGCCATGAAGAGGATCGCACTTCAAGGGCTTTCCTTTGCTTTGTAAGGGTGCCTTCTCACAATTAGGGAGCACCCACGTGCCATGAGGGGGCTCGGCCCCCGCACTATAAAGTGGCAATAAATGTTTCTAACACCTACTCACCTCCACCTTTATTTAGCAGTGGGAAGATAGGCTGCTGGTTGAACTTCACAGGAATAAAGGTGGAGGTGGGGTATTTTGCCATCTCTGTTACAGGTAGGGGTACTTGTGTGCCAGGGGCCTCAAAGGACGAAGGCTGACAATGGTGGAAATGAATCTGCACTCCAAGCAAGTGTACAATGAGCTAAGTCATGATCATAATTGAAAAGGTGCACAAATCTAGCATTTTAAAACTACTAATAAAACATTGTTTTTTCTTCAGCATCCAACATCTGGTCATTTTCGTTATTCCTTCATCTTTCTTGCATCATAAAGATGTACTGCCAAGGCTAGAATTTAGACTTGAACCTCAAGCTGAGCGTTTTGTAGCTACTATTTGCACATATGTCTGCATGTGATCATTTTCGTGCAATCTTGAATAAGATATTTAGTAAAAGTGCTTAGTGACATTAATATTTATTGCTCCTTCGTTTGGACTTATGATTCACTTTTTTGGACCTGCACTTGTCTCTAATTGCACAGAATTGATATTGATCCTTAAGGTGAGTTGTATACCCACTCTTTCGCAAGTGAGGGGGGGTAAGCCTACCTCACTAGTCAGCCAGGATATATATATATATATATATATATAATGATGTGCTGGCACTTTGATATGAATTTGCATACACAGAGGGGAAAGAGGTGACACGATGTGCATTCTTAGATACCATGAAGTTCAATCACGCTTTATCAGGCCGAGGAATGGCGCCCTTAGCCCAATTTAGGCGTTCAATATGCGAAGCTCATTTTGAGGTGAACATCTACAGATACCACAATAGTTTGTTTAATAAATTTATCATGAATGTTAGTTGCCGGCATGTAAATGTACCAAGCGTCGATGATACATCCACGTAGAACGAGGCTATGTCTGCCAAACACCCAAACATACATCCGGCAAACCCTCCGATATCAGTCTATCGTAGACATCGAATTACCGCTGTTAGGGCACGTTTTGAAACAATTTGAAAAAAGAAAGGGGGGGGGGGGGCAGAGCAATCGGGAAGGGCCTGAAAAACTGCACTGATAAATAATGCCATATAATCTGTGATGAATTAGACATCCACACGAGCAAAACTGGCAGCAGGGTTCTGCAAGTACTGTGTACCTATGCTGGTTTAGAGGAGAATTAAAGTTAAGTTCTACAGTTCCATGTTATGAAACTATAACCTGATTATGAGACACACTTTAGCAAGTGAATTCCAAATTATTTTGACCTCAATCTGAATCCCAAATCAGCTGACTATTTATCCATATCTTTCTTACTCTTCCTTTTCCCTCTCTCTATCTTTTCTATTATTTCCCCTTTCCCCACCCCAACTATTTATCCATATCTTTCTTACTCTTCTTTTTCCCCTGTCTCTTTCTTTTCTGCCATTCCTCCTTTTCCCACCCTAAGTATAGGGTAGCCAACTGAGCCAAAGCTTGGTTAACTGCCCAGTCTTTCCTCTCCATTTCTTCTCCTCTATAGAAGTGCATTGCACTAGTACATATTTCACCTATTATAGTGTGACTGCTGTGGTTGGGAATTATTCCTGTGGTCTCTGCGCTGTTCCAATTTCCTCTGCTCACGTGGCAAAGTAGAGGTGCAGACGTTTTTATGTCCTAGTTTATATTTAAACAAAAGCTTTTGCATTAACTGTCATAGTTTTTAACACTGCACAGATGTAGACCAAAAAGGCATGTAAATGTTACTGATGGTATAGTGTCCTGTTCAAACAACCAGTATTGCTCATATGCTTTACAGCAGAAAACTGATTCATGTTACTGTCGTCTACAATGGTTTAAAAAAACACCTCCTTGTGGTGAATGGGAGGTGTGACCCACTAATCTGTTTTGGCACCTAGCATAGGACACAATGCAAGCCGGAGTGAAGTTTTAGAAGGACAGGCACTAGTACTACTACTTCTGAGTTGTTCAAATGTCATTATAGAAATGCACAGACATAAGGACTAGAAAAAATATGGTGCTGCTATATCTATATGCAACGAAATAAAACCTCCATACTAATCACTTCAATTAAATGTGTTCTATCACAATGGAGATCACCAGCAATGCTTTTGCTGAATGATATGTTATCCCCTTCATGAGATGCAATAGTTGAATTAAACAGCTGTAGTGTTTACTAAGTTAAGGCTTTTGTCATTATATCCTTTGTAATGATCTATCCAAATGCATGACAACTGAAACAGCAAATGTCCAGGCAGATGACAAATATTCAATTCATTACAGTGAAGTTGTCTTATATGTTATGACACCATTCTGACATGCCAAAGGAAATCTGAACAAGTTGCAACTACCTTTATTTCAAAATTATTTGAATTTCGAGACATATAACTTTTAGGTATTACTATAGTTCGTTATTAACGGATGGAAAAGAATCTATATAAAGTGTAAAAATAGCGCTTATAATAACACTGGCCGAGGTCAGCAAATATGTTCAAAACCTAGAAAAACAGGTGACTTTCCTGTGTGTTGGAGAAAGCTATTTGAACTTTACTGCCAAAGACTAGCAAAGGACCTTTTTTAATCACAGTCAAAAGAAGCCTTGCATTGGTTTTCTGCTAAGGAAGCAGTTTGTTTTTGGTCATCAAGGCCCCCCTCAGGGGATGTTAAAGCATATAAAGATTACAAGTACTTTTATCTCATCAACTAACTCTAACCAGACCAACTTTCGTTTTGTGTGAGGTGTAGATATTTTCAAGTTTCAATGCATGGCTGCGGGAAAGGTACATCAAATTCTTTTATTATGCTCTTGATGGCTAGCAACGTAGGTCCCTACTACTCTGCTCTACATAGGCCTGCAAACACAGAAAGTATGCATGTACAAAAGGAATGCACACGATGACAGACTCCCAATAATGCTGTGATCAAGCACTCCCAGCATTTAATAACTGCAAATAGCTTGTTTGGAGCACCGCAGCCATAGACAGCATATTTTGGACAAATACTATTATGCTCTGCTATAATCAGTAGGCATAGAGTACCAGTCGGGTGATATTTAAAAACTAATGGACCAGCAGTTGTCAATCATCTGAACATGTTCTCACTACCAAAAGCTTACAAAAATAATTATTACAACAATAGAATTGATTATGGGCTAACTATTCCAAGCAATGGTCTTTCAGATCCACTGAAAAATTACAATATGGTAGTGCAACATCGAAGTGTCAGGACCCTCCACTGCCACGGTCCTTTCATTAATGTATGTGATCTTTTATTAAATATTTGCGTAATAAAGTGGGAGAAATCAAAAAGGCTATAACTGAGATTTCTTGCCCCAGATAAATTATTACTAGATCCTAAAAGAAGATGCACCGATTGAAATATGCTGCACAGTGCACTGTGGAAAGTGCCACGATGTTCACAACATTATTGTGCCATAAATATATCAGACTACACTTTCCCTGTAGGGTGAGCTATAGATCTAGGTGCTAAGCAAAAATGAGCATGCCAAAGTTGCGTTGAAGGCAAAGCACTCACTCCTTACAAAGGCCGAAATATACAGGTTACCATTTGACACATCAGTCATACAATATATGTATAATGCTGAGGCCCACTGTGGCTCATAGCAGCAGAAGCCCAGCTGCCAAATTTGCCAACAGTGTGAAGAATACAAGACCGAACATGAACATGTGCTCCTTGCAAAGGTCCCATAATTCTATAGGTTTGCCTGATGCACCTTTGGTGCATAATTTTGACACAGTGATTATGTATAAGTAGTTCTTGCATTGTTATGAACTGAACCAACCAGCAGCCAATGAGGTAGAGGACACAAATGTGTGCAGAACTGAACGGCTCGAGTTGATAAAAGCATTCGTGTGTGAACTCGGGCAGGATATCGCAGTCACGGTTTGTCCTTTCCCCCATGCTACTTGGACTAACTGTGCCAGTAGTGGAAACAACACGATATTTATACCGTGTCACACAGGTACTTATGACGGCGATCAGGGCGCCTGAGCCAAACTCGATCTGGATTAGGCTGTACAGCGCTGCGCAGCAACGACCAGTTTGTTGCTCGCGATCTCGAGTGAAACCCGCATTACTCACTGCTACTCGGTCCAAACTAATACGGATCAAGTGTAATGCACCGGCCAGTCCAATAGTAAACCGATTGCAATCGGCCCTTATCGCACTTAAAAGTGACAACATGCAGCAAGCAAGTAACCGCGTGACAGCGATCATGAAAGCGCGTCAGTGCACACCATCTCATTAAGAACTGACGTCTGCACAAATCAGCCGACACTTACATATCATCATACACTGAAATCATACAAACCGCCGCATATCAGGCACGCACAACCACCATCACTCGTGCATAATCACATTGACACAGGTTGTTGGTCATTCAACTCTACCGCTAGCACGAAACAGCTAGCACTCACGCATCACCACATTCGCAGAGAATAATATCGCAATCATACCAACCTATGCACAACACCAAAATAGAGGAAGTGCTGACTACACCACACAAAACTAACAAAATATTCAGCGCAAAGGTAGTCGATGTTTGTGCACCACTAGGTACCAAAGCAACTAGGGATGCTCACACATTTCGGTGCCTAGGCAGCACGCGGTCGCCAGAAAAGCACCTAGCGCTCGGGCGCTCGTATTAGTTCACGCCACGACTCGCCGTGGCGCTGCAGTCACCGGCTGGACTGCAGCGCCACGGTTCAATTGTCGCAAGGCCCAGCTTCAGCGAGGTAGTGGTGGGGCTGGGAGGGGACAAAGCAGCCGGCGTCACAGGTGCAAGTAGCCCCCAGGTGCAGGACGCTCCAGCTGAATAGTCACAGCATGTGATAATCGCCGGGGACACGAATTTAAATCGATGCACAGAAGCCATCAAAGAGAGGGTAAGAGGTGACAAGAGGGTTGCAGTGGGGGTGTTCCCAGGACGCAAGCTTGAAGCAGTCATGAGGCAAGTGAGCGCAAAACTCAAAACTACAGCTGATAGACGAAACCTCGTGGTAATTTCAGGCGGTTTAAACGATGTCTTAAATGAAGATACAGCAGGACTAGCAACCACACTGGCGAAAGGCGTCGATGACATGTGCGCCACTTCTCCTAAGGTACAGGTAGTGATATGCACGATACCGGAGGTGCCGGTGCGTGATAGCAACCTGCAAAGAGCGGTTGTCAACGCAAATCAAGAGATATGGCGGATGAGTCGAGAGAAAGGCTTTGAGGTGGTGGAAATAAACAGAGAGGTGCATAGGTGGGGTGGTGTTCAACGAGACAGAATTCACTTCGATGGGCGGCTAGGTCATGAGGTGGGTTGGCGACTTGCAGGACGCGCAGTAGCTTTTTTGGGGGGCAAGCGAGCCAAGCCATTCGGGGTGCAGGATAGCTAGTAACTAGAAAACAACCAGGGAGACTCTTCGACAGGTGGTATGGACAGATACGATTCCAAAGTGGCACCAATATCTAAGATAGGTAGAGTCCGGGGCATAAATAGACGTAGCCACGGGTGCCGAGGCAATTCAGACATAGGGTATATTAACATGCAGGGTGGTAGGAACAGGCTGAAGTGGGAAGAGATAGAAGAACAGCTAAGGGAAGAGAGGCCGATGGTATTCAGTTTTGTAGAAACACATCTCAGGGACATGGAACAACCTCCGAACAATCTGGACCGCGCGTAGGAATATTGTAATAGAACAGAAGGCAGCAGAAAGGGGGGTGGTATTGGGGCATTCATTCATAAAAGTACAGACTGGTAAAGGGTCAAGCAGGAGTGCAAGGAACATTTATGGCTAAAAGGGAAAGTGGCAGGTCAAATGACACTCCTTGGTTTCGTGTACTTGTGGACGGGAGCAAAGGCCAGAGAGGAAAACCAGGCCATGGTAGAGTGTATATCAAAGGACATTCAGGAGTTAGGAAGAGAGTGCGAGATAATTATACTAGGAGACATGAATGCGCACATAGAAGATATAGACGGGTATACCGACCCGAAAAGCAAAATGATCATGGATATGTGTGAAAGGCTTGTTTTGATCATTTGCAACAGTACCGAGAAGTGTTAAGGGCAAATAACATGGGAGGTAGGAAGGCTGCAGTGAACGATAGATTATGCACTGATGTCACATAGGATGTATGATAAGCTCAGGGGAATGCTCATAGATGAAGGTGGCTCCAGAAGTCTGGGTAGTGATCACAAACGTATCAAGCTAAGTTTTGGAAAAGCAGTGAAAGTGGCAAGGAGACAAGATGAGCAACTACAGGAAAATTTTCATCCAGAAAGGCAAATTGAAATAGCCACTAAACAAACTGAGAAAGTAATCCTGGAGGATAATAAGACAGTGTGGACATACACGAATCTAATTAGACTCTTTGAGCTAGAGCTTGCTAAGACGCGTGACAAGTCACCCCGGAAAAGAAGACACAAACCCAAAAGTTGGTGGGATGAGGAAGAGAGCCATAGCAAAACGTCAGGAAGCCTCTATGGAACACAGACATGCTAAGCAGCGGGGTGAACTGACAGATGACGTTGAAAGAAAATGGCCAACATTTCTAAGCTGTATTAAGGATGCATCCCTTCTGATCAATGAAGAGATTAGAAGGAAGGGAGCTCAGTGGCTGGCAGAAGTACATAAAAAAGATAGAAAGGCCGCTGCAAAATTTTGGAACCATCTAAACTCCCTAAGAAATGAGACGAGCCTAGAGCAGAGCTTTATAACTGCAGCCCAAGGTGCTAGGCTAGAAGGGGACAAAGCTATTGAATATATAAGAACGAGGGTGACAGAAAAACTTCAACAAAGAAGTACTTTATGCACCACAATAGACAAGGACGAATCAAGTGGTACAATGGCTCCATTTTCACAACAAGAGTGGGAAAGGGCTGAGAAAAGGGTTCCTAGTAGTACATCAACAGGCCCAGATGGCATTCCAATTCGGCTGATAAAGACATTAGGTCCGAAGTCTAAGCAGGCTTTGAGAGAGGCAGTGAGTACAATAATAATCGATGGTGAAGTTCCCGATGGATGGAAACTTAGCAGGATGAGCATGATCTATAAAGGAAAGGGGGACAAAGCTGACATAAACAACTACCGTCCTATAACAGTGACATCAGTGGTCTACAGGCCATGGCGATGCAGATTATAAAGGAAAGACTGCAGGCGTGGATAGAGGTTGAGGGGGTGCTGGGGGAACTGCAGAATGGGTTTCGAAAACACAGGAGGTTGGAAGACAATCTGTTCTCACTGACGCAGTGCATAGAAATAGCAGAAAAGGAACACAAGCCCCTGTGGCTAGCATTTTTGGATATGAAGGGAGCGTACGAAAGCGTGGTTCAAGAGGAATTCCGGGGAATACTGGACACACTAGGCGTGGAACATGTAGTCACTAATCTTTTAAAGGGTATCTATAAAGGTAACAAGGTAGTTATAAAGTGGGAAAAACAGGTATCCAAGCCTGCAGAGGTAAAACGGAGCTTAGCCAGGGGTGCCTCCTGTCACCCTTATTATTCATGATGTACCTACAAGGATTAGAGGCAAAATTAGAGGGAAGTGGACTGGGCTTCAACCTCTCTTTAGTCAAACAAGGAAAACTCATTGATCAGGCACTACCAGCTATAATGTACGCAGATGATATAGTGCTAATCGCCAACAACAAGGAAAATTTGCAGAGATTGATGGACATCTGCGGTAATGAGGGAGATAGGTTAGATTTTAGATTCAGTAAGGAAAAATCAGCAGTCTTGATTTTCAATGACAACGAAGGTAGTGAGCTTAGAATACAGGAGGTCACGCTAGAGATAACAGATAAACATAAATATGTGGGCATATGGATAAGCAATGGGACTGAGTATCTGAGGAAACACGAAATATACGTGACGACTAAAGGTAACAGGAATGCAGCAGTCATGAAAAATAGGGCACTGTGGAATTACAATAGGTATGATGTTGCGAGGAGGTATATGGAAAGGGGTCATGGTTCCTGGGCTGACGTTCGGCAATGCAGTCTTGTGCATGAGATCAGAAGTTCAAGCAAGATTAGAAATCAAGGAACGTGGAATAGGTAGGCTTGCTTTAGCAGCTCACGGGAATACACCAAATCAGGGAGTACAAGGTGAAATGGGATGGACATCATTTGAGGGCAGGGAAGCTAGCAGCAAGATAAAATTTGAGAAGCGATTGAGAGAAATGGGGGAAGAGCATTGGGCTAGGAAGGTTTTCAGCTACTTGTACATGAAGAATGTCGATACAAAATGGAGGAAGCGAATCAGGAAGTTGACTGGTAAATACTTAGAAAACAGCAGGTGGCCAAACCAAAAAGAACTATCGTATCGGTTAAGAAGAAAGTGAAGGAAACGGAGACTGACATGTGGAGAATGGGCATGATTAAGAAGTCCACACTAGAGATCTATCGAACTTTTAAGCAGGAAATTGCCAAGGAAAGGATCTATGATAATACTCGGGGTAGTTCTCTACTGTTTGAGGCCAGGATGGGAGTACTGCAAACCAAGACATTTCGGGCCAAATACGAAGGGGTAGACACAGTATGCAGTGCGTGTGGAGAGGAAGAAGAAACTACCGAACACTTGATAATGTTCTGTATAGGGCTTCACCCTATAGTTCAGGATGATGGCGCACAGTTTTTCAAAGCACTGGGGTTTTGGAACAGTGAGGGCAAAATAGACTTTAAGCGGGTAGAATTAACTAGAAGGAGGTTATCTGATTGGTGGCTAAAGTCAAGGTACGAGTGAAAATTAAACTCTTCACTGCAAAAGTACGAATCCTCGAGCTCACGTTTTAAGGAAAAAAAAGTAAATATAGTTTTTGGTTCATTAGGTATTACGGCTTGGTGGCGCTAGCCACCGCCCGATCTAAAGGGTACAGCCATATCCATCCATCCATTCATCTGGAGTTGGGAGGGATCGTAAAGGTGCATCCGGTGCGCTTCGATTCACGGCCAGTTTTTACTAAATTTAAACAATTGCCCATGTTATTATTTACCATCCAGTCACTGATATGACGCATTTGTAAAGTATACATCACGAAAATAGCATTGAGCGAGTCTATGCAACGTTACATCCCGAAGCTTTCAAAATTATCAAAAAAGTGAATTAGTGGTCTGGTCCACTTAATCATATCACTGTTTTACTTTATGTTGAAGTAAATAAGCGAGATGAATACATCTGGAGAAGTTAGCCGCCCTTCCTATTGTCTGAAAGACCCTGTTCTCTTCGCAGTGCTCAAGAGAACTTCTGAGAGAGAGATAGTTCACAGCAATCAAAGAGGGTTTCAAAATAAACTTGTTCAACTTCCTTGGCAGCATCGCATAAGGGGAAATGTGAAGTGGGAAGCGCTGGTAGGCCACGGGCCCAGAAGTTTCTTCATATTAAATTGTGTGTGATCTAATGCCAACAGTTCCAATTTGATTGATTGATATTTGGGGTTTAACGTCCCAAAACCACTATATGATTATGAGAGACGCCGTAGTGGAGGGCTCCGGAAATTTAGACCACCTGGGGTTCTTTAACGTGCACCCTGTGGTGTACACGTATCCCGAAGGAGTACGGCCACCAGCGTGGGTTCGGTCTTAGCGAGCCGCAGGGCACGCGTTAACCGTCGCCGTGGCGGGAAACACGATACTGCTCAAGTCGCAACACTTTATTGTGGCAACACCAAACGCAGTACAGCCCGTTGCAAAAAGGCGCGGCGGGAGAGCAAGTAGGCTTATCCACGCCACGGGCACAAAGTACTACACAGGGGTGCCACGAGCACGTCTCCGCGGTAAAGGTGATCCACGGAGACACCGGGACAAAGGGGCCCGGTTGCTCGAGCGAGGGCAAAGGCGCTCGCGTTGGCTTCGAAGGGAGACAGGTCGGCGTAGCTAGGCCACGCACTAGGACACCGTACTGCCCTTCGGCCGTGAGTACGCAGCGGGGCAACAAAAGGTGAGCGTTCGCATCGGGCGCGAGGCGCCGTCAGCGAAGTCCGACGAGCCCCGAGCGACGGGACTCGACGGAGGGAAAAGAATGCGTGGCTCACCGTTTGAAGTCCCGGACTGTACTCACCGCTCCCGACGCAGCGCGCGAAAAAACTCTCGGGGGTCCGCGCGCGGCGCCACAGTCAACATCCGCTACCGGGTGAGGGAGTTAAACGTCACTCCGCCCTTCCCAGCGCGGCTGAGAGCAAAGGAGGGCAGACATGTCGGGACATGAGAATTGCAGAAAAGGCGGGAAAGCCCGCGCAAAGGCAGCGGGCCAGCCTCAATTCCCACATCCCCCTCTCCTAAATTTGCCCTTTACCGGTCTGCAAAAGGCAGCCGGACGTCACCCATGCAGTTAAAATGACACTGCTATGAGCGACAGCTAACCTCAGTCCAGCCCTGCTACTGCTGCTAAAAAATGATTACAAAGGAGAAACAAAACATAACTAACAAAATAAACACATGACACTATACAAATAACTGCGGAAGGGAGCACAGAACAGTGGGACTAGTGTTCGTGGTGCTGAAGGGGGATAGCGTCCACTGCGCGGAGGGGCGGAAGGGCGTGACAGTGTCCGCTGGGTGCGATGCCCGATTGCGAGGTCAGAGGTACGGGAGGTGGCTCACTGATGGCTTGTTGCTGCTCTTGATAAGCCGCGAGTCCGACGAAAGCCGCTTCGGTTGTTCGGAGGCCCCGAATTTCTGGCTCGATGAGGGAGCTGGACGTTGCGGGAAGCCGGCCTCTCCGGTGGTCAGGGGGCCGAACCAAAATTGGCTGCGAGGCGCCCTGGCGTTGGCCGGCAGCATATAGCTGCTTTCAGCTGGCCTCGCGCAGGAGCCATGGTGGGAAAAGGCAGCAGGGCTTCTTCGGCGACAGCCGAGAGCAGAGCACAGCCAGATGGTCTGACATCAGTGGGTCAATGCCCCCCAGCACCTCCAGTGTCCGCGTCGATGGAGGGATGCCATGACGCACTCTTCGCGGGCTCGCACTGAAGCGTCACGCACTTACACACGCACGCACACACACCGCCGACGGCTGCGCGAGCGTAGGCGCAAAGCGTCCTTCGTCTCTCTCCCCCGGCAAGCACCGACACTCAAGGTCACACACAGCTCCCTTCGCGGTAGACGGAACGAACACGGGAAAAAAATAAAGACAGGGCAAAAATGACACTCAACATATGGCAAAAAACACAAATAACACTTAATATTAGACAAAAGAAATATAAAATACACACGAACACTTAAAAAAAAGCACTGGCAGCAGACAGGGTGGGGTTAACTTCTTTACGAGAAAAGGCCGTAAAGAAGCTGACCTATACTGAGGCTAGACGGTAAACTGAGGGCCTTCGGTTGCGGAGAAGTCCGTCGCCCGGCGCGAAATCACAAAGGTGACCGCTTCCTCAGATTATACCGGTGCGGGGTCCGAATGCGGTCCGCCGCTCCAGGTGTGCCCGTTGCTTGCGCGAAGTGCCGCAGGGCACTGGCGCGAGCTCGTCAGACCGTGACAAAGGGCTTCAGGTCTGCGATGTGGGCACGGCTGAGTTTTCCCAAAGGGGATTTTTCAGCTAGTACGCGAGTTGAGTGCAAGCTTTCTCCACTCGGTACGGACCAAGCCACTTAGGAGCGAGCGAGGTTGAGAACCCCTTACTGGCATCGCTAAGGGCGTGGTTGCGCTTCAGGACAAGATCGCCCACCTCAAAAA
The DNA here is from genome assembly GCA_013436015.1 of Rhipicephalus annulatus. Taxonomy (NCBI): domain Eukaryota; kingdom Metazoa; phylum Arthropoda; class Arachnida; order Ixodida; family Ixodidae; genus Rhipicephalus; species Rhipicephalus annulatus. Next base: position 573,467 of record WOVY01014538.1, on the reverse strand, counting down.
CTAGGTCGCGATGCTTGCGGTCATATTGGGCCTTCTGCTGAGCCCTGGCCGACGCCAAACTTTGCCTTGCTTTGCAGAAAGCTCGACAAAGCCTGTCCCGAAGTGCCGACGCGTAAGCAGAGCAGTCTGCCGGCGCCTCCTCGTCCTCGAGCTGGCATTGAGTGACGCTGGTCACCGGATTTGCCAACTCCCTTCCAAAATTTAAGAAGGCGGGCGAGAAACCAGTTGAGCGACTCTCGGATGTTCGAATAGCGAACGCGAGCTCACTCAAATGGTCTGCCCAGTCCCTTTGACTTTCGGCAAAGGCCGCCAACATCGGTTTGAGCGTACGATTGACGCGCTCCGTCAAATTGGACTGGGGATGGTAGGGTGAAGTGGTGCAGTGATCAATTCCGAGGGAACGGCACGCGACACCAAACACCCGAGCGGTGAAATACGAAGCATTGTCAGTGATGAGCCTTTCCGGGAAGCCGAACCGGCAAAACACTTCCTGCAGCTTCTCAAGCACCGCTCGCGCTGTCACCTTCCAAAGTGGGAAAAGTTCCACCCATTTCGAAAAGTGATCAGCGACTACCATCAGGTGAATGAACCCCTGCTTACTTCTGGGAAATGGTCCCATTAGATCGCAGGTGGCCACTTGCCACGGACGCTCACTGACAATCGGTTTCATCAGACCGGGTGGTTTGCCACCCCTTGATTTCACCGTTTGACAGACGCGGCAAGAACGGCAATAGCGAAAAATGTCTCGCTTCATGCCGGCCCAAGTCACAACGCGGCTCAGTTTTGCAAAAACTTTCGAGCCACTCAGGTGACCGGCCATGGGTTCGTCGTGAGAGGATCGCAACAGTGCGGCTCTCAGACTTTTGGGCATAACCACCTTAAACGGGTCTATGGACTCGTCGTCAGTGGCTATATACTTCAGCAGGAGCCCGTCATGGTCCAGCAAATATGAATCCGCCGGGGACTCAGCGACACACGCTGGTTCGAGCCCCCTATTCGCGCCCGCTGCAGGGCAAGCAGCGTCACGGCACTCCGTCTCGTCGAGACTGTCGTAATCGGCGCCCGCTGCAGGACAAGCAGCGTCACGGCGCTCCATCTCTCTGAGACCGTCGCATATTTCGCGACAAAACGGGTCACTTTGCTGGGCCTTCAGAAGCTCTTCTCTGCTGAAAGCGATGCCCATTCTCCCAAAATGGGGGAGTCTGGTATCGCGCCCACTCAGGACCGCAGCAACAACCGCTTGAGTCGGCGTTACGGGTTCGCTCTCGGCCTGGTGGCCTTCGGAAAGTTCCCCCCGCTCGGCCGCTACGCAGTGCGCCGCTTACCTGGATAGCAGCCAAGGTCGTCCTCATGGGGACTCCCCCTTCTCGCCGAATGGCGGCGAAGCTGCTGTTTCGCCCCCGACGCTTGCATGTGCTAAGGCACCGCGAGCGGCCGTCGCACCGAAAGCCAGGTTCTCGGCAGACAACAGGGGGCACGAGATAGCGCGTCAGCTACCACGTAGGAGTGTATTCACCACAAAAAGGGGTGACGACACAGGCGAGCGCCGAAGGGCGCCCGTCGATAGAGGCGGTGGCCTCTTGGTGCAACGCGGCATGCCACGAAGCAGACATAACGTTCGGGTAGGGCAAGAGGCCCATTCCGAAGCGACGCGCCATCTCCAAAGGGAGCGGCTAGGCACCTCGTGTCGTCACCGCAATAGGGGGTGCTGACACGGACGGGCGTCGGAGGCGCTTGTGCGTAACGTTCGGGTAGGGCAAGAGGCCCATTCCGAAGCGACGCGCCATCTCCAAAGGGAGCGGCTAGGCGCCTCGTGTCGTCACCGCAATGGGGGGGCCGACACGCACGGGCGTCGGAGGCGCTTGTGCGTAACGTTCGGGTAGGGCAAGAGGCCCATTCCGAAGCGACGCGCCATCTCCAAAGGGAGCGGCTTGGCGCCTCGTGTCGCCACCGCAATAGGGGGTGCCGACACGGACGGGTGCAGAAGGGTTCCCGTCAACAGAGGCAATGGCCTCCGTTTGCAACGCGGCATCCGCTAAAAGGAACAGCGGACAAAAGTCCCGCGAAGCAGCCATGTTGCGACGAGCCCGAATCGCGCAGGCGAACTGACTCGCTAAGAGCAATCAAAAGCTAGAGCTTTTGATACCGCGTTGGGCGCCAGTGTGGTGTACACGTATACCGAAGGAGTACGGCCACCAGCGTGGGTCCGGTCTTAGCGAGCCGCAGGGCACGCGTTAACCGTCGCCGTGGCGAGAACACGATACTGCTCAAGTCGCAACACTTTATTGTGGCAACACCAAACGCAGTACAGCCCGTTGCAAAAAGGCGCGGCGGGAAAGCAAATAGGCTTATCCACGCCACGGGCACAAAGTACTACACAGGGTGCCACGAGCACGTCTCCGCGGTAAAGGTAATCCACGGAGACACCGGGACAAAGGGCCCGGTTGCTCGAGCGAGGGCAAAGGCGCTCGCGTTAGCTTCGAAGGGAGACGGGTCGGCGTAGCTAGGCCACGCACTAGGACACCGTACTGCCCTTCGGCCGTGAGTACGCAGCGGGGCAACAAAAGGTGAGCGTTCGCATCGGGCGCGAGGCGCCGTCAGCGAAGTCCGACGAGCCCCGAGCGACGGGACTCGACGGACGGAAAAGAATGCGTGGCTCACCGTTTGAAGTCCCGGACTGTACTCACCGCTCCCGACGCAGCGCGCGAAAAAAACTCTCGGGGGTCCGCGCGCGGCGCCACAGTCAACATCCGCTACCGGGTGAGGGAGTTAAACGTCACTCCGCCCTTCCCAGCGCGGCTGAGAGCAAAGGAGGGCAGACATGTCGGGACATGAGAATTGCAGAAAAGGCGGGAAAGCCCGCGCAAAGGCAGCGGGCCAGCCTCAATTCCCACAACCCAAATCTGAGCACACGGGCCTACAACATTTCCGCCTCCATCGGAAATGCAGCCGCCGCAGCCGGGATTCGAACCCGCGCCCTGCGGGTCAGCAGCCGAGTACCTTAGCCACTAGACCACCGCGGCGGGGCAACAGTTCCAATTTAAGACGGCGTCTCAGCGTGTCATGATGTTGACAGTCTGTACGAAGGTGACATCCGTCTTTATATACAAATCCATTTGCGCATTCGGAAGTTTCAACTCAGCCAATTCTGTGTGATAAAAATCACAGCACATCCACGGAGTAAATGAATGGGGCAAAGCGTCAGGACGGGCGGACGGAAGCGCTGACGGACGGATGGACTCAATGACGGATGGATGAACGGAAGCATGGACGAACTCACAGACAGACGAACGGATGAACGGACGGACAGGCAGACGGACGGACGAAAGCACGGACAGAAGCACAGAAGTACCACCATGTGGTTTTATAAGATCTTCTCATCAATTACAAGTACCACCATGTAGTGAATACTCAAAGAACTAAACTAGAGGCGGGCACTTACTAAATACATCGGAGTATGTACTGACCCACGCCCTAAGGAGCTTCGCCCCTAAAACAATGACACATACTCGGGGATGGGCATGTGCCACTGGTATGCGCGTATGTGCCATAGGTGATGGGTATACAGGAGAATGTAGGAGACCCACGCCTTAAGGAGCTTCGCCCCTAAAATGTTTTGTGTATACGGTGCCTTGCCTTAACCATTGACCAACTGTTTTCATACTTCGATGTAATGCGAGCATGACTTTGCATTCAGTGAATGGATCGATATGACATAAATCACAGCTCTTTGTACTTTGGTGAAACCAAGTATTTCTGCTTATTCAGAAAGTTGTGGCCTTTATAACACTACGCAATTCATTTTTCGAAATTGGCAAAGAAACAGTAACTTCTTTACGATGTGCTTGTCGTGGGGATTCATCGGCATTGGTGTTACCAGGAATGTTGCAATGGCCAGGTATCCAATGGAATTTTATGCTGCGCCTGGCTTGCTTTGGTGAGTTCGTTGAGTGTTTGTTCTTTCACCTGCTCCTGGCATATTGAACCGCATAGAAGATTAGCAAGATGATTGCCAATGTTCAGGGCAAGAGCTTGTCAATCATTTGCGGTGTGAAGTAGCTGAAAAAGGAAGAGTGGTCAGCGGAGCAACCTAAACGATTTTCTTGGTAAATTGTGGTCTCACTAGTTTTCTTTATTTTTTTCTGCAAATTTGCAATTGGCACTTCAAATCAGAAATAAATAACAAAAGTTTTTTAGGAATGACACAATGTTGAAAGTATTGGGAAAATTCACCTTATAATCGGCCAACCCCCTCCTTTGGGTACGAGCCATTTGCAGAGAAAAACAACAACCTCAAAGCGTGGAAGCATTGTCTGTACTAGACGACGGCCTACACAGCCCTGCCGTAGAAGTACATGGTCAAGGGCAAGAGTTTATGCACCCATACTAACTAGCCTAGCTTACCACTCTTTTGAGCACAGAGTTTCTTACAAAAATACTTAGAGTGAAATGTCGCACCACGGTCTATGAGAATGTCTTGAGGGGCCCCGATGGAGCACTCTGAATGACTGTATATGTGTTTGCGAGGCTTGTGTTTTCTGGTGTTGAGCGAGGCTTCGGCTCAAAAGTGAATACGAGTGCGTAAATAGAGCTACTCTAAAACAAAACGTTGATAAGCGGATCTCATCTACGCGTATCATATTCTAAAATAAAAGCCCACTCACCTTGACTGCACCACATGGCGAGATGAACAGTCGACAGGAAGTGGCTGGGAGATCGCCCGGCTTATCGTCTGTCTGCCAATTTTAGCAGCCATTGGCAACTTCTAACGCTTTGTAAAATTGTACATAAGGCAGAAGGTTCTGGTGTTAAATAAAACTCGTTTATTTGTGGGCAATGACAAATATTACCTAATTACGTCCTCTTTAGTAAGTATTCGACCACTTTAACGTCAAGCTAGACGTGTTTTTTCCAGGTATACAAATCCGAGTCAAATTCGAAGCTCATATATCGCGGAAGTCCAAGCAGCAGCTCACTAACGCCACATTTCCTTCTATACTGCGTAGCGTAATGGAAAATATAAAAAGAAAAGATGTAAATATTATGTTCAAGATTGTTTGCATTATTATTAGGAAGCACCCCCCCATACAAGCTTTTTTGTTCTTTGCTGTTTCTAGTTTTCTGGTTTTCTGGTGCCATTTCACCTTTTCCCTGCCCTGGTAAACAACGATGGCGTCGCGCGGTTGTAGCAAGCATGGAGGAAGGAAAACTGAGGAGAGGCCCTATCCTATCGTGAACTAGAATATGATCTAGTGGCTCGACCGGCAGGCCGTGGCTGCTGTCTCGGCCGTCCAAAATGACATGGACGGTCGCTAGAATTTCTCGCGGCCCCACCGCGTCTTTTCATGTCATGTGCGTGAGGCGAGCGTGCTCACAGGGTCTTCTCTGGATAGCACGGGCAACGGGGGAGTCAGTCAGTGCGTGTGCGTGAGTATTTGTGTGAGTTTGGTGAATTGAGCCACCGCCACCTGAAGAAACTTCGTCAAAGCCTGGAAGCTCTACCGCATATATCAACGGGCAGACGACGCTGGTTGTGTTGTGCGCTGTGGTGGCACACATCACTACCGACGCCGGCATTCGGCGGCGCGTTCGCACTGGCGTTGCAGTCCCTGCAGCATTACGGTGCTTCGATGAGAAACGACGAATTTGTCATCGTTCTCTGTGTGCTGTCGGGCTCTTAGGAGTTGTGACGTGTGGTGCTTGTGGTTGTGCTCGGGTTCGTTGGTTAGTGATCAGATTGTGAGCATCTGCGGTGCCAAGGAAGTATTGTGTCCACATTTCTGTGGATACCGTGAATCTAGGCCGCGAGTGTATGTGTTGTATTTCTGACTGACCAAGGCGCACGGAAGGACTGTCTCAAGGTATTAGTGTCAGCCCAACAAAACACGACAATGTAAATATGCTGATTTTCATTCGTTTCATGTATTGAGTTACATCTATAACCGTGTTATTCCATGTCACTATTATCTTATGCGCGCGTTTCGAATTACGCGTTCAGGCCAATACCATATACGAGAAGCATAAAGCTGCCGCTTTCTTATTATTCGCAGATGTTCGAAATAATTTTTAGCCAGAGTGATGTAGACTAGATGGCCAGCGATGGCCAGAAGGCGATCCTAGCGCACATGAGACGTGCTTTTTATTTTTCTGGTCCGTGTGCGTGCTCCTTAACAAGTTTTCTCTGGTTCGTATACCACGCTCTTGTGGAACGCGGTACGCCAAATCGAGTGAAGCCGATGAGCATCTCTTGCAGGCCGGATGATTGCATTTACAGTTCTAACAAGCTACTCTCCTGCCCGTGTGGTGCAATCTGCTGCATTCTCTCATTAGTATACCGGTCTGTACTTAGTGAGAAATCCCGCACCAACGAACATGTAGCTTATGACATGTCAAGCAGAGAACGGATTCTCATTGCTTTGCTCCCGGTTGCCCAATCGGTAACCAGGGTGCTCCGAAGGCGTCGCGAAAGTGGGAGCGCAACCTCTAGAGGGCTAGCCTCTGACCGAAACTTCAGCAGTGTGGGAACATAATTTCGAGCAGAGATACATCCTGCACGAATATGTGCACGTTATAAACGCCCGTGAAGTGCACATTCCCCGAGGAAAATCCTCATTGGTTCTTGATGCCGTGCCAACGCTTTTGCCAGGTTGTCCACGCAGTAAGTAACCTCGTAATTTTACATTTGCACGAACCAGAAAGCAAACGTGTGTTCCGCATTTCAGCAGGAGTGCGTGACGGCCCGCCAACGCAGCCGAAGCAAGCATAAAAAATAGCAATTGTGCCACCTGGCGGCATCCGCGTGAAAGCTGACGACGTAGTCCAGCCGGTCGCGCCACTAGATCATAATCTAGTTCACTATTCCAATGCATTCGAGAAGTGTGGCGGAAGTGACGCCAAATTTATGGCGCAAACAAACCGGTATGGGGCAAGCAAAACAGCAGACGCTCCGCGCGCGGCGTGCTCTCAGCGCTGCTTTTGCGCGGACTTATAGCCCCGCCGTAAACTTAACGCGTATTGTATGGTTTGCATGCAGTATGTTGCAGAGCACACCTTTCCGAAACTGTTCGTGCGTGGCAGGCGCGAGCGCGGCGTGCTGAAATCCTTCGTGGAGGGTTTTTGCACAACAGCACAGAAAGCACCTGTATGTGTCGTAATCAAAATCATTCAGCCCCTGCATCATCGTATTCGAACTCACCCGGCAGTGGCTTACGCATTCTACTCGCCGTAAGGCCTTTTGTTTTCTCTTAGCCAGATTTCCCGATCTTCGGGCCGATTAGCAGTTCTTTGCTCGGATATAGTGTCAGGGTGGCAATGCACGATTTTGAGAGCTTGCTTCGTAGCTCTTCCGTGCAACGCCAGCCTTTTGCTTGACGTACTTTACGTCGGTAAGAAGGCAGCACTGTATTGTATACGCGATCATTCATGTAAAGTGTGTAATTTTAGTGCGCGCGCACACAAAACGCAGCGAGTGCACACCGTACAATGCATACACATTTAGTCCGATAACTAGAAAAGTTTATTGTCCTTCCATATGAGCGTCACAACTTCTGAAAACGCGACAGGATGCCTACAACACTAAAAACGAAAGTTCGCGTGTGTTCCCTCTGTTGACGCGATGAGTATGAGCCAACGGAACGTACAACTGAGAGCTCCGCATGCAAATACATTGCATTGTTGATCAACAGTGAAGCGAACATACGTGAAAAGTGCCACCTGGTACATCCAGTGGTGCACGGGATTCACACCGAGTATACAGTACAGCTGGGCATCACACAGCTTTCCTTAAACACGCAAAATAAGTAGCACTCGTGCATTGACTCGCTGCCGGCAAAGAACACCTACCACTCCACCGGCGCCGCTTCGAAGATCACCACAGAACACCTACAGGCCGCTGCGGCGGCTTCACGAATGTGACGTCATGGCCTCTCCTATATTTTAAGTGTGAATACACTTTATAAGCGACCCCAGACCATCCACCACCGTCGGCGGCGTCCACAGTCTTCTCTCTATCTTTAAATGAAAGAGGACTTGGCGGGCCGCAGCGCGACGCTCTACCGAATAAGCCATGGACGCGACGCTGATATCGGTGTCAGTAACGCGCCTCATACCTCTCCCCCTTCGCTCGCTCCTCCGTTCTCCTCGCTCGCTGTAGCTGCGCGCGCACCCCTCTCTCTCGCGCGCCCACCTTCTCTCTCAGTCTCCCGTCGATAGCGGGTCGTGCGATGGATGTCCCGGAGGCAACGCTACCATCAACAACGAATGCAGTACAACCGAATGCCAGCACTGCACCCGTCGTTGGAGGTGACGGTACCGTGGTGGTTTCGCCGACGTTGGAAGACAAGGCGGCGCTGCGAAGGGCTCGTGAGACCGAACGTAAGCGGGCGAAGCGTGCAGAGGATGCCGAACTTCGCACTCGCGAGGCCGAGGACAAGCGAGCGAAGCGTGCAGCGGATGGTGAACTGCGCGCTCGTGAGGCCGAAGACAAGCGGGTGAAGCGTGCAGAGGATGCCGAACTTCGCGCTCGTGAGGCCGAGGACAAGCGAGCGAAGCGTGCAGTGGATGGTGAACGGCGCGCTCGCGAGGCTGAGATGAGGCGTCAGCATCGAGCCGCGAACGCGGCCCAAGAAGCGGAACGACAACGCAAGCGTCAGGCGGAGAAGGGCGATGAAGGCCGGCGTCAAGACGCCGCTCGCAATCGTCAACGGCGAGTGGACGTTCCCGAAGCCGTTCCAGCCAGTGAACGTGCCGCGCGGGAGAGGGTGCGAGCCCGGGACTTTGCTCGTCCGGACGCGTCGTGAAGTGTAAATAAATAATACTTCGTGTATAATGTATCTGTGTACAAATGCTTCATGACAAACAACACTTAAATTCATTAATTACACTTTAATCATCATCATCAGTAATAAAACTTCCAAGCATTTCCTCGAGGGTCAACATGCTTTAGTGCGAATGCACGGGGTGATGCTATGAGAGGGAGTAAAGTTAAAATACGTTGGCATTCGCCTTTGAATTAACGTAAACTCCCCGTGTGATCAAATTGCGATTCCCAGGAACCATTACACCATAAATGGACCATAGTGTGATTAATAAATATAATAGTGCGAAATCATAAATACCCCTCATAGCTCTCGGTGCGCCCCGCCGCTAATATAGCACGGTACCTAAAGGTGTCGCCGCCTTGTGGCCTCCGGAGGAAAGCATCATCGGCAGTGCCAGCGTCTCCCTTTGGAAGCGCACGGTGGTCGGCACACTAGTGAGCACATCGGAGTATAATCGGAGTTTGTGAGTGAGCATGTGCGCATGTTTATTATGCGGTCTGTATTATCGAGCAGGGAGACACGAAGACAGTGGTGCGTTGTGGAATAGTAAATGCGAAGCATTCCTTAGCGAACTTTCGCGACTTTGAGCGTATCTATCTATCTATCTATCTATCTATCTATCTATCTATCTATCTAATCTATCTATCTATCTATCTATCTATCTATCTATCTATCTATCTATCTATCTATCTATCTATCTATCTATCTATCTATCTATCTATCTATCTATCTATCTATCTATCTATCTATCTATCTATCTATCTATCTATCTATCTATACTTTTAGCCCTCCTGGCCGTTTTGATAATGGTATAGATACCAAACTTGGTGTGGCATAACATGACTGTATGAAGAACATATATGACTAGAAGTAACATTAAAATCATTGCATGTATGTCACGAGTGTCTCGATTTACATTTCATGCTCCTGCATCTCTTGCGCGGGTTCTCACATGGCATGTTGAAAAACTGGTATGGTATGACATGATTGCATGCCGAACACAAGCGACCTACCCTAACATGAAGATCATGACATGCGTTTCATGTAACAACATGACTACATGCCACGCTCGTGATGCGCTCACGGGAGTTTCGCTAGCGTCCCATATTTGGTATTACAGTACGTGAATGAATGACGAAGGTATGTGACTGGTGCAAAGATGATAATCATGAGATGCGTGTCATGTGAGAACATGACTAAATGCCACAGTCAAGGCGCCAATACATTTTGGCGTTCGCGGTGTGCGTGCTCGCCCATGTTCATTTCGTTGCGTCACGCCGACGTTGCCACGTCAGGCGCCAGTCCTGCCATATACTAGCAGGCGCGCGCCGTGCTGCGTTGCTTGGACGCATGCGTGTTTCAGCACGTCCGGCGTCCTTACGTTACGAAAAGAGAGAGACGCAGTGTTGTCTGGGTAACGCATCGCCAAGAAATGCAGCATGTCGCATTTCGCGCCGGTTGCCGTCCGGCCGCACCGACGGACGCTGGTCGCGCCCGACGTCAGACTATAGAGTGCTCGCGTTTTGCTAACGAAGCGTCGCTGTGCCCTGCGTGCGCGCGCGTCAACGCTACATTGGAGTATATTGGGCCCTTCATGATGTGCTCGCGGCCGTTTTGCTAGCACCACATATACCAAATTTGGTGTTACGTGACGTCAATGGATGAATTAATATATGACTGGTGCGAACATAATAATCCTGACACGTACGCGTGTCATGTAAGAACATGACAACATACTACTTTCTTAGCGTTTTTGCAGGCGTTTCGCTAGCTCCACATATATTAAATTTAGAATCACGTGACGTGAATAGATGACAAAGGTAAACGACACCTCCAAACATGATAATCATGACACAGAAGTCATGTAAATCACCATTTGCCTCCACTTTGTAACGTTGTGTTGATTTTAAAGTGACATATCAACATTTCTCATTCGTTCTTCGCATATCATGGATTCCCACTGTTTGTTCGATCTGCCAATTTTTTTACACAAGGTGGCAGGCGCGACACAGCGCGCGCGACCATAAAGAGGTGGGTGTGGAAGAGCAGTCTAAACGAGTACCTGTATATCGGTCGTATACCTGTATATTGACACTTAGGTATGTGCCAGATCCTCTGTTTCTTTGTTTCGACCCTCTCACTGTTCCCAAACACAGGCCGTTGATGTATTCTGATTTCGTCCACCGATGTGTTTCCAATGCATCGGTGGACAAGAAGTGCTTTAAAAAATAGCTCTCTGATTTTCTACATTTCTTTCCTATATTTGGCAAAATATGTTCAAGTAAAATGAAACGAAAGTAATGTACAACAACCTCGGAAAAGAGCAGCGCTTCGAGATAGGTAATAGTGCGCTTCAAGTTGTAAAAGACTATGTCTACCTAATGCAGGTAATAACCGCGGAGCCGAACGTCACCCCCGGAAGCTTTTCAGGCCTGCGCGTCACGTGACGTGACGTCGACGACGTCACATCGCGCCGGCCGGCCGGCCGCCCTTCGCTGGGTGGCTGCGCCAGCCGCGAGCGCTTGCCGCGAGCGCCCTTCACGCCTACCGACTCGGGCAAGGTGCCTTGACACCATGTCCGCACGATTTATCAAGGTATCGATTGATTGTATGGTTTAACGCGCCGACGCAACGCAGGCGATGAAGCGCGCCGTAGGGGAGGGCTCAGGATCAAGTTTGACTACCTGGGAATCTTTATTGTGTGCCGAAATCTCGTACACACGGGCGTTTTTGCTTTTCGCCTCCATCAGAAATGCGGCCGCCGCAGCCGGGTATCGAAACCGCGCCCTAGTGCTCAGCAGCGCTACGCCTTAGCCATTGAGCCACCGCGGTTGGGGAACTTATCAAGGTATCAAGAAATAATGAATATCGTGAATGGAATAATGCATATTTATTTATCACAGCCAGACGCCGTCTGTACAAATATCACAGTGCGCATTGTTCTCGGTCCAGGCAGACGACAGGCAACACAAGATGTTGCCCTTAATGCTGAAAATATGCCAAAAGTACAAAACACAATATCTTGCCACATAAAACTCAAAACAAAACAGATTGTAACAGCAAAAACATCCCCGAGCTTTGGAACAGAAAAAGCACACTTTCATTTAAATTGTAGGTTAGAGGAAAACATACCATTCGTTTATCATAATAGCAGTAGCAACACAAGGTATCAGGTTCAAACACTTGCCAAAAAATACAATACATAAGAACACTGGTGACTAAATTGTGGTCCACAGCATGATAAATGACAGAAAGAAAAGTAATTGTACTGCCACAGGTAGGTGCATGTCCTAGGGAAAAAATCAAACAAAAATCTAATAAAAAACAAATCACAGTGCACAACATGTCTGTACACAGAGTGCACAAGGAAAGTGTACACAGCTTAGGTACCAAAACGGACTGTACAACTGCTACAGTAGGCACCGAGGCAGTTCGAGTTAAAAAAAAAAGAAAGAAGTACAGCACTTTTAAAAGCTAACAACTTGTAAAGAGATACAAAACTGGAAACAAGGCTCATTTTACATAAGGCAGAAGTATACCAAGGAAATCAAGTCATGACATGCAATCAAATACACTCTGTGCAGTTTCACAAGAATAAATGTGAAGAGAAAGACGCGACGCTTGGAAAATTACTTTCCAAGAAAAATTCGGGCCTTTCTATTTTTCGCCTTCTGATCTTTTTCAATGCGTAAAAGATCGTTCCTTTGCTTGCACAAGTTGTTGAGCATTATATTTGCTGCACAGTTTGCAACCAATGTGATGAGGAGCTCGTAGGTGTGCCCGTTTTCACACGTATCTATGTCCTCAAGCCTTGGCAGAGAGTCCAGTGTAAGTTGCCGAACGACATTCTTTTGGTTCGGCCCATGGAGAAACTGGGTAGAGGTACTTTCCGTCATGAGCTTTCTAACTACAACCTCCGTGTACATAACTACTGTGATTACAAGAGCAGAAGGAAATTTGAGGCCACCCCGATCCAGTTGTGCGATTAAAGAATGGGTGTCCTCTCCTGTTTCGGCCGTATTTCGGGTAACTACCAACTGCCTCTGGCAGCTTTCACACTGGAGAACTTTCATTGCAGCGTGTGCACAATACCCACCAACATAACCAATCACCGGCATTTGTGCTCTGAGCTCATCAAGGTCAGCATCGCTAACATGAACACTAAAAGAAGTGCCCGCATCCCTGACACTGTCCGTCTCTTCGATGCCTCCGAGATCATCGTTGCTCATCCTTGGAAGGGCATTTTGAAGGCGAATCCTTCCCTCGGTTTCGCAAAGCTGGCGAACAGATATGTGATACTGCCCACCAGCCATCTGCCTGTACTGTCCAAAGCGACTCTCGAGGGTATCCGTCTGGACTTTCCCTAGCAGAATATACTTAAAGTGAAGCTCACTAACGCAGTACTTCACCAATGCCAAAAGGGATTGAGCAGAGAGCCTCAAGGCACTCAATGTCTCCTGGGTAAGTACTCCGGTGTCGTGCCTATAAAATTCCCACACATCGAGCCATGTGATAAAAGCGCTTAGAAAGCTTGCCTTTGGGTCATCTGTGTGGTTTGACATGGGCTCTTCGTAAACATTACGGTGATGGAAGCCCTTACTAGGTGTCTTTACATTGACAATGCTCCACCAACAAAGAATTATTTTGATGAAGTCGGCGGTTGCTGTAGCATGTTGAAAATCAGTATGACCCTTGCGAGCGGCCAGGGCTTCGGCTACGTGCGGATTAAAAACCTGCAGTGCGAGTTTGACGTCCTGTCGTTCAAAGCTGCTTGGATTTAGAGCTTTTGACGTCAAGCCATACCCAGACTTCAGAAGCAGGGGTGACTCCTCTTTATGCAAATCTCTCAAATGCTTAAATGAAGCAGTCATTTTGCATTCGGGATGAACTTCATTGTTCGAAAGCTCGAAGCATGGGTAGAAAAAGCAAGTTCCAGCGTTTTCTGGTTGAGCCAGTTATTTCTTATGCATTTAAATAGATGCACAGCATCCACCACGTAAAATAACGGCCGATCTGGGTCTGCCGGATGCGGGTAAACAGGGCTAAGCTTTGGTTCTGGCAGAAACATCTTCATTGCCTTCCTGTTCAGCGAGTTATTGTCACAGACAACGGCTATGACCCTGTATCCAATTTATTCTAAGCCCAAGATCACCTTCTTCAGCATGCAATGAAGATCTTCACCCTGTAAGGCTTTTACCGGAAGAATGTGCGCCACCTTCTTGAATGCGCTCAGCAAACTTTGTATCATAAACACGTGCACCGATGTGGCCACTTCGTTGGAGTTAACTGCTGCACCACATATGTTCCCACCTTTGTAATCTAAACAAGGTTTGATATAAATCTCGTCAAGCATCAGCATCACAGTGTGTTCATGTGCCTGCAGATGTTTGAATCTCTGAGACACATACTGAAGGAAAGTGTCGTCAGAAGAATCAACTTGTGGGCACATTTGAATAGACGAGCACACATTTCTAATAGTGCTTGGGCGGGGCAAAGTTAGTGCACCTGTGCTTCTCAGGAACTTGTAGGCATGTGGTGATATTGTACGCAAGATGCATGCAAAGACCATCACCTGTGCGCTATACTGAATGCGCTTTGCAGAAAGGAGTAGTAGCTGCTCCTTCATAAAGTTCACCGTCTGTTTCTTGCCTTCATCAATGCTGGCTTCCAATTTGTCCAGAAGGGAATGTATTGCTTGAGCTAGGTGGCGATAAGTGCAGCGCTCCTCAGACAGCATCGACAGGTTGTTCAAAATTTCCAACAAGGAACTTACTTTTTGAACTGAGTCTGGTAGAACAGCGCTATCAAGGTTCTTGATTGGTGAACCTTGATAGCAGGCAAAGACTTCAAGGTTTGCAAACACGGTCAATGACGCATTCAAACAAGGTTCACGATAGTCGATAATGTTCAAAAACATGGAGCACTCTTCTTTATGAATCACAGTCGACTTCGGAGACACTGACACTCCTTGCAGGCGAGCCCTTAGTTCTTCGAGGGACGAAAACCGGTCTCGTTCTTGCTCCGCTTCATATGACGCCAGCGACTCTTCTACAGCACGGGCGAGTTGGGAGGCTTCTTGTCGGCTCCTCTTGGCGTCAGGGGTTTCTCTCGTGCTCTGGTCTCGTACTGATAGGTAGGACGGACAGCCGGGAAATACCGCTGGGACAAATCCAGGACGCAACCGTGGTACTGGGAGTGCAACTTCAATAACTCTCCCTGTCCTTGGATCCGTGTACGATGTCGTCTTCTCGATGCATGAAACGTCGAAATGATCCGCGCACACCTGCACAAACGTTTCAAGAACGTCTGAGACGCCACTTCTCAAAAGAAAAAAATGCGCTCCCGTTTGCATGACCGTGTTTACAGTCCGTGTAGCTAAAACAAAGTCTACCTACGTTTCGCAAGCATCTAAATAAAAGCGCTGCGCTAAGCGGTACAAGCAACATGAAAGGAAACACGGGAGCGTGATGTCACCGCACTCCACGAAGCGCTTCCACCGAGAGCTTGCAAGAATGGACGACACCACGGCACTGTTAGTGAACAAAGCGCAGCTGCCCATCCTTGCTGCGAACGTGCCTTTCTGGGCGATTCTCATCAACTGCTGGCGTCAGCGCTTCGCGAGGCCCGGCGGCCACACGCTCAAGTATTTCCCATCATAGGTGATTTCTACCCGAACAAGCAACGACAAGCTAAGAACAGGAGCATCTCAAATTCTTACCTTAGTGCACGAAGTCGGCACGAAGTCCTTCCTAGGAATGGCGCGTAGCCATTGTTTGAGAGCGTCGGCGTCTTTAGGGAAGGAAAACACTTGTATCTTCTTTCCTGTTTTGTAGTTGCCGGTGCATCCGGGTACACAACACTTATTCGGCATTGTCGCATCACTCCAGCATCACGCACGGAAACGAAATTGCCGCAAAACAACAACGGAAAGCAACAAACGCGAAACACCGTCAACACCACGCCGCCGAACCGTCACCACCGCCGCCCGCGCTGCGCTCGCTGCCGCTGCGGCTTCCCCGAGAGTCGGCCGGCCGGAAATGACGTCAGATTGCTGGGCGCAGGCCTGAAAAGATTTTCCGGGGGTGACGAGCCGAACCATGAGAATGAAATAACTAGAAGAATAAGAATGAGGTGGAGCACATTTGGCAAGCACTCTCAAACTATGACAGGTAGTTTGCCACAATCCCTTAAGAGGAAGGTATATAACAGCTGTATCTTGCCGGTACTTAGCTACGGAGCAGAAACCTGGAGGCTTACTTACAAAGAGTGTTCAGCTTAAATTGAGGACGACGCAGCGAGCAATGGAAAAAAAATGGTAGGTGTAACCTTAAGAGACAAGAAGAGAGCAGAGCGGATTAGAGAACAAACGGGGGTAAAGGATATCATAGCTGAAATCCAGAAGAAGAAATGGACATGGGGCGGGCATGTAGCGCGTAGACAGGATAACCGCTGGTCGTTAAGGATAACTAACTGGATTCCCAGAGAAAGCAAGCGGGTTAGGGGAGACAGAAGATTAGGTGGGCAGATGAGATTGAGAAGTTTGCGGGTATAAATTGGCAGCAACAAGCACAGGACCGGGTTAACTGGCGGAACATAGGAGATGCCTTTGTCCTGCAGTGGACATAGTCAGGGTGATGATGATGATGTTCAAGTAAATGTTCTTTATAGTTACATAGAAATTATATGAGATTCCCTTGTACTTTACGCACGTTTCTTTTGTGTGAAAAACTGAAGAGAGACATTCCTTACCCCTGAAAAAAACTTGAAAACGTGCTTTCAGTGTCGACCTTAGGAGCTGGTAAATGATGTGACTGGGAGGTTTTTGGGGTGCAACGGTTGCAATCTTGAAACCGTCGATACACTTCTTGCCTGTACGATGTAGTTAGATACCCCAGGGCCGCTGTAGAAGCGTCAGCATGAGAATCGGCGGGGGCAGCGTCGCTCCAGTAACAATACTGCTCGTAAAGGCGTGGTCGCGAGCGCTGGTACACCCGTTTCCTCGACAGAGATAAGGAGGCGGCTCGTAAATTTGATGTGTTCTTAACACTTACTTCAAGTTTAGAGGATTGACAACACAACAGCAGCTTGAAACCCGACGTCCAGGCCATTCCGGGTTGGGCAGAGAGGTTTGCGGAGGACTACCGAGCGTAGCAACCTCTCCTCATCTCGGTCTCATTGCCTCTTCCCTTTGCAAAGGATAAGTAAATAAAGTTTTTACCCACCTACAGCCATTTCGGTCCTTGAAGCGGCCATATTTTCTTAAACCAGCGTTTGGTTGTGTTATGCAATATCAGAATCGGCATAATTAGCTGCCGTTATAACCGGCCGTGCAAGAATGCTGCCTGCATGAAATGAACACCTGCCTACACCTCCCAAACGTGGTCCGCATCCCTCAAGAACTCAATTGGTGTACAAGTAGGCTGCAAGAAGCGCGCATCGGCATGCCAGTGATATGCGGTACGTGTCGTGCACGAACGCTGGATGAGAAGGATAAAAAGCGTGTCCCGAGTGCGTTGACAACTCTCTCGTTGGCCTTCGCTGGCCCTCTCGATGCCTATGTGAAAGCACGTCTCTTTGCCCATGTAGTTCACCTCTTGTAAATAAACCGTGTTCTTCTTGTCAGGAAGGACTCGAGCAAGAGCCTGGGTGTACCCGCTTCTTGGTCATATCACGGCTAGAGCTTTAGATCGTATTTGTGAGAGAGCGATAATAAACTCTATTTCAATGAGGCAGTCTGTTGTTTAATATCGCGTGGAGTCCTCTTGTAAAGCCCCACTGGCCGCGGCAGCTTTCCGGGCCTGGTCTGGGATCAATTGTTGGCTGCCCAGTGCCAGTTCGGAAAGCTGCGCTTCCCAAGACCATGTTGTGAGTGTTTCGCGTGAACGCACCGGCCTAGATACTGCATGGTCTGGTCGCTCTGGACATCTGTAGGTGATGTGTGAAATGTGGCTGTGTGGTCTCTTCACCCGGGGCATATTCCTGCTGTGTATAGCTGAGAAAAAATTGGTTGTAGTCTTGATATGGGGGGTAAGTGTTTGTTTGAAGGCGGCGCCAGTCCCTGGCTGGCTGCTTAAGTTGGGGTGCGGAGGGGCGTACTTCCATCGTGTAAGACGTTGGTTTCTAAGATCTGCCTACTTGTTACGTTAAAATCTTATATGGGAGCCGAAAAATGGAAACACGTAGTGGGATAGTCAAGTTGAACAGTAGAAGTGCCTCAGACAGGCTGCCGACGTTTCGATGGAAGGACTTATCTTCGTCAAAGGCACCTTGTCATTCTTGGCGTGTTACTTTTAAGAGGGTTAATACTGACGTCATCTTCTGGTAGTGGCGCTTGTCCCAACAGGGACACGCACTCCACTCCACCGTCGACCTTCGCGGTCACGTCGTGGCGTGCACTCGTGTCGTGGCCGGCCCAGCCGAACATTTGGCACCACACGCGTGGTGCTCTGATCAACATACGGCGCGGTACGAGTGCACAGAAAACGCCATTGGTGCCGTCAGCCGAAGATGTCATCAATGAAGCTCGCACCTTGTCCTACAGCGGCTGCCAGCGGGTACACCAGTGTTGCTTGTATACTATTTTCCGTTCGCCGCTCAAGGTCACCGCTATACGGTCTCCTTTCCGGTATGACACGAGTGCCTAAAGTTAATAGGGCAGGCTGAAATTCGCGTTTGTTTGCTGTGTGTCGCGCCGCATCAATACGTGATATATTTATTCTTCTTCGAATTTACTTCGTACGCATTTAATTGTTTGTGTCAGTCACCGTCAGTTTTACAAATCAACATGGGAGCACCCAGACAGAAGCGACCACCCACTCCGATCCCAACATGATCTGGCTACACGCCCACATCACTGACAGCAATAAATAACTGGTGAAATAACCCATCGATTTGTTTCATCTTACTCTGAGGATGAAACATCAGGTACGTTTGGTCGTTATTAGATAGATATGCTGTTTGCTCAGTCCCAACTTCAAAGGCTAAAGCACTGAGGCTGTGGTCGGCCTCAGAGTTTCGAAACTTTATGGTCGGGCTTTGTCGCCAGCCCCAAAAAAGTGACATCATATCCACGAAGTAAACGGTGATGGGTGGGCAAAGCGTCTGTCTGTGTGTCTGACTGTCTGTCTGTCTGTCTGGGTTACGCCTGACGCAAGACAAGGTTAGACTAAGAGAAGCTTCGCTCCTCAAATGCTGCATTGCTAATATATGGAACATGCACCATGCGAAAAAGCACCATGCAAAAAAGGCACCATGCGAAAAAGAGAGCAAAAGGGAGCGCTGCAGCGGGAGACGCGAAGGGAGGTGGCGATGGAGACGCAGTCGTACGAGAGCCACGAACAACGTCTGAGAAAAACAGTTAACAGTGACCGCGCGGGTTGCTCCTTTACAACCCTCCTCCCCCAACTCCAACCTGTAACTGCAGCGCCAGCGCGAGTCTTGAAACGTGCTTTTTGAACGTGCCCATCATGGCACACCTCCCTCGCAAGTCAAGCGGCAAGAAACTGGCAGTCAGAAAAAGGGGTCAATGGTCAAGGGACCCCGAGTTCCGAGGGCTAGAGGTCACAGCGCATGATCTACAGCATCTACACTTCTAGATTTGATTACGCAACGCATTACTTGACCTACAAGCAAGAGTGACACTGACTCTGAGGTTCACAATTGCACCGATATGTACTTAGCGAACTTCAATAACTTAAGAGACCAAGTCAGCAAGCCTATAATTGTCCAAAAGTTTCCACACTTTTAAGAGCAGTTGTGGAAACGATCAGCCAAATGCTTCCACAAGATATGGAGTGACCAGCGGCCCCCTCCCACAAGACTTTACAGTATGCATGACCACAGCTACGTGAACTATGAGACACCAGAATGATGTGCAGCGGAGAGAAACTGTGGTGGATTGAGTGTCTGCCACGGGAAAGTTTCAGTGAACAGTTGGCAGCTAACGAATGCAACAGTCCCGCGTTGAATAAAACGGGTGCGTCACGGGACCACGAGGGGAAGGAGTTAAAGAGTTGACCTAGATGTGCGATGACACTCCCGGACTAGGGCGTCACTGTCATTGAAAGATGTCCGACAGCGTCGTAGTGGCGCTGGTCACGGTGACGGCAGAAACTGAAACTGAAACACAATAATTAGAGCACCCGAACGCTAGGTGCTTTTCCGACGACCGCGCGCTGCCTAGGCACCCAAATGTGCGAATATCCATTTTAGTCCCTAGCGGTGCGTGGACTCGACCAATGCCTCCTATAGAAATATGCCTGAGGAATGGCTTACGCTCCCAGCGAAGTTGGCCTGCCTTCTGTTTTGAGCAAGCGCCGCGTGGTGGTGCTCGCGTTTGATGCTCAGTTCGGACTGGCACGGTGGATGAACGTGTTTTTTAGCACTCTTTATCGACTGCGCAGATAAGTGGTTTTGCATGTTTTGAGCTTGCCTTTATAATTATTAAGGCAGCAGTTAAAATCTTTGTAGCACTCATTACATTGTACGGCTTTTCCGGCGGTCAGTCACCAGGTATTTACTAGTTTGTGCGTGTGTGTGTGTTTGTTTCTTTATGTGTTTTTTCTTGCCACCCCGTAGGGGAGGTGCACGTTCATCGAACACCCAAACTTTTGTAGTAGAGCATCTTTTTCATAGGGCAGGGATTGTGTTTTGTAATTATCGAGAGAGACAAGTCATAAGGACAATTGGTGCCATAACGACATTGTTAAATAGGCTGTTAAGTGTTCAGGATGCGGGGTGAACTTGAAAATGGACCCAAGTGCAGAGGCAAAAGAAGAGGACGCTGACGCGAAGTGTAGGCAATGTGAGGTCGAAAAAAAATGGAGAAAACGATTCTTGCCCAGAGTGAACTGCTGTTGAGAACCACCGAGCTAGAGACTGCATTGGCGACAGGGCAAGAAAAAACGAGGGCAATGGGAGAAAGACTGAAGTCTGCGGAGGAAGCACTAGCCAAGGTGAACGAAGGCATGGCTGACGGAAAGAACAGTAGGGCACCGGCAACCAGAACGGCGGAGAAAAAAGAGCAAGCAAATTTGGAAAAACAGGTTCAGCCGGTTCAATTGTCGCAAGACCCAGCTTCAGCGTAATAGTGGTGGGGCTGGGAGGGGACAAAGCAGCCGGCGTCACAGGTGCAAGTAACCCATAGGTGCAGGACGCTCCAGCGGAGAAGTCGCAGCATGTGATAATCGCCAGGGACTCGAATTTAAATCGATGCGCAGAATCAATGAAACAGAGGGTAAGAGGTGACAAGAGGGTTGCAGTAGGGACGTTCCCTGGAAGCAAGCGGGAAGCAGTCATAAGGCAAGCGAATGCAAAACTCAAAACTACAGCTGATAGACGTTAACCTCGTCATAATTTCAGGCAGTTTAAACGATATCTTAAATGAAATGGTACAGGTGGTGATATCAACGATATTGGAGGTACCGGTGCGTGACGGCAACCTGAAAAGAGCTGTTGTCAACGCAAACCAAGAGATATGGCGGATGAGTCGAGAGAAAGGCTTTGAGGTGGTGGAAATAAACAGAGGTGCATAGGTGGGGTGCACATAATTATTTATTAAAAAAACAAAGACGAAAGCAAGAAAACAAAAAATAAAAGTAACTTTGAAGGTGGGTTTCAGCATCTGCAATGAAAGAAATTGAATGGCATAATTTTACTGATTTTTTCTTCGTGCATCGCATCATGAAAATGCCTTTTTTACTGTATGAAATAACTTGCTACATACCGCGCTTCATCGGAGAAAGGTTGCACACATCAACATGCAGAAAACAAAACACAGAGACCAAACCAGGCGTAGTTTATGGCAGTAAGAGCAAAATAGAAGGTATTTTAAACTTCTTGTGAAAAGGGTATTCTTCTGAACAATGTTCATATACAAACGCACCCCACTGATGAGTGAATATTCACAAAAAATGCATGCTTCGTCATCGTTGTGTAGATGTATTCTCAATATGTCCTAACAAAGGATTGTCTTTCGATAATGGCGTCACAAAACGAGTGACGTCATCAATAAAGTTCCAGTGCGATCCGCTGTCAGCTTACTGGGGAGAACTTAAGCCACCAACACAACACAATGCATATATGCTAAAACTCATACTTCATAGCAAGCTATGTCTTTGGCGGCTCTCGCGTATAAACCACGTGATCTAAACATCTGGCAGCAAATTCATAATGGCCGTGTAGGTTTCGGCGGTGGTTGGTATCGACTCAATCGCAAATTACCCTTGCTGCACAACAAAAGTCGCAGCCTTTACAAGGACACATTCGTCGAGAGCCTGGTCTGGATTAAGATTGCTGATAAAACTGCAGTTATGAGAAGGCGCAGCCGGAACGAGTCAGGGTGCTGCCGCCCCTGGCACTGCGTCCGCTGGAACATTTTCTGCTGGCCTATGTCTGACGAAACCGTGGTTTCAAATGGTTGAAACAATTTCGAGTGGTTAAGCTGTTTGGAGTAGAGCCTTGTCCGTTCGTCGGCGTGATAGGTGCTGCAGCGCGTGCTCTCTCCCAGCGTGCGATCTCTTTCTCTTCGACAGCGAAGACGATGAAGACAAGGTGGCAAAACTGCCACCTTGTCTCGAGCTCGAGCTTTCGAACAGCGACTGACGTTTGCCTACTCTGAGGGTTTGGCCAATAATTTAATAGTTGTGATTGATTTTATTTATTCTTTTTTCGTAAGCGTTTCTATAGTGTCCTTATTGATTAGCGAGTGTATTTTCAGATAGTACGACCAGGCAGATGCCGTTTTCTTCACCTGGACCAGGGGCTTTCCTCTGGTCTGCTTCTCTTCCTTCGCAGGAATTACCAGTGGACTTGTTTTTACGCAATGGCATCTCATCCGCTCCTGTGGCATTGGTCCCAAGCAACGATGGTATCATACGGATGAAGAATCCAAAAATGATTCAGACGGAGTTGAGAGCCGCTACAACTCACTACCAAAGCATCACAGAGGTCAGGCAGTTCGGCAAGGGTGGCATTCTTTGCTTCTCGTCTGACCAGCTCTGTGTTCGAGACCTACTAAAATGCTCGGTATTTGCTACCAACCCGGTGAGCGCATTCATTCCACCTCACCTAGCTTGCGTCAAAGGCCTCGTTCGGGGTGTCGATGTCAACTTGACCCCAACTGAGGTATTAGATATGTTTTCAGAAGCAGGTGTGATAGCTATCTATAGATGTAGTCGAGTTGTGGATAAGAACAAGGTCCCAACGGAGTCCGTGATTGCCACATTTGCCGAGTCGAATCGCCCAACCGAAATCAAAGCGTGGCCTTTAATATACAGAGTGGAGCCACTATCACCTCGTCCCCTACAGTGTATTAAGTGTTGGCGTTATGGGCACACAGTGAAAGGGTGCAGGTCAGTACCTAGATGCAGAATTTGTGGTGAGACGCACAATTCAAACGACTGTAAAAGTAATGAAGAAAAGTGCTGTCTTTGCCATGAAGCACACTGCGCTGATAACCCAAACTGCTCAACCAAGGCACGTGAAATCCAAATACTTGAAATCGTAGACAGAAGGCGATGCTCCCGAAAGGGTGCCATTGCTGAAATCCAAGCCCGAACTCAAGGGTATGCAGGAGCAGCTGCCCGCCATACCATAGCAATGGAAGCATCCTTTTCCCTATCAATTGCGGATATGATCGAGAAGGCTGTGGATAAGGCTATGCAACGCCTTGCTACCACCTTATGTGAGTCGCTGTCGCACATTGTGAATAACCAAATCGCACAAGTCTATGGAGCGCATATAGATATAAGTACAGCTGTAAAAATGCTGAGTCTGCACACCCGGCAAGTGAGGCAGAATCTGAGATAACTCCACCAGATGCACAGTCTACAGAGCCCTCTGGAGAAGGCGTTCAGAGGCAAAGCGAGGGTGCACAGGAAACTTCTCAGGACACACAAGATATGGACATAGATCTCAAATGCCTAAAGCGTTCTAGATCCCCTGCATCGAAAAAACCTAGCTCGCCGAGACATGTAAAAAGCAAGAAATACCAGAAAGACAACCTTTCAAAAACCAATTTTCTAAAAGAAAGTATTTTAGAAAAGGTGATTGCCGAAACCATTTTAACGAAATCATAGGGTCTCTTAAAATTATACATTGGAATTGCCGATCTCTTCACTCAGCCATAACAGATCTGTTATACCTGTCTTCCAAATTCGATCCGGCTATTATTGCATTACAAGAAACTTGGCTATCCACACATCATGTATTTCACCTACCCAACTTCCAAACCTTTCGTCTAGACCGTCCATCCAAAGGTGGAGGTTTAGCTTTCTTTATAAACAATAAAATTAGTTTAAAAGTAAAAAACTCATACAAATGTATGTCTTCTGAATGCGAAATTTTCGCGTTAGATATTACCTTGCCAGGATACTTGCCTTTCTCGCTAATAAACGTCTACTTTCCTGTAGGCGTTCAAGACACGAGACTGTTATATATGGCTGCTAATTCAGGCTGTAAAGAAAAAAATTATAGTTGGTGACTTCAACTCTCACCATACCTGCTGGGGTTTTAGAACTGATCAGTGTGGACAACGGTTGTGGGACTGGTCGGTAGACAACAACTTATTGTGCCTTAACGCTGGAACTCCCACATTTATTCGAGGTCATTCACGCTCCGCCTTAGATTTAAGCTTTGTAAGCTCGGCCATTGCTAGTACATCGTGGACGGCCCTTGATTGCGCCTCTAACAGTGACCACTTTCCAATAATGTTCGAGATCGTTTGCCCCGTCAAACCATCATGCTTCCATGCCTGAACCTATATAAATTATGCAAAATTTTAACACGACCTAAAAACTGCTTTAGACGCTTCTTCTCAGGATGGAGATGACACTAAAGCTATGAAAATAAGCGCAGTAATTAAAAGGGCATACAAAAATGCTGAATTTACTGTTAAATCGGCGAAGAGAATACCCTATAGCCCCTGGTGGAATTCCAACTGTTCACGAGATCACAGACGAAGACAGGCAGCTTGGAAGAAGCTAATACATAATCAGTCCCCTAAGAACTGGGCAGATTATAAATTTCTTGCCGCTGTATTTAAACACACGGTGGCCCCAGCTAAAGAAGGTTATGATAAAAGACATTTCGATTTTCTCTCGAAATCCAAAAATAAGAAAGCTTTATTTCAATATATGCGATCTCGCAAAATCCTGCCATCAACATTAAATACTAATTATGAAAAACTATCATTGGAAGAAACGAAGAACTCTTTAGAGTCAATTGGCAGAGGTCTAGAAATTAGATTTTCTTCGATTATGGCTTTCAACTGGCAAAAGTCTAGCATAAGCACTTACTTCGAAAACGTAACGCTGTCTGAAGCATCAAAAGTCATTCGAGATCTACCACCGTCAGCTCCTGGTCCAGATGGAATCACAGTTCCTATGATTAAAATTTTATTCAAGCTATCCCCCGGCGACGTCATTAATCTCATAAACTACTCTTTACAGAATGCCTGGATACCGTATGACTGGAAAATATCTAAGGTAATCCTATTAATAAAAGCAAGGAGTAGGTTTTACCATAGAAAATATCAGACCCATCTCGCTAACTTCGAACATGGTGAAACTCATAGAGAGGGTTCTAAAGGGCCGAATAAACTCCTGGATGACGAATAAGGTCATATTAAAGCCAAATCAAATTGGTTTTCGTTGTGAATGCTCAATTTGGTGCGCCCATGCGGATTTAGAGAGTCGAATACAGCTTGCTCGTAAAAGGAAACAGTACGCCGCATTAGTAACTCTCAACATAGCTAAAGCGTACGACAGTGTCGAGCACTCTATTCTACTGACCACCTTGCAGAGTCTAAAGTTTCCTCAGTATATTACTGAGTGGATAGCGGAATTCCTAAAATCAAGGGAATTGTATTGCGTGAAGGATGGCTGTTGTTCGCATAAATTCAAACAGAAACGTGGTGTTCCACAAGGGTCCGTCCTATCTCCAGCATTATTCAATATACTGATGAGCTCTATTACAATTGTTCAGGATGTCACTGTCTACATTTATGCAGATGATATCGCGTTCTTCGCTGCAGAGAGCGACATTTACTCACTACATCAAAAACTGCAAAGATATATTAATACACTAGAAATTTGGTTGCAATCCATTTCATTTTCATTGAACATCAGTAAAAGTGCGCTCTTGGTGTTTCCTATAGCAGATACAGTTTCAATTTCTGTATTGTATAATCGTTAACCTATTCCACAAGTAGATTCAGTCAAGTACTTAGGAATGATTTATAATGAAAAACTAAATTGGAGCCCACACATTGAATATATAACAGCAAAGGCACAACGGGCGTTAGGTTTATTACGCAGGTTAAGCAACAGAAAATACGGGCTGCGCAGACACACGATGTTAATGATATATAAAATGTATGTGCGACCAATATTGGAATTTGGGTGTGTAATATTCTCGGGGGCCACTGATTATGAAATTAAACCGCTAGTATTGTTAGAGCGAGAAGCCCTGCGAATATGCCTGGGACTTCCCAGGTTCGTGGCGAATAGTGTATTGTATCAAGAAGCGCGATTGCCAACACTCCTCTGTCGATTCCGCATTTTAACGGTTCAAACCTTCTTAAAGTTCTACAGTTTACCGGCGCGAAGATCAGAGTACGCATTTATCAGCGACCCTGACTCTTTCTTTCTTGCAGATTGGCCTCGATTTCATACCCCTCAGATAATTTTCGCTAAAAAGAAACTGGATTGCATAAATGTAGACATTAGCACAGTAATTGAAACTAATTTTTCTACCATCAACATTAGAATAGAGTACGATGAAATCTTCCCCCCACAAGCCAAGTGTCAATCTCTGAGATTTTTGACCACTACATTAAACGATTACTTGGTACATGCAGAAACAAAACATGTAATAGCTACAGATGCTTCTGTCAACAATGAAAAGCCAGGTGTAGGAGTTGCGTCTGAATCCCTCGGCTGGTCTTTTTCAGTAAGGCTTTCAGATTTTACTCCTATATTGAAGCTGAGCTAGTAGCTATTATTTTAGCCCTTCGTAAAATTCCTACGACAGAGACCAGTGCAATCATCCTAACAGACTCACTTTCGGTGTGTGCAGCTCTGACAAACTCTGAACAATCTCGTGCCCTAGCAGCGTTCCACACATTAGCACCGCCGCATTTAAAACTCCTCAAATTAGTGTGGGTCCCAGGTCACTGCGGATTACAATAAATGAATTGGCAGATGCTTTTGCACGAGCATCACTCGATGGACCAGTAATTTCAGTACTTCCCGAGGTAGAATACTTATCAAGGGTTAGATATAGGAAATTCGCTATTTTTACAGATAGTTTAGAAAATATTACACAATGTACAGATTATCAGCACCTCAAATTTCCATGGAAAGCCCAGCGGAGTCCGTCAAAAAAACTTGAAATTATAATTTCTAGACTCCGGTGCCGTGTCCCCCTATTAAATTTTTATTTACACAGAGCTGGTCTGACACTTTCTCCCCTTTGTCCGTTCTGCGAAGAATCAGAAACTATTGAACATTATTTTGGCTCATGTCGTAACTATGCATTAATTAGGAAACGACTTTTAGATATTCCATTTGCGAAGCTAGGTTTAAATTTAACCGCAGAAAATGTTCTAAGTTTTGGTGCCTCTGTTTTGGGAAATTGCAACAGAGATGCATTCGATGTGGTGTGTAATTTTATTCAAGACTCTAAACGTTTTTCAACATAAAGCCCTCGTTAACAAATACTAAAAGAATGGGTCGAAAAGTAATTTTCTATTATGGATAAATCCGTGACATACCAAATTAATCGGGTTTGGCAAAACCAGCTGTCTGGTTGGCTCCCAAAATCAAGTTGTAGCTATTAGTATCTACTTTGTTATTGATTTTTTTCTCACTATCTAAATCTTCGGTTTATTTCTTTGTTCCAACATACTGTCTTAACTATACAACCCCCCCCCCCCCCTTTTTTTTTCGTTGTAAGCAATAATGCAGTTATCATTCATATGAGACTATTTGTTCTCTAGGCCAATCCCCCAGAGTGGGTACGAGCCATGGATTAAAGGATACAAACAAACAAACACAAACAAAACTGCATGCGTAGCTGAAGGCTCGCAGACTGGCCGCAGCACGGCAGTGCCGGCACACTGACCTGCAGTTCAGGGCTCGCAAAGCTTTATAGGCGCGGCAGCGCAGACAAGCGGATGCGGAGGCTGTGAGGGCTCGCAAAGCCGCAGAGGTGCACCAACGCCCTCAAGCGGACAAGGAGGTGTCCAGAGCGCCAGAAGCGGCTGCAAAACGCGGAATGCACTACGTGCGGCTACTGCTGCCTACAAGAACCTGGTCACTCACCTGCTTTGCAGCATGTATATGAAGCAGACGTATAAAAATGTTTCAAAATGTTTCGTCTACGTTGTTCCAGGAGGGTAAGTGATCCACGCATTTCGCCCACTCATCATTAGGTAATTCATGGATATGCTGCAATTTTTCTTGTTTATTTTGCATGTAAACCTCGAACGCGACACGAATTTAAATGTTCAGCAATTGTACAAATCAGAATCTATTTTTCTAGTGGTGAAGGTGGTGGCGGTATATTGGAGGCGCAGAAGCAATAAGAAAGTTTTCGATGGGTATGTCATAATAGATTTCCGGCTGATTTGGAATTTTCTCAGGTTTTCCCATTATCAAGTGCGATAGTGCTTACACCAGTGACACACAACAAAAACGCTCCGACTACCGGCGTTCTCTTTTTCGCTTTCTTTCTCTTCCTTATCTTACTTTCAGTCTCTTTTAGATGCGGAAGCATCTTATACTTGCGCCTTGTAGTGCGCCGTCCGCGCCGTCCGCACCGCTTCTCGAACATTCGACAGCTGACGCGCGCGCATGCGCCGTCGCGCCGTCGCCCACCATCTGTGCCGCGCGCGCTTCTCCTTCGAGAACATTCGACAGCTGACAGTGCATGCGCCGTTGCGCTGTATATATACTCAAGGTCGGCGCTCGCTCGCTCAGTTGCCGCTCGTCGGTTGGTTTGTACGGTGCGTCGACGTCCAAGGTCGCGGTGAAATGAATTCCAACGAATCCACAAACACAATGATCGACGTCCCTTCGACCAGCGCCGTCCTTTCGCATACGTGTGTACGTGTTCATTCATTTAACACCCCCTCCTACAACCACGTTAACCAATTTAGCCATCGACCCAAGTAAGTCGCAATTTAACACCCCATTTCACAACCACGTTAACCAATTTAGCCATCGACCCAAGTAAGTCGCACTTTAACAATTATATGCTCCGCATCCTCCTCAGTGTTCCCCCGAGGGAAGCTGCGGGCAATTTTTTTTCTCGGTCTACATATCTCTCTCCTTTTTGATTCTCTACCTTTCTTTCTCATCTTCCTTTGTTGCGGGACCGAATCCAGGCTAAGGCAGCCGAATTTCAATGAAAAGGAAAATGCTTGAGGCCGGTGTACTCAGATTAAGGCGCACGTTAGAGAATCCCATTAGATTTAAGTTTCAGGAGCCATCAAGTACGGCATCTTTCGTAATTGTACCATAATTTTCGGACCTTAAATCGCAAGAATTATTACCTTTATTTCTGTCTTCTTTTGTCTTTTTTCACGATCTTTATCCGCATTTATTTCTCTATGTTTCTCTGTTTCTCCCTCCGTACTCGATCTCTCGTTCATCAAGGCTACTGAACCCCACTCCAGACAAATCGGCGCACATTGTTTAGGCGCAGAAGCATGCACAAGATAAGATAAAATCGAAAGAAAAGGTTAAAAAAGCGCGTATGGGGTCATGATGATAACTTTTTTAGCCGCCAATGTATTTGAATGTCAGAGCTTCTCTGTTGAAAGTATTCATTCAAGACAGCGGCACCCTGGAGAATATTTGTTGGAGTACTGAGTCACTTTGTGTGCAGTCCTTCATTGTAAGTTCAAGGGGAGAACAAAGGCGGTTAAGCAGCGATATACATAGTGCTTGTATGACCAAGTTGCAAAAGTTTGTTCAAACTAGCTTTGTAGTCTTTTTGGAAATCTGGCCCTAAATTAGAAAAAAAACACGCCATCAGCTCAGCTAAATTCACTAGGAAGCTCATAGTTCGACCAGTGATACAAGTAGTCGAAACAAAAATGAAACTGTATTTAAGTCCACAACGTCGACTTCGGGCTTTCTACGAGACAATCGAATGACCTCTCTAGCGCAAGAAACATGTCTAATGTGATGGATGATGTGACGTGCAACAATGAGGACCGTGACAGATAAGCATGTCGAGGTGTGTGTAAGTTAGGTGTATAGCATAGAAATTTTATGCCAGAGACCAGCGCGTCAACTCGCATATATTTTAATTATTAACTAGCACATAGCGAAAAAAAGGGCCCAAAATCGCATCAATAAGACAAGCAAGATAGAAGAAGCACTGGCCAAGCCACTCATCAGGCATGTCTAGATTCACGAAATTCGTCGACTGCTTCAGCCTGAAAAGGGAACAGCTTCTGGCGCTGCAGGAGCTTCGGGAAGTGCAGAAGCTTGACCGAAAGCCGTAAAGCTTCCTGTAATTGAAAGCATCAACGTCTCTCATGGGTTTGAATGTTGCCTGCGTGTGGCACACTATGAAAACAGGCACACTTTAGCGACGGCTTACCGGCTGCTCACCTGCATGCAGAGCTTTGGTGCTTCGAATTTTGTCCCTTTCCCTTTGAGCGAAGGGCGACCGACCGTGCATCGGGTACGCTGGACGGCATCCAGTGACGTCCGTTCAGGGGCGTGCTGCGTAGTATGCGGTGCTCCTGGAGAGGTGTATGCCGCAGAGATGCCGGAGCAGACTCTCCAGGTTGGCGCACCAAACGTTCTCGGCCCAGGACCGCCCTTGATATGTCTCCGACAATGCCGTCGCGCCTTGCCATTGAACGATCGTGAGCTGACGAAGATCCTCTGGACGTTCCCATGAACACTGTCGCCTCTATAGGCAAAGTCTAATGCCACTCGTCCAACAGCAATGGTTTCTGCATATGGCAAAATTGCTACTGAATGAACGAGCTCGAACAGCGCGAGGACACGTGAACTACAATTCTTTCTTGTCGTTTAGCACAGCGCACTTGACACTGAAGAGAAGGAATAGTTTTTTAACACACTTGGTTGATTTGCATGGGCTAATAAATTTGTAGCATTTAGCATTCTTCCATTTTTTACACAGTGTAGCAAATCAAGCTCAGGAAAATTTTGTTAGCCGCAAAGGAAAATTATCATTATCATTGGCGGGCACGTTCCACATCTTTTCGTCTTCCTTTTAACCTTATGCTTCTCTCCGATAAGAGGTGTGCTGATTTGTCTAGCGTAGAATAACTTAACTGTGTTGGGCGAGAGCACTATCAAAGACTGATGGAAAGAAAAAATACTAAAACGTGTTGTTAAAAGTATAGCCGTTTAAGCCTCCAAGAAACTTTGTTAATTACTTTCAAATGTAGTCAATATCAGAAACGTTATGCCCTCTATACGTCGTCTGTTTTTCCTACGTCCACTTCCCCATTCTTTTTGTCATGCCATGCGTGCCCGTTTTTCTGATGTGGTATGCGAAAATTCGCATATACACGAGAAAACGAGCACCTAAGAGAGGAAGAAAAAGAAAATATAGGCAGAAGGAATAAGAATAGAATAGAAGATTACAAACAATGGAATGGAAAAAGTGGGAAAGCGATGAAAATTAGAGTGAGAAATAGAGGAAAAGAGATAAAAAACATGACGCGAGAAAGTTAGACAAAAAGACAGAAAACAAAGAAAGGGGATGGAAGAGAAAGTATATACAAAGGAAAAAAGAGGATGAAAAAAAATATTTGCTCAGAAATAAGTGGAAGGAAAAAGAGACAAAAAAGTGATCGAAAACAAAGAGAAAGAGAAGCCAAAAAAAGAGAGATGAAAGTAAAAGATTGAGACATGCACGAAGATAGAGAACCCCAAAATAAGAGTAGGAAAAATAAAAGGAAGCAAAGGGTAAGAAAGACACAACAAGAAATAAATAAATAGAGCGACAAAGACATATTTAAGAATAACAGAGGTAACGATTACATATGAAAACGCAGAAAGTACAAATGAAAATAAAATTGAAAATAAAAAAATAAAAGAAGGTCTCACAGCTGTACATTTTTCTTTCAGCTTAGCACCCCTTCTGCGAAGCTGCCTTTATTTTTTTTCATTCAGTAATGTTAACCAAGTACCATACCTTGGCAATGCAGCTTATGAGCGGTGAGTGGCACACGAGGATGTGGTCAATTTGGGCGGGTATTCGAGTGTGTTGTTTTTCAAACGCAAGTCACTGGTATATAGACTGTTTTACTGTGGAGCCCCTTGATGACATCCGCCGATGTGCCAAAATAGCATCGGTGGGCAAGAACTTTAGAACATATCTGTCTGTCTGTCCATTTGTCTGTTTGTCCGCCCCTAATGATACCTCAAACGGCCGAACCCATCCGCAGCGCCCACCAATATTGCTCAAGGTTCAGCGCTCATAGTTGTGCGATTGTCCATTAAAAAGCAATTACTGCGCACATCTGAGGTGCCATAACAGCTCGTCGATGTTTTTTTAATGTAGGCCTTGATGCTAGAAGAGTCACACACAAGTAACTCTAAGAAATGTAGCGTTAATCGCGCTGCGCTGACAGCTCAACGCGATGCTCAAAATGGTAAGTCTTCAACGCTTTGCTACGACGACATGTTGGTGGCACCTGCCCGTCGCTTTGCGTTCTACACTTTATCACTTCCAAGACAGGCACGCATCTTTCTCCGCGGGCGCGCACGCCTTCGTTTTCAAGGATACCTGCCAGATGGCGCTCGTGTCCAACATGCCGTCGTTGATAGATTATGCGCTGATGTCACACAGGATGTATGATAAGCTCAGAAGAATGCACATAGATGAATGTGGCTCCAGAAGTCTGGGTAGTCATCACAAACGTATCAAGATAAATTTTGGAAGAGCAGGGAAAGTGGGAAAGAGACAAGATGAGCAACTACTGGAAAATTTTTATGCAAAAAGGCAAATTGAAATAGCTACTTAACAAATTGAGAAAGTAATCACTGAGGATAATAAAATAGTGTGGACATACACGACTCCAATTAAACTGTTTGAGCTAGAGCTTGCTAAGGCACGTGACATGTCACCCCGGAAAAGAAGGCACAAATCCAAAAGTTGGTGCGATGAAAAAGTTAAGAGAGCCATAGCAAAACGTCAGGAAGCGTCTAGGCAACACAGACATTCTAAGCAGCGTTGTGAACCGACAGATGATGTTCAAAGAAAATGGGAAATCTCTCTAAGCTGTAGAAGGGATGTATCCCTTCTGATCAATGAAAAGATTAGAAGAAAGGGAGCTCAATGGCTGGCAGAAGTCCAAAAAAAGATAGAAAGGCAGCTGCGAAATTTTGGAACCATCTAAACTCCCTAAAAAATGAGGCGAGCCTAGAGCAGAGGTTTAAAACTACAGCTCAAGGTGCTAGGCTAGAAGGGCACGAAGTTATTGAATATATAAGAACAAGGGTGACAAAAAAAATTCAACAAAGAAGTGCTTTATGCACCACAATAGACAAGGCTGAATCAAGTGGCGCAATGGCTGCATTTTCACAACGAGTGTGGGAAAGGTCTCAGAAGAGCATTCCTAGTAGTGCATGAACAGGCCCAGCTTGCATTTCAAATATGCTGATAAAGACATTAGGTCCGAAGTCTAGCAGGCTTTGAGAGAGGCACTGAGCAAAATAATAATTGATGGTGAAGTCCCCTATGGATGGAAACTTAGCAAGATGAGCCTAATCTCTAAAGGAAAGGGATATAAAGCTGATATAAACAACTACCGTTCTATAACAGTGACATCATTGGTCTACAGGCTGGCGATGCAGATTATAAAGGGAAGACTGCAGGCATGCCTAGCGGATGAGTGATGCTGGAAAACTGCAGAATGGGTTTCGGAAACACAGGAAGTTGGTGACCCCACTACTAACTGCAGCGGACGATCACCGCGGGTTCATGCTTAGCGAGCCACAGGGCCGCTACTCCGTTTACTCGCATGCAGCGCACCGCTCCGCGCGCGCTCAACTAATAAGGCGTTTAGCGCGGCGCGGCAAACAGACAGTGTTCTAATGCAAAATACACAACACTTTATTGCCTCTGTCGGCACCCCGAACAACAGTACAACGTCCGCTCCCGGGACGCGGGTAGCAAAGGCACCCGCACGCGGACGTTCACAATAAGGGGAAAACCGCGAGCACGTCGCAGCTGGCAATGGCGAGCTTTGACACGCCGGTCGGGAAAAGGTCCCTCGCGGCTATGCTGCGCACTCTCACGATGGCCACTGGGCCTGGTCGCGAGTGTTAGGGCAAACCTCGTACGCGTAGGCCTACGGAAAGTGCGGCTCATTGTGGTACGACCACTTCAAGCACTAGGCACCGCTGTGGGCTTAGCGTACGCTACCGAAGCTAGCACTCAAGTAAACACGCCTGCCGAGGTGCCCAAGGCCACCCCAGGCAGGCTACAGTCCGGCGATTTCCAAAGGGGACGCGGACGAAGGAAAACACGTGCTTACCCGGCGCCGACCAACGGAGAAGAAGCCACTCTTTCGGCGCGCGCAGTGGCGCGCGCCGTGCCCGCGCGTGGCGCCATCTATCGCCACGTGGTGTTAACAGAGCAGGAAAGCAAAAGGGTGTGGCCGTGTGGCGGAATGCTCGCGAAATGGTCGCGGGCGCGCCTCAGATCCCCACAAAGACAATCTGTTCTCACTGACGCAGTGGATCAAAATAGCAAAAAAGGAACACAGGCCCCTGTGGCTAGCAATTTTGAACATAAAGGGAGCGCACGATAGCGTGGTTCAAGAGGACTTGTGGGGAATACGGGACACATTAGGTGTGGAATATGGAGTCACTAATCTTTTGAAGGATATCTATAAAGGTAACAACGCAGTTATAAAGTGGGAAAAACAGATATCCAAGCCTGTATAAGTAAAACGGGGGCTTAGGAGGGGTGCCCTCTTTAAGCCTAGTGATTCATGATGTACCTACAAGGATTAAAAGCCAAATTAGAGAGAAGTGGACTGAGATTCAACCTCTCTTTCGTCAAACAAAGAAAACTCATTGATAAGGCACTACCAGTGTATATGTACGCAGATGATATAGTGCTAATGGCGGACAACAAGGAATATTTGCAGAAATTGATGGATATTGGCGGTAATGAGGGAGATAGGTTAGATTTCAGGTTCAGTAAGGAAAAATCAGCGGTCATGATTTTTAATGATAATGAAGGTAGTGAGCTCGAAATACAGGAGGTCATGCTAGAGATAACAGATAAATACAAATATCTGGGCGTATGGATAAGCAATGGGGCCGCGTACCTAAGCGAACACGAAATATACGTGACGACTAAAGGTAACAGGAATACTGAGGGGTGATTCAAGACGCCTAGAGCACCACAGGAAGAAATAATCACAGAGAAAGAGCGTCAACTCCTAACTGATTTACTTGCAGGAGAAATGCTGGAAATATATAGCCGCACACGCATGTGCAGAGCACACTACTTCACCTAGTCACATGACCACAGACATAAACTGAGGACGTTCAACCGGCATATCTAATCAAGCAACGAACCGCAAAAATCAAACTCAGACTTGCGCAAGACGACTGACGTGTCACTTATACACAAGTCACCTTTTTTCTTTATCCAGAATGCTTCCCTTATTTCACGGGCCAGAGCATCTGGGCTTTTGGCGAGGACAGAAACGCTTGAATACCTCGCCTCACAAGAACAGGAACGGCAATGCGCAGGCAAATGTGCTCCGGAATTATTTCGAATAGAAAGCTCATGTTCCCTAATTCTCACGTTCAAACACCGTCCAGTTTGGCCGATGTAAACCCGGCCACAACTAAGTGGGATTAAGTACACCACACCCACTACGCAAACCACATACATCGAAGCGTGTATTTTTCCACAGGTGGAGGCGCTCGGTGTTTTAGATATACGTGGGCATAGGCCAGCCAGCTTTCGTGGCGCAGAAAAAACAACAGACATATTGTACCTGCTCGCCACATTCTTAAGGTTGTGCGCTACCTTATGAACATATGGAACAACCATAGGTCGTTTATCTCTCGGCTGCCTGCATTTTCGTTTGCCCTTGAACTTTTGAAGGAGGGTTTCCGAAACGGATACAATGACAGAGTTAGGATAGCCAGCTGAATGCAGCCGCCTAACCTGATTCAAGTAGCTATCCTGCATCCTGTGATGGCAAGGTTTCGCTAGAGCTCCCTCGAGACACATGGTTGCTATGGCTCTTTTTACTAGTTTAGAATGAGCTGCATCAAAAGGTAAAAGCTCTTTGCGCGAACGTGGATGATACGCCCAGCACACCTGTCGCTCTGAGAACATGATGCTCAAGTCTAAAAACTGCAATTTATTGTCAATAGAAAGCTCATGCGTAAACGAAAGGCCGTTAGCATGTTGTCTGAAAAGTGCTAAAATATCGCCCCGCCGCGGTGGTCTAGTGGCTAAGGTACTCGGCTGCTGACCCGCAGGTCGCGGGATCAAATCCCAGCTGCGGCGGCTGCATTTCCGATGGATGTGGAAATTTTGTAGGCCCGTGTACTCAGATTTGGGTGCACGTTAAAGAACCCCAGGTGGTCGAAATTTCCGGAGCCCTCCACTACGGCGTCTCTCATAATGATATGGTGGTTTTGGGACGTTAAACCTCACAAATCAATCAAGTGCTAAAATATCATCCACTAAATTAGTGGTGGTCGTCAGAGGGTTACCGTTTAAAAAGACTAAAAAGCCGTCCACGTACCGAAAGACTTTCAGCACCTTTGCATCGCCAAGTGCTTGAGCTAAAGCAGTGTCTAAGGCGGATAAGAACATGTTACACAGCACTGGAGCGACACAAGAGCCAATGCAGATCCCTTGTCGCTGAACGTAAAGATTGCCATCATGTGATAAAAAGGTTGAGGTAAGATAAAATTCCAACAACGTCATATAGTTATCTAGAGATACGTTTCTCCTGCAAGTAAATCAGTTCGAGTGGACGCTCTTTCTCTGTGATTATTTCTTCCTGTGGTGCTTTAGGCGTCTAAAATTATCCCTCAGTATGACGAACTAACTAGCCCATCAACAAGTACTTCTAAGTAACAGGAATGCAGTGGTGATTGAAAACAGGGCACTGTGGAATTACAATACGTATGGTGTTGTGAGAGGAATATGGAAAGGGGTCATGGCTTCTGGTCTGACGTTCAGCAATGCAGTCTTGTGCATGAGACCAGGTGTTCAAGGGAGACTAGAAATTAAGTAATGTGTAATAGGTAGGCTTGCCTTAGGAGCTCACGGGAATACACCAGATCAGGAAGTACAATGTGATATGGGATGGACATATTTGAGGGCAGCGAAGCTAGCAGCAAGATAAACTTTGAGAAGCCATTGAGAAAAATGGGGGAGGAGCGTTGGGCTAGGAAGGTATTCAGCTACTTGTACATGAAGAATGTCGATACAGAATGTAGGAAGGGAGCCAGAAAATTTACTGGTAAATACTTGGAAAACAGTATGGGGCCAAACCAAAATTGATTATCGGTTAAGAAGAAGGTGAAGGAAGCTGAGACCGATATGTGGAGAATTGGCATGAATAAGAGGTCCGCACTAGAGATCTATCTAACTTTTAAGCAGGAAATTGTCAAGGAAAGGATCTATGATAATAATCGGGGTAGTTCACTATACTGTTTGAGGCCAGGACAGGAGTATTGCGAACCAAGTATCTACACTATAAACACCGCTTCCATTCTTGCACTGAATGCAGGGCAGTGTAAGTCCGTGCTTGCATACTTTCCAAATGCACTCAATGCCCTTCGATGCGAGAGCAGGAGCAGGTGGCCTGTACAACGTGTCGCATGAGCCCGCCTGCGGTCATTACACGATTCACGGAGCTCCGGTGCACTGTAAAAGCTTTCTATCGCTTCGGATGGTCTTCCAAGTGCTAATATATGTTACCGAGTGGGTGCTATTGCATGTTTTCACAGCGTTTTGGAATGCCTCAATCGTTCGCGAAGATTATATAGGAAGCGGACTTGGAATTATGTTGGATATTTAGGAACAAAATGGATATTTCCCGAACCGCTGTGCTCAAAGGCATTATAAGAAATGGCCGTTGCAGGAAATGCTTTAGAAATCACAGACAACTAACACCTTTGATCCTAACGCTCAGAGAAAACTAGCTTCGCTTTAAACGCGATTCTGGGAGATCACATATAGGTCAACTGCGTTTAGATTTATTGCAGGTTGACGAGCACTCAGGCAATGGATAAATTTGTTGTGAAGAGACCATGGATGTGCGTTGCTAGTAGCCCCGGGACGTTTGTGGCTTCTGAAACGGCGTCTTTCGCTGCAGCACCTGCCGCCATGGCATGTACGTACTTGTCAAATATTTACACAAGCTCCCACAAAGGCATTGATAAAAAGGAAATAGAAAATTTTACTGACCGCTTGTATAGCCCCATACAGTATCTCAAAAGAAAAGCGAAACTTTCCAGTTAAAAAGTTTTGGTTAGCTCCATCTATCCAAATGAATATTAAGCCTGTTTCACATGCGAGCGACCGAGTGGAAGTGGTCGCGGGGATCAGCGACATCGGCATCATCATGATCATAATCATTATCATCATCATCATCATCATCATCAGCGGCAGGAGGACGCACGGACGCACGTTCGTTTCACGTGCTCCGCTGCTATGCCACTGCTGTGCGCGTCGCCCACCGCACTGGCGGGCAGCGTTGTCCGCGGAAGGCGCCGGTTAACCGCTGTTTTCGGTGGTATCTAAAAGCCGCGTTTTTCTCCAAGTGTCCTTCCTTTGGCACGGTGCTGCAGGGTTCATCATCAAGAGCCGCTCAACATTCACGCGTATGTACACTGATTGAACTCAGTCTAACGTGAATTTTTTTAACAAATGTAAAGCGTTGGCAGTTGTTCTTTTTTGTCCTTGCTTTTTAACGTATGGTTCTTGTTGCGTGCTCACATGGAGAAGAAACTGCCAACGCTGTTTATTCCAACGTGAGTCTTTTAACGAATAAGCAGCATTGGCAGTTGCTTCTTTTTTTTGTCCTGGCTCTTTAACGTATGATTCTTCTTGCGCCCTCATATGCCATGAAGAAGCAAACGAAACAGTTTGCTTGTATGCTTTTATTAGGCAGCTGTCCCACCTAGGTGAACGCTCAAGAACTGCGAGCGTGTTACTGCGAGCATGGTACACGTGATACGCTCGCTGTCCCGGTTTTTCGGCTGCGGCATATACACTTGCGCGCAGCCCAGGTAAGGCACTACGCAAGAATTCTTGCTCTAGCGGGAATTTGCGTCCAAATGCTGCGGTTATCAGCAGGAAAGCCGAAGTATCAAATCATTTCACACAACATACCTTTGCCGTCGGAGCACAGTGACATTCAATTGGTAGCCTCCGGCCGTGTAATTTTGGTGCATGCTCCAAGGCATGTGTTGCATTACTGGTGTCTGAAATCATCAACTGTTCTTCGTTATCTACGCTATGTGTCTTTTTTCGCCCAGCCAGCCACGCCTTCTGGCACTGAGTGTGACGGAGAGCAGCTGTCATGTGTGGCAGGACCTGTCGACAGCCTTCAAACTTGAGGGCTGTGCAGGGCAATAGTTCCTCGCGCAAAAAGCGTCGCTTAGGACGTGGACAAGTGAGTGTTTGTTTTAGTGAGAAATAGAGGTGTTGTTGACAGAGAAAACAAAAATAAGGCCCCTAGTGAATGTCTTATTTCCCGAGCAATGACAGCAAGCTTCGCACTCCTTCCTTGTTGAGTCACATCACGAAATTACTTTTCAGTGACCTGTGTGGAATGCTACTTCTCGACTCGACTGCCGTAGTACCCGTCCTTGCTCTCTTTCGTGTGAACCCTTTCATCTATGCACCGTGTCATGAAATTTCGTTGTTGGTTAAACCAGCAACGTTTGCTGCGACATAGAACTACGGCTCCTCTACGTGAGAATAACTTTCGCTGAAAATGAAAAAAAAGAAAAAAGTAAAAAATCTTATTGATCTAAAAAAGGCACCACACTTGATTGTCACTCCGGTGAAAGCTTTGTCGAGGGCAAGGAAAGGAAAACAGCGCCACTTCTACATCATCTGTCAACATGGCCAGTTCAAGAGATGGTTTTTATTTCACGGAAGTATGCCACTTCTCAAGCAGCTCGGCAATTTCTTCACAAAGAATGCTCTTCTTATGCTTCTTGCGGAACTCCTCCATCTTGACGTCCCAAAAAAGAGGTCGTTTCACGACTTCTGCAATCAGCAACCAGTTGAAAGCAGCGCGAGACATTCGTGAGCCGGCGAGAGGACGGATGTCGTCTTCTACTCAGTCGGGGCGAGTTGTTCTATGAACCGAAGTCCCCGCAGCGCGCGCGTTCACTCTTCGATTTCTTCCCTGGCGTTACGTGCCATCCACGTCACTGGTCGCTCTGCCACGTCGGCCGCGAGTAATTTTTTCAAACTCTGCCGATATTCGCTTGACCGTTCAGTCACCGCTGTACAAACCTCTTTTGCGCTCGCCCGGCGGCTGCCGTTCCACTCTTGAGGCAAAATCGTTCGCATGTGAAACAGGCTTTAGAGATAAAAGCACATAGGTAAAACGAGGCATTGTTGAAGAAATCAAAAGGTCTTTATTTTTTCAATAATTGCTAATTTGACTACTGACATCGCAGGAACCGAAAAATTTGTTCTTTGTGTTCGTATTGAAGAACCAGAATCATGTCTGTGGAGGAGTTTCTCATTGGTGTGTACAGCCCACCAGACTCTAAAGCAGCAACGCTGGCTGCTTGTATTCGGAATGTATCAGGTGAGGCTCGAAGAAATACAGTACACATCAGCAACAGGAAATGCGCCATCGCTCGGCAATTTGAAGCACCAATTAGGAGTTAATGCTTCAGATTTTACCTTCCATTGGCTTTACGCGCAGCTTCTGATGCTGCCATCTATTGCAGCACATCTGCAACCATGCGTCGTGCAGTCCATAGCCAAACAAATTAGCGTCCAATCATCCGTTGTACGCGTACGCGATCTTATGAATCAAGTGGTAAGACTCGTCATCCCTATTCTTACGGTGCCAGCGTCTGCAGCCAGCTCGGAAAGCTCTTTTAGTGGTCTTCGGTGCCTCAAAACATGCCTACGATGTACCATGTCCCAGCCTAGGCAAACCCATCTTCTTCTTCTTCACTTCTACCAGGAAAAAAACTGCTGCGCTTGATTTAAATCAAGTGATGAAGGAGTTCATATCTAGGACAGCTGAGAGAAAACGGACCTTCGGTAACCATCAGTTCTTAACATCCACACGTCGTGCTTTCGCCTAAGCCCAGTGAGCTCAAAAAACCTAAGAATTTAAGCGACGAATAAGCAAACTTGCAACACACGCTGCTTTGCCGTGATTCGCATTGAGGGATTAAAGACCATCGACAATTTACAATGCCCGAACCCTCTCCTCCCTGTGTCTCTCTCAACACCACACATACATCTGTCTATTTAGCATATATATATATATATATATATATATATATATATATATATATATATATATATATATATATATATATATATATATATATATATATATATTAATATATATATTTAAGGTAAGGAAGTGTGTACCTAAGGGCTCGTTTTTCCGTGTTTTGGCACAATATTATGAGATCTAACAGACAATTTTGCCAAGGATTGTATAGAGGAAGTTATTAGAACAAATGGAATGTAAATAAGAAGAAAAAAAACAGAGGGTGAAAAAATAACCAGCCGTGAGCAGGAAACGAACCTACGACCTTCGAATAATGCGTTCGATGCTCCAACCACTGAGCTATCACAGCGGCCTTCCCTCCACCCACTTTTTTTGGTTTTATATGTGGATTTAGAAGTGGGAGTGTCAGTCAGCGCCCCCTGTAGCCAAGTGGCGAGTGTGAAACACTCTTTTATGCGCATGTGTGGCGTCACGTAGCACGTGAACTTATTACGACCGGGCAGTTGACCAATAGTCACTCGTATACAACCTAATGACACCGAGTCTGCCAGTACAAGACCCTCATTAATGAATAAGTGAAAGAAGTGTGTACCTAAGGAGTAGTTTTTCCGTGTTTTGACACAATATTATGAGATCTAACTGACAATAATGCCAAGAAATGCATAGGGGAAGTTATTAGAACAAATGGAATGTAAATAAGAAGAAAGAAATGAGGGTGAAAAATAACCAGCCGTGAGCAGGAATATATATATATATATATATATATATATATATATATATATATATATATATATATATATATATATATATATATATATCTATATATATATATATATATATATATATATATATATCTATATATATATATATATATATATATATACGCGTGCGCGTGCGCGTGTGTGTGTGTGTGATTGTCTTCAGTCGCCCCCTCCACTCGCGAGAGAATCAGTACGCCACCAATCGCGATAAAACATCATGTGATTGACTCTTTTACGCCAGCTGCAGAAGGGCGCCATAACTGATGAAAAATTTCATTCCGATTGGGCTTAGTTGTGATCACCAGTGCACCGGGTGCAATACACGTTCATTTACATGCTGTGTACATGCGTATTCAACTCGTTCAATTTGGATAACACAAAACTCGCTTCTTGTACACAACCTGCAATTGCACGAAGATATGCGCCTACGTTGTGCGCTTGTCACTGCCGGCGCCTTCAACTATTTCTTTTAGGGGCAACGCCCTTTACGCCGTGGGTCGTATGTCTCGTGCCGTCGTAGTCGTAGTTGCCAGTTGCATGGTATGTCAATAAAAACGGTGTCACAGTATATCTACGGAGTGAATGACGATAAGTGGGGCAAAGCGTCGATCAGTCCGTCCGTGCTACCGTGCTTCCGTCCTTCCGTCCGTGCGACCATTCGTTCGTCCATCCGTCCGCGCGTCTGTCCGTGAGTCTTGCGTTCGTTCGTGCTTCTGTGCGCCCGTCCATTCGGCCGTCCCTGCGTTAGTCCATGCGTCTGTCCCTCCGCGCGTCCATCCGGGCGTGCGTTCCTTACGCCACCTACGACATGAAATGTGTTTTAAAGCTTGTATGCGTCACCCAGTTTTGGCACATGCCGGCGAACTATAGTTATGAAAATGATGACTCACAGTTCCTGGTTGACATGATTTCCCAAAGAAAATTGAGTGTCGCGGAGATGCTGAAGAGGAAATAGATGATGGGGAAGTTTTTTTTTTATTTAAGCGTTGACTAGAGTAAAGTACAGCATTTTGTACCATATAGGTGGATTTCTCGGCTAAAAGTGCTTGAAAAAAACGAACTGTGGGCAGTGCAGGGCTGCAATGAAGCGCTCGGCGAGACACAAACACGCATATCTAACTGCACTCAAGAAGTATGTTCAGGATGGTGAGAACTTGCGTTGCCGAGTGGTGAGGTTATGAGCTGGCTCCTATCATTTGAAGATGACTTTAAAGAAATTACATCCTGGACAGACAACCTGTTCATCCTCAAGTCTCCTCTGAAACCTGTAACTGAATATTGAATCAAAAGGACGAAGTGCAGCGTGCAGGCATGCCAGCAACACAAGCGTTCTTTCGAAAAAAACGTTGATATCAAGTTATGCACAAGTTAGGCTACGCATTCACCTGCGCCAGATCTAAACAACGAGAACCAGTGCAACTGGAAGCAAGACATGCGCTGCGGTTAGGTTTAAGTGAGGTATAGCGCTTGTTTTTAAAGTATAACAAAGTTATCTTGTAAATAAAGTTTTGGCATCTGATACTGCTGTTTATTAAATGCAATATGCTTGATCATTATTGTATATGTTTCAACAAAGTATGTGTTTGCATATACTGAAAAGTATCGCGAACGACATGAAAAAAGTAAAAGAAGGAAGTCCTACTTCCATCGATTGCTTTGCTGCTCAGAGTGCTAAGATTAGCACTCTGAAAGTATTACAGATGCTAGAACTGCCGATGGGTGGTATTGCGAATCGATCAACGTAAAACAAGCTTATTTTATGTAACCTTCCGCAAAGCTTGACCCCATAGTATGTGTTTTCAATAATGTTTTGCCAATCTGCTGTTTGCAGTAAGGTATACGAGATAAAAACAAAATACAATATACTGTCAGTTTTGTTCGACGTACCTGATAAGCCCACAACATGCACTCAACAAATGCACTTAAATCATCATCGCCCTTTCCCGCCACATGTTTCGCATAAATTCCAACGGTACATGGTGTCTACAAAAATTTTAAGAAAAAAAATTTACAACTGGATTTCCCTGAAGGACCTCCAAACTATAACACATTACTGTAAGGGTTACGTTATGAGCGTATACGTGATGATGGGGTAAACAGAACATTCCTAAGTATTTTCCACGTGCAAACCGGAGCTCTAAGACGATTGATGCGTCTAGAGTTCTGGTTTGCACGAACGCACAGGCATTACCAAAGAGACATGAGTTGTCACATTGTGCTACGACGATTCGTGCAATTCTTCGCACCATACTCAC
This sequence comes from Rhipicephalus annulatus, assembly GCA_013436015.1. Lineage (NCBI taxonomy): Eukaryota > Metazoa > Arthropoda > Arachnida > Ixodida > Ixodidae > Rhipicephalus > Rhipicephalus annulatus. Next base: position 529,144 of record WOVY01014538.1, on the reverse strand, counting down.
CTCCCCGAATCCCGGCATAATCGTGCTGAGACCTCTAATATTCCTGCCTGAATTTCACATATGACAAAAGCACTTATATTTACGTTACCATTCAAACTGTATATAAATTACTGCGTTGTTTACGCAACAATCAGTTGAAGTGAGGATCACATGATGTTAACTAGACCCCTTTAAAGTTAACTTAAGGCGCGGAAAGCGGCAGAACACAACGAATTTCGAAAAAAATAAGAACGGTCTTCATGCGGATAACTCATACAAAAAAGTCACTCTTCTTTCATTATGAAAAAAAAATAATTACTGACTCGGAGGTAATCAAACATAAATATCTGGGCTTATAGTTCAAAAATAATTTCCCGTGCATATACGTTATCACAAGGAAAGCGCCACCTGAATTAATTGAGGCGCTCCTTAAAATTATCCACCACGTCTGTGTGGTCCCCTGCGTATCAGTCTATCATATGCCCTATGCTTCAATATGCAATACCAAGTTTATATCTGTATTCATAAGCAAACATCAGCAAACTGAGAGGAACGCGGGAAAAAAGTAGTGCGTTGTGTTTGGGATATTTATGGAGCTATGTCAGCTGCTGAACTCATCGAGCGAAGTGAGCTACCATCAGTTATCACTATAAATAGAATGATTAGACTACAGTTACTTGACCAGTTAGTTAGGGGGCATCATGATAAAGATACAAAGCACATTAACTGAACATAGTGGTAAGTTTGTTGTAGATCGTTTTTAGTGCACACTTGCCAATATGTATTTAACATTGGGTATATAGTGAGTTGTAACAATATGGCATATGACCACCAACGTCAGTGACGCTATCAAATCAGTGTCAGCAGAAACTAATGAAAGCTTTTCATACACTTTAGCTCTCTCACGTGTTCTTTTAACCTGAGCACTGGTGACAGCCACTGTGCACCAAGATCACTGTTCCTGCAGTATGCAGCGCTCCGACAGGAATTGTGATGTTAAAATGACTGCTGTGGTTTAACGTTACAAAATCACGATATGATTATGACACCACACCACTCTAGCGGCCTCCGGATTAATTTGGACCATACTGATTCTATTCATCATCATCATCATCAGCCTGACTACGTCCATTGCAGGACAAAGGCATCTCTCATGTTCCGCCAGACAACTCAGTCCTGTGCTTGCTGCTGCCAATTTATAGCCGCAAACTTCTTAATCTCATCTGCTCACCTAACCTCTTGTCTTCCCCTAACACGCTAGCCTTCTCTAAGAATCCAGTTAGCTACCCTTAATACTCAGCGGTTATCCTGTCTACGCGCTTCGTACATGCCCGGCCCATTTCCATTTTGTTCCATTTGGTTCCATTTGGTTCAATTTGGTTCAATTTGGTTCTATTAACTTGCACCTCAATTTAAGCACATGGGTGTTGTTTGCATTTCGCCCCCGTTGAATTGCGGCAGCCCTGGCCAAGGCCGGGATGTCGAGCTTAGCAGTGCGACACCCTACGTGCTAAGCCACCACTGGTGGTCGAATGAAGTTGAGCCAAGCATAATAACCAAATGAAAAGGTTTATATATGTACTTATGTATTTCCATATCTCTAGCGAAGGGAATGATGGCCATTGATTGATGCGCTCGACTAATCCCTAATCACGACTAAACACAGATTGTAGTCGCTTTCCTACGCCTAGTGCCGCACGTTTTACCTATATGTGCGAGACATACGAAACGTGCCAACAATACAGTGCAGCTTTCTAGCACAATCGACCAGTACCAGCGACAACCACGTAGAAACAGCATGCGTAACGTACGGATGCCTTTGGTGGCGAGATGCACGAAATCGCTCGCAGTAGTCGACTGTGCGCTGAAGGGTACGGCAGAAACTCAGCGATGCGTTGCAGTAATCCCTATCTGTACTTCTCGCAGGTACGCAGACGCTATGGCAAATGATTTCGCGCTAACGACTCCTTTTTAACGCGATAGCGTTAGAGAGTTCGTGTCGCAGAAATTCTGCCATCGGCGTCGGCACCAATGGTTGTAGCGAAAAATCCTCCGTGAGCGAGAAAATCGAGAAAGAAGCAAATAAAGGAAAGAATGAAAGTTTTGCTCTCATTGAGGTTTAAAACTGCGCCGTTCGCGTGTCAAACATACCACAAAGCCATCAAAGCCACAATTTTACTTGTAGTTGCTTTGGGAAAAACACTACATAAATATCTTGAGTGCAAGGAGTCTCCTTGACGCAATTTTTTCGACAGATGTCACGATGAAAATGAGCCTAATCGGCGATTTGTAGACGTATTTGGAAGGCCACAAAATTGCGTCAAAAAAGGCCGGATTAGTGCAGCCAGCACTGCAACAAACATACAGGAACTTTCAAGCAGCTCGAAAAACGGACAACTATGTCCATCTGGCGGAAAACATATCATGCATTTCGAGAGGCATTGATTGATATGTGGGTTTTAACGTCCCAAAACCACCATATGATTATGAGAGAGGCCGTAGTGGAGGGCTCCGGAAATTTCGACCCCCTGGGGTTCTTTAACGTGCACCCAAATCTGAGCACACGGGCCTACAACATTTCCGCCTCCATCGGAAATATTTCTAGAGGCATTGATCAACCAAACAGCAAACGCTAAATAATGTGCTGCAATCTGTGAGACAATGTGAGACTATTTATAGCCCCCGAGATGGGGATCAAGCGGCGTGTATCTTGGAGGCCATGCGACTCTTGTTTTAGATAAAAACCTATATGTACCATTCGCGCGTGCGCTAGTACAATTTACTATGTGTGTGTTAAAGAACCCCAGGTGGTCTAAATTTCCGGAGCCCTCCACTACGGCGTCTCTCATAATCATATAGTGGTTTTAGACGTTAAACCCCACATATCAATCAAATTTACTATGTGTGTGTGTGTGTGTGTGTGTGTGTAACAAAACATATTAATATAAGTATGCACTTAGCGGTTCCAGGGCGAACTAGGGGCCGGATTGCGCTATCGGGTTCAACTCTTCAGGGCAAAGCTTAAGGGTCCCCATATTTTTGTTAATATTATGATGTTTTCGTGTACAATGCCCGTTTGCCTAACCAACCTCGTAGACTGTACTGAAGTTGTGCTGCTACTGTTTCGAGGTGTTGAATCTAATCCCTAGTGTGGACCTCGCCAAGATCGCTAAGCCACTGCAAAGTATCGCGAATGACATAAAAAAAGTGAAAGAAGAGCGTCTTACTTCCATCGATTGCTTTGCTGCTCAGAGTGCTAATATTAGCACTTTGAAAGTATCACACATGCAAGAACTGCCGATGGGTGGTATGCGAATTGATGAACGTGAAAAAAACTTATTTTATATGATCTTCCGCTAAGCTATTTAGATAGAAAGTAAACAGCCACAGTTTGAAGAAACTAGTGAAAAGTGATACGTATTTATTAGACTATACTAAAAAACGATGTATTGGCTGTGGAAATAATGTAGGTTCCGCGCCATGGTGGTCTAGTGGCGCGACCTGTTGACCCGCAGGTCGCAGAATCGAATAACGGCTGCGGTGGCTGCATTTTTGATGGAGACCACAATGATGTAGACCCAAGTGGGGTGTTGTTAAAGAACCCCAGGTGGTTGAAATTTCCGGAGCCCTCATCTACGGCGTCTCTCATAATCATATGGTGGTTTTAGACGGTAAACTCCACGTATCAATCAAATTCAATAATACGGGCGTAAGTAAATCCTAATGATAAGAAAAGTAGACCAATAATTGTACTGTTGGCTCATCATCGCGACAGATCAGCCGTTTTACAGCACTGCTGTAAATTGAAGTCGAGCTCAAGCTCTCAGTCACGATATCGGGTGGAAACTGCGGAATTAAGAAACAAACAAAAATAGAAACAGGAGAAAAGGTAACTAACAGTTATAAGAAACTCCAGATTAGTGAGAAATTTTTTGTACCTGCAGTGAACACAAAAATGAGGTGATCCCGGAAAAGTAAACGGCGATGCGAGAAAAATAATAATGCAAGAACGAACTGCCAAGACGAAGTAAACTTCATAAATGTAAACGCGTGATGTCTTCATACATCTTTTTGACTCTATATTACTGTAACCACAACCCAACTTCATAGCATTACTGAAATCTGGTTATATATATTATAAATATGACCAGTAAATAGCTAGCCCAAACTACGCGATATCCAAAGAGTGGTCCGCAAGTCATAGTGGCATTGTTATTTATATTAGCGAAAGGTTATCTTCCAAAGTTCTTCCAGATGCTGAAGTTGTAGGCAAAATGTTTTGTGATTAATTGTATCAGGGGTCATCGCTGTGAACAATGTATATTCATAGCATACAGGTGACGTCGTGGAAGCGAAAAATGGCTCCAACATGGTGGCTTAGATGACGCCAAGTCAGTATAATCACGTGACGATCAGCCTGCTTAAGCGTGATAACGTTACTGTGCCTTTGTGCATGAAAAGCGAAAGAACCAGCATATCATACGGATAACACTAAGGCGACAGCAAAATGTTGCAGCTCGGACTTGACTCTTTGAGTGACTTCAGTGCAAGCCATTTATACATCACCCCATCGTTTCCCAAGAAACGTCACTACTTCACCCTTGTGAGCATACATGTAGTGTCATGTAACACATGGCATACATCTTTCTCGGTAATATTGATTTGATATGTGGGGTTCAAAGTCCCAAAACCAACATATAATATTAGGGACCCCGTAGTGGAGGGCTCCGTAAATTTCGACCACCTGGGGTTCTTCAACATTCATCGAAATCTGAGCCCCAGGGCCTACAGCAATTTCGCCTCCATCGAAAATGCAGCCGCCGCTGCCGAGATTCAATCCCGTGACCTGCGGGGCAGCAGCCGAGTGCCTTAGCGGCACGCCTGAAAGCGTCTAGAAATTTTCGCATTTCAAACCAGGGAATCCTCAATTAATATCGTATATCGTGTTGAATTTTATTCTACATTAGATAGTCTTTACGACTGTGACTCAGCCTGCGGGAGTATATGGTAAGAAATTATTGATTCAATTATTGTTAGTGATCACTTACGACTAGTAAGTGCCTAAATAGAAACTATGCCGGGCATCTCGGACTAAGAGTTGGTCTTCTGCACTATAACGGTGAATGATCATTAAGAGTCATCGCTCTTTATACCCTGATTTCAACCAGGCCAATGATGCGAGTATTGTCACTTGTTTTTCTTTTGGGCGTGACCTATCCATGGCATTTTCACAAAAATTATCTGCTGATTTCGAAACGCTGAGCGGTAGGTTTACGGACATCATGGCGTCACCCATGAAATACTACATACCAAAGAGAAAAATGAAAAGGAAGTCATATCCTCTGTTAAAAATAACATGCGAAATTAAAGGTAATGTGAAGAGCAATTAACAATACAAATAAGTTAGTCTCACTAGAGATGAACTTATATTAGCATTTATTAGTACAAGGTGCCGGATAAATGGTGATAACAAATATTATTTTGCAAAGATTCGCAACAAAATTTTATGATACCATTCCAATCAGTTTCGGAAACCTTTCTACTATACGTTTTGGAAGAGTACTAGTAAAAACAACTAGCGGAAGCATCATAATACTCGTGCTTTTCAAATCCACCTTTGCATCCCCACCTTTAAAATGTATATGATGGCAGTTTAGCTATACTGCCATCAACCTGACTTTTTCAATGTCCTTCACAGTTGAAATGTGATCCGACCAACTCGAAGGCTGTAGTAATAAGGATTACTAGAAGCACTAGACAATCAGTGCATTCAATCAACCAATGTTTAAATGAAAGTCCCTGCTCAATAGAAAAAAACCACACTGTGAAGAAAATCATGGTACCTTCGCACTAATGGTGCGAAGTGGTGCGAAGTCTGAAAGCGCCGTTGAGCAACCTTTCTTTATTTTATGTTCTACTTTTGTTTTCTCTTTTGGCTTCTGGGATCTGTTTTCTATAGGTTTTTTCCCTAGTTCGTCTACTTATTTTTCTTTCTCGCACTCTGTAATCGATTGTTTCTCTTCACTTTCCCTTTGTCTCTTTCTTTCTCTCTTTCTTTGCTAAATCAACGTTTTTCTTTCTTTTCATGTATTTATTGCGTTTACTTCCTAGTGTTTCACTCTTGCTCTTCAATCCCATCAATTTCTTTCTATTGTTTTTGTTGTCTCTCTCTTTCACGCGTTTGGTTTTGTTTCACTCGCACCTGCAGTACACACTAATGGGGCTTGGCCACTTCCCGGGAGCCACAGACACCTGATAAGTTTCTTTCGTTATTAAAAGCAAATTATTGAACTTCATGTAAATCCTTGATTCATCATTTGGCGCAGAAAGATTTGTGTGAAGGTAACATTTCGCACCAGCTGTTATAAAGTTACTGAGGTTGAATGTAGTAATCCAATGTTTGCTAATATTAGAATATAAAACTATCAACCATTTATTTATAGGCCGTCTACCGTCTGTTAGCACTCTTAAAGTGGTAAAACCTCAAGTTTAGAACAAATGAAAGCATCAGATGCAACAGCATTTGCTAAAAGAATAAATCTGTACAACTTTTTAAATTCACCAGAAGCTCCCTTAACTGAAGCGTTTTTCGGTACACCAGACTAGTTTCGAAATAATGGACGCCCATCCGAGTACAAAAATCTCAAGACACAAAAAAAGTTCGAACACAGACTGGAGGGAGTTTTATTCCCGTTTCCTGCACGGAGCGTCTACTCCTCTCAATGTATCCCTTGATAACTAATTGAAAATGTAACCACAAGGAAATACTTCGCAACAAGAGATTTTCACAGATAATGCGATAGTGCCTGTAAAAGGAGCACAGTCTACAGTACAAGCGCCAATAAAATTTGAACACTCTAAACCAGCGAAAACAGCGGCGAATGTGCACGGCGAAATGCCAGGAAATTGGTGCAAAGTGGCCTTATTTCTATTCATTTGTCATTTACAACTCTTCTAACTCCATCGCGCAGAAGGCACACGCTTTCTTTCTGTTGCTAGAAAGCGTACGACATCGAACCAGGCCCCGGACTAATTTCGGTTTTAAAGAAAATGCACGCTCGTAGTGGCTGCCGGGCATCTTGACTCCAGTTGAACAAAGTGAGGTTGATGTCAATGTTCGCCTTTTTGGGTTTCACAAGTTTCTACAAATAAACAAATTGATAACCTTGTAAAGAACTTCTGTTTTGTTTATATGTCTTTTCTAATTCTTTATTTCGCACATTCAAAATCAGGTGAAGCGCGGGAAGTGATTTACTTGCATTCGTAGCGTTTGCCTTCGCTCCTTCTCGCCCCTCACTCAGCCATATTAGGAGTTGGATCACGATCAGTTATCTCGCTCGGTTGGCGTGTCAACTACAGGAAAGATAAAGACAACAAGCTGTGACGGGCAGAGAACGGAAGCCTCAGTGAGCTACGCCCAACAAGTCAATCATGTCTTCGTCGAATATCTCTTAATCGGGCAACACGTGTTTTCCGCGGCTCTGTAATTTGTTAACCCGAACATTTCTGATTTCGCGAAGGTTTTTAAGCGTTTCCGAAAGGCAACGAGTGAGCACAAGCATTCGGATTCATTATTTGAGAAGGTATTGATTGTTCATAAGTACAGTGCTCAACTCGGCTGTCTATAACGACGAAGGGTCGCGCGCTGAACAGCACGAGCGACATCTGCAATCGCAAATACGCTACATCTGAGCATGTGCAGTGCCAATGATGTGCCTGCCGTGCAGTTTCCACCCTTATTTATCACCGTGGCTGTGATGATTGCTTTGGCCGTCGAAGTGCTGTGAGCATTACAAAATTGAAATAAAGACCAACAACAACAAAAAGAAATATTCTCGCTTCGTGATATCACATCACGGCGACAACGGATTTACTTCGTCTTTTTGTTTTTGTTTTGTTTTTTCCGCAAAATTGCTCTGAGCGCTTTCGATGGCCAAAGCGGTTGTTGCATCCGCAGCGAAAGACAGGGATCAGTATTGCTAGGCAGGCACATTGCTGGCGCCACGCATGCTCAGATGTGCCGTATTTTCGATGGCAGATGTCGCCCGTGCTGTTTCGCTCACGACGCTCTGTCATTATAAACAGCCGAATTGAGCACTGTATATTTGAGTGAACCCACTTCTCTGCAAGCCTGACTGGACTGACAGAAGTGCAGTGTCGCTTCACTAATTGGTGAAGACGGCAACCATGCTCCTGTCGAAAAAATGCGTTTATTTAATGGTTAAAATTTTAGTCGGCTCGGCTACATATTTCAGTGTATTTTGTATTTTGGTGCGTAATTCAAATATTGTCAAGTAATTACCGGCCGCTTCTCTTTCATAAAGATTTTGTGTCCATGAAAAAAATTTGTGAGTGTTTACTTTCAATAGTGTCGCTAAAATACACGTGATGGACGAAGTGTGTCTAAAATTATTGCAGATAACGTCGATGCAGCCGTCCTAATGACAAGTGACCTTTTCTTTGTCAAGGCAACGCTGTTGCCCTGACGAAAACAAGTCAACTTGCCACAATACTGTTTCTAGCGACATTCTTTCTTGAAAAACTTCTGATCGCTTCAAGCCTCTCTGTGCCTCCGAACTTCAGTCTCGTTTGGTACTCAAATTCTGTAAGAAAACCATGTGGGCAGTCATAACTAACAGGATCAAGTCAAATATGACGTGTCCTCTTCGTGATAGTTGATAATTTGCTTTAATTTTCATATTCTTGATTCATTGTTTGCCCAATATGTCCATAAATCAGTTGAAAAAAAGCTGCTTTTATACATTGATACTTTTACACTACGTGCGTCTTTTTTAATGCAAAACGTGCAATAGAAAAGGTAATTTTATTTGTGCCGATCGAGTTTCGTCTTACTGAGAAATCAGACAGCTTCACTTTCGTTCTTGAAAAAGCACGAACAAAACTTTACGAATGGCCGGATCGCCCAAACGGCCAGCGGACCTGAAAGAAGGCACGGGCGCATTTTACTAGCATATGCGAAGTGGAAAATGAGGGCTTCCGCAGCAACCCTCTTCTCGATTTCTTGTCATTGCTGTCTATTTGGGGGACCTCACCAGTGACGTCATTAAAGAAATTTTCTGTTTGTGATTTATTTCAAGTAGGATTCCAAGCCACTGCCAGTTATAAAAGTGGCGCTGCTGCTACCGAGAGCGAATACATGGGAGGTATCTGGAATTCCCGCCCGCTGATTGAATTGGCGCCGCGTTTTCGGGCGAAAAGCCTTAGTAGAGTGATCTGTACGTCTACAGCCTTGTAAACAAAGTACGGAAGCTGTGTATTGATTGTAAACCGTGTTGTAGATTCGTTTCCACTAATACATCACTGAGTAAACGAGACCGATTAGAGTACGCAGACACAGCGCATTCCCCCCCCCCCCCCCCAAATTTCTTTATTTAATGAATACGAGCCGAAAACGAACGCAAATAAGAAACGAAAATATCTTGAGTGCATGAAATAAGTGGTGTGAAAATTAGCTATCACGTGTCCCAAGTTTTTTTTTTGCTGATAAACCCCTGCGTCTACCGCATACACTGAACGTGATCATTTGAAGAGCATTCGCCGTCATGAATGGAATGCGATAGTGGAATCAGGCACCACTTGCGTCACCCTCTGCTTGACGTGCTTTCCTTCTCGGTCAAACTGCGCAGAGAGCAAACAATCGTCTGTGCGTGCGGCATCTGCCGTGTTTACCGCAAGTGCCCTGCGAAGTGCTCGCTATACGTGATAATTAATCATTTTGGGAATAACCGTATTACGCATATATGCATCCGTAACGCACCAAGTGCATCCTTGTGGCGGCATACTTTGTTGCCTAATGGTCGTATTGATTATGATCATCATCCTCATTGTCATCATCATCGTTTTACTTGAATGCTGTGTAATGGGCCGGCTATCAAATGGCCCCAGAAACGCTCAGAGATTTAAACTTAGCAGTGCTATCCCAGTTGTGCGTGAGTCTTCAACAAACTGAGTTGCATCGTGACTTTTTTTCAAAACACATCTGTAATAATTGCGTAAATACATGCGCCTAACAGCGGCCCCCGCTAACTTTACTGTGTTGCATTCAGACGGCGGACCGAATCCGGATTTAAAAGCGCGAAGAATGCATTATTTGACCACTGAACAGCAACTCGACCATGCGGTAGCTGAATGATCGGTTTGTCTTTCCTCCTATAGCCGAAGCTCATCTTCACCGTGCAAGGAAGAAGCCCAGCGAGCGCCTGTTCCGGTGAGAAGACAAGCAGGTTCTGTTCTAATATATATATAATATATTCTGATATAACCAAACATGAATGTTGGCGTCACGGCCAACACAAAACAATAACAAAAGGCCGAGGAGTAATTAAAGAAGGGATTGTTTTCATGGAATTCATGTTCCATTTCTGGACTGTTTCTGGGGGTAAATTCAGGTTGCCGTCACACGATTCACACAGTCGATTCTACGCTTGTGCTATGCATGCACTGTTATTATATATATATATATATATATATATATATATATATATATATATATATATATATATATATATATATATGAAAGTAGATGCGCTTTCACATAACAACTGTTTAAACAGCCGATGTTTTGACGGGAGCCCCGTCTTTTTCAAGGGGTATAATAATATCTACACGTTTACACAGTATCTACACATTTCCAGAATATATACACAGACAGGAGGGAAGGGGTTAGCAGAAAAGTGCTGACAACAAAAAAAGGAAGAGAAAGAAAAAATGGGGGGGGTGAGAAACGTTAAAAATGATAGGAAAATCTAGCAGAAGAAGCAAGAAACACACGGCGGGAATAAAAAGGGACAGCATCTCAACAGAGTAAGGCTAACGTAAACGAGCAATGCAATCATTGTCAACAATACCTTCCACGCACTCACCCTTCTTCCAAGTGGACAGTGTGACTGCCGTTTTTGTATCCCACATTTCGGTGCAATCCGCTGGCTGCTTGTCTCCCTTTGAAGTTTACAAAAATTGGTGGGGAGAACTTCAGCTCTTCCAGTGCATGTTGGGCACGTCTGAAGATATGAAAATGTCGGTAGTTGTTGCACCGCCATCAATATCATTATATGCATATACTACACCAAATGCATCGTATACAACTTAAAGACACCTAGTTTGCCTGTACAAGACCCTCGTAATGAATGAAGGAAAGAAGTGTGTTCCTAAGGGCTCTTTTTTCTGTGGTTGACACAATATTGGTTTGATGTAACAGACAATAATGCCAACGAAAGTATAGAGGAAGTTACTAGACCAAATTGTTGTCACTGATTTCTGTATTCTTTTTTTTCTGTAATTCCACTCCTGCCTGGGCCATGCTGGCCTGCAGTATTGTGAAATAAATAAATAAATAATAAATAAAATTATAACGTAAATGTGAAGAAAAAAGTCGGTGAAGAAATAACGTGCAATGGGCAGGAACCGAACCTGCGGCATTCGAATGGTCGCAGGTCGTTGTATATGAGGGTCCATTTGTCAGCTGCCAGCTCGTAATAGGTTCACGTGCTACGTGACGGCAAACAGACTTATGAAACTTGTTCTACACTCGCCGCCATGGCTACAGGTAGCGCTGACTGACACTCGCACGTATCGATTCACATATATACACAATAAAGTGGTTTGCGTGATAACCGCCATGGTAGCTCAGTTGCTAAAGCACTGAACGCGTTATTCGAAGGTTGCAGGTTCGGTTCCTGCCCACGGAAGTTATCTTTTCAACAACTTTTCTTTCTTCACATTTACGTTACAATTTGATGTAGTAGCTTCATCTATACTTCTTCAGCCATATTGTGTTTTAGATCTCACACACACACACACACACACACACACACACACACACACACACACACACACACACACTATATATATATATATATATATATATATATATATATATAAAAGTACATGCGTTTAAACATAACAACTGTTTATTCTGCCGATGTTTTGACGGACACCCCGTCTTTTTCAAGGCATAATAATATATAAACATGTTCTGTGTCGTCTTATAGCCTGTTCAGACAGGAGGGAAGGGGTCAAAAGAAAAGAGAGAAAAGAAACAGCGAAACGGGAGGAGAAACAATAAATATTTATAGGAAATCTAGGAGAAGAAGCAAGACCGACACGGCGTAATTAGAAAGGGGCAGCATATCAACAGAGTAGGGCAGAGGTAGATGAGCAATGCCATTATTGTCAACAATACCTCCCCCGCACCCACTCTTCCCCAAGTGGGCAGAGTGCCGCCGTTCTTGTACTTCCCCTTTCCATGTAATCCGCTGGCGGCTCGTTCCTCTTTGAAGTTTAAGACAAGTTAATGGGGAGAGCTTAAGCGCTTCGAGTGCGTGCTGGTGGCGGACTGTCCGGTCTCATTACGACAATACTATTACGCGCTCACGAAGCTTTTAGCCTATGCATCTGACAACATAGAAATGGTTTGCCTCATCAAGCACAGCCGGAACGCACAGATAAGTGGTCCCAGATGTCGTACAGTCCCCCCTTTTTTTCTTTTCTTCTTTTTTTCTTCTTTAAGTTTTAACGCACATTCCGTTCCTTCACTGACAAGGAGCTGACAGCTAGGTGGTTTCGTTAACTTTTTCATACATGCGCGCATGTCTTTCCAGTGACTTAGAAGTGTGGCCAAGTGACGAAGTTGCTGTGCAGCGTCAGTCCTTGACAAAGGAATCGAAAGGGTGTGTTCTTCTTGGTGCGATGTGCGAGCCGCGTTGTCTGCGGAATCATTGCCACTAATCCTACAATGGCCAGGAAGCCACTGAAACTTGACCTCGTGGCCTGTTTCTGTGACGTGGTGAACGAGCTTGACAACTTCGTAAGTTAATTGTTCATGGCAACCTCGTCGAAGGACTGACTGCATGCTCTGTAGGGCTGGTTTTGAGTCGGAAAACACAGCCCATTTACTCGGTCTTTGGGATTTGATGTACTCTATGGTGCCACGCAAAGCTGCAAGTTCTGCCGCTGTGGACGTAGTGACGTGTGACAGCCTGATTCGCAGAGTGATTCCTCTAGCTGGAATCACCACCGCACCACCAGAACCAGACGCTGTGGTTGAACCATCGGTGTATATGTGCACGTGGTTGTTGTACATTTCGTGCAGATGGCTCAAGCTCAATTGTTTTAGGGCTGATGAAGGCAAATTTGATTTTTTCTGTATTCCTGGAATTGAAACACTTACTTGTGGAAGTGTCAGGCACCACGGAGGATACACCAGTTTCTCTGCAGGCGTAAAACCTGACGTAAACGACGCACGATGAGCACAGACAATTGCACTAAATTTCGTGCGGGGCCTCTCAGTAGCAAGGGATGCCAAGTGGTGGGAAGGATTCATTGCACGTAGTCTGAGTCTGCAGGAGTGGAACACCCCAAGCATAAGACATACGAGACTTTACCAAATAAACCCTCGACTGGAACTTCGACCTCCATCGGGACTTCGTCGACGTGAAGCTTCACTTCTTTGTGACCTTTGGTTGGGGGTTGCCTTCACAAAAGCATATAGAAACCTCATCGGACTGACCGACGATGCGGAATGCGACGTCTGCTGCACCAAAGAGGACATCGACCATCTGATATGCCATTGCCCTCGATTTGCCTCTGAAAGACAGAAGCTTTCGGACACATTGCGACAATTGGACGATCGGCCACTCTCTGTGCAGATGCTACTAGAACACCGTCATCGCCTTTCATCGGCTCAAAAAGCAGTCAAAGCTGTCTTGTGCTTTTTGAGGACTACAGGCCTATGTGACCAACTTTAACTTTTGTGTAGTGCCACCGCTGTATACGCGCCAGCTGATTGACTGCCAATCCTCCTTTTTTTTTCTCTCTTTCTCTTCTTTTTCCTCTCTCTCTCTCATCTTTATGCCCCCTTCCTATTCCCCCAGCGTAGGGTAGCAAACCGGGCATGTGCCTGGTTAACCTCCCTGCCTTCCCTCTTGTTGTTTACCCCCCCCCCCCCCCTAGAAGTGTGGCAGCTTGCGCTAGTTGGTATGGCATGACGATAGTTATAGCGCGAGAACAAAACGACGACACAGAGACTCCTTCTTGTCTCTGTGTCCTCGTTTTGTTCTCGCGCTATAACTATCGTCTTTCCAGTAAGCCGCAACTGTGTGGTGACAATTCCGGATGTCGTGCAGTCTCCCACCCCGCTTTTTTTCTTTTTTTTCTTCTTTAGTATTTAACGCACATTCTGTTTCTTGACTGACAAGGAGCCATTGCATATAATGAATATCGATGGCGGCGCCTCAATCACCGGCTTTTTCATTCTTCCCGACGCCACCAGCGTGCACTCGAAGCGCTTAAGCTCTCCCCATCAACTTGTCTTAAACTTCAAAGAGGAATGAGCCGCCAGCGGATTACATGAAAAGGGGAAGTACAAGAACGGCGGCACTCTGCCCACTTGAGATAGAGTGGGTGCGGGGAGGTATGGTTTCCAATAGTGGCATTGCTCATCTTCCTCTGCACTACTCTGTTGAGATTCTGCCCCTTTCTAATTACGCCGTGTCGGTCTTGCGTCTTCTCCAAGATTTCTATAATTATTTATTGTTTCTCCTCCCGTTTCGCTGTTTCTTCTTTCTCTTTTCTTTTTTTACTTTTCTTTTGACCTTTTTCCTCCTGTATCGACAGGCTATAAGAAGACACGAAACATGTGTATATATTATTATACCTTGAAAAAGACGGGGTTCCCGTCGAAACGTCGGCAGAATAAACAGTTGTTATGTGAAAGCGCATCTACTTTCATATTTATAGCCTTGCTGCAACTGAAGTTATTTTTCTGCATATAAGCCTTATATATATATATATATATATATATATATATATATATATATATATATATATATATATATATATATATATATGTGTGTGTGTGTGTGTGTGTGTGTGTGTGTGTGTGTGTGTGTGTGTAGCTGCCTTCCCCCCTCAAAATTCTTTGTCAGCCAATAACGCCAAAGTATAAAGCAATGAAGCACAAGCTCAAGTAGCGGCATGCAGACTTATACAATTGAAAAGCAAACGCTATTTAACTAACAAAGAAGAACAGCTAGCAAAGAACCTTTATTCTGAAAGCACGGCAACACTCGCCGAGAAATTGAGCGTTTTGACCGTGAATCAACACAGAAACAAAAACACTACACACTCGTATGGCTGAAGCTTCAGCGAAGCCTTTGCCCGTACTGTAAAGAAAACATCCGAGCGACTCACTAGCCTACGACCACATGCTCTCTCCATATTTCCAAATACCGTCCATCGAGGGAGACAGGCACACGGAGAGCTTGCAAAAGGGAACTTTAATCCGTAACGTGACGGCTTCGACGACCCCTTAACCTGTCAGACGCTACTCGCACTTATGCGAACCCCACGACCTTTGTCCGCTGCCTGTGTGTTCGGGACAGAGCCTAGCTTGCGAAAGGTTACACAGTGTAAACAATTGGCCCGGTTGGGACACTCACCTGTTGAATTATTGCACACCAACAGAAGCGCCGCAGCTGGCGAACACGCTCATCACTGTGGGGAAAGTAAGCAGACGACCACCTTTGCTATTTATGTCGTTTTACGTGCTGTACCGCGTTGTCCGCGTGTTCGTTTCCGTTATCGAAAATATCAACGTTCGTCGTATGTGTGGTGGCTGAAACTTCTAGAGGTGTCTAACAATTGCCCGGGGGTGGGGTGCTCATTACTTCAAAAACTCGCCCGCAACATAGTTTTACTAATTTACCGCGAGGCCACATGAGACGGTGCAACGGCAGTTATAGATCGCCGCTATTCGTTGGGACATATTAGCAAGTCCACCTTTTAGATAGTTAATGCGTCACTTGTTCCCAAGCTTTCGTTTTGCCGTATCGGCGGTCGTTGGATGCACTAAACACGTTTAAACTAGTAAACGACGAAAGTTATTGTAGTCTAACCATCTGTTACCACAATACATCATCAAATGCGTATCATCTGGTCAATGAACCACACTATTCCTTGAGCAACAGACTTCACGAACTGACGCCTCAGTGACTGACCCTTCATGCCTAAGACGCCACTTGGGCCCAGGCCGAGATGCCAGGGATTGATTGAGTTAATGTAGAAAGAAGGGAAGAAGACACCTATGTTTTGTCTGCCTCTTGTGCGACACGGCGCACTGCCTTAGAGAAGCCAGGAAAGCTTCTGAAAGATTTGTTTGTGCGCAGCACAGGCGAAAGCTGTAGGCAAAGGGCAGCATTCTTCTCACGGATTCTTCTGTGGAATCACATGGTGGCTCTTCCATCTCTCCACTTCCTCCGATGTTTCATGGTGTTGGGTCTTGGGGGTTACGAGGACCCTACCGCTGACTCCAGTTTGTTGGGACCGAGCCCAGCTTGTCTCAAATGGTAGCTGGCTTTCCTCCAGGACCCATTCTTTGTAGTGAGGAGATATACTCTTGCTGGACAGACGGAGGTTTATTTACATCTCATGAAAATATGGAAGAAGACGAGAAAGAGAGCAATGTACAACAGTCTTCGGCTGATATAGCCAGCCTTCGGACGACCCCGAGGCAACCGCTGTCCCAGCTCCCGACAATGGGATGGCTCGACGACCCGGGGGTGAGGATGAGACACCGACAGGTAGAAAGGGTAACGAAGAGTGTCGTTCACCGTCAGTGGTGCAAGCGCTCATCTGGAACGACTTCCCAACGGCTTTGTACACGCGTTGCTGGTCGCACTCCATGAACCTTGTTTGAAAGACGCCTCAGCTGTTCAATACATTTAACGGACTTCTTGCGCAATTAAATGTGAAGTTTCTTTCGGGCGTCATCAAAAACGACAGCAGTCCTGAAAGAAATATCTAGACACGTATACAATGTCATTCAGCTGACTGTGCCGATATTGTTAAACACTGTGAGTGGAAAATCACGAATCAATTCCAGTGCTTGGAGAAGCACTTTCTGAGATGGTTTGCTCACTTGAAGACATAAACACCTTCCGTGACAAAGAACAGCGTCCCCCACTCATCGCCTCTATCGGTGAATCTGTTCGCTCAACTTGCCTCACTGTTATCAGAAATTCTAGACCTCACACACCACTTGTGTGTGTATCTGCAGAGCTCAAATATTGACATGGGCGTCGCGTTGGAGCAGATCGACTTGGTGCTGACTAAGCTGGAGGAAATAAGAGCTAACACGGAGCAAAATACCACAAAATATTTTCTCTATGTCAAGACAAAGTGGCGGAGTTCCAAGTGAAGTGCGAGACTCCACGGATGATATGAACACAGAAATACTGAGAAAACTGCGACCGCAGTTCTGCGAAAGAGTACTACATGCGAGCCTTCTTCATTCCTTACATAGGTAACCCGAAAAGTTTTCTCAAACGGCGCTTTGCGACCATCGCAAAAGACTGCGAAGTTTGCTATCTGTGTTGCCAAAGCACGTCTCCAAAGAAAAATTTCAATCTGTGCAGCCGTCCTTAGAGTTATGACAACAGCTCACATTCTTACGCGAAAAGGTTAATGGTAAATCTGAAAAATTAAATGGCAAGCCATGCAAACGGGCTCATTTTCCTTTTTACGATGGACGATTTAGCTGAATGTTACAAAGCCCTGTTCCGGAACATTCACACACCCCTCAAGATATTGACAACGCTCCCAGCGACTACAGCTGTTGCATAACACAGCTTCTCGGCAACGGGTAGAATGAAAACCTATTTGAGGAAGCCGACGACCCAGGAGCAGCTTGATGGCCAGGTCATAACCTTTATTCACCGGATACAAGTCAGTGTCAACCAAGTTATCGCTGTTTTTATGGAACAACTGTGACGAATGAAAATTGTTGCGGGAACCGCTCTACTCGACCAGGATACATGTTCGTTTTTTTCCTTTGCATTGACCTATACTGTATGGTAAAACCGTTGGCAATGCTATTCTTCGAAATTGCTAAAATAATGTTAATAGTACCGCTTCGGTGGTCTCTGGCTAATGTAATCGGCTGCTGACCCGAAGGTTTGGGGGATGGAATCTTGGCTACAGCATTTTCGCCTCCATTTTCAATGGAGGCCGAAATGCTGTAGGCCCGTGTGCTCAGATTCAGGTGCACGTTAAAGAATCCAAGGTGGTCAAAAGTTCAGGAGCCTTCTACTGCGGCGTCTGTCATAAATACATGGTGGTTTTGGGACGTTCAATCCCACATATCAATCAAAATTATGTTAAGGTTCTGCCTCTTTTGTTTCAGGAAAGCATCTATGTTTTCGTTCCTTCTAACCCAATAGAATGGTTTTCCCGAATGTGTGTGTTTTTTGCTTAAAAATTCTTGCCTAAAATTGGCTCCCGTTCTTCACGCATGCCTGTTGTTTAGACAAAGCGTGAGGTTTCTTCCATTTGGTCTTAAAAAGGCTTCCTTTTGTGTAGTCGATACTTATGAATCAAAATCTAAGCTGGAGTGGAGGCATTCGCAATATCAATGGTCATATAAAACGAGACACAAGAGTTGTTGTGGTGTCATTGTATATACACGTTATATATAATATTTTTTAAAAGCCCCGCCACACGCAGATAGTGTCATCCCACAAGCATGATACCATCCGCTGTGCAGTGCAGTGTGACATGCCATTGTCGGCACTCAAGAAGCTTCAACGCGCAACGCCTAGAGCAGCGTCGACCATGGTGTTCTCACCAACTCCACCTCTGGCGTTTCGAATGCGTGTCTCTTCCTTGATCGCTACTCATAGCTATGCACTGTCATCGTGGTCTGCGTCCGCTGCGTGGAGCCAGAATAGAGCCTCGCCCGCGCTGCGCTCTCGCGAGCGAGCGTCACATGGATGGATGGTTGGTTGTATTCAGCTGTGTCCTTTAGATCGGGCGACGACTCACGCCACCTAATCATAAGTTAAGTACTATCACTATCTATTGACAGATTGACTTTCACTCGCGTCTTGATTGAGCCACCAATTGGTTAGCCTCCTCCTGGTTATTTCTACCCTTTTAAAGCCTATTTTGCCTTCTCTGTCCCTAAACCCCAATGCTGTAAAAAATTGCACACCATTATCTACGACTGTAGAGTGGAGTCCTTTACAGAACATTATCAAATGTTTAGTAGTTTCCTCCTCCTCTCCGCACGCAATACATAACGTGTTTGTGCCTTCGTATTTGGCTCGGTACGTCTTAGTTCGCAATACTTTCGTTCTGGTGTAGAAGTGCGAAGGACTACTGCGATAATTATTGTATATCTTTTATTTTGCAATTTTCTGCTTGAAATGTCGGGAGATCTCGAGTGATGATTTCGCAAGCATTCTAATCTTCCTCATGTCCCATCCTGTTCCCTTCACTTTCTTCTAAACCGATGTTTCATTTTGGCTTGCTATTCTGCTGTGTCTAAATATTTGCTTGACAATTTTTGAGTTCGCTTCCTCCATTTAGTAAGAACAATCTTTATGTACAAATAAATAGCTGAAAACTTTCCTAGCTCGACGCTTCTCTCACCAGTTCTTTTCAATCGTTCCTCAAGTTTTATCTTGGTGCTAGCTTCCCAGCACTCAAAAGATGCCCATCCCATGTCACCCTGTACCCGCTGCTCTGTAATTTTCCCGTGTGCTCCAAAGCAAGTCAACATATGCTACGTTGTTTATTTTCAAATCTTGCTTGAACATCTGATCTTATGCACAAGAGCGGATTGCCGAAAGTCAAACCCGGAATCACGACACCTTTCCAAATGCCCCTCACAACGTTATAGCTATTGTAGTTTCACATTGCCCTATCTTTTTTACAGCTGCATTCCTCTTAGCCGCAGTCATTACGTATCTATCGTGCTCCCTTAGGTACTAAGCTCCAGTATTTATCCGTATGCCAATTTACTTATATTTATCCAGTATTTCTAGCGTGTCTTCCTAATTTCCTCACTGCCTTCATTATCAATAAAAATAATGATTGCCGATTTTGCCCTACTGCGCTTCAAATTTAACCTCTCTGTCTTATTACCTGAAATGTCTATTAATCCCTGAATATCTCTCTTGTTGTAGGCAATTATCATTATATCATCTGCGTACAACAATTCTGGTAATGACTGTTCAGCGTGTTTTCCTTGCTTGACAATAGAGAGGTGAAAGCTTAGTCGACTCCCCAATGCATTGGCTTCTGGTTCCTGTAATAAAGCATATACGTAATATGCCTGTATATATGTAATACCTTCCTGTATATAGGTAATACCTGTATATAGGTAATAGTGCACTTGAAGTAGTAAAAGACTATGTGTACTTGTGCCAGGTAATTATCGTGGAGCCAAACCACGAGACTAAACTAAGTTGAAGTATGAGAATAAGGTGGAGCACATTTGGCAAGCACTCTAAAATTATGACAGGCAGATTGCCACTATCCCTCAAGAGGAAAGTATATAACAGCAGCATCTTGCCGGCACTTAGCTGCGGAGAAAACATGGAGATTACAAAGAGGGTTCAGCTTAAATTGGCGACGACGCAGCGAACAATAGACAGGAATATGGTAGGTGTGACCTCAGAGACAAGAAGAAAGCAGAGTGGATTAGGGAACAAAACGGGGTTAAGGATATCACAGTAGAAATCAAGAAGAGGAATTGGACGGGGGCCGGGCATGTAGCACGTAAACAGGATAACCACTGGTCGTTGAAGGTAAATAACTAGATTCCTAGAAAAGGAGAGTGGGTTAGGGGGAGACAGAAGATTAGGTTTGCAGATGAGATTAAGAAGTCTGTGGGTATAAAATGGCAGCAGCGAGCACAGGACCGAGTTGAGTGGCGAAACTAGGGAGAGGCCTTTGTTCTGCAGTGGACGTAGTCAGGCTGGTGATGATGATGATGATATAAAGCATAAATAACAAATGGGACAAGAGACAGCCCTGTCGAAGCCCGCGTTGTATCTCTATAGGTTCGGCTACCTATACTTCTCATTTTATATCTATCTTATAAATTTAGAGATATCCTTCAGGAAATTAGTATTTCCATCTTGCACATCTATAGTGTCCAATACATCTCACAAGCCTTTCGAATCACTGTATCGTAAGCTCCTTTGATATCGAGAAACGCCAGCAAGAGGGGCCTGTGTTCTTTGTCAGCTATTTCAATACACTGTATCAATGAAAACACAATGTCCTCTTACCTCCTTCGTTTACAAAAGCCATTTTGTAGTTCTCCCAGCACACCCTCATTCTCCACCCATGTCTACAATCTTTCCTTTACTATCTGCATCATCAGGCTGTAAACTACATATGTCAATGTTATAGGACGATAGTTCCTTACTTCAGCTTTGCCCCCATTTCCTTTATACATCATGCTCATCCTGCCCAGTCTACGTCCAATGGAGGCATCACCATTCAATATTGCTTTGCTCGCTGCCTCCTTTTATGTTTACCTGAAGCTTGGTACTAGTTTATTTTATTGCCATAAGAATTATATGGACAGTTTGAGCTGGATTTTGCCACCGTTGTCGGCGTCCATCACTCACCGTATATATATATAATATGTATGTCGGTATAAATAAATATATATATATATATATATATATATATATTAATATATATATATATATATATATATATATATATATATATATATATATATATATATATATATATATATATATATATATATATATATGAGATATAACAGACAGTAATGCCAAGGAATGTACAGGGGAAGTTATTAAAACCAATGGAATGTAAATAAGAAGAAAGAAAAGTGGATGAAAAAATTACCAACTGTGAGCAGGAATCGAACCTACGACCTTCGAATTACGCGTTCGATGCTCTAACCACTGAGCTATCACAGCGGCCCTCCCTCCATCCACTTTTTTGGGGTTATCTGTGAATTTAGAAGTATGAGTGACAGTCAGCGCCATCTATAAACCAAAGAACGAGTGTGAAAACACTCTTATTCGCATGTTTGGCGTCACGTAATACGTGAACTTATTATGAGCGGGCAGCTGATTGATTGTCCCTCTTATACAACCTAAATACACCAAGTCTGCCAGTACGAGACCCTCGTGCAATGAAATAAGGGAAAGAAGTGTATACCTAAGGGCTCGTTTTTCCGTGTTTTAACACAATATTAATGAGATATAACAGACAGTAATGCCAAGGAATGTACAGGGGAAGTTATTAAAACCAATGGAATGTAAATAAGAAGAAAGAAAAGTGGATGAAAAAATTACCAACTGTGAGCAGGAATCGAACCTACGACCTTCGAATTACGCGTTCGATGCTCTAACCACTGAGCTATCACAGCGGCCCTCCCTCCATCCACTTTTTTGGGGTTATCTGTGAATTTAGAAGTATGAGTGACAGTCAGCGCCATCTATAAACCAAAGAACGAGTGTGAAAACACTCTTATTCGCATGTTTGGCGTCACGTAATACGTGAACTTATTATGAGCGGGCAGCTGATTGATTGTCCCTCTTATACAACCTAAATACACCAAGTCTGCCAGTACGAGACCCTCGTGCAATGAAATAAGGGAAAGAAGTGTATACCTAAGGGCTCGTTTTTCCGTGTTTTAACACAATATTAATGAGATATAACAGACAGTAATGCCAAGGAATGTACAGGGGAAGTTATTAAAACCAATGGAATGTAAATAAGAAGAAAGAAAAGTGGATGAAAAAATTACCAACTGTGAGCAGGAATCGAACCTACGACCTTCGAATTACGCGTTCGATGCTCTAACCACTGAGCTATCACAGCGGCCCTCCCTCCATCCACTTTTTTGGGGTTATCTGTGAATTTAGAAGTATGAGTGACAGTCAGCGCCATCTATAAACCAAAGAACGAGTGTGAAAACACTCTTATTCGCATGTTTGGCGTCACGTAATACGTGAACTTATTATGAGCGGGCAGCTGATTGATTGTCCCTCTTATACAACCTAAATACACCAAGTCTGCCAGTACGAGACCCTCGTGCAATGAAATAAGGGAAAGAAGTGTATACCTAAGGGCTCGTTTTTCCGTGTTTTAACACAATATTAATGAGATATAACAGACAGTAATGCCAAGGAATGTACAGGGGAAGTTATTAAAACCAATGGAATGTAAATAAGAAGAAAGAAAAGTGGATGAAAAAATTACCAACTGTGAGCAGGAATCAAACCTACGACCTTCGAATTACGCGTTCGATGCTCTAACCACTGAGCTATCACAGCGGCCCTCCCTCCATCCACTTTTTTGGGGTTATCTGTGAATTTAGAAGTATGAGTGACAGTCAGCGCCATCTATAAACCAAAGAACGAGTGTGAAAACACTCTTATTCGCATGTTTGGCGTCACGTAATACGTGAACTTATTATGAGCGGGCAGCTGATTGATTGTCCCTCTTATACAACCTAAATACACCAAGTCTGCCAGTACGAGACCCTCGTGCAATGAAATAAGGGAAAGAAGTGTATACCTAAGGGCTCGTTTTTCCGTGTTTTAACACAATATTAATGAGATATAACAGACAGTAATGCCAAGGAATGTACAGGGGAAGTTATTAAAACCAATGGAATGTAAATAAGAAGAAAGAAAAGTGGATGAAAAAATTACCAACTGTGAGCAGGAATCGAACCTACGACCTTCGAATTACGCGTTCGATGCTCTAACCACTGAGCTATCACAGCGGCCCTCCCTCCATCCACTTTTTTGGGGTTATCTGTGAATTTAGAAGTATGAGTGACAGTCAGCGCCATCTATAAACCAAAGAACGAGTGTGAAAACACTCTTATTCGCATGTTTGGCGTCACGTAATACGTGAACTTATTATGAGCGGGCAGCTGATTGATTGTCCCTCTTATACAACCTAAATACACCAAGTCTGCCAGTACGAGACCCTCGTGCAATGAAATAAGGGAAAGAAGTGTATACCTAAGGGCTCGTTTTTTCCGTGTTTTAACACAATATTAATGAGATATAACAGACAGTAATGCCAAGGAATGTACAGGGGAAGTTATTAAAACCAATGGAATGTAAATAAGAAGAAAGAAAAGTGGATGAAAAAATTACCAACTGTGAGCAGGAATCGAACCTACGACCTTCGAATTACGCGTTCGATGCTCTAACCACTGAGCTATCACAGCGGCCCTCCCTCCATCCACTTTTTTGGGGTTATCTGTGAATTTAGAAGTATGAGTGACAGTCAGCGCCATCTATAAACCAAAGAACGAGTGTGAAAACACTCTTATTCGCATGTTTGGCGTCACGTAATACGTGAACTTATTATGAGCGGGCAGCTGATTGATTGTCCCTCTTATACAACCTAAATACACCAAGTCTGCCAGTACGAGACCCTCGTGCAATGAAGTAAGGGAAAGAAGTGTATACCTAAGGGCTCGTTTTTCCGTGTTTTAACACAATATTAATGAGATATAACAGACAGTAATGCCAAGGAATG
This sequence comes from Rhipicephalus annulatus, assembly GCA_013436015.1. Classification (NCBI taxonomy): domain Eukaryota; kingdom Metazoa; phylum Arthropoda; class Arachnida; order Ixodida; family Ixodidae; genus Rhipicephalus; species Rhipicephalus annulatus. Next base: position 504,814 of record WOVY01014538.1, on the reverse strand, counting down.
TACAGGGGAAGTTATTAAAACCAATGGAATGTAAATAAGAAGAAAGAAAAGTGGATGAAAAAATTACCAACTGTGAGCAGGAATCGAACCTACGACCTTCGAATTACGCGTTCGATGCTCTAACCACTGAGCTTCGAACCACTGCTCTAACCACTGCTCTAACCACTGAGTAATTCGAAGGTCGTAGGTTCGATTCCTGCTCACAGTTGGTAATTTTTTCATCCACTTTTCTTTCTTCTTATTTACATTCCATTGGTTTTAATAACTTCCCCTGTACATTCCTTGGCATTACTGTCTGTTATATCTCATTAATATTGTGTTAAAACACGGAAAAACGAGCCCTTAGGTATACACTTCTTTCCCTTATTTCATTGCACGAGGGTCTCGTACTGGCAGACTTGGTGTATTTAGGTTGTATAAGAGGGACAATCAATCAGCTGCCCGCTCATAATAAGTTCACGTATTACGTGACGCCAAACATGCGAATAAGAGTGTTTTCACACTCGTTCTTTGGTTTATAGATGGCGCTGACTGTCACTCATACTTCTAAATTCACAGATAACCCCAAAAAAGTGGATGGAGGGAGGGCCGCTGTGATAGCTCAGTGGTTAGAGCATCGAACGCGTAATTCGAAGGTCGTAGGTTCGATTCCTGCTCACAGTTGGTAATTTTTTCATCCACTTTTCTTTCTTCTTATTTACATTCCATTGGTTTTAATAACTTCCCCTGTACATTCCTTGGCATTACTGTCTGTTATATCTCATTAATATTGTGTTAAAACACGGAAAAACGAGCCCTTAGGTATACACTTCTTTCCCTTATATATATATATATATATATATATATATATATGGTAGTAGTTTCTTTTATTGCGGTAGCAATTATATGGACAGTCGCGGCTGGATATTGCCGCCGGCGTCAGTGTCGGCGTGGCCGTCGCCATCAATCACAGTATATGTATACATATCTATATACGCGAAAACGCAAAAAAAGAAAAAAAATTCAGTTAAAGACTCCGGCGGGCTAAATTGATCCTGAGACCTCCGCATCGTGAATGCGAGGCGTTAACCACTGATCCAACCCGGGGCACATCATTCAACACTCAAACGGCAAGCTATTTATATCTACCACTTACCGCTGTTGGTGGGCATCTTGGAGAAGGACTTTTGTGTTTTTAGCATTATCATCAAGATGGTGCAATGAGCACGTGGTAGCTCTCATATCTCACGCGTACTTTGGCACGCAGAGAGGAGGAGAGTGGACGATCTCTCGTACGCCCTTAATTCCCGTTGTGGAGGATCATACCAGAGAAGTTGCGTTGGGCTACCACTGGAACAATTCTGTTATACATACGAGGAGCACAAATGTCACTGCAACCGTTCTGCTGCCTCTGTTTGAGAAAAGGGCGCGCTTTTGAGACACAGCGAAATAACTGAGACGCTTATTCGCGTCCATCTGCACCCAGTGTGAGTACATTTCATGCGTCCATTGTGCATAAGAAACGCTGGGCATGTTTCGATCTTCTTGACATTCTGCGGGTGAACTTCCAATTTGTTTCTATCACGTTCATTGTTTCACATATGTGGCAAAGCTGGGACTAATGTTAAGCTAATTGGGATACCATAAAAGCCGGTTGATGTGCTATCAGGTACCCTCTTCTCTGCCATTTCCCACTCTTGTGGTCCTTGTGGAGCCACTGTGATAATTGGTCCATCCTCTTTCGGTATGGTGCATGCAGATGGCGAGGGCTCTTGAAACGAACAGTGCCGCTGCGCCTCTAGCAGTAGCAAAGAGCACTTGTGTACACACCGGCGTAATTACGATAGACAAACCCCCAGCAAAAGGAGCAAGCTTCTAAACCTCTCCTAACCACGTAAAATGTGACGCAGCAAACCAGCTGCGTTTTCAAAGTTGCTCTCACCACTAAAACATGCCTGGCAAGTCCAGACCACACGAAGCCGTTTCTTGAGCAGTGTGTCGCAATCGAAAAGGCGCTAGTTCCAGTTTTTTTGTCAGGAAGACGAGCATAGGCATGAGTATGCTATTTTGTACGTGAGCCGAAAGCTGTCTGCTTGAGAACAGGCTTACAGTACCGTATAAAAAGAATACGCGTATCTTTTTTCGGCTGTAGGAAAACTTTTCTGTCATTTGACTGGTTCTGAATACATTTTCATTACAGATCATCGTCCATTCACGTGGCTTCAATCACATGTCCAACAAAAATGACAGGTTTTTACGTTGAAGTCTCAGTTTGCAACCACTCTTGTTTACAGTTAAACATAACTGACCACTGCACACATAATCAGTTGGTCTGAGCAGGGCTCTCCATCTACCTACGCCGGTCGGCATAGGGGCACTGAAACCTTGTCGCAAGTCTTCGATTTGCAAATTTGTTTCTAATTGGAATGTTTCCAAAGACTCTGCTCATGAGGGTCTGGCCTGGCAACACTCGGAAGTTGTTTGCGGGGATGCTAACTGATTCGCGTTGGCCCGGGACCCTGGCCCAGTATTCATGTGGACCCTGGCCCAGTATTCATGCTCGCGGAGACGCCTGCTGTTTTCTATCACGCCATAGAGTCCCGATGTCAGAACATCGGCTTATGAGACCACCTGACCGTGCGCAGGTCCTTAAGGGACGCACCCATCGATTTCAGAAACCGAGCGCTGCGTCATCTGACCTCTTAGGGTCAGGGGCCACATCGCTGCATAATTCCGGACAATGGTCACCAGGACACTTCAGTGCGCCTCTGAGCTGTTCGTCAGTCCGGCTGAACTGGTGAAACTGCCTGAAAATTCCGGTACGTCTAAACCTTGCGAAAAAAGCAGACATTGTGGAGACCCTTTTCCCTTGGTGCTCTTCCGAGTGGAGGGGTTGTTGCGTATGAGTGCCGCTTATCAGCCAGAACGCCGGTCTGGCTCATGCGCTCCAGACGATAATCTGTTGTCGCGTATGTACCTTGGCACGTTTTCCTTCCTCATTTTGTTCAAGGCGTTCCTTTATAAACAATCAGACCACGCCGAGGGGTCATTTTTTTGTATACTTTCTTTCGGCAAGCATGCTGCATTTAACGTACCTTCTTCCTTCTCACGGCGTCTTCCTCTCCCGGCTTGGAGCCCAAGTGATCAAAATTTACCTGCGCCATGGGCTGCGGTTAAAAAGAATTCGAATGAGTTCATTACGGCCTGGATGCCAACCTCAACATGACAGGCAGCATTCGGCTACATGAAAGATTCATGCTGACACCTGTGAATTAAAAAAGAATTCTTTCTTGGCTTCGGTGCGTTTTACGACATTTATTTGAAAATGAACGCCAGATTGCTAATGTTTAATACCTTGCCCATCATAATGAAGATTTGTTTGTTCAGAGCCATCGGTGAGTCCTTCACGAATGTGCATATGCTAAAGGTAATATTTCATGGGAAGCTTTGTATTCGCTGCTCTCGCGTATAAACCACGTGATCTACACACCTGGCGGGAAATTCGAAATGACCGGCGAGGTGTCGGTGGTGGTTGGTATCGACGCAATCGCAAACTACCCGTGCTGCACGATGAAAGTCCCAGCCTTTACAAGGACGCTTTCCTCGAGAGCCTGGTGTGCATTAAGATTCCATAAAAATGGAACCTTTAGCACGTTGGTAGGCGTTCATCTTGGTCGATAAAGCTCACACAAGATGTGGACGAAACATAATATACACAAGACAGGCGCTAGATTAAGATTGCTGAGAAAGCTACACTTATAATAAGGCGCAGTCGAAACGAGTCGGGGTGCCGCCGTCGCTGGCACTGCGTCCGCTGGAACAATTTCTGCTGGCCTATGTCTGCCGAAACCACGGTTTCAAATGGCCAAAACAATTTTGAGTGGTTAAGCTCCTCAGAGTCGAGCCTTGTTCCTTCGTTGGCGTGATAGGCACAGCAGCGCGTGCTTCCTCCCAGCGTGAGATCTCTTTCTCTTCGACAGCGAAGACAACGAAGACAAGGCGGCAAAACTGCATGCGTAGGTGAGGGCTCGTAGACCGGCCACAGCATGGCAGCGCCGACAAACTGACCTGCAGTTCAGGGCTCGCAAAGCTTTATAGGCATGGCAGCGCAGACAAGCGAACCCGGAGGCTGTGAGGGCTCGCAAAGCCGCAGAGGTGCGTCAACGCCTTCAAGCGGACCAGGAGGCGTCCAGAGTGCTGAAAGCGGCTGCAAGACGCGGAAAGCGCTTCATGCGGCTATTGTTGCCCGCAAGATTCTGGTCACTTATCTGCTTTGAAGCACGTATATGAAGAACTTACAAAAATGTTTCAAAGATTTCGTCTACGTTGTTCCAGGAGGGTAAGTGATCCACGCATTATGCTGACTCATCATTCTTCAGTTCATCGATATGCTGCAATTTTTTGTTTCTTTAGCATGTAAACCTTGAACTCGGCACAAAATTAAATGCTCAGAAATTGGACGAATTGGAATCTATTGTCTTAGTAGCAAATGCGGTGGCGGTATATTGAAGGCGCAGAAGCAATACGAATGTTTTCGATGGGTATGTGATTATGGTTTTCCGGCTGATCTGGCGTTTTCGCTCGTTTTCTCATTGTGAAGTGCGACAGTGCCTACACCTGTGACGCACAACAAAAACGCTCCAACCAGTGGTGCTCCCTTTCATCCTTTTTTTCTCTCCCTTATTTTACTTCCTGTCTCTTTTTCTCTCGCTCTACATATCTCTCTCCTTTTTTTTATTCCCTACCTTCTTCTCTCATATTCTTTGGTTGCAGGATCAAATCCAGGCTAAGGTAGCCGAATTTTGATGAAAAGGAAAACGCTTGAGGCTACTGTACTTAGATTGATGTGCAGGTTAGAGAATTGCATATGGTTTAAGTTTCAGGAGTCGTCAAGTACGGCATCTTTCGTAATTGTACCATGGTTTTCGGACCTTAAACCGCAACAATTATTATCTTTATTTCTGTCTTTTTTTCTTTCTTCACGTCCTTTATCCGTATTTATTTCTCTATTTTTCTCAGTCTATCCCTCCGTACTCAGTCTCTCGTCCATCAAGGCAACTCAACCCCCCTCTCGACAAATCGGTGGACATTTATCGGCGCAAATCCTTGCAGAATATAAAATGAAGTGGAAAGAAGATTGTAAAAAAGCGCGTATGGGTTCATGATGACAATTTTTTCACCCTCCCATCAACTTTCTTTGAACATCAGAGCTTGTCTGTTAAAAGCATTATTTTAAGACAGCTGTACCCTGGGGAATATTTGTTGGAGCACCGAGTGACATTTACGTGCAGTCCTTCATAGTAGGTTTAAGCAGAGAACAAAGGTTGTCACCAGCGATATACATATTGCTTCTATGACCGAGTTGCATAGGTGTGCTTAAACTGACTTCATAGTCCTAGTGGTAATCTTGCCCTAAATTTAAAGAGACAAACACGCCATTCGCTCAGCTAGATTTCCTTGGATGCTTATAGCCAGGACAGCGACACAAGTAGTTGAAGCAAATATGCACCTGTATTTAGGCTGCCACAACGTTGATTTCGGCTTTTTACGAGACAATCAAGTGACGTCTCAAATTCAAGTTCAAGAAACGTGTCTAATGCGATGGAAGGTGTGACTTGCCAATATGAGGACTGTGACAGTTAAGCATGTCGAGGTGTGTGTGAGATAGCCTAATAGGGTAAAAATTAAATCCCAGAGACAAGCGCGTCAAATCGCAACTAGTTTATTTAATAAATTAGGCCGTTGCAAAAAACAGCCAAAATTCACATCGATTCGGCAAGCGAGATGAAAGGAGCGCTTACAAATCCGATCATCATGCAGGTGCGCATTCACGAAAGTCGTCGATCGCTCCAGCCTGGAAAAGAAACAGCCGCTGGAGCTGCCGGAGCTTCGGGAAGTGCAGAAGCTTCACTGACAAACCGGAAAACTTCCTGTAATGGAAAGCATCGACGTCTCTCGTTGTTATGAATGTTGCCTGAGTGTTGCACAATATGAACACCGGCACACTTTAGAGACAGCTTACCGGTTGCTCCCTTGCATGCAGAGCTTCGAAGCTTCAAATCTTGTCCCTCTCTCTTTGAGCGAAGGGCGACCTTGCATCGGTTACGCCGGACGGCATCCAGTGACGACCTTTCAGGGGCGGGCAGCGTACTATACGGTGCTTCGCCGGGGCAGACTCTCCAGGTTGACGCACCAAACGTTCTCGGACGCGGACCATCCTTGCGGTGTCTCTGACAAAGCCGTTGCGCTTTGCCATCGAACGATTGTGAGCTGATGAAGATCATCTGGACGTTCCGATAACCACTGTCTCCAGTGAACGAAAACGCTCTCCGCTATGGTCCAACAGCAATGGTTGCTGCGTATGGCGAAAATGGCTACTGAATGAACGAGCTCGAACAGCGCGAGGACACGTGGCCTACAATTCTTTCTTATCGTATAAAACAGCGTGCTTGGCACTGAAGAAGAGAAGGAAGAGTTTTTTAACACATTTGCTTGATTTGCATGGTGTATTTATTTGTATCATATAGCATTTTTCGATTCTTTCAGACAAATTTCTTCAAATTTGCACAGTGTAGCTATCTAACTGAAAGAAGTTTTGTTAGCCGCGAAGAAAAATTATCATTATCATAGGCGGGCACGCGCCAGATGTTTTCGTCATCCTTTTTACCTTATGCTTCTCTCCGATAAGAAGATTGCTGATTTCTCTGGCGTGGAATGACTTAACTGTGTTGGGCGAGAGTACTAACAAAAACTGATGGAAAGAAAGATGATACCAAAAAAAAGTGGTTAGAAGGATAGCCGTTTAAGCCTCAGGGAAACTTGGTTAATTACTGTTAAATGTAGTCATGATCGGAAACCGGTATGCACTCTATACGTCCTCTGTTTCGCTTGCGTCCACTTCTTCATCTTTGCTTTCAAGCCACGAGCGCCTGTTTTTCTGATGTGGTATGCAAACATTCGCATATGAGTGAGAACGGAAAAAGAACGTATAGGCAGAAGTATATAGACAGACATTGGAATAGAAAAAAGAGAAAGCGACAAAAAATAGATGAATAGAGATAAAAACAATACGCGATAATGTCAGAAACAAAGCAAAGAAAGAGGAAGAAAGAGAAAGTATTCACAAATAAAAAAAGAGGATGAAAGAAAAATATTTTCAAAGAAAGAAGTACAAGGAAAAAAGACAAAAAAGAGATAGAAAACAAAGAGAATGAGAAGCCAAAAGAGAGGGAGAGAATCAAAATAAAAAAGACAGACGTGCACAAAGATAGGTGTTTCGGAAAGCAAGGTAAAATATTTGAAAGGAAACAAAGGTTATGAAAGACACAACGAGATAGAAGGAAATAGAGGGACAAAGTTATATTTATACACAAACAGAGGTAAAGAATACATAAGAAAACAGAGTGAGTACACATGCAAACAAAAGAAGGTAACACAGCTGCATACTTTTGTTTCGGCTTAGCACCCATTCTGCGAAGCTGCCTGTATTATTTTTTTTTCTTTCAGTGATGTTAACCAAGCACGATATCTTGGCAATTCAGCCCATCAGCGGTGAGTGGCACACGAGGGTGTGGTCTATTTCGGCGCGTCTTCGAGTGTATTGTTTTTCAAAACGCAAGTCACTGGTATATGGACCCTTTTACTGTTGATGACCACAGCCCCTTGATTACATCCGATATCGTCCGCTGATGTGCCAAAATAGCATCGGTGGGCAAGAGGAGCATTAGAAAATAGCCCAATCATTTTCTACTCTGTTTTCCTTATTGTGCAAAATATAATGAAATGAATGCCTTTCAGCTACATAAAAATTGTCATAGATTTTTTTTCTACCTTACGCACGTTCATTTCATCTTTGGTAGAGGCATTTCTTACATTTAAAACTAACTTGAAAACGTTATTTCAGTTTCGACGTTAAGAGTTGTAAATGAGGTGACCGTAAGTTTGTAAGGTACAACGCTTGCGACCTGAAACCGTCTATAGCTCCGGTGTAATAAATAGCAGTCGCATTCGCATGAGCTAGCTGAAACTGAAAATCATGTATTAAATTAGCCGAACTCATAGAGGAGGGAGCACAAGACTACGTGGCGCAGGTTTCCCCTAGCGTTCCGTCACGGTTAGGCAAAGAAAGCGTCTTTTTTTTTGCCGCTTATGCGTATGTGGACGACTGGTTCCCTGCTTTTTTCATTTTGTCACTCATTTTATCATTATTGATTCATTAAAAGCCTTCTTGGTGCAGATTATTTGGTAGAAAATCCTTCTTTCTGGTGCACACGCAATAGCTTTACTTCAGTATTAAAATTTGCTTTCCATCGCTGATTATCTCGCTTTTTGTGCTACACGCCACTTCTTTCCCACTTTTTTTAAATAATTAGGCAGATTCTACACTCCCGAGCAACTTTATAACTGTCATAAAAATACTTTATTTCGAACAATCAGGCTTTTCCCCTTGCCCCGAAAAAAAAAGTGTTCTATACGTGCCTGGCGTGTGGGATGACTTGCAATCAACACTGAATTGTTAGTTTTGGCTATTTCCAGCCATGATCTGTCACGGTTCTTGTGCTTCTTTGCGCTACTGTTCTTTTCTGCTCTATTCTTGAGGAAGGCAAGTCCACTTGTCGAAACGTCCACTTAATTGTCACAACCCTTCTTTACAAATATTTCATCGCAATCTTTCATCTTCATCTTCCAACCATTTTTTTTAGGGGCGAAGCTCCTTAGGGCGTCACCCGTTCGCCTCCCGTTATCGTTTATAACCACTGCTCGTTGAGTCTCCAAACCGGCCATAGATGGCGCTCTTTGTACTGTATAACGAATGCATGTACGCGGAGTATTCCAAATCGCCCCACACTACAGGGCGTTTTGTAGAAGAGATGATATTAAAATGTGAGGTTCATCAAAACAGGATTTACGTCACACGTACAGAAGAAAAGAGAGATGATCACGCCACTGCGGTCGCGTCTTTTTTTTTTCGGTGGCGAAATGCGCCAGGGGGCGCATTATAGTACAATAAAAGACTGTCATGTGGAGAATGGGCATGATTAAGAAGTCCGCACTAGAGATCTATCAAAATTTTAAGCAGGAAATTGCCAAGGAAAGGATCTATGACAATACTCGGGGTAGTTCTCTACTGTTTGAGGCCACGACGGGAGTACTGCGAACCAAGACATATCGGACCAAATACGAAGGGGTAGACACAGTATGCAGTGCGTGTGGAGAGGAAGAAGAAACTGCCGAACACTTGATAATGTTCTGTAAAGGGCTTCACCCTATAGTTCAGGATGATGGCGCAGAGTTTTTCAAAGCACTGGGGCTTAGGGAGAGCGAGTGCAAAATAGACTTCAAGCGGGTAGACTTAACTAGAAGGAGGTTATCTGATTGGTGGCTAAAGTCAAGGCACGAGTGAAAATAAACCCTTCACTGCGAAATACGAATCCTCAGCTTCATTATTTAAAGGAAAAAAAAGATAAATGTAATGGTTAGTTCACTAAGTATTACGGCTAGGTGGCGTTAGCCGCCGCCCGATCTAAAGGGTACAGCCACATCCATCCATCCATCCATCCATCCATCCAAAGCACCGTTTTCGCGCGGGCGCCAACAGACGCTCGTCGATGGAGGATGAACAAGGCTGCCGAGCGGCGTACGCGCAGCGCGGCGGCAACTCACGCCAACAGCCTCTAGATTCTTAAGGCATTTCCGATAACTGCGTGACGGAACCCTGTGGAACCGTGCGGGCGCTGCATTCCGATATTCCGTAGGGTACCTCAATGCGCTTCCTCCTTGGAGGCTGGAGCCACTTTTTGAAGGGGTCAGGGCCGCCTTCCAACCGGCAGTGACCATTCGGCTCCCCCCGTGTCGTCGCGGCTGGTTGTGTGAGACACGTGAGAGGCGTTGTGTCGGGCAAAATGCCCGGGCGTTGTTTGTCACAGTGCACAAACCACTTGGGAAATCACTACAGGATGTTCAGATTCCCGAAAGATCCGAAAAGACGACTCTTGTGTAAAGGTCAAGCGCGAGAACTGGCAACCCATGCACCGTTCATGTTTGTGCAGCACAAGTTTTGCCTTTTCAGCATTTCGAGAGTTATAACATAAAGCGCTGTCACACGGGCACATTCATTCGCGGTAAAGCTTGACGTAATTGGCCCTTTTAGCTGCAGAAGGATGCCATCACTCATGAGAAATTTTATTCCGATTGAGCTTAATTTCCATCACCAGTGCACCGGGTAAAATAAACATTCACTTACATGCTGTGTGCGTATTTAACTCGATCATTTTAGATAACAAAAATTAATCGGTTCTTGTACACAAGCTGCAATTGAGTGAAGATATGCGCTTGCGTTGTGCGCTTGTTTCTTCCGGTGCCTTCAACTATTTTTTTAGGGACAAAGCCCCTTGCGCCGTAGCTCGTATGCCACGTGTCGTCGTACTCGTAGTAGCCAGTTGCATTGCATGTCAATAAAAAACGAAGTCATCGCGTATCCACAGAGTGAATCACTATAAGTAGGGAAAAGCGTCCATCAGTCCCTCCATGCTTCCTTGCGTCTGTCCTTCCTTCAATTCGACCGTCTGTCCATCACTCCGTGCGTCCATTAGTGTGTCTGTGCGCCGGTCTATTCGTCCGTCCATGCCTTAGTCCGTGGGTCTGTCCGTCCACGCGTCCCTCCATGCGTCCGTTCCTAACGCCTACAACATGAAAAGCGCTTTAAAGCTTGTATGTGTTAGCCAGTTTGTGCACATAATAACTCGCATTACATTGTTTATATGAATCGCCAAGAGAAAATGGAGTGTACTGATGATGCTTAAGAGGAAATTCACGATAAGGAAATTCTTCTCATTGAAGCGTTCACTTCACTAGAGTACATCTTTTTGCACCATATAGGTGGATTTCTCATGTAAAAATTCGTGAAGAAAACGGACTGTGGGCATGCCGTGGCTGCAATGAATGGCTCCGTTAGCCACGAACGCGCATATCTAACTGCACTCAAGAAGTATGTTCAGGATGGTGAGAACTTGTGTTGCTGAGTGGTGAGTTTATGAGCTGGCTCCTATCTTGTGAAGAGGACTTCAAAGAAATTACATCCTGGACAACCTGTTCATCCTCAAGTCCCCTCTTAAGCCTGTAACTGAATAATAAATCGAAAAAGACAAAATGCAGCGTGCATTCATGCCAGCAACAAAAGAGTTCTCTGGAAAAAAACCTTCATATCAAGTTATGCACGACTAAAGATGCGCATTCACCTGCGCGAGATCGAAACAACGAGAACCAGTGGAAGTGGAAGCAAGACATGTGCTGCGGTTAAGTTGCAGAAAGTTATAGCGCTTGTTTTCAAATATAATAAACTTATCATCCAAATGGAGCTGTACCATCCCAAATCGCCGTATATTAAATGCAATTTAATATATGGCGTATATTAAAAGCCGTGTGCTCGCTTCATTTACCGATATCAATGAACGCATTATAAAATTGATAATTTACAATATATTCCTAAGGGGAACACGCAAAACCTGGTTTGATTGTCAATGTCTGCGTTCGAGCCATGACTTAATGCCATAAAGGCCACTTGTATATCACCAAATAGTATATGTTTTCAGCAATGATTTGGCAATCTGCTTTCCGCAGTAAGGTATAATAGATAAAGAGAAAGTGCAATATACTCTGCGCTACAGGATTTGGTCTCTAAATAAGGTTGCTAATGAATAATTCAAAAACAATATATGAAAGTATACCACGCACTCACAAATATATGGGTGAAGTTTCTGAAGCTGTGGGTTTGTCCATGCATGTCTGTGACAGATTCGTAAAGACCTAGTTGTATGACTCACTCCGCATATGCCGATAGTGACAGACAGACGGACGAACTGACAGACAGATGCACTGATGGAAGGAAGCAAAAACAGACGTGCTATGCTTTGCTCTGTGGATATGCTAGATGGACGGATGCATGAACGGATGCATGAATGAATGCACGGACGGATGCATGGACGGAAGCACGCATGGACGCTTCGCCCCACACAGCCTCATTCACTCCGTGCATATGCTGTGATTTTTCTCTCCTTTCGTGACAGTACGCATTTTTATTCTTTTTTTACAGGCAGCTGTCAAACAGCAAACTGTTATTACACCTTTGTGAAATGCACACAACACACAGACACATTGAAAGGTCATTTGACTTAGGTGCGCGTGTTTCACATCATTTTTTGTGTAAATAGTTACCGACTATTCCAAAGATACGCTTATTGAAGGTGTTGGCGCGGCTGGCGTCGACAGTACTTTCCGGGGTCAAGCAACTCCAGCTGCTAATCTCGCTTGAAAAATAAAAACTAGAGACCAGAAATCTAAGACCTTCACTCTCCTGATGCAAAAACTTTTTGTTTCTTTTATGTTGGTTCAATACCACACATTTTGGCGCAACAAACTCTGCATGCAGCCACGCTAAACTCGTTGACTGGCCATCGTGGCTACAGGCGGTTCGCGGAGAAGGCATCGTAATGGCGGACTCCGTAGGAGACAACGTTTTTAGATACTGTCAGTTGGAAAAGCCCGCTCCGGAGGCGGTACCAACTCTTATCCGCTCCGAGAAGCGACGCTTGCGTAGCGTTAAGATAGAGCCGCCGCAGTTTCTTTTAAATGCGAAGCATTTCTTAGCGAACTTCGGCGACTTAGAGCGTATCTATCTATCCATCTAGCCGCCTGTGACTTCTAACTATCCTAGCCGTTTCGATAATGGTATCGAAACCAAACTTGGTATGCCATAACATGATTGTATGAAGAACGTGCTTCACTAGTCATAACATGAAAATGATTACATCTATGTCATGAATGTCATGATTTACATTTCATAGTCCTGCAGCTCTTGCGGTAGTTTCGTTCTCATGGCATGTTGCAAAAGTGGTAAGGTATGGCATGATTGCATGGCGAACACAAACGCCAGACCCTAACACAAAAAGCATGATATGCGTGTCATGTAACAAAATGACTACATGCCACGCTCATGATGCGCTTGCGACCGTTTCACTAGCGTCACATATACCAAATTTAGTATCATGGTACGTGAATGGATGACGAAGTTATGTGACTGGTGCAAACAGGATAATCGTAAGATGTTTGTCTTACAACATGACTACATGCCACGCTCATGATGCGCTCACGGCCGTTTCGCTAGCTTCACATGCACTAAACTCGGTATTACGTGACGTGAACGGACGACATAGGTAAATGACACATCCAAACATGATAATCATGGCATGCGTATCATGTAACAACGTGACTACATGCCACACTCATGATGCGCTCGCAGCCGTTTCGCTAGTTTCACATATGCCAAATTTAGTATTCTGTGATGTCAATGAATGACAAAGGTATGTGACTGATACAGTATTGAAAATCATCAGATGCGTGTCATGTAAAAACATGACTACATGCCACAGTGAAGACGCCAATACATTTAAATGTGAGGCGGTGTGCGTTTTCGCTGGCCTTCATTTCGTCGCGTCACGCCGGCGTTGCCACGCCAGGCACATGTCGTTCCATATACTCGCAGGCCCACCCCGCTGTGCTGTTTTGACGCATGCGCGTCCCGCATCCCTCTGTCACGAAAAGAGAAGGCGCAGTGTTGTCTGGGTAATGCATCGGCGCGACATTCACGCCGGTTGCCGTCGGGCCGCGCCGACGGAAGCTGGTTGCGCCGGTCGCACCTGGCGTCAGACTATAGAGTGCTCGCGTTTTGCTAACGTAGCGTAACTGTGCCCAGCGTGCGTGCGCACCAATGCTGTATTGTAGTGTATTGGGCCGTTTATAATGCGCTCGTGGCCATTTCGCTAGCTGCACATATACTAAATTGGGTGTCACGTGACGACAATGGATGACGAAATATATGACTGGTGCAAACATGTTAACCCTGACGCGCGTGTGATGTAAGAACATGACAACATACCACGCTCATAGCGTGCTCGCGGCCGTTTCGCTAGCTGCACATACACTAACTTTGGTATCACGTGACGTGAATATATGACGAACGTAAACGACGCATCCAAACTTGATAATTGTGACATGGAAGTCATGTACAATATTACTAACCTCCACCTCGTAACGTTGTGCTGATTTTAAAGTAGTATAGCTGTCTCTCATTCTTGGTTCGCATATCAACGATTCTCACTGTACGTGATTGATTGATTGATTGATTACGCACGTACAGTGAGAATCGTTGATATGCGAACCAAGAAATATTCAGACAGCATACATGTATACACCGATGGTTCCACGAACCGCCAGTGTTCGTCAGGGACAGTAGTTATCCGAGCAAGAGATGTTACCATCAGCTTTAGGACTGACCACTCCACGGCATCTACAGCAGCGGAACTAGCTGCTTTGCGCGCTGCACTTTGTGTGGTCAATTGGGAACCACCGCAACAATGGTCGATTTTCAGCGACTCAAGGGCTGCCCTACAATATGTGCTCTCAGCACTGCGTCGCGGGCCATACGAACAGCTTGTTTTCAAAATTTGATCCCTTCTCCACACTTCACACGAGAAAGAGCATTATGTGACGCTTCAATGGCTGCCAAGTCACTGCGGCATCTTAGGGAACGAACATGCCGATACTGCTGCGTGGGCAGCCCTTGAAGGAACACGAGAAGAAGCCATACCACTTTCGCGGACCGATGCTGCTAGTAATCTTCGACGACTTGCACGTGAAATCACGTTTTCACTATGGTGCCCACCAAGCATCGATACGAATCGTCAACACCACCTGTCCTCTTTGATGGCTCTCCGCATGCCCACTGGAATCGACCGAAGAGAAGGCACCCTTCTTCATCGCTTATGGCTAGGAGTGGCATTCACAAAATCTTGTTCCTTTGTCATAGGAATTGCCGACAACGCTCTCTGCGATGCCTGTCATTGCGAAGATACGCTACACCACATCCTGTGTGACTGTCCGTTGTATGAAATCCGGAGACAGTCACTGGTGTCCGCTTTTGCGCGCATCGACAACAGCCAAATGTCTGTGGACACTATTCTGTCAAGTGCCCGAGAGAAGACATTGCAACAGAAGGCGACGAAAGCTCTGTTAAAATTCCTACGCGACACAGACTTGAACAAGCGACTGTAACAGCAATGTCACACACCGCGAAAGACAAGACTGGACTATGACTTAGCGTGCGCGCGTGTGCTGCCGAATGTGCTGTTTCTCTCTTTCCTCTCTGCTCTCTATCTTTCATCTCTCACCTTCCCTGTCCCATGCGCAGGGTAGCAAACTGGCTGCCTATAGGCTGGTTAAGCTCCCTGCCTTTCTTTTTCCTCTATTTTCCTTCCTTCCTCACTGTTAGTGGGATGTGCCATTTTTTTTTCTCTTTTTTCTTTTTCAGTTCGCTTGCTCAGACCACAGAGGCGGGAGCTTGAAGGTTGGATTTCGGTTATCGCAAACAGTATTTAACATGTTACATGGCAATCTAGCTTGCTTGAGTGAGTTAGCAGTTCAACATAGTAAACATACCGACCTGCGGCTCACCGGGTTTTGTAGAAGTGGCTATGCCTCCTAGGAAAACACTTACGGTCACTGCCACTTCGTCAAACCCCCAAATCACCCTACAGATCTTAAGGCTTGAACAGCTTTTATTCCACGAAAATTCTTCCAGGTGACAGTCAAGACACATTTCCAACTTACACTTCGAATATGAGGACATAATCAATTGCTACGAGCATATTGTAAGGGGAAATGTGAAAATTCCATGTGGTGGGTGGACACCTAAGCCCGCTGCTGTGTCTCCACTTTTCCCGAATATTCCGGCGCACTTGCCGAAACCAGCAGTATTAAAACGCTAAAGTAAACCACCAAATTAACTTAGAAAAATCACGAATTTCGATGTCCTTGTGTCGGCAAGTGATGGCAATATGCCGGACGTTAACACGGATAACGGTGATGTTGGCGAAACTACCGGCGTCCCCTCCGATCCTGAGTTGTGTCGGAAGGTAGCAACTTAGTTCCCTGCATTCCAAGACCGAACAATGTTCCAATGGCGAAATTCCTAGCTTATCAAGAAAGAAATTTTTTCAAGTCCGTTCTTTGTGCTGTGCTTAAAACTTCAAAGCGCAATCAGCCTCGTGAGGGGGATTTTTGCTTTGAAAGCTCGTGAGTTTCAGCTGGCTTCTCAAACCGCCCAAACTGTGTTCACTGTGTGCGCACGAGGGAACAAGCTTCCCCCTACAACTGAGGACAAAAGTGAAGTCTTTTGTTACTACCACGGCCTTGTTGATTACGACAATACCTTTGTTTTGAACAACTCTGAAAAAAAATTCTTGAATATGCTCAACATTTCTTGTTTGGAACTTTATTCGGTCTTGCACTGCAGGCAACCAAGTTGCTAACCTCTGGACATAACTCTGGATTGGAGGGGACGCAAGTAGTTTCGTCAACATCGCTGTACTCCATGTTAGCGTCAGACACATCCCCTCCAATTGCCGACACACGGCCCTGGAAAATTGTGGTTTCTTATAGTTTCTGGGGTCTCCTTTTGCTCTTTAATGCCGCAGATTTAGACAATTGTCATAGAATATGCCAACCTACCACGTGAAATTTTGACAATTTTTTCGCCTACTATGTGCTCGCAGCAAGGGTCCATCCTCAAATTCGAGGAGGAGGAGAAATGAATAACGGGAAGTACAGGGAGGTTACCCTTTCTTAGACTGGCTGGCTACCCTCTGTTGGGGAAAGGGGTGAGGGGAAAAGACGATAGAAGAAAAATGTTGCAAATAGAGAGAGAGACAAAACAAAAATATTCATAGAGGAAAAGCAAAATCAAAGAGAATAAGACACTAAAATCTGTCTTTGAGGCCAGTTGTCCGCAATAAGCGTAACGAAGCTTTGAAAGCTTTCTGGTCTGAGGATGGACTCGGCCAATGATTCAGAATCCTTTCTTCTGAAAAAGGCCGATCATCTAGTCAATCCGGAGCTTCAGTAAGTTTTTGTCTTGGCGCGTTTAAATGTGTACACTCACATAGAAGGTGGGCGATGGTTTCTTCGCAGCTACGGTAGGTGCATGTAAAAGAGCTGATCATTATAGTAATATAAGAGTGTGCGTAATGTAGGTCTTCACTGTTACGTAGAAAGCTCCTCGCAAAATAGCCGCTTTCAGGCCTTGAGAACTGCAGGGTTTTTTGGACTTTGAAGAAGCACTGCTGATCGCAAGTGTTTTCCTCGGAGGCACATCTACTTCGACAGCCCGGCGCGCTACAGGCCGACATGTTTACTATCCTACTGCTAATTGGAGACAACGACGAAGGACGAAGTGCCGGTGTGGTATAATGCGGAATGTTTGAGTTCCATGGTTTTTTTTGTGAATAATTTTCATTTCGCGTTTCAAGCGCGGTCTCTTGTTGTGTGCGATGGAGGTAGAGCCCTACAGAACACTACCAGACATTGAAATGACCACGGGTATTGCTTCCAGGAAGCGCTACAGTCTGAGAGCGGCACTGACAGTGATGGCACTGAGCCTTACTACGTGACCAGTGATGAATCAGGGGATGACAACTTCGAGCTTCTGAGAAACGACAAGAGAAAGAGACAATTTATGAGCATGCCGCCATATTCGAGTGAGCCCAACATGCGATCTACGCGCAATACTGAGGTATTAACCATCTTTTCATGCCAGTTTTCGCTAGTGACAACATGAGATGCCTTAACCGCCTTAACCGGCAAGCCTTGTCTGTACAGCCAGAGGCATTGGTGCCGAATGAAGTAAAGGAAGTAAGAGTGAATCGCCGCAAGAACATCCTTGCGATTGACGTCAATCTTGTGACTGTGCTTTTGAGATTGCGTGAAGTGACGGAACTTATTGAGATGAAAGTCCGCTATCATATACCACAGGGCAAAAAAGTGAGAACTGGGGTGATATATGATGTTGCCGAAGCCATTGCCAACTCGGACCTACCAGTCTTGATTAGGCTGGCTTCGGAAGATGCCATTATTACTAGTATATGTCGTACAGGGGCATAACAATGCACAAGAATTACATTTAAGGGCGAATAACTTCATTCAAATGTAAAAGTGGGTCACTTCCGACGTGCGGTCGCCCTTTTATACCGAAACCATTTCAGTGCTTGAAGTGCATGAAGTTAGGTGACGTAAGTGATGTGTGCACGAACTCTACTGTCTGTTCCCGATGCACTGGGCACCACAACAAGGACACGTGCCAGGCCATGACTCTGAAGTGCTCAAATTGCTAAGCCACATGATGCCTCTTCGAAGACCTGCCATTTTATTTGAAAGGATCTAACAATACTTAAGAAAAGGACTCGAGATGACATCTCACACCGAGAAGCAGCTGCATTCGTTGCGAGACAACGGTCCCGTCACCGGCGCTGCACGAAAGGCACCAAAACCTCGTCGCCTCTGGAAGCACGGCCAAACCACTTCCACCTCTTTCACTCTGACCAAGCGATGTCGGTTCTAAGAAGAGAGGCGCTTTTGCTAGCAGTGAAGCTGACGCTTCTTCCTTATTACCCAGTCAGAACGCAGCGGATTTACAAGAAATCGATGCCTCTACCAGCAATGCAAGTGACGCTTGGCTCGAACTCATAAATATACATGCGCCTGATAAGAGGCGTCAGGCTTCGACAGTGCCCTTATGAAAAAATTTCTTGTACTTTTATAAACAGGCTAATGTCATTCGACATCACAATCTTCAAACTGTCTAATGTCAGTCTAATGCGCTTTCCTAATGCGTACCTAATGTGGGTCTAGTAGCAATTGGCCACCGTTAGTCTATAGAGTCCTGACATCTGAGTTTCTGATGGCCGTTGTCTAGTGAAGTGCTATCGAGCATATGCATTAGGTTGACATCGAACGTCGCGTTATAGAGTAAGGTCCAATGCCATCAGCGGAACATTTGCTGAAAAGCAGATCAATAAATCGTTTTAATATTAATATGGAAGTGTGCACAAATTACAGAATTGTAAAGGAAATACCATCAGACCACTTCCACTAACGAACAGATCACAGTTTTTTACACGTCAGAATCTTTCGAAGCCGATAAATAATGCTGCAAGTATAAAATGCCTGCATTTGGAAACACGCATTACATTGTCAAGCAATTCAGTTCGGATAGGACAATAAATGGAGCTAGTTCGTCCTTGTTTACAATTCTTGCGAACGTACTGTTTTATAAGTACAAACAAACAAACACCAAATGAGACATTTCCAAGAATAACGGCATTTGTATTTAATTTTTGACTTTGCACTGATGATAGTGTCTTTTGTAGCGCCGTCGTGGTGGCACCGCTGCTGTATTTAAAACCTGCAAGAAAGAACATAAAAACTTAAACGGGATGAAGCATAAATTTTAGCGCAGCACATGAATAGACATAACAATTGATAAGTTATGCCTTTTTTAAATAGTGATATACATTTATCAGTTATATTAAATAATCCCTCTGGATTAAATGTCGAACCACATAGCCTTGACTTCATGCTGCGTTGAAAGAAAAAAAACTAACCACTATACATCTGTTCAGAGGGCCGCCGATTGATCAGTAATTGGAGAGAATCCAGCTATCATGAACAGACGAATCAGCTGAGTCAGCTCATCTAAGGCAATATTGCAGAATAACCTCCTTTCACGATTCCAATGACACCCAATGTATGAATACGGCATGCAACAGTGGGTCTATATTCCACAACTTTGTTTTACACAAAGCTTCCACATTAAAATCCCTCTTCTTTAACTGAGAACTATTGAGGGCTCAGGCTCAGAGGTGCAAAGTCATAGGCGTGTGCAGGGTTTTTCTACACTTGGGTGGCAGGTAGGTTCACCACGGCACTCCCCCTTACTAAGTTAGGTAAGCTTCCAGTTTTGTAGCACCCGTCTTAGTTAACAAGTTGGGCGAGAGGGGGGCTGCCCCCACTCTTATGCGCACGCCTATGTGCAAGATGAAACTGAGCAACAAACAGGCACATGAAATGTAGAGCTACGTCTAGGTGATACAGCTACACAACTATAGTGAAAACAATTAAAAAATTGTGCTTTTTGTAACCTACAGTACATTACACAGATATGCATGTTGTAACATGTTACAGGTCGTTTCTACACACCTTTCTACAAGCAACAGATTGGAGGAAGCAAGTAAAACATTTTTGTACCCTTGATTACTTTTGCATATTATTCAATAGCTAAACATACATTATTTAGGTACCTTGAAGAGGTGACAAAAGCTTTATAAAAAGAAAATATTTTTACCTAGCTTTATGCTGTAGAGTTCACAGTTGCCCATGTTCACTAGCCAGTATTTCAAATTATGAAATTGATCGCTGGTCATTAATGAGCACAAGAATCTACACTGGGGTGTGTTGGCATTTACTGAACGTCTTGATAGGACAAGGATAGGAACTCTTTATAAAGAAAACTTTCACAGCAGAAAAAACTTGCACAATCAAAAGGGCGACAACAGCTAGCACTACTTTGTGTCCTCTCCCTTTTCTCTGTTGATATTTTGCCGTACCTTACAAAAGTTTCTAGGTGATGAATAACCAACCCAACCAAACACTTGCATTACTCAAGTATTTAAGGAAATAGCACATCACAGTGTTGAACTTATGGCTATTTTAGACCATGCAGATGCCGAAAATATCGCCTGAACTTTTACATCACATAGATAATACAAGTAAGAGTGTATGTAGGAGCTCAGCGAGGAAATAAAATGTGCACTCAGGAGGGAACAGCGTCATGAGCTAAGACGCCGACACAGAAAGAATAATGAATGCAGCAGTCCATGTATTTGCTTGCACTCCTGTTTCCTCCCAAGTACGTACCAACATGCCCAGTATGGTCAACATAGATGTACAGTACTCACGGATTGAAACGGCACATTCGTAGCGCGTGGCCGCCAATGCATGTGCCGCTGCTCATGGGTGCTCGCGGAACCAGGATGTTGCACTGTTGTATATAGAGTGAGAGCAAAAACAGCTAAAGAGCAGGCCTATTCCTTCCGGTCGCTAAAGAGTTGGCATTTAGTTCACAAAGTGCACACTGCCAGCGTGTAGCGGAAAGGCTCGCGCATTTTTGCATGCATGCAGCCCGAATCGATGGGGACTGTGCGTACCATTTATATAGTGACGCTAGCAGACAACGCTCTCGATCGGCGCCCTTCAACGATGGGGCACGTAGGCTGCGCAAGTGAGTAATTAGATACCGCTAAGATGTTTGGCCTGAAATGCGCTCGTTCACATAATAAATAGCTGCACAAAAGCATAAAAAGTTTTTCAAGCTTTTTGTCACAACTAAAACGAAAAGCACCAGCCACGGGCCTGTTTCCGTGAAGCAATAAAACAATAAGTACTTGTCTCGCCCCAAGCAGTGAATAATGCGGCTATTTTGCGTGGGAAGCATTTGTGGAGCTGTCCGCCACAGGAGAACGAGCGAGCTTCTCACATTTTTATTCAATAGGCCGCAGTTTGCCCTAACGACACTAATACCTGATATTATTTCCATGTTTCATGAAGGAAAGCATGCCACACATTTTCTTTCTTTTCGAGACAGAAACCATGATATATACTCTTCATGCCTTTGTGCAGATGTTTATCATGTCTATACAAACGCACACAAGGCGCAATCTACTAACTGAATCCTGCGTCTTACTTGCACAGCATGCGTACTACATTGCCTAAGCACGCAGAACGAGAGGGTCATCTGATGGCGTGGCCATAAAACTGGTGCGCAGCGGCGAGCCAGTTTGGTAGACATGCGAATGTGTGCGAGCCTTACAGCGCTGCCCTTGTAGTGCACACGTGGTTAACTACAGGCCGACAATTTGGCAATCGGAAGGAGTAGCCATGCTCCATAGGTCTTCCCCGTATCGCCCTATACCACAACGCAACACATTGGTTCTGCGCGCACCCAAGAGCGGCGGCACCTGTACCGTCGGCCACACGCTCCGAGTGCCCTGTTCCAATCCGTGAGTATTGTACTTCCAAAAGAGCGTGAATTCATTCAACAATTTAACTTTGCAGTCCAACAAGGCTATTCAAGGCACTATCACACAGATTACACTTCTCTGTAAGATAGGCCTTAATGTCTTGTGAGCTGTGTTACATAAACACATTGATGGTATTGTAATGGATTGTAGTGGGAACATGTTCCAAACAATGTGATGAATATGAGTATGTGCTGCCTCTCAAAAAAAGCTATCCCTAATTCAGATGATCAAACTCTCAGGCATCAGGATTATCTGAGAAGGTTTTGTTAGAAAGAAATAAGTACTTGCATGTTGCACGATGTTACTTAAAACAAGATTGCGCTACAACTTTAAAAAATACCACAACTCTGCTCATACACGTGAAAATTCGAAAACGAGCTGAAACAACAACCCCCGTGACTTCCTTGAACACGAATTCGCCGAATTCTTGCGGCAGAATGTGCACATAGCAAAAGTGTGCTCACTTATATTCAATAAATTTTTAGACTTCAATGTTGTTTGCAGTCCCTTTAAAAACCACAAAAAATGAATGACACTTCTACTTGTAAAAAAAGAACTTAGTTTAAAAAATCTTTTATTTCCACTAAAAAAATTTAAGGTAAAAGCAATCATCACGACAATAAGCGAAACTTGATTATAGGTAAGATTTCACTGCACACAATTTTATGGCAGTCCAAACAAAATAGATGTTCATAGAGGAAGCTTGAAAAGACCAACAAATCCTATGAGAGCGAATGTCGCTGCAGCCAACTTTCCAACTTAGGTGATATTTAGCACAATGCAACACAAAGACCATGAGAGAGGACGCGGCACATGCTCCAACTTTATATAAAATGGTTAATTGCAACCGAAGCACTAAAAATACAGGGTGAGCATCATGCCGTAAATGTTTGTGCTTCCGTTGCAATAACCCATTTTGTTTAAAGTGCACCGGTCTCATCCTTGTGTTATATTGAGCTAAATATTGCCTAATGTTTAACAAACCATTCTGAATATTTTTCCTCGTGCAACTATTTAACAAGAACTCTTGCTTTCCTCAAGACAGCAGTGACAACAGCTGTTCCCATTATCAAGACGCCTCCAAGTGTCACAACGTTGGCTCCGGCAACATTCCTTGTTCAAGGAATACAAACCAAATGATGCATGTTCTATGTCCAAGGAATACTGCACTGAAGTGAAGGACATAGGCTTCCCACACCTAAGCTAAAATACAGTGTATGCTATACCTTAATAGGTGCTATGTGTCCGAAATCTCCCTCTGTGGTAACAAAAACAAATGCCTACCACTTCATAAGGCTCGTTAGGGCTTGCAGGAAGACCGCCCCATATCGCGCGCACTGCAACATGTCCTCTGTGTCGGGACCATAAACGACTGCCATTGCTGATACATACATAAAAGATACCACCAAATATTACTTTCACAGACAACAAACGTTATATCACACACAGATAGCGAGTACGAAACATGTCTTAGCAATGTGTATACTGATAAATTAACCGTAGCTGTGGCATTGCACGTACGCGTCCGCTTCAGTCACGGGAGGTGCGGGGCGCTATCCCCAGTGCCAGCCGGCTACCCACCGGTAGCTAAACAGGGTACAGGCGGGCTTCGAGGGGCTGTGACGCGTCGCCCCAGTGGTGAAGCTTACTGTGCCTG
Source organism: Rhipicephalus annulatus (assembly GCA_013436015.1). Lineage (NCBI taxonomy): Eukaryota > Metazoa > Arthropoda > Arachnida > Ixodida > Ixodidae > Rhipicephalus > Rhipicephalus annulatus. The sequence goes on along the minus strand of WOVY01014538.1, from coordinate 481,213 downwards.
GAGGACTCTCAACCCGTTGCGCGGGACCCGGTATACTGATACATTAAAGGGTAAATCCTTGAATAAAGAGATCATGGCACAATCAAAACTGGCAATAATGGACTAGCCCTTTCTTGCTGACAATTGACAGAGTGCCAATGGATGTTTCGCATTCACAAAACTACGTAATAACACTACGTAGAGCATGCACATGTGTGTGGGTGATCTAAATGATGAAAACAATATTTTCAAAGAGTGCATGGTTTATGCGCACATGGCGTGTGTAAGAACGAGCCATATATATTGTATTGCATCATAATTGTAAGCTATTCAGGAAACAAACTGTTGGTACTCTGAAGCAAATTACCATGTAGTTTGACTTTTGTTCACACAAGCTATCTGTAGGATTTTGTTTATTACATAAGCCCTTCGCAAAAATAAAAATATTCTGAAACTCTCTGTGAACATCTGGAAACATAGGAATAAAATCGTTTTGCTTCTAATTTAGTGCTTCACAAAACAAAATAGATACTAAATCCCTGAATGCTACACATAGGTTATACATCCTCGTATCAGTAGAACACTGATGTAAAAAAGAAAGCACGGAAACACAACTTGAAGCACCTGGTATGCTTCAAGGAGAAAACAAAGATTTATATAGCTAACAAAAGTTCACACAAATATTGCAACAAAGGGTGCCATGTGTTAGCCTAATTAACATAATTGAATTCCAATTTTCTTCTACTAACACTCGATATCAGCATATCTTCAATGCAGCGGTAGGAGTGTACTCTTAGTTTCAGCACATAGTGTAGATTACTGAAATTCGTATACTTCAAGTTAGCTCTCTTAAAATATTTATGAGGCAGCTAGGGTGAAATTCTAACCATAGAGAAATTACATGGATTTCTGGCACAAGGATTCGGAGCGCAGCCACGAAGACATCATTCGTGTGTGCTTGACAGGGCTGTGCGTTTTTCTATCTTCGTGCCCTGTCGTGTTATTGTTTTGCGCGTAAAAACGCACAAACTATCGAGTTAGGTGAACGTGAACTGCTCTCGCGACACCAGCATGTTTAAAAGCAGACACTTTTACAGGGCGACAAGGGATAAAAGGATAGTCACGTGCAGTAAACAGCCAAGGAATGACAGCACGACAAGAGGCTTGCATGACCGAACGATAGATCACGTAGCGCAACGCGAATCTAAAACGTGCAATCAACGCACACAGCGACTGTTTCTTACGGTGATATAAAATAAGCCACCTCAAAACATACCTGCCTATCGGGTCTCTGGTTCGTCATCCCCGCTGTGCCAACAAGCCGCCCGGGCCATCGCTTCCTGAATACCATTTGTCACGCAATTAAGTAACCCAGTTACGTAGTTCAGCGACTTTCTTCAACTTACCGAAGTTTTGGCATAGGCTGTGCACTCTTCAGTCGCCCGCCAAAAAGCTTACGCTCTTGCATAACATCAGTCACTGTTTGTCCCACCAGGGGTCGAGCATTGTCTTCGGAAGCACACTCTACATTGAATAACGCGAACAACACAAGTAATCGATAAATAGAGGAAGAAATCACTTTTCAGAGCGAACACGAAGGCGCGCGTCCGATGTGGCTGTTTGGAGCAGGCAACGTACTTTGTCTTGCACGCAGCGGTCTAATTCCACTAATCGAGAAATCAACGAGACACCGGCCGCGATACCATATAAATATGAAAGCCTGATGACAAAAAGGGGGAACATTCAACGCTGCTACTTACCTGCAACTAGCAGTGCAAGAGTTCTTTTCTTTTCAGGTGCTATGTTCGTGGAGTCTTTCCAACGGCATCGGCGTTTGCTGCTCGGGCAAAGTCGTCTGCTGCCGTCGACAGACGAACAGGTTGGATCCACCCGGATCAATGCTGCATCCCGCTTACATCAGGCGTTGCCGCTCCCTATTTTGCCGAAATGTAAACATCGTGGGCTTGCCACATGAATCTGATAAAATACCGACTTCGCTGCCCCGTCCATTACACTGGGCTAGCTGCGTACCACACGAACATGCCGCTTATAGCTACGTTACTCCTAGCGCGATGCGCAAAACATGAAAAAGGACACAGCATCAAGAGAACAAGCAGCTCTTCAGTTCTTTATCACGTCTCCACCACTGTGACAAAGTAATATGTCAACTCATCTAAGAACAGGTTCCAGGTGCTGCCATGCTGTTTGCCGAATGCGGCGGCACTCACAATCTTGCCAAACGCAAAAACATAATATTGCGTCTTCTAGTTAGTTTTGGTGTCAAAAGATGGCGCTACAATCTGCTCACTTCCGCCATTTCAGCTGATGTTGGGTTCGGCATGACGATAGTTATAACTATCGTCATGCCATACCAACTAGCCCAAGCTGCCACACTTCTAAGTTGGGTTCGGATTTTGATACATGGAGCCTATGGGGAGTTTCGCAACTCGTATGATTGAATACCTCTGTACATAAGGAGCACAGAATAAAAATTCTCAAATTTTGAGGACTAATTATGGTGCGTATGAATGTTTTAAACTACGTGACTATGCACAGCAAACTGCAAAGGGGCACACAAGCAATCGAGTCAACTCACAAAGGCGGCTGATGCAACAAGAAAACTCTGTGTGCTCTTTTTCTCTCCTTCTTCTCCTTTTCTTTCGTTCAGTGTCATGTATATAAGAGAAAGAAGTGTATACTTAAGGGCTCGTTTTTCCGTGTTTTGATACAATAATAATGAGATCTAACAGACAATAATGCCAGAGATATATAGGCGAAGTTATTCGACAATTTGTAACGTAAATGTGAAGAAAGAAAAGTGGCTGAAAATATAACTTACCATGAGCAGGAACTGAACCTTCGACTTTCGAATAACGCGTTCGATGCTCTCTCACTGAGCTACCACGGTGGCCATCCCGCCAGCCACTGTACTGGGTTCATATGGAAATATGAACGGGGTGGGGGTGTTAGTCAGCGCCACCTATAGCCATGGAGGCGAGTGTGGCACACTCATTATGAGCCTATTTCGCGTCCCGTAGCACCTTAACCTATTACGAGCTGGCAGCTGACCAATAGTCCCTCGCATAAAACCTAACGGCATCACGTCTGCTGGTACGAGACCCTAGTTAATGCATAAAAGAAGGACGTGTACTCGAAGGTCGCAGGTTCCGTTCCTGCTCACGGCAAGTTATCTTTTCACCCACTTTTCTTTTTTCAGATTTATGCTACAACTGGGTTAGTAACATCCTCTATACTTTCCTTCGTATTATCGTCGCCCCCGGAAAGTCTGTATTATTGTCTTCAAATCTGTCTCTCTCTCTCTCTCTCTCTCTCTCTCTCTCTCTCTATATATATATATATATATATATATATATATATATATATATATATATATATATGTGACGCTACGATGCGGGAGACGTGGCCTGGCTCATACCCCTTGTTTATTCCGTTCTGCACTTCTTCTTTCTCGGCTTCTACCAATCATCGCTTCATACGTCACACGATTCCCTCTCCCCCCGAAAGAAGGCAGGAAAGTATACAAGGAGAGGTTGAGAAGTTACGAATGTTAAAATGCACCATTGGTTTCATGGCTGTGTAAACTCGCAAAACTTCAGGACAGAGTGCAGCAGTCCGGTTAACGCAGGAGTTCTGGTGGGCGAGGCTGATGGTTGCGTCCTGGATAGCACAAGAATGCTTTGGACGTGGAGATAGCGGAAATCGCAGCCGGCATTCTTGTTAAGAACAAACAAGGTTCGAACACCTTGCAGAATGGACAGTTCGGATATCGTAGGTATGGAATTCTTCGTCGTGGCACAGGTCGTGCAGGCAGCTTGCGTTCGCGTTGACCGAGGTTGACTGGGCGCTGCCTGTGTTTTTGCCGAGTACAAGGGGTGCTTTTGTGGCTTTTGGAGATTTTTCTATGGCGATGTCGCAGATGGTTTGATGAAAGGCACATTCTTGATCTTTTGTGGAGAATGTATCTACGACGATGGGCCTTTTTGCAATGTTCTTTGAGCCTTAAAAGTGGTTTCGATGAGGTTTCCTTTCGTCGTTGACAATGTTGAAGTATACGTTGACGTTGTAGTTTCTTGGTTTCGTCGACTTGCTTGTGGTGTGACATTGATCGTGCTAAGTCAGGATTCTTAGCAAGTCCTTCGCAGGCTTCTACGACGTGAACCAATGCAGATGTTTCCGGCACAAAACAATGTGCGGGGTTTCGTGCACTTGAATCTTCTGTATTCATAAATCGTTCATTGTTGGTGGTTGCCTGAAGATTACTTGTGTCATCAGAAGTCGCACCTGTGCTTTTGTTTTCATTGTTGGCAGTGAGGTTGTATACTGGATTCACGTCACTTCGATCTTGTAATTGATTAACACTAGACGCTTCTGCAGAAGACTTTCCTTCACAAGATGCTGATTGTGAATGCTTCTGTTTTTGTGGCACTGCTGAGCTGAATGCCAAGTCAGTTTGCAAAGTGCGCATGCGGCATGAATTATTAAATGCATCTGGGTCATCAATAGCGGATTCAATTCTTTTATGCAGTGGTGAGTTGAGCACCGATGATATATCCGCGGATGATGAACCAGATGGAAGGTTGGAAACACGACCACGTGGTCTTTCCGTGAGCATGTGGCTAACTTCACCTGGCGGGAATTGTAAATTCATGCTCTGTACTCGAGTGCGTGAAGGCTGCTTATGACTGCGATGACTGAGTTTGAATGCGCTGAGAGTGCGTGTGCCAATCGTATCTTCATTATAGTCTTGAAACCAAATGATCATTCTTTCTTTTATCTTTTGCCAAGACTCGTCGTTGTCGAATATGTGAATTAGGTAAAATTTGAATGCCTCACCGGTGACGTAGTCGCTGAAGTTCGTAACCATCTCCCGTTCCGACCAGGATGCAGCGGCGGCGTGGACCTCGAATAGGTTGAACCAGTCCTGTACGGGTCCGTCGTCCGCTGATCCGGTGTACTTGGGGATGTCGAGCTCAGTCGATGGTTCTGTCATGGTGCCGGTAACTGAATGCGCCTGAGATCACCTCTTCTGTGGTCGATATTCAGTTGAGGCGTACTGCAGGTGGCTTCGTGAATGATGTGAGGTTGATGAGTGGTGGCCAGGTCTTCATCCTGTCGACTTGTGTGACGCTACGATGCGGGAGACGTGGCCTGGCTCATACCCCTTGTTTATTCCGTTCTGCACTTCTTCTTTCTCGGCTTCTACCAATCATCGCTTCATACGTCACACACACACACCACACACACACACACACACACACACACACATATATATATATATATATATATATATATATATATATATATATATATATTGTAATGAATAACGGACGCTCTGCTGGCAATGAAGAAGACGAGGATGATCGGGGGCTGCAGTAGTAGCTCACGCACGCCGCTCGCCATTAGCCAGACCTGCCTGATAAAGGACATTTTGCCAAGCTACGTCTGAACCTTTCTCGACGTTTAACACCTCTATTTTAATATATATATATATATATATATATATATATATATATATTGTGTCTGTAAGAGTGAGAGAGAAAGAGAGAGTGCCCCGCCGCGGTGGTCTAGTGGCTAAGGTACTCGGCTGCTGACCCGCAGGGCGCGGGTTCAAATCCCGGCTGCGGCGGCTGCATTTCCGATGGAGGCGGAAATGTTGTAGGCCCGTGTGCTCAGATTTGGGTGCACGTTAAAGAACCCCAGGTGGTCCAAATTTCCGGAGCCCTCCACTACGGCGTCTCTCATAATCATGTAGTGGTTTTGGGACGTTAAACCCCACATATCAATCAATCGAGAGAGAAAGAGAGAGAGGTACGCAGGTGGCGTCTTCAGGGTGCCGCTTCACCCCCCCCCTCCCAGTATTCTTTCAGTGAGCCAATCACGTCAATTATAGAAGCACAAGCTCAAGTAGCAGCCTGCGCATTTAAACAATTGAATAGCCAACGCTATTTAACGAACAAACCAAGAACAGCTACCAAAGAACCTTTATTATGAAAGCATGGCAACACTCGCCGAGAAATTGAGCGTCGAGGCGGAAATGTTGTAGGCCCGTGTGCTCAGATTTGGGTGCACGTTAAAGAACCCCAGGTGGTCTAAATTTCCGGAGCCCTCCACTACGGCGTCTCTCATAATCATAGAGTGGTTTTGGGACGTTAAACCCCACATATCAATCAATCAATCAGAAATTGAGCGTCCTGCCCGTGAATCAACACAGCAACAAAAACGCTACACACTCGTATGACTGAGGCGTCAGCGAAGCCTTTTCCCGTACTGTAAAGAAAACATCCGAGCGACTCAGTAGCCTACGACCACATGCTCTCTACATATTTTCAAATACCGTCCACCGAGAGAGACAGGCAAACAAAGAGCTTGCAAAAGGGAACTTTAATGCGTAACACGACGGCTTCGACGACCCCTTAACCTGTCAGACGCTACTCGCACCTATGCGAACCCCACGACCTTTGTCCGCTGCCTGTGTGTTCGGGACAGAGCCTGGCTTGCGAATGATTACACAGTGTAAACAATTCGGCCGGTCGAGACACCCACCTGTTGAATGAGTCTTAATGTGGATCTCCAGTTATTCCTGTATTGCACACCAACAGAAGCGCCACAGCTGGCGAACACGCTCATCACTGTGGGGAAAGTAAGCAGACGACCACCTTTGCTATTTATGTTGTTTTACGTGCGGTACCGCGTTGCCCGCGTGTTCGTTTCCGTTATCAAAAATATCAACGTTCGACGTATGTGAGGTGGCTGAAACTTCTAGAATGTCTAACGCGTTCGATGCTCTCGAGCATCGAACGCGTTATTCGAAGGTCGTAGGTTCGATTCCTGCTCACGGCTGGTTATTTTTTCATCCACTTTTCTTTCTTCTTTCTTCTTATTTACATTCCATTGGTTCTAATAACTTCCCCTGTACATTCCTTGGCATTACTGTCTGTTAGATCTCATTATTATTGTGTTAAAACACGGAAAAACGAGCCCTTAGGTATACACTTCTTTCCCTTTATATATATATATATATATATATATATATATATATATATATATATATATATATATATATATATATATATATATATACATAAACGCAACAAAGGAAAAATTCATTGAAAGACTCTGGCGTGCTAAATTGACCCTCTGCATCGTGAATGCAAGGCGTTAACCACTGATCCCACCAGAGGCACATCCTTCAACACTCAAACGGCAAGCTATTTATATCTACCACTTACCGCTGTTGGTGGGCATCTAGGAGGTGGACTTTCGTGTTTTTAGCATTATCAGCAAGATGGTGCAATGAGCACGTGGTAACTCTCATATCTCACGCTTACTTTGGCCCGCAGAGAGAAGGAGAGTGGACGATCTCTCGTAGGCCCTTATTTCCCGTTGTGGAGGATCATACCAAAGAAGTTGCGTTGGGCTTCCACTGGAACGATTCTGTTATACTTACGAGGAGCACAAAGGTCACTGCAATCGTTCTGCTGCCTCTGTTTGAGAAAAGGACGCGCTTTTCAGACACAGCGAAGTAACTGAGCCGCTTATTCGCGTCCATATGTACCCAGTGTGAGTGCGCTTCATGCGCCAGTTGTGCGTGAGAAACGTTGGGCATGTTTTAATCTGCTTGTCATTCTGTGGGTGAACTTTCCATTTGCTTCTATCACGTTCATTGCTTCGCTTTTGCCGCAAAGCTGGGACTATTATTAGGCTTATTGGGATGCTATGAGGGCCTTTTGATGTGCTATTAGGAGCCCTCTTCTCTGCCCTTTCCCACTGTCCTTGTCGCAGTGGAACCACTGTGCTAATTGGTCCATCCTCTTTCGGTATGGTGCATGCAGATGACGAGGGCTCTTGAAACGAACTGTACAGCTGCGCCTCTAGCGGCAGCAAAGAGCACTTGTGTACACACCGGCGCAACGACGATGGACGAACCCCCAGCAAAAGGAGCAAGCTCCTAAATCTCTCCTAATCACGTAAAATGTGACGAAGCCAACCAGCTGCGTTTATTTATTTCAAGGTTGCTCTCACCACTAAAACATGCCTGGCAAGTCCAGACCATTCGAAGCCGTTTCTTGTGCAGTGTGACGCAAGCGAAAAAATGTGTTTCAGTTTTTTCGTCACGAAGACGAGCATGGGCATGAGTATCCTATTTTGTACGAGAGCCAAAAGCTGTCTGCTCGCGAACAGGCTTACAGTACCGTATAAAAAGAGTACCCGTATCTTTTTTTTTGGCCGTAGGAAACTTTTGTGTCATTTTACTGGTTCTGAATACATTTTCATTACGGATCATCGTTCATTCACGTGGCTTCAATCACATGCCCAAGAAAGACGACATTTTTTTACGATGAAGTCTCAGTTTGCAACCACACTCATTTACGGTTAAACATAACTCACCGCGGCACACATAATCAGATAGTCTGAGCAGGGCTCTCCATCTACCTACGCTGGTCGGCAAATGGGCACTGAAACCTTGTCGCAATAAGTCTTCGAATTTCAGTTTTGTTTCTATTTGAAAAGTTTCCAAAAGACTCTGCTCATGAGGGTCTGGCCCGGCCACACTCGGAAGTTGTTTGCGGGGATGCTAGCTGATTCACCTTTGCCTGGAACCCTGGCCCAGTAGTCATGCTCGCTGAGACGCTTGCTGTTTCCTACCACGCCATTGAGTCCCGATGTCAGAACATCGGCTTATGAGACCACCTGACCGTGCGCAGGTCCGTAAGGGACGCACCCATCGATTTGAGAAACCGAGCACTGCGTCATCTGACCTCTTAGGGTCAGGGGCCACATCGCTGCATAATTCCGGACAATGGTCACCAGGACACTTCAGTGCGCCTCTGAGCTGTTCGTCAGCCCGGCTGAACTGGTGAAACTGCCTGAAAATTCCGGTACGTCTAAACCTTGCGAAAAAAGCAGACATTGTGGAGACCCTTTTCCCTTGGTGCTCTTCCGAGAGGTGGGGTTGTTGCGTATAAGTGCCGCTTATCAGCCAGCGCCCCAGTCTGGCACATGCGCTCCAGACGATAATCTGTTGTCGCGCATGTGCCTTGGCATGTTTTCCCTTCTCACTTTGTTCAAGGCGTTCTTTTATAAACAACCAAACCACGCCAAGGGGCCATTTTTTCGTACACTTTCTTTCGGCAAGCATGCTGCATTTAAACGTACCTTTTTTCTTTTCACGGCATCTTCCTCTCCCGGCTTGGAGCCCAAGTCGGCAATATATAACTGCACCATGGGCTGCGGTTAAAAAGAATTCGAATGAGTTCATTACGGCCTGGATGCCAACCTCGACATGACAGGCAGCATTCGGCTACTTGAAAGATTGATGCTGACACCTGTGAATTAAAAAAGAATTCTTTCCTGGCTTCGGTGCGTTTTACGACATTTATTTGAAAATGAACGCCAGATTGCTAATGTTTAGTACCTTGCCCATCATAATGAAGATTTGTTTGTTCAGAGCCATCGGTGAGTCCTTCACGAATGTGCATATGCTAAAGGTAAGATTTCATGGGAAGCTTTGTATTCGCCGCTCTCGCGTATAAACCACGTGATCTAAACATCTGGCAGCAAATTCGAAATGGCCATAGTGGAGTCGGCGGTGGTTGTTATTGACGCAATCGCAAACTACCCGTCCTGCACGACAAAAGTCGCAGCCTTTACAAGGACGCATTCCTCGAGAGCCTTGTGTGGATTAGGATTCCAAAAGAATGGAACCTTTAACACGTTGGTATGCGTTCACCTTGGTCGATAAAGCGCGCACGAGATATTGACGAATAATAAGATACACAAGACAGGTGCTGGATTAAGATTGCTGAGAAAGCTACACTTATAATAAGGTGCAGTCAAAACGAGTCGGGGTGCCGCCGTCGCTGGCACTGCGTCCGCTGGAACAATTTCTGCTGGCCTATGTCTGCCGAAACCACGGTTTCAAATGTCCAAAACAATTTTGAGGGGTTAAGCTTCTCAGAGTCGAGCCTTGTTCCTTCGTCGGCGTAATAGGCGCAGCAGCGCGTGCTCCTTCCCACTGTGAGATCTCTTTCTCTTCGACGGCGAAGACAACGAAGACAAGGCGGCAAAACTGCGTGCGTAGTTGGGTGCTCGCAGACCGGCCACAGCATGGCAGCGTTTGGCAAGCTGACCTACAGTTGAGGGCTCGCAAAGCTTTAGAGGCACGGCAGCGCAGACTAGCGGACACGGAGGCTGTGAGGGCTCGCAAAGCCGCAGAGGTGCGTCAACGCCCTCAAGCGAACCAGGAGGCATCCAGAGCACCAGAAGCGGCTAGAAAACGCGGAAAGCACTATGTGCTGCTACTGCTACCCACAAAAACCTGGTCACTTATCTGTTTTGAAGCACGTATATGAAGCAGACGTATAGAACTGTTTCAAATGTTTCGTCTACGTTGTTCGGGGAGGGTAAGTGATCCACGCATTACGCTGACTCATCATCCTTCAATTCATCGATATGCTGCAAATTTTTGTTTCTTTAGCATGTAGACCTTGAACTCGGCGCAAATTTAAATGCTCAGAAATTGGACGAATTCCAATCTATTCTCGTAGTCGCGAAGGCGATGGCGGTATACTGGGGGCGCAGAAGGAATACGAAAATTTTTTGATGGGTATGTGATTATAGTTTTCCGGCTAATTTGGCATTTTCGCTCGTTTTCACATTATGAAGTGTGACAGCGCCTACACCAGTGAAGCACAAAAAAAAAACGCACTGACCAGCGGTGCTCCCTTTTTCCTTTATTTCTCTCCTTTGTCTTACTTTCTGTCGCTTTTTCTCTCGCTCTAAACATTGATCTCTTTTTTTATTCTCTTTCTTCCCCTCTCATCTGCCTTGGTTGCGGAATCGAATCCCGGTGGTGATGGTGGCTTTGGTGGTGGTGGTGGTGTTGCAGCAGGCGTGGTTAGCCTGGCCTGCATGGCCGGCAATTGTTCCGCCTGAGCATCTCCTGAATTTGGAAAATGTCACCATGGGTCAGACAGCCCAGTGTCTCGCAGGAAGACCAACAAAATTTGTTGCACGTTCCTCCTAGTTGCCGCGGGTCCTTCAGGAAAGATGATGTCATCAACTGTCTGGTGCCTATGACAGCCTTTTCGCAAGGTGCGGATCATCGCTGCTCTTTGCGCATCAAGCTGTGGGCAAAGCCAAATGAAATGTTCAATATCCCCGATGTCACCACAGAAGGCACAGAACGGGGAAGCGTATCTCCCAGTCTTGAATGACCAGGCCGGGGTGTATGCGGAGCCGGTTCTAATGCGGTACAACAGCGTCGCTTCTTCACGAGAAAGTCCATGAATTATACATGCTTTGTGTGGAAACTTGTAGATCGCCTTGAAATGATTGCGTATCACATCTTTGTTGTTCTGGTAAGTCTTGGGAGTTCTTACTTTTGGAAACGACATACGTGCTTCGCATGCAAGGGCATCAGCCTTTTCGTTGCCCTCAATGGCAACGTGGGATGGGATCCACTGGAATATATATTAAAACTCTTGCCGTTTAGGTGTTTGATTAGTGCCAGAGATTGCCTGGTGAACTTTTCTTGAGGTAGGCCACAATGCAGTCTTTGTAGCACCGATTTGGAGTCTGTCAGCACTACAACATCTCGTGCAGAAAAGGATCGCAGTTTTCGCAAAGCCGCCATAATTGCAGCGCTTTCTACCGTTGTGGAAGAAACCACGCGATCCAGGCGGCCCGGCCACGACACGCCCAGGCTGGGTATGCAGAAAGCTGCTGCGCAGCTATCTGTCTGTGTGCACACTGATCCGTTGGTGTACACTTGTAGGTGGCCGCGGTACATGGTGCTCAAGTGGTCCAGCGCAAGAAATTTTGTTTCCGCGGCTGGAATGGTGCGCTTCGCTGGTAGATTGGGTACGCTGAAGTTGCACGCAACATCCACAAAAGACCATGGCGGGTCCATAGGGCACCGTTTAGGCAGTTTCAAGCCTAAATATTGAAATGTGTTTATTGCCGCGTTGAAATGTGAGCCAGTTCTTGCTATTAGCCGCCAGAGAAGCGCCGTGCCTGCGAAAGACTCGCCCAGTCTTGACAGCTGCGTCAAGAAGGCCTGAGGCGCCAAAAGGCGGAGCGGAAGAGACTCGGCTTCATTGGTGACCGTGTTTAAAGCCGCCTGAGGGACTCCCATCGCCAAGCGAAGACCCTTTCTGTGCACTGCCTCTAGGCGTTCGAACTGGCTTGGTGATGGTGATATCAGGGGCAGCTGATAAAGAATGCGGCTTGTTATAAGCGCATCATTCAATTTAAGCATGGACACAGGGTTGTTGCCCCAATGGACCCCTGCCATGCGACGAAGAGCGTTGATCCTTTGCACTGATGCAGTGACTATACCATCAACCGCATGTCGCCATAATAGCTTGTTGTCGATGGTAATGCCCAGGAAACGGACACTTGTTGCACAACGAATTGATTGGCCTCGAATATTCAGCGACAGACGTGTTGACGTCCGTCGCGCTCCCGGGAAGAGCATGAAGGCCGACTTTTCCGCTGATAAAGATAGGACAAGTGTCAACAAGTGACGCTCAATAATTGAAATAGCGCACTGTGCTATCCGGGCCAAACGTTTGTGCTGGTACCCTGAGATCCAAATGCAGATATCATCGGCGTAGATGGATATTTTAACTGCTATCAGAGCTGAGTGCAGAGTGTCAGGAAGCTTGGCCATGGCAGCGTTAAAAAGCAAGGAAGATAGAACACTTCCTTGTGGGACGCCGAGGGAAACGCGTCTCTCTTCGCTCGTTACATTTCCAAGCTTAACACGGACACAGCGGTCTCTGAGAAATTCATGTACGAACCGAAGAGCATTTCCCGACACACCCTTGGCTTGGAGCCCGTTCAGAATGCGTGCCTGAAGCACACAATCATATGCCTTGGCAACGTCCATGAAGACGGTGAGTGTCAAGAGTCCACTGACGCGGTGGTGTTCGATGTGGCTTATTAGGTCCAAAACACTGTCCTGGGCACTCAGTCGTGGGCGAAATCCGGTCATACACGGTAGCCATCGTCTTCCTTTTTGAAGGTACCAAGTTAATGTTGTACATATTAATCTTTCCATCAACTTAGATACGCGTGATGTAAGAGATACCGGTAGATATGACGCGAGGTTCGCAGGATCCTTTCCGGACTTTAGGACTGGCACCACCCATCCTGTCTTCCAAACGAATGGGATCTCTCCCGTGCTCCAGACATAATTAAATATGTCCAAAAGGGCCCTTTTTTGCTCATATGGTAGATTTGTCAGCATTTGATTGCTGATCAAATCGGGACCCACGGCACAGCGTCTTCTTAATTTGCTAAGTGCCATATCCAGCTCTCGGAAGGTGAATGGCGTATCCATCGTGTGAAAAATCTGGGGTGACAGAGGAATCGCCGCTCCTGCTGATCTACCAGATATGTACACGTCTGCGAAATACTCTGCAAGGGTTTGCAAATCTATCCCTTGTTTCAAAGCGAGTGCTTCGAATGGCCTGTGTGTTTGGATCTTCCCAGAAAGACTATTTATTACTGCCCATATCTTTGTCAAGGGCGTAAACGTTGATAAACTCTCACAAAAAGCGGCCCATTGATTTCGTCTTAATTTTTTTGTATGGCGACGAATCGCAACGTTTATCCTGCTATATTCGGTTTTCGCAGACAGATTTCCTTTTGTTCTCATTATTTTCCGCTCCGCTCGTCTACGTGCTGCGCAGAGGTTCTTCAATTTCAAGTCAGGAGCCGGAAAATGGTCGGGCAGTTTCAGCAATGAAGTTGCTGATCACTTGCTTTGCAACATATCTGCAAACAGCTCACCAGTGGATTTGTCCAACACTTCTCTGTAGGTGTCCCAGCGTGTTACATTGCAGAATTGCCGACCAGCAGTTCGAAATCCCAGGATATTGGTGAAGATGGGGAAATGGTCGCTGCCCATCTTGTCTGGAGCCGTGGTCGATGATACTAGAAGGTCCGTGGAGTGAAGTACAAGGCCGGTCTATTGCACTCCATGAATCTGGTGGCCTGAAAAATGTAGGTTTACCATCGTTCGCCACACATAAGTCGGCAGCATCTGCAGCTGCTAGAAGTTCCTTGCCTCGAAAATCTGCACTCTTATCTCCCCAGAGTGGATGGTGCGCCTTAAAATCACCACAGATTATTCGAGGAGCGGGACATCGAGTGCAGGATCCTTTAGGAAAGTCTCCATAGAGACCTTTTTTCGTAGGCTTATGTACACCGATACCACACTCAGTTTTCGGTTTCCCAGGCACACTTGCACAGCAGTGACTGCCAGTGAGTTGGAACAGAGGTCTTGCACTGGTAAGGTGACGTGAGGTATTTCCCACCTTATGTATATCATTGCGCTTCCATTTGCAAACGACGTTGTGCTCGGGTTGCCGTGTCGGGTGTATCCTGGGAGCGTCCTTGCATTCGGTAGACCAGCTTTTTAGAGGGCTAGAATCGGTATTGGAATGTCGCGCAGGAAAAGGTTGAGTTCGCACAGGCGTTTTAGAATACCGGCGCAGTTCCATTGCATTATTAAGTGCACTTTTGAAAGACGAAATAGACCAGGTGAGCGAGACATTGTCATTATTCTACTGTGTGTTTGTTGAAGCAGAGTAAAGTAACACTGACTCTAGAGCCAGGACTGCTTCCAACATATCCTTCGTTGAACTCGCAGGCAGCCTAGCGACGTGTGAACGTAGTGCGGTGAACAGAGCGCGAATAACGTGGTCAAGATTTTCTTGCTGTTGGCTTCCAGATGGTACTTGAGATGGGCTCAGTGCATCAGCGTAGGTGCGCTTGGTGGACTCTTTCGTGATACATTTCTCACCAGCGTTGAGCACTTGCGTTGACTCAGTACCAGCCCTTGTCGGATTTAGGCGCGGAAAATTTCCTGCGTACTCGTTATCCGAACCGCCATGTTGTGGCGCGCCGGACGTCTTCTTTGTGAGCGATGGTTCGTTCACAGTCTTCGGGCCGAGGATAAACGTCTTATTTCTTCGCTGCGCAGCTGTTCGTGCTGGACATCGGCCGTAGCTAGCTGGGTGGTCGCCGCCACAGTTTGCACACACAAGTTTTTCTTTACTTGTACACGTCTTAAAGTCATGAGGCCCTCCACAGCGCTTACACCTTTGTTCCCCACGACAGTGCTTAGCAACATGTCCAAAACGCTGACATTTAAAACAGCGTGGTGGCGTCTCCACGTAGTCTACCATCTCGTGTCTGGTGAAGCCAAGGTTGATCTTCTCTGGACGTTCCGAATTTGGAGCGAATGTGAAAACTACAGAGTCAGTGCGCCTTGATTCCCATTCGGTGGATGAGGTTTGGACTCGTCGTATGATTCTTCTTGCGTGGTATACTCCCTGAGGTCTCAGGTAGGTTAACAGCTCTTCGTCCGAGGACCATCTTGGGACCCCTTTTATAATGCAGGTATTTTTCATGTAGCTGTGTGGTACACGGGCAGATATGGCAAGGCCGCAGATAGTGTTGGTCTCTAGAAGCATATTAGCTTGGTGTTCTGTCTCTATATCCAAGAGTAGGGCTCCCTGTGCTGTGAAACGGCTCTTAACTGGGGCTCCACTGAGAATCGTTTCAATTTCCGAGTATAGGTGAATAGGATTCACTTGCCTCAAGTTAGCTCCTATGGATGTTGGAGCAATTAACACAGGAATGCCCACCGTCTTTGCGATGTCGCACAAGGCGGAAACCACCCTCGTCCATGTCTTGATATGTGAGATTCGCCCCGTTGTGGTCCCCGACGACAGTTGATTCGTCCTCTGATTCAACGCTGTGTTGTCGCTTGCAGTCAGGTATGCTTGCGCAAACCAGCTGGTGCTTCTGACCTGCTGTCACACCTTGGAGGTCATGGCGGCGCTCTCCCTGATGCTTGTCTTGTTTCTTCTAGCACTATTCGACGCGGCGGGCTGCGCAGCACCCGTCGGTCGCCGATACAGCAGGTACCTTTTCGAGTCGTCCGACGTCTTGAGCAGTGCTAAGCCGTAATATAAACAAAAATAAACGGTAAAAGCAGACAGAGCTACTTAGCCAAGCAGCAACAGCTTCGTCGGCTTCCTCCAGCTAAGGCAGCGAAATTTCGATGAAAAGAAAATGATTGAGACCAGTGTACTCAGATTGAGGCGCAGGTTAGAGAATCCCTTATGGTATAAGTTTAAGGAGTCGTCAAGTACGACACCTTTCGTAATCGTACCATAATTTTCAGACCTTGAACCGCAAGAATTATCTTTATTTCTGCCTTCTTTTGTCTTTTTTGACGATCTTTATCCGTATTTATTTCTATGTTTCTCTGTCTCTGCCTCCGTACTCAATCTCTCCTCCAGCAAGGCGACTGAATCCCACTCCAAACAAATCGGCGCACACTTATGAGCGCAGAAGCATGCAGAAAATAAAATAAAATTGAAAAGAAGAGGTTAAAAAAAGCACGAATGGGAATGAAGACAATATTTTACCCACCAAAACTTTCTTTGAATGTCAGAGATTCTCGGTTAAAAGCATTATTTTAAGACAGCTGCACCCTGGAGAATATTTGTTGGAGCACTGAGTGACACTTACGTACAGTCTTTCATAGTACGTTTAAACGGAGAACAAAGGTTGTTACCAGCGATATACATAGTGCTTGTATGACCGAGTTGCATCAATGTGTTTAAACTGGCTTCATGGTACTAGTGGTTATCTTGCCCAAAATAAAAAAAAGACAAACACGCCATTCGCTCAGCTCAATTCACCTGAAAGCTTATAGCCCAAACAGTGACACAAGTAGTCGAAGCAAAAATGCATCTGTATTTGAGCTGCCACAACGTCGATTTCGGGCTATCTACGAGACAATCTAATGACCTCTCTGATGCAAGAAACGTGTCTAATGTGATGGATGGTGTGACTTGCCATTATGAAGACTGTGACAGATAAGCATGTCGAAGTGTGTGTGAATTAGGCAAATAGGGTAAAAAATAAATCCCAGAGACAAGCGCGTCAAATCGCAAAGAGTTTATTTAATAAATTAGGCCGTTGCAAAAAAACAGCCAAAATTCACATCGATTCGGCAAGCGAGATGAAAGGAGCGCTTGCAAATCCGATCATCATGCAGGTCCGCATTCACGAAAGTCGTCGATCGCTCCAGCCTGGAGAGGAAACAGCCGCTGGAGCTGCCGGAGCTTCGGGAAGTGCAGAAGCTTCACTGACAAACCGGAAAACTTCCTGTAATGGAAAGCATCGACGTCTCTCGTGGTTATGAATGTTGCCTGGGTGTTGCACAATATGAACACCGGCACACTTTAGAGACAGCTTACCGGTTCCTCCCTTGCATGCAGAGCTTCGAAGCTTCAAATCTTGTCCCTCTCTCTTTGAGCGAAGGGCGACCTTGCATCGGTTACGCCGGACGGCATCCAGTGACGACCTTTCAGGGGCGTGCAGCGTACTATACGGTGCTTCGCCGGGGCAGACTCTCCAGGTTGACGCACCAAACGTTCTCGGACGCGGACCATCCTTGCGGTGTCTCTGACAAAGCCGTTGCGCTTTGCCATCGAATGATTGCGAGCAAATGAAGATCATCTGGACGTTCCGATAACCACTGTCTCCAGTGAACGAAAACGCTCTCCGCTATGGTCCAACAGCAATGGTTGCTGCGTATGGCGAAAATGGCTACTGAATGAACGAGCTCGAACAGCGCGAGGACACGTGGCCTACAATTCTTTCTTATCGTATAAAACAGCGTGCTTGGCACTGAAGAAGAGAAGGAAGAGTTTTTTAACACATATGGTTGATTTGCATGGTGTATTTATTTGTATCGTATAGTATTCTTCGATCCTTTCAGACAAATTTCTTCAAATTTGCGCAAAGTAGCTATCAAACTGAAAGAAATTTTGTTAGCCGCGAAGAAAAATTATCATTATCATAGGCAGGCACGCGCCAGTTGTTTTCGTCATCCTTTTTGCCTTATGCTTCTCTCCGATTAGAAGATTGCGGATTTGTCTAGCGTGGAATGACTTAACTGTGTTGGGCGAGAGTACTAACAAAAACTGGTGGAAAGAAACACGATACCAAAGAAAGTTGTTAGAACGATAGCCGTTTAAGCCTCAGGGAAACGTGGTTAGTTACTGTTAAATGTAGTCACGATCAGGAACCGGTATGCACTCTATACGTCCTTGCTTGCTTGCTTGCTTGCTTGTTCCTTTCTTTTGTGGCTCTCACCCACTAAGGGGGATTGGCCAAGAAGCCGGTGGTTAATGCAAGTAAATACCTATAGATTTTCTAGATTAGGGGAATATGATTACTGTGTTTTGACTGTGAAATTAATTTGGCGCAATGTAAAAAAAAGAAAGAAAAAAGGGGGAGAAATAATGGAATTTGTTGAATATCTGTAATGGAATCGTTATATAAAATTTTCCTGAAAGTTGAATCATTGCAGTGTATCAGCTAAATAATAAGTGGTAGTGTGACTAGTAAAATTCGGGAGCTGATGGCTGACTCAGCAAGGTAATCTTCTTGTGTTATATATGAATTCGCAGAGAGCCCTGCAGATGTTCCTGTCGCTATGTCCCAATGAAATGGCCCCAAAAGACAAAATATTGGGAGTATTAAGTGATATTCCTAATTTTTTGAATAAAATTTCGAAGCAGTTTTTTCTTTGATTTTTGAATCGGTGACATGTGATAAGAAAATGGTCGATATGTTCAGGTTCGTTACAGCTTGAGCACAGAGGGGATGGCACCAGACCAGACCTGTTTAAGTAGAAATTAAGAGGTGGTACACGGCAACGTAATTTTGTTACCAATACTTCCAATTTACGCGTGGGACACCATTTATTATTCCATGTGAATTGCAGGTGCGAGAAATCTGGATTCGGTATAATGGTTTTTGATGAGTCTTCAAGAAGGGAAAGTTTTCTAAACCTCGCTGCTGTTACATAAGCTGTAGGAGGCATGATTGGCACAATCGGAAGATCAAGAGATGTTCGCGCAAGTTTGTCAGCCATCTCGTTTATAAATATACTACGATGGCCTGGCACCCATATCATTCGCACTAGACGAATGTTTGCTGGGATTAATGATTTAAAAGTCTCTAGTACTGCTGGTGTCGACGACGATGATAAGAATGAACACACGGAATACGAGTCAGTCACTATCACAGCTGTCGAATGAGTCGCAGGAAGTTTACGAATAGCTAGTATAACGGCCGTTAATTCCGCTTCAAATATTGGTGTATAATCTGGGAGGCGTAATGAAAATGACCAGAATAATGAGAGAGAAAAAATACCCACACCTGCCTTCTCGCCACTCATAGATGCATCCGTTGCAATTACTGTATTAGTACCTAATTGAGACAGGTGTTGTTCTAATAAACCAATCAAATATTTAGAGGGCAAGTGTTTTGCGTTCATGGGGAAGATATTGTCAAATTCTATTTGGACTTGGCCGATTGGTTTGACAGGTGGTGTGATCTCGAATATATTAACATTTAAAGTATCTAGAAGTGTTTGAACAAATAGCACTTGGGGTTTATATACACGGGACCAATGTTCATTGAAGAAGACACCAGGCTCGGCAAAGAATACAAATTGTCGCCTTCTTAAAGTGGATTCAGAAAATTTTAAATAGGTGTTTACTGTTAAAATACGAAATCTGCAAGCAAGGGTGGGTATCCGAGCTTCTTGATACAAAACATTGTTAGCTGTGAATTTTGGCACACCTAAACAACTACGTAGCGCTTCCCGCTCTAAAAGAATGAGGGGGTTTATTTTGTATGCTGGTCCACCAGAGAATAGTACACATCCGAATTCAAGAATCGGACGAACGTACATGCGATAAATCATGATCATCGTATCTCTGCGAAGACCGGAACGGAGGCGGCTAAGCCTACTTATCATTCCAACAGCGCGTGTAGCCTTAATTTTAATATATTCAATGTGGTCACGCCAGCTCAGTTTTTGGTCGTACAGTACACCCAGATATTTAATACAATTAACCTGGGGTATTATTTCCTGATGGTACTGAAGAGAAATAGTAACTGGTGCGTCCAACGGAAAAACTATTAGAGCACTTTTAGTTACGTTCAGGTTCATATGAATTTTCTGAAACCAGGTTTCCAATGTTGCCAAATAACACTGTAAAGTCAAATGTAGTGAATAAATATCGTTGTCAGATGCAAAGAACGCGATATCATCTGCATATACATATACGTGTACCTTATCACTCTGTGGTATTGAACTTAACAAAATGTTAAATAGCACAGGCGATAGAACAGAGCCTTGAGGAACACCTCTCGTTTGGCTATACTTCGGCGTGGAAATACCTCGTTGGAAGCAATAAAATTTTCTGTCTTTTAAAAATTCGTATATCCAATTTGTTATGTACTGCGGGAACGTAAGATCTTTTAGGACATTGATAAGAATAGCATGTTCAACACTGTCATATGCCTTGGCTAAATCAAGGGTTACTAGGGCCGCATATTGTCGTCTGTGCCGAGCAAGCTTTATACGAGCCTCTAAATCAACATGCGCCCACCATATAGAGTAACCTGGTCTAAATCCAATCTGGCACGCACTGAGTATCGCATTATCTGTTATGAACTTCGTAACTCTACTGTAAAGTATTCTTTCTATTAACTTAACTACGTGTGATGTTAAAGCGATTGGCCTAATGTTATCTATCTGCATTCCTAGTCCCTGTTTTTTAAGAAGCGGTATTATTTTTGCAAGTCTCCAGTCAGGAGGTATCCAACTATTTTCAAGTGAATAGTTGACAACGTTAAGAAGGTCTTCAGGAGAGATGTCGAATAATATTTTTAACATTTCCGAAGTGACGCCATCTGGTCCAGGACCTGTGTTTGGCAGAATATGAACGACGTGCGCAAGTTCATCCCTACTTACTTCAATAAAATCATTTCCGAATGACGGTTTTGTACACTTTATTTTGATTTGTGATGTAAATCTCTTCTCCAATTCTATTGCAATTTCCGTTAATGTATTTTCCAAATCAGTTGGAGAAAGAATAACTGAGTCAATATTTACGTGTGCTGTAATAGCTTTACGATTACGGAGAAATCTGAATAGAGCTTTCTTGTTGCCACTCTTGGATAAGTAGGTGTACCGTTTTTCTTCATAATCGTCTTTCGCTAATGAAACTGTTCTCCTAAAGGTAGCTTTAGCAAATAAATAATTTCTCCAATTAGTCGGACATTGGTTGGTGAGGAGTTTTTTCCATGCAGCGTTGCGGCGTCTATAATCTCTGGCGCAATCCGCATTCCACCAGGCAGATATGAATTTTCCCTTTGTTGAAGATATAGTGAACTGTGATTTTTTAATTGTACACTTTAGGGTGGAACAAAGGCTCATAGCTTTCATATTTGTTTCCATATTGGGCAAGGAAGACAGCGTTGACTGCAAGTTCTTTTTAAATTTAGAGTAGTTTACAAAACTTTGCACCTGGCGATCTACCGTCACTAAAGGAATGCTGACTTCAAATACCAGGGGGCAGTGATCACTACTTGTAGCAGTATCAAGAACAGTCCAAGACGATATTGTCACACTTGAGCTGGCAAATGTCAAGTCTAAGACGGACCTCGAATTACATCGAACGAATGTCGGAACTCTGGAGTTCCAACAAATAAGGTTATTCCGGTTAGTCCAGTCCCACAACCGTTTTCCTGATGAATCAGTGCGGAATCCCCATGAAACGTGATGGGAATTGAAGTCTCCCGCAAATAGCATACTGTTTCTGCAAAAACTCGCAGTCACGTCAAGAGCTCTTTCATCTTGTATTCCAGCCGGAAAGTAGTTGTTGACTATAGATAGTGGCGCGCATCCTGGAAAGTGAACTTCCAGAACCATTACTTCATAATCGTGTGATATTTGTTGGTAAACTAAGTGTGCTTTATGGCAAATTTTGGATGAAATGAAAAACATTAATCCTCCACCACGTGAGTCTCGGTCAAGTCGAAAGCACTGATAGTCTTTTAGATAGAAGTTTTGATCAGCAGACAGCCAAGTTTCTTGTAAGATTATGACGTCTGGAGATTGTTGAGAAATTAGGTATAATAAGTCTGTAGTTGCAGAGAGAATTGAACGGCAGTTCCACTGAAGTACTCTAAGGTACCCTATGATGATAAGCAAGCAGTAGCAACTGCTTGATCTAAGATACTATCTTTTAAGAAGTCCGCTTTCGTCATTGGTTCCTTCACACTCTTTTTTGTTTTCGGATGAGAAGAATTATTAAGTTTGCTAGTGGGTGATCTGGTGCGTTTCAAAAGGCGAGCATCCATATCTACATCCCGATTAATTATTGATTCTGAATGAGATATACCTTCCTGCTCAGTTGTGTTAGGACTGGAAAGCATTGCCTCGTTATCGATAGAGACATCTGACTGATGTTCGGCAGGTTTACTAGTTGAGGCACTAGGAGGTTGGATACGCTTAGTTATTCGATCAGATGCACCCGAAATCTGTGAATCCATAATGCTATTGAGTGAGTCGGACAGATTGAGTAAAAATTTTTCTAATACTTTTTCTACGGCCTTTTCTACCATAGCAGAAATGGACTGAGAAAGTGATGCATCCATAGAAAGAGGTGGACGAGCTGCTATACCGGCATAACCCTGATTCCTGCTTTGAATTTCTGCAATTGCTTCTCTACGAGAGCATCGTCTCCTTTCAATGATTTCAATCACCTGAAGTTCTTTTGATCTTGCAGGGCAGTTAGGATCGTCTGCAGCGTGATTTGCCTTGCACAAACAGCATGTCTTATTGTCTGATTGACACTCAGCAGTACTATGACCAGCCCCGTATATGGCCCCGCATATGCGGCATCGAGTCTCCGATCGACAACCTTTAGTACTGTGTCCAAAGCGCCAACATTTAGCACATTGCAGCGGACGGGGAGCCAAAGCTTCGACCTTATAGATAAGCGGCCATGCCTTGATCTCCGAAGGGCGATCTGTACCAGCGAATGTGGCAATTACAGTTTCAGTGGGAACTTTCTGTTGGTTTTCCTGTTTGGTACAGCGGTAAACAGAAATAACACCTGCTGGGGAAAAGATGTCCAAGACTTCTGCTGGGCTTAGACTTGCGTCTACCCCCCGAACCAATCCTTTGCAGCAAGCTAGATGAGGTGGGATAAAAGAGCTCACCGGATGTGATGCAAAAGTAGTGCACTTTAGAAGGTCTTGGATGCAGGCCTTGTCTGGTGAGCAGCATATTATCCCCCCGCGTCCAAACTGACGAACCTCTGTTATCAGTAGAGAGTGGGGAGTGATCGCACGAAGTTCCGTTTGGATTGTCTTGGGGTTTTTCATGCGGATGAACCCACCGGTGGTCGGCACCAAAGCGACAGGAACGCTACGGGTTCCATTGCGGAGAAACAACTCCAAAGGAAGATCTTGAGGGGGAACAGAGGCTGACCAGAGGGCAGGCCTCTGGCCCGGAGAAGAAACAGACATGAAATAAGAAGAAGTTACACTTATCAATGCACTAAAACAGTTGCGGAACAAGAGGTAGATCTAATAGAATAAAATAGAAGTAACCGCCGGCTACTTGACCGCAACCCTGAGGATGGAACAAGGAACGCAGCCGCAGGCACCCGATCGATCGCTGCCGTTCTCCGATCGGCCGCTCCAAAGCTTTTCAGCTATACATCCTCCAAAGCTATACGTCCTCTGTTTCGCCTGCGTCCACTTCCTCATCTTTTCTCTCAGGCCACGACCGCCCGTTTTTCTGATGTGGTATGCAAACATTCGCATATGCGTGAGAACGGAAAAAGAACGTATAGGCAGAAGTATATAGACAGAAATTGGAATAGAAAAAAGAGAAAGCGACAAAAATAGAGTGAGAAATAGATGAAAAGAGATAAAAACAATACGCGATATTGTCAGAAACAAAACAAAGAAAGAGGAAGAAACAGAAAGTATTCACAAAAAAATAGGATGAAAGAAATATGTTTTCAAAGAAAGAAGGAGAAGAAAAAAGAGACAAAAAAGCGATAGAAAACGAAGAGAATGAGAAGCCAAGAAAGAGAGAGAGAGAATCAAAGTAAAAAAGACAGACGTGCACTAAGATAGGCGTTTTGGAAAACAAGGTAAGAGATTTAAAACGAAACAAAGGTTATGAAAGACACAACGAGATAGAAAGAAATAGAGGGACAAAGATATATTTATAAACAAACATAGGTAAAGAATACAAAGGAAAACAGAATGCCTACTCATGAAAACAAAAGAAGGTATCACAGCTGCATACTTTTCTTTCGGCTTAGCACCCATTCTGTGAAGCTGCCTGTATTAATTTTTTTCTTTCAGTGATGTTAACCAAGAACCATACCTTGGCAACTCAGCCCATCAGCGGTGAGTGGCACACGAGGGTGTGGTCTATTTCGGCGCGTCTTTGAGTGTATTGTTTTTCAAAACGCAAGTCACTGGTATATGGACCCTTTTACTGTTTATGACCACAGCCCCTTGATTACATCCGGTATCGTCCGCCGATGTGCCAAAATAGCATCGGTGGGCAAGAAGAGCATTAGAAAATAGCCTGCTCATTTACTACACTATTTTCCTCATTGTGCAAAATATAATGAAACGAATGCTTTTCAGCTACGTAAAAAATGTCAAAGATTTTTTTGAACTTTACGTACGTTCATTTTATCTTAAGTAGAGGATTTTCTTACATTTAAAACTAACTTGAAAACGTAATTTCAGTTTCGACGTTAAGAGTTGTAAATGAGGTGACCGGAAGTTTGTAAGGTGCAACGCTTGCGACCTGAAACCGTCTATGGCTCCGGTGTAATAAACAGCAGTCGCATTAGCATGAGCTAGCTGAAACTGAAAACCATGTATTACATTAGCTGAACTCATAGAGGAGGGAGGACAAAACGACGTGGCGCAGGTTTCGCCTCGCTGTCCGTCACGGTTAGGTAAAGAAAGCGTCTGTTTTTTTTGCTGCTTATGCGTATGTGGACGATTGGTTCCCTGCCTTTTTTTTCATTTTGTCACTCCTTTTCTCATTATTGATTCTGTAAAAGCCTTCTTGGTGCAGATTATTTGGTAGAAAAGCCTTCTTTCTGGTGCACACGCAATAGCTTTACTGCAGTATTGAGATTTGCTTTCCATCGCTGATTAACTCACCTCTTGTGCTACAGGCCACTTCGTTCTCACTTTCTTTCAATAAATCGGCAGATTCTACACTCCCGGGCAACTTTATAATTGTCAAAAAAAAAACTTTTTCGAACAATAGATGGCGCTCTTTGTGCTATATAACGATTGCATGTACGCTGAGTATTCCAAATCACCCCACACTCGAGGGCGTTTTGTTGAAGAGATGATATTAAAATGTTAGGTTCATCAAAACAGGATTGACGTCACACGTACAGAAGAAGAGAGAGATAATCACGCCACTGCGATCGCGTCTTTTTTTTTCGGCGGTGCAATGCGCCAGGGGGCGCTCTATAGTACCATAAAAGCGCCGTTTTCGCGCGGGCGCCAACAGACGCTCGTCGATGGAGGATGAACAAGGCTGCCGAGCGGCGTACGCGCAGCGGGGCGGCGGCTCGCGCCAACAGCCTCTAGATTCTTAAGGCATTTCCGATGGATGCGTGACGTAACCCTGTGGGCCCGTGCGGGCGCTGCTTTCCGATATTCCGTAGTGTTCCTCAATGCGCTCGCTTCCTTGGAGGGTGGAGCCACTTTTTGAAGGGGTCAGTGCCGCCTTCTAACTGGAGGCGGCCATTCGGCTCCCCCCGTATCGTCGCGGCTGGTTGGGTGAGACACGTGGGTGGCGTTGTCTCGGGCAAACTGCCCGGGTGTTGCTTGTCACAGTGCACAAACCTCTCGAGAAATCACTACAGGATGTTCATATTCCCGAAAGATCCGAAAAGATGACTCTTGAGGCTTGTAAAGGTCAAGCGCGAGAAGTGGGAACCCATGCACTGTTCGTGTTTGTGCAGCGCAAGTTTTGCCATTTGAGGATTTCGAGAGTTATAACATAAAGCGCTGTCACATGGGCACATTCATTCGCGGTAAAGGTTGACGTAATTGACTCTTTTAGCTGCAGAAGGGCGCCATCACTGATGAGAAATTTTATTCCGATTGGCTTAATTTCGATCACCAGTGCACCGGGTACAGTACACGCTCACTTACATGCTGCATGTATGCGTATTTAACTCGTTCGTTTTTTGTGGCACAAAATGCGTTGTTCTTAATTGCTTCTTGTACACAAGCTGCAATTCCATGAAGATATGCGCCCACATTGTGCGCTTGTTACTACCGGCGCCTTACTATTCTTTTAGGGGCAAAGCCCCTACGCCGTGGGTCGTATGCCTCGTGTCGTCGTAGTCGTTGTAGCCATCATCATCATCATCATCATCATCATCATCAGCCTGTCTACGTCCACTGCAGGACAAAGGCCTCTCCCATGTTCCGCCAGTTAACCCGGTCCTGTGCTGTTGCCAATTTATTCTTAATCTCATCTGCCCACCTAACCTTCTGTCTCCCCCTACCCCGCTTCCCTTCTCTGGGAATCCAGTTGGTGACCCTTAATGACCAGCGGTTATCCTGTCTACGTGCTACATGCGCGGCCCATGTCCATTTCCTCTTCTTTATTGCAGCTATAATATCCTTAACTCCCGTTTGTCCCTTAATCCACTCTGCTCTCTTCTTGTCTCTTAAGGTTACACCTACAATTTTTCTTTCGTAGTAGCCAGTTGCAATTAAAACGGAGTCACCACATATCCTTGGAGTGAATGATGATAAGTGGGGCAAAGCATCCATCAGTCCGTCCGTGCTTCCGTGCGTCTGTGCTTCCTTCAATCCGACCGTCTGTCCATCACTCCGTGCGTCCATTCGTGGATCTGTGCGCCGGTCCAATCGTCCGTCCATGCCTTAGTCCATGGGCTTGTACGTCTGCGCGTCCGTCCACGCGTCCATTCCTAACACCTACAACATGAAAAGCGCTTTAAAGCTTGTATGCGTCAGATAGTTTGTGCGCATTATAACTCGCATTACATTGTTTACATGAATTGCCAAGAGAAAATGGAGTGTACTGGTGATGCTTAAGAGGAAATTCTTGATGGGGAAATTCTTTTCATTGACGCGTTGACTTCAGTAGAGTACAGCGTTTTGCACCATATACCTTGATTTCTCGTGTAAAAATTCTTGGAGAAAACGGACTGTGGGCAGTGCAGGGCTGCTATGAAGGGCTCCATGAGCCATGAACACGCATATCTAACTGCACTCAACAAGTATGTTCAGGTAGGTGAGAACTTGTGTTGCTGAGCGGTGAGTTTATGAGCTGACTCCTATCTTATGAGGAGGAGTTTAAAGGAATTACATCCTGGACAGACAACCTGTTCATTCTCAACTCCCCTCTCAAACCTGTAACTGAATATTTAATCAAAAAGGCGAAGTGCAGCGTGCAGGCAAGCCAGACACACAAGAGTTCTGTAGAAAAAATGTTGATATCAAGTTTTTCACGACTAAAGCTGCACATTTACCTGCGCCAGATCGAAACAACAAGAACCAGTGAAGGTGGAAGCAAGACATGCGCTGCGGTTAAGTTGCAGAGAGTTATAGCACTTGTTTTTAAATATAATATGGTTATCATCCAAATAAAGCTATGGCATCCTAAATCGCCATATAATAAATGCGATTTGCTTCATCATAGTTGTAAAGCCGTGTGCTCGCTTCATTTAACGATATCAGTGAACACATTATAAAAATTGCTAATTTACAATATATTCCTATAGGAAACACGCAAAACCTGGTTTGATTGTCAATGTCCGCGTTCGAGCCATGACTTAATGTCATAAAGGCCACATGTATATCATCAAATAGTACATGTTTTCAACAATGATTTGGCAATCTGCTGTTCGCAGTAAGGTATAAGAGATAACAACAAAGTGCAATACACTGAGCGTTACAGGTTGTGGTCTGTAAATGAGGTAGATAATGAATAATTCTAAAATAATATAAGAAAATATACCATGCAATCACACAATTACGGGTGAAGCTTCCAAAGCCGTGGGTTTGTCCATGCATGGCTGTGACATATTCGTAACGACTTAGTTGTATGACTCACTCCGAATGTGGCGCTAGTGTCAGTGATACACAGACGGACGGAAAGACAGGCAGATGCACTGATGGAAATAAGCAAAAACGGACGTGCTATGCTGTGCTCCATGGATATGCTGGATTGACGGATGCATGATTGGACGCACGAATGCATGAACGGATGCACAGACGAATGCATTGGTGGACTCACTGACTAAAGCACGGATGGATGCTTCGCCCCCCACAGCATCATTCACTCCGTGCATATGCTGTGATTTTACTCTTTTCTCACCACAGCATGTATTTGTTATTCCTTTTTACAGCCAGCTGGCAAACAGCAAACTGTTATTACACTTTTTTATGAAATACACACAACACACAGACACATTGAAAGGTCATTTGACTTAGGTGCGTATGTTTCACATCTTTAATCTATGTAAATAGTTACCGACTATTCCAAAGATACGCTTATTGAAGGTGTTGGCGCGGCTGGCGTCGACGGTCAAGCAACTCCAGCTGCTAATCTCAATATAAAAATAAAAACTAGAAACCAGGAATCTAAGACCTTCACACTCATTATGCAAAAACTTTTTGTTTCTCTTATGTTGGTTTAGTACAACACTTTTTGGCGCAACAAACTCTGTATGCAGCCGCGCAAAACTCGTTGACTGGCCATCGTGGCTATAGGCGGTTCGCGGAGAAGGCATCGTGATGGCGGACTCCGTAGGAGACAACGTTTTTAGATACTGTCAGTTGGAAAAGCCCGCTCCGGAGGCGGCACCAACTCTTATCCGCTCCGAGAAGCGACGCTTGCGTAGTGTTGAGATAGAGCCGCCACAGTTTTTTTTTATTACGAAGCATTTCTTAGCGAACTTAGGCGACTTAGAGCGTATCTATCTATCCATCTAGCCGCCTACGACTTTTAACTATCCTGGCTGTTTCAATAATGGTATCAATACCAAACTTGGTATGTCATAACATGACTGTATGAAGAAGATGCTTGACTAGTTATAACATGAAAATGACGACATGTATGTCATGAATGTCATGATTTACATTTCATATTATTGCAGCTCTTGCGGTAATTTTGTTCTCATGGCATGTTGGAAAAGTGGTAAGGTATGGCGTGATTGCATGGCGAACACATGCGCCAGACCCTAACAAAAAATCATGGTATGCGTGTTATGTAACAACATGACTACATGCCACGCTCACGATGCGCTCGCGGCCGTGTCACTACCTTCACATGCACTAAACTCGGTATTACGTGACATGAACAGCCCCGCCGCGGTGGTCTAGTGGCTAAGGTACTCAGCTGCTAATCCGCAGGTTGCGGGATCGAATCCCGGCGGCTCTGGCTGCATTTGCCCCGCCGCGGTGGTCTAGTGGCTAAGGTACTCGGCTACTGACCCGCAGGTCGCGGGATCAATTCCCGGCTGCGGCGGCTGCATTTCCGATGGAGGCGGAATGGTTGTAGGCCCGTGTGCTCAGATATGGGTGCACGTTAAAGAACCCCAGGTGGTCGAAATTTCCGGAACCCTCCACTACGGCGTCTCTCATAATCATATGATGGTTTTGGGACGTTAAACCCCACAAATCAATCAACAACGTGACGTGAATGGACGACATAGGTAAATGACACATCCAAACATGATAATCACGACATGCGTATCATGTAAGAACGTGACTACAAGCCACACTCATGATGCGCTCACGGCCGTTTCGCTAGTTTCACATATGCCAAATTTAGTAGTCTGTGATGTCAATTAATGACGAAGGTATGTGACTGGTGCAATAATGAAAAATCATGAGATGCGCGCCATGTAAATACATGACTACATGCCACGGTGAAGACGCCAATATGTTTAAAAGTGACGCGGTGTGCGTTCTCGCTGTCCTTCATTTCGTCGCGTCACGCCGGCATTGCCACGCCAGGCGCATGTCCTTTCATATACACACAGGCCCGCCGCGCTGCGCTGTTTTGACGCATGCGCGTTTAGGCGCGTCCAGCATCCCTCTGTCACGAAAAGAGAAGACGCAGTGTTGTCTGGGAAATGTTCGGCGCGACATTCACACCGGTTGCCATGGGGCCGCGCCGACGGAAGCTGGTTGCGCCGGTCGCACCTTGCGTCAGACTATAGAGTGCTCGCGTTTAGCTAACGTAGCATCACTGCGCCCAGCGTGCGTGTGCACCAATGCTATATTGTAGTATACTAGTCCCTTCATAATGCGCTTGTGGCCATTTCGCTAGCAGCACATATACCAAATTGGGTGTCACCTGACGTCAATGGATGACGAAATATATGACTGGTGCAAACATGATAACCCTGATGCGCGTGTGATGTAAGAACATGACAACATACCACGCTCATAGCGTGCTCGTGGCCGTTTCGCTCGCTGCACGTATACTAAATTTGGTATCACGTGAGGTGAATATATGACGAACGTAAACGTCACATCCAAACTTGTTAATTGTGACATGGAAGTCATGTACATATCACTAACTTCCACCTCGTAACGTTGTGCTGATTTTAAAGTGGTATAACTGTCTTTCTCATTCGTGCTTCGCATATTTATTTCTTGAGAATACTGAGCTTCTAAATTGGATCACCGGTTATCTTTCGAATCGAAAACAGTACGTCTTTTTCAATGACCATTGTTCTCGTACAGTACCGGTTGACTCGGGTGTTCCCCAAGGCTGTGTGCTTGGACCCCTCCTCTTTTTATTGTTTATAAATGATATATCTCATGCTATACCTGTAAAAGTTAAGTGATTTGCGGATGATTGCATTCTGTACTCGGAAATAGAAAACCATACTGATCAAATTCATCTAAACGATGCATTTCAAAAGGTCATTTGTTGGTGCGATAAATGGCAGTGGTCGGTTGATTGAAAAAAAAAACCGTTTTCATGAAAATTTCTCACAAACGTAACACTCTTCACTTTGAATATTCAGCCAATAATGTTTTTTTTTCAGGAGGTGCAACACTACAAGTACCTTGGTGTTTGGATTTTGAATGACCTTAACTCGACGAGACATATTAACACTGTATTAAGCTCGTGCAAGCAAGCACAAAACCGGGTTAACTGGCGGAACATGGGAGAGGCCTTTGTCCTGCAGTGGACGTAGTCAGGCTGATGATGATGATGATGAAGCTCGTGCAATTACAAATTATTTCATCTTAGACGAGCTTTTAAGCACTCCACTCCCACCGTTCGCCTTGTTGCATTTAATGCAATTGTTCAACCTACTTTAGATTATGCATCCATAATTTGGTACCCTTACACCAGAAAAAATATCAGCGAAATGGAGAAAATTCAAAAGAGAGCTGTTAGGTTTATTTATAACAGTTTTGGTCATACTTCAATAACAAGTTTATTAGCAAATGCTAACCTCCCAACTACTACACAAAGAAATAATGTATTGAGATTGAAATTTTTCTTTCAGTTGGTTAAAGGTTATTTTAAGTTAGACTTATCTCATATACTTCATTTGTCCACAGGATACACCACAAGGCAGAAACATGCCTTTACAATAACCCCTTTTTCCACCCGTAATACTAACACATTCAAATATTCGTTCCTCCCTAAGACAATTACCGAATGGAATAACCTTAGTAACGAAGTTGTTTTCCAGTCATCCTTGAACCTTTTTGCTGCGCAGCTCCAGCAGTGAGTGTCTTAATTCTATGACATGTGCTCTTGTTGTTTATTTCAATCACTGTAAACATTCTCACTTTTTTTGTTCTCTTAGTGTGCAAATGTCTTACCTGTTTTATATTTATTTGTTTGCCGATTTTAAATTTATCAAATGTATATCCACCCTGCCAAAACCCTATGTTAGGGTTGCAGTACTCATGACTAAATAAATAAATCAATAATAAATATTAAACGATTCTCACTTTGCGTGGGGTCTGCCATTTTTTTTTGTTTGCTTGCTCAGACCACAGAGCCGGGAGCTTGAAGGTTAGATTTTTGTAATCGCAAACAGTATTTAACATGTTACATGGCAATCTATCTTGCTTGAGTGAGTGAGCAGTTTACCATGGTAAACATACCAACCTGCGGCTCGCCGGGCTGTAGAAGTGGCTATGCCTCTGAGGAAAACACTTGCGGTCGGTGGCACTTCATCAAATCCAATAATCACCCTGCAGATCTCAAGGCTTGAATAGCTTTTATTCCACGAAAATTTTTTGACAGTCAAGACACATTTTCGTCTTACATTTCAAATCCGAGGACCTAATCAATTGCTGCGAGCATATCGTAAGGGGGAACGTGAAAATTTCATGTGGTGGGTGGACACCTGAGCCCGGTGCTGTGTCTCGATTTTTTCCGAACATTCCGGCACACTTGCCGAAGCCAGCAGCATCAAAACAGAAAGTAAACAACCAAATTAACTTAGAAAAACTGCGAATTTCGATGCCTATGTGTCGGCAAGTGATGGCGATATGTCGGACGTTAACATGGATAATGGTGATGTTGGCAAATTTACAGGCGTCCCCTCCGATTCTGAGTTGTGTCGAGAGGTAGCAACTTGATTCCCTCCATTACAAGATCGAACAATGTTCCAGTTGTGAAATTCCGAGCTTATCTGGAAAGAATATTTTTTAAAGCCCGTTCTTTGTGCTGTGCTAAAAACTTCAAAGCGAAATCAGCCTCGTGAGGGTGATTTCGCTTGTAAAGCTCGTGAGTCTTAGCTGGCTTCCCAAACCATGTTTGCTGTATGCGCACAAGGGAACACACTTCCCACTAAAACTGAGGGTGAAGGTGAAGTCTTTTGTTACCACCACGGCCTTGTTGATTACGACAACACCTTTGTTTTGAACAACTCTGAAAAAAAAATCTTAAATAAGCTCAACATTCCTTGTTTGGAACTTTATTCCGTCTTGCACTGCAGGCAACCAAGTTGCTAACCTCTGGACATAACTCTGGATTGGAGGGGACGCAAGTAGCTTCGTCAACATCACTCTACTCCATGTTAGCGTCAGACACATCGCCTCCGATTGCTGACACACGGTCCTGGAAATACGTGGTTTCTTCTAGTTTCTGGGGTTCCCTTTTGCTCTTTGATGCCGCAGATTTAGACAATTGTGCAGGAATATGCCAACCTACCACGTGAAGTTTGACAACTTTTCCGCCTACTATGTGCTCACAGCAAGGTCCGTCCTCGAATTCGAGGAGGAGGAGGAGGAAAAAAATATTAGGGGAAGTACAGGGAGCTTAGCCGTTCTTAGACTGGCTGGCTACCCTCTGTTGGGGAAAGGGGTGTAGGGAATAAAAGACAATAGAAGAGAAATGTTGCAAAGAGAGAGAGAGAGAAAAAACACGAAATATTGATAGAGAAAAAGCGAAATCAAAGAGAATAAGAAACTAAAATCTGTCTTTGAGGCCAGTTGCCCGCAAAAAGCGTAACAAAGCTTTCAAAGCCTTCTGGGTTGAGGATGGACTCGGCCAATGATTCAGAATCCTTTGTTTCGACAAAGGCTGATCCTCTAGTCTATCTGGAGCTTCAGTAACTTCTTGTCATGGCGCGTTTAGATGTGTACACTCACATAGAAGGCGGGCGATGGTTTCTTCGCACCTACGGTAGGTGCATGTAAAAGAGCTGATCATTATATTAGTACAGGAGTATGCGTAATGTAGGACTTGACTGCTACGTAGAAAGCTTCTCGTGGAATAGCCGCTGTTCAGGCCTTGAGAAGTACAGGGTTATTTGGACTTTGAAGAAGCGCCGCTGATCGCAAGTATTTTGCTTCGAAGCACAGCTACTTTGGCAGCCCGGCGCGCTACAGGCCGGCATGTTTACTATCCTACTGCTAATTGGAGACAACGACGAAGGACGAAGTGCCGGTGTGCTATAATGCCGAATGTTTGAGTTTCATGAATTTTTTGTGAATATTTTTTTATTTCGCCTTTCAAGCGTGGTCTCCTGTTGTGTGCGATGGAGGTAGAGCCCTACGGAACACTACCAGGCACTGGAATGACCATGGGTGTTGCTTCCAGGAAGCGCTACAGCTCTGATAGCGGCACTGACAGTGATGGCGCTGAGCCCTACTACGTAACCAGTAATGAATCAGGGGATGACAACTTTGTGGTTGTGAGAAACCACAAAGAAAAAGGGCAATTTATGAGCATGCCACCCGATTCGAGTGAGCCCACCATGCGATCTTCGCAAAATACCGAGGTATTAACCATCTTTTTCATGCCAGTTTTCACTAGTGACAACATAAGATGCCTTAACCGGCAAGCCGTGTCTGTACAAGTAGAGGCAATGCTGCCGAATGAAGTAAAGGAAGCAAGAGTGAATCGCCGCAAGAAGATCCTTGCGATTGACGTCAATCATGTGACTGCGCTTGTGAGATTGCGTTAAGTGACGGAACTTAATGAGATGAAAGTCCGCTATCATATACCGCTGGGCTAAAGAGTGAGAACTGGGGTGATATATGATGTTGCCGAAGCCATTGCCAACTCGGACCTACCAGTCTTGATTAGGCCGGCTTCGGAAGATGCCATTTTTACATGTATATGTTGTATTGGGGCATAACGATGAGTAAGAATTACATTTAAGGGCGAATCACTTCCACCACACGTAAAAGTGGGTAACTTCCGACGTGCGGTTTGCCCTTTTATACCGAAACCATTTCAGTACTTGAAGTGCATGAAGCTGGTCACGTAAGTGGTGTGTGCACGAACTCTACTGTCTGTTCCCGATGCAAGGACACATGCCAGGCCACGACGCTGAAGTGCTCAAATTGCAATGCCACATGATGCCTCTTCGAAGACCTGCCCTTTTATTCGAGAGGAGCTAACAATACTGAAGAAAAAGACTAGAGATGACATCACCGAGACGCAGCTGCATCCATTGCAAGACAACAGTCCCGTCACCGGTGCTGCACGAAAGGCACCCAAACCCTGTCGCCTCTCAAAGCACGGCCAAACCACTTCCACCTCTCCCACTCTGACCAAGCGATGTCGGTTCCAAGAAGAGAGGTGCTTCTGCTAGCAGTGGAGTGACGCTTCTTCCTTATTACGCAGTGAGAACGCAGCGGTTTTACAAGAAAATAATGCCTCTACCAGCAATGCAGGTGACGCTTGGCTCGAACTCATAAAGATACATGCGCCTGATGAGAGGCATCAGGCTTCGACAGCGAGGAACTCTTCATTGATACCGCATAACTTGACGGACGAAAAACAACTTATCGACATGGTAAGCACCTTGGTCAGTGCTATGCGTGTGCTGATGAGCAATATGCAGACACCGACAGCTCAAAGCGTGTTGCAGCTGCTTGACACCATGACTCCAGTTCTCGAACGCCTTCAGAAGTCTACTGCTTCAGAACGCAAGCGGCACCATCATGGCTTGACCATCAGCAAGATTTTGCGTGCATGGAAACGCGCATACTCTTTATTGCAACGACTATGCTCAATTGATTAAAAGACAAATGTGACTCACCATCTGTGATGTTAGGCACATAACTGCAGTTTTGTCGACGGCATGAGTGGAATTTCTCTCCTTCTCTCTCTCCAACTTTTCTTCCCCTCACACTCTCCCCAGTGCAAGGTAGCCTACCTGTCTCAACCATGGTTAACCTCCCTGCCTTTGTTTTCATGCTTATTCTCTCTGTATCTCTCTCTACTGCCAATTCACTCAAGCATGCGTGATC
Organism: Rhipicephalus annulatus; assembly: GCA_013436015.1. Classification (NCBI taxonomy): domain Eukaryota; kingdom Metazoa; phylum Arthropoda; class Arachnida; order Ixodida; family Ixodidae; genus Rhipicephalus; species Rhipicephalus annulatus. The sequence goes on along the minus strand of WOVY01014538.1, from coordinate 445,528 downwards.
GTCGCTTAGCGTGTGAAATACAAATTGCGAAGGAGCTTTTCCGAATAAAAGTTATTTAAATACAGGGTGAATGTCATCTATTGCACTGCATTCTATTTTTTCATAAATGAATCTTCCATCATTTCGAAAGCCCTTCTCCTAACTCATCGAATGGTTTCAGCATGAATTCAAGGAGTTTGAGTATGAAATGCATACTCAAACTATACCATTTATGTCAGCTGTCCCAGCTCTGAGGCTTGAAAGCGCACCGATAGAAAGAACAGAAGGATTGGAACGCTAAGTCTTGCGAGACTGCCCATGCGGCCTGTCTGTTTTTTCTTAGCTGTTCAAATAAAAGCACAGCCGTTTCTACATATATTTTTTCATGTAACTTATACGATATGTACGGCCCGTTCGCTTAGTAGGGTTCACAACCTGTAAATGCATATGAACTCTATTTATTGCAGTTAGACATTACCTTTCAGGCATTTAACCTATATCACTACCTTGAGACATTGCATATTGTAACGATCTTCCGTATGATGTTGTACCCATTTTTAACCGCGAAACGTTTCGTGATAACCTAACTTCGTTGCACTCTAATATTGTATGATGCTGTTGTTGCACCTTGGTTTTTGTAATTTTTTATATATATATACATTTGTTCATCTGATTTTCTCCTTTGTTCTTATTTTGTTTGTATACTAATGCCACCCTTACTCCATGCCCTTCAGTGGGCCTGTAAGGTATTTTGAATAAAAAAATAAATAAGTCTATATTGCTGAAGCGCAGGCATAATTTTTTCCCGGTTGTTAAGGGCACCACGTTAATCTAAAACGGGTGCCGGACAGACAAGTGTGGTCGATTGTCAGTTTTTGCTCATTAAACGATCGCGGAAACGTTTTTTTTTTCGAGGGGAAGGCGAAGAACGGCAGAGGCCCAGTATGTCACCCGCAGGCCGCACCATTCAGTCATTGCAGGCAAAAAAATAAAATAACCATACAATTCTTTGGTACTGGCACGGCCCTTATTTATAAGTAAGTAGTATTCATACGGCCTTCACTAGTAGCTTTACCTCAATTCGGCGAATTTGGAAATTCCCGCTGTTTTGCATGTGGAAGTAGCAGACGCGGCTCCTTCGCCAATTCCAAAGCGAGAGCAGCGCCGCTGCTGCGCGGCATTCGGAATGGGGCCGCTCCTCGCCGCTGCGACAACGCGCGCTTACCCAACTGAGTGTATATAAAAACGCTGGAAGGAGACGACGTGGTTGTCTCCACCCTCCAAGGCGGCGCAGGGAGGCGCTCGTCGAGGAACCTTAATATTCCGGAGCGTCACGCTCGCTTCTACTGGTGTTGGAATCACCTGTGATGGGTCAAAATACTGCGTTATGTATTTGAGAAGCTTTCTCAGGCTCAATTGAAGCATTCTAAAGGTAGTGTAATTCTCGTAAAAAGAAACCACACGGCACAAGATAAGCTTTATTTCGTTAACAGATCATTATTTCTTCAGTGTGCTGATTTCCGTTTTGCGGCCTTCTTCTGTGCATTGTCTTGGATGCTGCCAATTTTCAGCCTGCAGACGTTGTTCAAGACAGCATTGGTAGTTTGCGAACTAACAAGTGCAAGACGGTTTCTGTGGTGTGGCCACTTTTGGATGTATAAATGTCGGTCTGTGGTCCCAGCTAAAGCAAATGCCAGCGAAGCGACGACACCGCATTTGTCACATTAGAGAAAGGCTTTGGCACATTCTCTTAATGACAGTTTCTACACAGCTAGCTTCGTTACCAGAAACCATGTCACAGCGCTAAGCACAAAACTTGGAACAGCGCTATCAAAAGGAAGTGATCGGAGTTGCACTCCGTTCAAAACAACAGAAAGTTGAATATCTGGGAGAACAGTCAATGAGCATTTAACTTCATGAGAAGGATTGTATTCGATGACAGTAAACCTTACGCACTCATTACTGATAGGTGCTAACCAAAAATTATTATTGCCGATCGATTACAGCTTCGTTTTGAAGTCCGTATATGAAGACGCCTTGTTTCTTTTTTGATCAAGTTCTATATATATATATATATATATATATATATATATATATATATATATATATATATATGTGTATAAGGCTTATATGCAGAAGAATAACTTCGGTTGCCGCAAGGTTATAATATGAAAGTAGATGCGCTTTCACATAACAACTGTTTATTGTGCCGACGTTTCGACAGGAACTCTGTCTTTTTCAAGGCCTTGAAAAAGACAGGGTTCCTGTCGAAACGTCGGCACAATAAACAGTTGTTATGTGAAAGCGCATCTACTTTCATATATATATATATATATATATATATATATATATATATATATATATATATATATATATATATATATGAATATATACATATATATATATATATATATATATATATATATATATATATATATATTGCCACGTTCCATTTCCCAAGTTTTTGTTATCGTCCCAAAACACCACACGATTCTTAGCGCAAACCGCGCCTGCAGTTTTCTAGAAGGTTCCGGACTGTAGTAGACCATTTCGATAAGATCACGCCCACTGTGCGAACGGTACAGATTGTTCTGGAAGCTACGCCACCGCCAGCGATAACGCTAGAACATTCGACGGCAAGAGTATAAATGCCGACGCGCTTCGCCGCTTGTGAGTTGTTGATCGAAGGCCGACGCTCGGTTCGCCGCTATCAGTCCGAGACTGCTATCTGTGCGAGACTGCTGCTGTAATTGGACTTTCCGCTTACCGGGCACAGGTTCGCCCAAATAAACAGTTAATCCCCAACACGAAGTCTCCTGTCTTCGGCCACGTCACGACCCCGTGACATCTGGTGGAGGTGCTGCTTCGTTCATGTACCGGACGCCCCCGTCAAGCCGTGAACCCAGCCCACGTCGCGGAGAAGACACCGACGCCAACCAGGAGCAGCGAACAAGCCGCCGACAGCAAGGGCTACCACCGGAGTACGGGCTTCTAGAAGACAAAGCGCGGAAGACCAAGGCCATGACTGCGACTGCAGCGACAATGACAACCGCCGCATCCCAGCCCACGATGGTCATGCATCAACCCAGGGAACCACCAATTTTCTATGGGTCATCGTTCGAAGACCCGGAGACCTGGCTGGAAACATACGACCGTGTGGCCGCCCTCAACCACTGGGACAACGAAGAAAAGCTCCGTCGTGTGTACTTCTACCTCGAAGACACCGCAAGGACCTGGCTAGAGAATCATGAGTCTACGCTCCGAACGTGGGATGTCTTCTGCGGCGCATTTCTGCAAACGTTCGCGAGCGTCGCTCGCAAAGAAAGGGCCGCTGCTCAACTAGAGACCCGGGTTCAGCTTCCAAATGAGAAGGTTGGAATTTTCAGAGAGGAGATGACCCGCCTATTTCGTCACGCTGACCCAGACATGCCTGAGGAGAAGAAAGTTCGTTTCCTCATGCGAGGGGTCAAACAGGAGCTCTTCGCGGGACTAATGAGAAATCCACCAAACACCATCCAAGAATTTGTATCCGAGGCGACCACCATCGAAAAAACCCTTGACATGCGCACCAGACAGTATAATCGTCGCCTGATTCCAGAATGCGCTGCTGCTCAAACCAGTGACTCTGAAAACCTGCGTGAAACGATCCGAGCGATCGTGCGGGAAGAGCTGCGCAAACTGTTGCCTTCGGCGCACCCTCAAGTGGATTCGATCGCCGACATTGTGCGAGAAGAAGTTCGGCAATCGCTTCAAGTTCCCCACGCACCGCTGCCCGAGCCGGAAGCTATGAGCTACGCCGCTGCACTGCGCCACAACGCTCCTCCCCGTCCACGCCAAAACGCCGCCCCATCGCACTTCCGTCGACAGACGCCACCGCCGCCACCACCCCCACCGACGTCATACCGTTCGCCAGCGGCCCAGCGCAGTGCACCGAGGAAGACTGATGTCTGGCGCACCCCTGACCATCGCCCGCTCTGCTACCACTGCGGCGAGGCCGGACACACATACCGCCGTTGCCAGTACCGACAGATGGGACTGCGTGGCTTCGCCGTCAATGCACCGCGTCCACAGCCAGGAGAACGACCACGTGATATCGCCGACTACCTGACAGGAACTCGGTGGACACCACGATGCCCTTCGCGTTCCCCGTCGCCCAGCCGCCGCACGTCACCGCACCACCGGCAGTACTCTGGCCCAACGCGGGGCCGGTCTCCTAGCCCGTATCCGGGAAACTAAGGGCAGCAACCGGTGGAGGTGCGGTTGCTGTGCGACGAACTACCGAAGATCCTCCGACGACGACGACGCCGCGACGGAGCTTTACGAACACAACGCCAAACAGGCAAAGCCCTGACGGTGAAAGCTCACTTACCGAAGGTGGCCTGACGACGCAACATGGAAGCAGCGGAACAAGCCGACGCAGCCGTGACCCGACGCCACGCCCTAACTGTAATGCGAGACGGCGAACTAGCGACCTCGACGTTCTTATCGACGGCCACAGTGTGACCGCTCTCGTCGATACTGGAGCCGACTATTCTGTCATCAGTGGGTCGTTCGCCGCGAAGTTAAAGAAAGTTAGGACAGCTTGGAAAGGCCCTGAAATCCGCACAGCCGGAGGTCATCTCGTAACGCCTGCAGGAATCTGCACAGCGAGAGTCACCATTAACGGCCGTATTTATCCTACAGACTTCGTAGTCCTACAGCGTTGCTCGAGAGATGTCATCCTTGGCATGGACTTCTTATGCCTCCATGGTGCTGTCATCAACCTAAAAACAAAGTCGATAACGTTATCCACAGAAGAAGCACTGCCGCCGCGCACGCCGTCAGGACACCATGCCTTGAATGTGCTGGAAGAACAAGTCACCATTCCGCCTCGCTCAAGCGTCATTATTTCAGTCGGCGCTCCTAAATCACCTGACTTGGAAGGCGTCGTTGAAGGCAGTCAGCATCTGTTGGTCACCCGAAATATTTGCGTCGCAAGAGGAATTGCAGAGCTGCGGGGAGGCAAAGCAACGGTTATGCTCACGAATTTCAGCAATGAGTACAAACATGTGAACAAAGGAACAACGGTCGCATACATCGAAGAAGTTGTCGAAGCCACCAGTGCTTTCGCCCTCGCCGATTCTGCGGAACCTGCTCAGAGGAACCAAGCCCCTCCTATAGCTTTCGACGTCAATCCCAGACTTCCGAACGATAAGCAAGAACAGCTCAAGGCCCTGCTCCTGCAATACGAAGATTGCTTTTCGTCGTCATCGAAAATTCGGCAGACCCCAATCACGAAACATCGCATCATAACCGAAGAAAATGCCAGACCACTCCGTCAGAGTCCGTACAGGGTTTCGACGCGAGAACGGGAGGCCATGAAGAGACAAGTTGATGAAATGCTGCGGGATGACATTATCCAGCCGTCCAAGAGTCCATGGGCATCCCCCGTGGTGTTAGTGAAGAAAAAGGATGGGACCCTACGTTTCTGCGTCGATTATCGCCGCCTGAACAAAATCACAAGAAAGGACGTGTATCCTCTCCCACGAATAGACGACGCACTTGATCGGCTCCATAACGCCAAGTACTTTTCGTCAATGGACCTCAAGACTGGCTATTGGCAATTCGAAGTAGACGAAAGAGACCGAGAGAAGACGGCGTTTATAACACCGGACGGCCTCTTCGAGTTTAAGCTGATGCCCTTCGGCCTTTGCTCAGCGCCTGCAACTTTTCAACGCATTATGGATACAGTACTGGCAGGATTGAAGTGGCAGACTTGCCTTGTGTACTTGGACGACGTCGTCGTGTTTTCCTCGAGTTTCGACGAGCATCTTCGGCGCCTTGAAGCTGTACTTCAAGCCATCAAGACTTCCGGACTCACACTGAAGCCAGAAAAGTGCAGATTTGCGTATGCGGAGCTCTTGTTCCTGGGACACGTTATCAGCAAGTCTGGAGTTCGTCCCGATCCACGCAAAACAGCCGCCATCGCCGACTTCCCGCCGCCCACTGACAAGAAAGCAGTGCGCCGATTTCTGGGCCTGTGTGCCTATTATAGGCGGTTCGTGAAAAACTTCGCCCGCATCGCCGATCCTCTCACTAACCTTACCAAGGCCGACGTGGAGTTTAAGTGGGAAACGCCGCAGGAACACGCTTTCCAGGAGCTAAAACATCGCCTCCAGACGCCTCCGTTACTTGCCCATTTCGACGAACTCGCCGAGACAGAAATACATACTGACGCAAGCAGCGTAGGTCTTGGCGCCGTTCTTGTACAGAGGGCTGACGGACTTGAAAGAGTTATTAGTTACGCCAGCCGATCGCTATCCAAAGCAGAAGCCAATTATTCCACAACAGAAAAGGAGTGCCTCGCCATCATCTGGGCTACGTCGAAATTTCGCCCCTACCTCTACGGCAGGCCCTTCAAAGTTGTGAGCGACCACCACGCATTGTGTTGGCTAGCCACCTTGAAGGACCCTTCAGGTCGCCTCGCACGATGGAGCCTGAGACTTCAAGAATATGACATTTCTGTCATTTACAAGTCTGGCAAAAAAACACTCCGACGCCGACTGTCTCTCTCGTGCGCCTGTCGACCAACCGCTACCCGACGACCCGGATGACGACTACTTCTTAGGAACGATAACTACCGACGACTTCGCTGAACGACAGAGGGCCGACCCGGAACTTAAGGCCCTAATAGAATACCTCGAAGGCAGGACCGCCGAAGTCCCGAAGTATTCAAGCGCGCACTTGTGTCGTTCTTTCTACGGAACGGTCTTCTACAAAAGAAAAACTTTTCACCGCTTCGAGCTAAGTACCTCCTTGTGGTGCCTTCAGCTCTGCGATCAGAACTCCTGCAGGCCCTGCACGACGATCCGACGGCAGGGCACCTCGGTGTTTCTCGCACGCTCGCGAGGATACAAGAAAGGTACTATTGGCCACGTCTTACCATCGACGTCACCCGTTATGTGAGAACATGCCGGGACTGTCAGCGACGCAAGACACCGCCGACAAGGACAGCGGGACTTCTGCAGCCAATTGATCCACCTTGCCGACCTTTCCAGCAGATTGGTATGGACCTACTGGGGCCGTTCTCGACGTCGGCTTTCGGAAACAAGTGGATCGTGGTAGCTACCGACTACCTCACCCGCTACGCCGAAACAAAAGCCCTGCCAAAGGGCAGTGCATCCGAGGTAGCTAAGTTCTTCGTCGAAAATATCGTCCTACGTCACGGCGCCCCGGAGGTCCTTATCACCGACAGAGGAACGACATTCACTGCCGACTTAACTCAAGCGATCTTGGCATACAGCCAAACAAACCACCGCCGGACGACAGCGTACCACCCACAGACCAACGGCCTCACCGAGCGGCTTAACAAGACGATCGCCGACATGCTGTCAATGTACGTCGATGTCGAACACAAGACGTGGGACGCCATTCTTCCGTATGTGACCTTCGCATACAACACGGCGGTGCAGGAGACGACGCAGATATCTCCATACAAATTGTCTACGGAAGGAGCCCGGCAACGACGCTCGATGCCATGTTACCCAACGTCACCGACGAAGAAAACCTCGATGTGAGCGAGTACCTTCAACGAGCCGAAGAAGCCCGACAACTTGCGCGTCTCCGTATCAAGAATCAACAGACGACCAACAGCCGCCGTTACAACCTTCGACGACGCTTCGTGGAATACCAGCCCGGTGAACGTGTTTGGGTGTGGACGCCGATACGCCGACGTGGACTAAGTGAAAAGCTTCTGCGACGGTACTTCGGACCGTACAAGGTGGTTCGACGTCTCGGCCCACTTGATTACGAGGTTGTCCCCGACGGCATCACGAACTCTCAACGACGCCGATCGCGACCTGAAGTCGTCCATGTCGCGCGCCTCAAGCCGTTTCATGCGCGTTAACAAACTGAACCAGTGTTTTTTTTGTATTATTGTTATATCGGAATTTATTCATTGTACTTTCTTGCATTATTATTGTACTTTCATCTTTAGTTAAAGCATCGGGACGATGCCTTTTTCAGAGGGGGGCAATGCCACGTTCCATTTCCCAAGTTTTTGTTATCGTCCCAAAACACCACACGATTCTTAGCGCAAACCGCGCCTGCAGTTTTCTAGAAGGTTCCGGACTGTAGTAGACCATTTCGATAAGATCACGCCCACTGTGCGAATGGTACAGATTGTGCTGGAAGCTACGCCACCGCCAGCGATAACGCTAGAACATTCGACGGCAAGAGTATAAATGCCGACGCGCTTCGCCGCTTGTGAGTTGTTGATCGAAGGCCGACGCTCGGTTCGCCGCTATCAGTCCGAGACTGCTATCTGTGCGAGACTGCTGCTGTAATTGGACTTTCCGCTTACCGGGCACAGGTTCGCCCAAATAAACAGTTAAACCCCAACACGAAGTCTCCTGTCTTCGGCCACGTCACGACCCCGTGACAATATATATATATATATATATATATATATATATATATGTCGCTCCTTCTTCTAAATTCACAGATAAACCCCAAAAAGTGGATGAAATGAGGGCCGCTGTGATAGCTCAGTGGTTAGAGCATCGAACGCGTAATTCAAAGGTCGTAGGTTCGATTCCTGCTCACAGTTGGTAATTTTTTGATCCACTCTCCACTCTTCTTTCTTCTTATTTACATTCCATTGATTTTAATAACTTCCCCTGTACATTCCTTGGCATTACTGTCTGTTATATCTCATTAATATTGTGTTAAAACACGGAAAAACAAGCCCTTAGGGATACACTTCTTTCCCTTATATATATATATATATATATATATATATATATATATATATATATAATTTATATATATATATAATTTAATTAAAATTATATATATATAATTATAATTATATATATATATATATATAATTTAGATATATATATAATTGATTGATTTGTGGGGTTTAACGTCCCAAACCAACATATGATTATGAGAGACACCGTAGTGGAGGGCTCCGGAAATTTCAACCACCTGGGGTTCTTTAACGTGCACCCAAATCTGAGTACACGGGCCTACAACATTTGCGCCTACATCGGAAATGCAGCCGCCACAGCCGGGATTTCATCCCGCGACCTGCGGGTATATATATATATATATATATATATATATATATATATATATATATATATATATATATATATATATATATATATATATTGTTACGTGATTTCGTCTGACTGAAAGAGGGCATAGTGGGGCATACCCAAGAAAGGTGCCTTAGACTGATAGTAAAGAAGTGGACGTTGTTGGTTAGCTGCGTTGTGGCTGCGGACTGACAGCTGTCATTTCCCATGTAACATTTTGGTGGAGGTGCTGGGTGCTCTTCTGACAACGGAGCTACGCAGTGGACGCCTCCTTAAGTCTGCTACCATGGCTCCGGGTGAGGATACGGCTTCGCCACCTACCTCAGCAACGACAGCAACCAGGTACGTCGCCCTAACGCAACCCCGTGATCCCGGTACCTTTACTGGAGAAGACAACGCGAATGTGGACAAGTGGCTTAGCATGTACGAGCGCGTCAGCAAGCAATATGGCTGGGACCCAACCGTTATGCTTGCGAATGTCATTTTCTATCTTGACAAGACCCCTCGCATCTCGTTTGAGACCCACGAGCACGAAATCACAAGCTGGGACATGTTTAAACAACAGCTCCGCGACCTCTTTGGCAACCCGTTTGGTCAACAGCTTGATGCACGAAAGCAATTGGCCGTACGTACACAGACGTCCACTGAGCCCTATTTGACTTATATTCAAGACGTCTTAGCGTTGTGTCAAAGGGCCGATCCCAACATGACTGAGGCCGACAAGATTTCGCACGTTTTAAAAGGAATCGCCGACGATGCATTCAGCCTGCTTGTATTTACCAACGTAACGACCATCGACGCCGTGATCAAAGAGTGCCGCCGTCTCGAGCAGGCGAAGAGTCGACGCATTTTGCAGCAGTTTCAGCGCCTACCCAACACCACGGCAACGTCGTCTTGCGAAGCCACTCCTGGTCATCCGTCTACAACCGAAGACGTGACGCGCATCGTCCGACGTGAACTCGAGGCCGCTTACCCGGCTGCCAACAAACCGACGTTGCCCGACGCCTCAACGCCAGCTGTCGCCTTGATCCAGGCTGTTGTCCGCCAGGAATTCGCTAACTTTGGTATCCTGTCCACTGCACCCACCCTGGATAATACTGGTCCATCGATAGCTTCTGTGGACATGAGACGTCGCCGTTCGTACTCTATTCGAACCAGGAACCCGTCTGAATGGCGAACAGCTGATGATAAGCCGATCTGCTTCCGCTGTGGTCGCGCTGGGCACATCGCTCGTTACTGCCGCAGCCAATGGCCATCCATGTCTTCTGGCTCGTACCCCGCTTACAGTAACTCATTCCGTCCACCAAACCACCGTTATCCGACCCGCACTGAGTCTACAGCATTTACTGCCCCTGAGGACTACGGCCACCCTGTCCCGTCGTCGCCACCGCCTCAAAGCCGTCCTTCTCGTTCAAATACGCGTCGCCGCTCTCCCTCACCATCATTTAACCGCCGCATGTCCCCGGAAAACTAGGCTGCGCAGCTTCTGGAGGTGAAGCTGCCCTGTCGACCTTACCCAAAAATCCTCTGTTGCCCTTACGTTTGAACCGGAACACCCTAGAAGTATATGTTGATGGCACACTTGTTGACGCTTTGATAGATACGGGCGCTCACGTCTGTATTATGAGTTCGCGTTTTCGTCGTCGCATCAAAAAGGTTCTCACGCCCCCCTTGACCAGTGTCGTCCAAGTTGCAGATGGTGCAACAGTGCCTGTCGTCGGTATGTGCACAGCTCAACTTACCGTAGCCGGTCATCAAGTGGTCGTCCTTTTTACCGTGCTTTCAACATGTCCCCACGACCTCATACTAGGCCTCGATTTTCTTGCCGCCAATTCTGCTCTGATTGATTGCTCCGCTGGTGTGCTCCGCCTTGAACTGCCACAAATCGGTGCCGCCCCGTACCAACCTACATGCCGATTACAATGCAGCGACTTTGTTCGCCTGCCCTCCAAAACTGTGACGTACGTCAATTTTCTGTGCTCACCAGCTGTGCCCGATGGTGACTATTACGCTACGCTTCTCACCGACGTACTCCTTGCGCACAATGTTGCAGTGCCCTATACGGTGTTCAGCATCACAGATAACAAAACTTGTCTACCTCTTGTCAATTTCGGCTACATGAATCAGGTGCTTCCACAAGGCATTTCTGTGGCCCACCTGTGTCCGTTGCTCGATTCACAAATTGAAGTGCTTGCCTTAAACACACTTGTTTCACCGCAGCGCACATCACTAGCAACACATTCGGGCAGCCGTCAAATTGTAGACATGATCGCCACTGATCTTCCGCCTCCGCAAGTTGAAGCCCTGCAACATCTTCTCGAGGCCTACCAGGATATTTTCGATTTTGGCGACCGACCTCTTGGGCAAACGTCCTTTGTCCAGCATCGCATACACACAGGTGATGCCAACCCTGTTCACCACCGTCCCTACAGAGTGTCTGCTATTGAGCGGAGCATAATTCAGAAAGAGGTGAACAAGATGCTAGCGAAGGACGTTATTGAACCATCCTCCAGTTCCTGGGCATCCCCGGTTGTATTAGTTAAAAAGAAGGACGGATCGTGGCGATTTTGTGTGGACTATCGCCACCTTAACAACATCACCAAGAAAGACGCATACCCTCTGCCCCGCATTGACGACGCCCTTGATTGCCTCCATGGTGCCGCCTACTTTTCTTCCATCGATCTTCGTTCTGGTTATTGGCAGATTGCCGTGGACCCCATGGACCGAAAGAAGACGGCTTTTGTAACACCCGATGGCCTCTACCAATTCAAAGTCATGCCTTTCGGCCTATGTAATGCCCCCGCCACCTTCGAACGAATGATGGACTCCCTGCTCCATGGATTCAAGTGGTCTACGTGTCTTTGTTATCTGGATGACGTGATTGTGTTTGCTCCAACTTTTGAAGCGCACCTTGAGAGACTGTCGAAAATTCTTGATGTATTCCGTCTCGCCGGCCTTCAGCTGAATTCATCCAAGTGCCGGTTTGGTCGCCGTCGCATTACAATACTTGGACATATTGTTGACGCTTACGGCGTACAGCCTGACCCAGAAAAAGTTCGAGCAGTGAAGGACTTTCCTGTGCCAAAAACCGCCAAAGATGTCCGCAGCTTTGTGGGGCTCTGCTCCTATTTTCGGCGGTTCATCAAGAATTTCGCGGAAATCGCTCGGCCCCTAACAGATTTACTCAAACCAGATAAGACGTTTACCTTGGGTCCCTCGCAAGCAGCAGCATTTTCCGACCTGACCACTTCGCTCACTTCTTCTCCTGTGCTGGCTCACTTCAACCCTTCGGCACCAACCGAAGTGCGCACCGATGCCAGCGGTTACGGAATAGGCGCTGTGTTGGCTCAGCGACAACGTGGGCAGCATCGCGTGATAGCTTATGCCAGCATGCTGCTGTCCAACTCGGAACGTAATTATTCCATCACAGAGCGCGAATGCCTAGCGCTGGTGTGGGCAGTCGCGAAATTTCGCCCTTACTTATACGGCCGACCATTTATAGTTCTCACCGACCACCACGCTCTCTGCTGGCTCGCCTCCCTCAAAGATCCCACAGGTCGTCTCGCCCGCTGGGCACTCCGCCTTCAGGAGTATTCTTACACCGTAGTGTATAAATCAGGAAAACTGCACAAAGATGTGGATTGTCTGTCACGCTACCCTGTGGCCGACTGCGATCCTACGAGTACTGATTCTGTGGGCTGCGTCCTTTCCATCTTCCAGCTGCTTCATCTCGGGGACGAGCAGCGCCGCGATCCGGATATCAGCCGCTTAATACAACAGCTCGAATCTTCACCGCAAGACGCTTCTGTTCGCATGTTTACCTTAAAGGACCACACCTTATATCGGCGTAATTTATCGCCCAATGGTCACGACCTACTTCTGGTCATACCAAAGCACCTGCGTTCCACAGTCCTACGTGAGCTCCATGACGCGCCAACCGCGGGTCACCTCGGGGTCTCTCGCACATATGACCGTGTCCGCCGCCGCTTCTACTGGCCTGGCCTTTCACGCTCTGTACGTCGTTATGTCAACGCTTGTGAAATTTGCCAGCGTCGCAAAAAGCCGTCGGGACTCCCTCCCGGATATCTTCAGCCCATCGACATCCCATCGGAGCCATTCTTCCGTGTTGGTTTGGACCTTCTCGGTCCTTTCCCAACATCCGCCTCCGGAAACAAGTGGGTCGCGGTGGCTACGGATTACACAACCCGTTATGCAGTTACGCGAGCCATGCCAACAAGCTGCGCTACAGACGTCGCTGATTTTCTACTACGCGATCTCATTTTAGTGCATGGAGCCCCTCGTCAACTGCTGACAGACCGAGGCCGTACGTTCCTTTCGAAAGTGGTTGACGATATCCTGCGTTCCTGCTCTACCCAACATAAGCTCACGACATCGTACCACCCCCAGACAAACGGGCTTACAGAACGTTTAAACCGCACCCTGACAGACATGCTATCAAAATACGTCTCGGCCGACCATCGTGATTGGGACCTTGCACTACCCTATGTGACGTTCGCATACAATTCCTCCCGGCATGACACTGCTGGGTACTCGCCATTTTACTTTCTATTTGGACGTGAACCAACATTGCCGTTGGATACCTTCCTGCCAGCCACTGCGCAGTCTACTTCCGAATATGCACGCGATGCTATTACCCGAGCTGACCACGCTCGTCAGCTTGCCCGCAGCAGATTAATGGCTTCCCAAGACTCGCAGGAGCATCGTTACGACGAGCGGCATCACGACGAACACTTTCCAACAGGTTCCCTCGTTCTTTTTTGGTCCCCTACGCGACATTCAGGCCTTTCAGAAAAACTTCTCTCTCGTTTCACGGGCCCATACCGCGTGCTTAGACGAGTGACCGACACTACATATGAAATCGTCCCTGATAATCTATCAACCTCTTCCGCTCTGCTGTCAAGGGACATCGTCCACGTATCAAGGCTCAAGCGTTACCACTCTCCTCCTGCTGAGACCCCGTAAACTCGCCGGGTCGGCGCTTTTGCCGCCGGGGGTCGTGTTACGTGATTTCGTCTGACTGAAAGAGGGCATAGTGGGGTATACCCAAGAAAGGTGCCTTAGACTGATAGTAAAGAAGTGGACGTTGTTGGTTAGCTGCGTTGTGGCTGCGGACTGACAGCTGTTATTTCCCACGTAACAATATATATATATTATGTCATTGCATGGCACAAGCGTAAATCGCTGTGTGCATTGTGTTATGGAACCCTCAATTATCCTCTAGAAACAATTCATGACACGAATTCTAAGAGAACAATCCCTTCTTTATTTACTCCTTGGTTTCCCGCTAATGTTCTGCTTTGGCCATGACGCCAACATTCATGTTTGGTTATGTCCCCACAGAACCTGCTTGTCGGCCCGCCGCTACACGCACTCGCTGTGCTTCTACCTTGCAAGGCAAAGATGAGCCTCGGCTATGGGACGAGAGGCAAACCGATCAATCAGCAAACGCATAGACGAGTTGCTGTTGTGAGGTCAAATATTGCATTCTCCGTGCTTATAAATCCGAATTCGGTCCGTCGTCTGAATGCAACACACTGAAGTGAGCGAGGGCCGCTATTAAGCGCATGTAATTTCGCTATTATTATGGCATTGTTTAAAAAAGTCGCGATGCTACTTAGTTTGTAGAAGACTCACGCACAACTGTGAGAGCACAACTGAATTTCAATCTGTGAGCATTCCTGGGGCCGTTTAAGAGCCGGCCCATTACAATGCATTCAAGTAAAACGATGATGATGACAATGATGATGGTCATCATCATCATCACGACCATAAGGCAACAAAGTATGCAGTCGCGTGGGTGCACTTGCTGCGTTACGGATGCATGTATGTGTACTATGGTTATTCCCAATACGATTAATTATGACGTATAGTGAGCACTTCAAAGGGCACTTGCAGTAGACACGGCACTTGCCACGCGCACAGACGTTCGTTTGCTCTCTGGGCAGTTTGATTGTGAAGGAAAGCTCGCCAAGCAAAGGGTGACGCAAGTGGTGCCCGATTCCACTATCGCATTTTATTCATGACGGTGAATGGTCTTCAAGTGATCACGTTTTCTCTGCAGTGTATGCCGTTTGTGCAGTGGTTTATCTGCAAAAAAGAAAAAAAAACTTCGGACAGATAATAGCTAATTTGCACACCACTCCTTTCATGTGCTCAAAATATTTTCGTTTCAAGTTCACGTTCATTCTTCGGCTCGTCTTCATTAAACAAAAAAATTTGGGGTAAAACTGCGCTCCGTCCGCGTACTCTAGTCGGTCTCGGCTACTCGGGGATGTATTAAAAAATGAATCAACAACGCAGTTTACAATCAATACACTGCCCCCGTACATTGTTTACAAGGCTGTAGACGTACAGATCACTCTACTAAGGCATTTTGCCCGAATATGTGGCGCAAATTCATTCAGGGGGCGGAAACGCTCTATACCTCCCATGTATTCGCTCTCAGTAGCAGCAGCACCACTTTTATCACTGGCGGTGGCTTGGAATCCTACTTAAAATAAATCCCAAACTGAAAGTTTCAATTATGACATCACTGGTTTTATGACGCCTGTATCGAAAGAGAATACGCTTTTCGTACATATTGAGAATACTTCAATTAAACGATGAAGAAGCATGCACTTCTTGTGAATATTCTCTCATCAGTGGGGTGCGTTTATATATGAACAGTGTTAAGAAGGATATCCTTCTCACAGTATGTTTAAAATAAGTTCTAGTTTGCTGTTACTGCCACAATCTGCGCCTGTTTTGGTCTCTGTATTTTGTTTTCTGCATGTTGATATATGCAACCATCCTCCGATGAGTCATGTTATGAAGCAAGTGATGGTGACAATAAAAATGGCATTCTCATAATGCGATGCAAGAAGAAAACAAAGAGCAAGAATAAACAAATAGGTAAAATAATTCCTTCCATTGCAGATGCTGAAACCCACCTTCGAAGTCAGTCTTATTTTTGCTTTTCTTGCTTCCTTATTTTTTTATTTAATGAAGATCAGTAGGCGTGGTACATGCCTGGTCCGTGGATAGTAAAATTCATAGCGTAGCATAAGGAAGATCAGTTTGCTATGTTACGCGTATCACTGTGCCATTTTTTGTTAATTGAACAACTTCGTGCTTGTACCATAGTTAAGTAATTATGAAGGAACATCTATTCGCAGGTTGTATATACGCCTAGCGTGTTCCACGCGTAGTGTGTTTATAACAGCCACTTTTTTTTTTCTTGCGCTCACAGGTTCGTGAGCTTCACTTCCAAGCAGAGAATTTTATACCGAAGCTGTCCCATCGAGATTAATGAACAGGAAGGATAATAGAAGTAGAACGTGAGAAACTCAAGCTGAATCACAATGTTGTACCTTCTATCTTTCCAAACTGTCCAAAATGCTTGTCCTCAATGCCAACACGTCGTGAATCACCAGCGAGAAAGATGGCAAGAAGGGAGAGCGCTGCTTTGCAATAAGCTATAAATAGGTCGCTTGAGTCTACTGAACTTGATCAAAAAGAAACAAGGCGTCTTCACATACGGACTTCAAAACGAAGCTGTAAGCGATCTGCAATATTAATTTTTGGTCAGTACCTATTAGTAATGAGTGCGTAAGGTTTACTGTCATCGAATACAATCATTCTCAATAAGTTAAATTCTCATTGACTGTTCTCCCAGATATTTAACTTTGCGTTGTTTTGAAAGGAGTGCAACTCCGATCACTTCCTTTTAACAGCGCTGTTCCAAGTTTTGTGCTTAGCGCTGTGACATGGTTCTGGTAACGAAGCTAGCTGTGTAGAAACTGTCATAAAGAGAATGTGCCAAAGCCTTTCTCTCATGTGACAAAAGTGGTGTCGTCGCTTCGCTGGCATTTGCTTTAGCTGAGACCACATACCGACATTTATACATCCGAAAGTGGCCACACCGCAGAAACCGTGTTGCACTTGCTAGTTCGCAAACTACCAATGCTGTCTTGAACAACGTCTGCAGGCTGAAAATTGGCAGCATCCAAGACAATGCACAGAAGAAGGCCGCAAAACGGAAATCAGCACACTGAAGAAATAATGATCTGTTAACGAAATAAAGCTTATCTTGTGCCGTGTGGTTTCTTTTTACGAGAATTACACTACCTTCAGAATGCTTCAATTGAGCCTGAGAATGCTTCTCAAATACATAACGCAGTATTTCGACCCATCGCAGGCTATTCAAACACCAGTAGAAGCGAGCGTCATGCTCTGGAATATTAAGGTTCCTCGACGAGCGCCTCCCTGCGCCGCCTTGGAGGGTGGAGACAACCACGTCGTCTCCTACCAGCGTTTTTATATACACTCAGTTGGGTAAGCGCGCGTTGTCGCAGCGGCGAGGAGCGGCCCCATTCCGAATGCCGCGCAGCAGCGGCGCTGCTCTCGCTTTGGAATTGGCGAAGGAGCCGCGTCTGCTACTTCCACATGCAAAACAGCGGGAATTTCCGAATTCGCCGAATTGAGGTAAAGATACTAGTGAAGGCCGTATGAATACTACTTACTTATAAATAAGGGCCGCGCCAGTACCAAAGAAATGTATGATTATTTTAATTTTTTGCCTGCAATGACTGAGTGGTGCGGCCTGCGGGTGGCATACCGGGCCTGTGCCGTTCTTCGGCTTCTCCTCGAAAAAAAAAAAAAACGTTTTCGCGATTGTTAAAACAGCAAAAACTGACAATCGACCACACATGTCTGTCCGGCACATTCTTCAGATTAGCGTGGTTCCCCTAACTCCCGGAAAAAAATATGCCTGTGCCTCTGCAATATTTATTTATTTATTTTTTATTCGAAATACCTTACAGGCCCACTGAAGGGCATTGAGTAAGGGGGGCATTAGTATACAAACAAAATAACAATAAAGAAGAAAAGTAGACGAAAAATTGTATATATATAAAAAGATTACAAAAACGAAGGTGCAAGAACAGCGTTATACAATATTACAGTGCAACGAAATCAGGTTATCACGAAAAGTTTCACAGTTAGAAATGGATACAACATGGTCCGAAAGATCGTTCTAATATGCAATGTCTCGAGGTAGCGATGACAAGTTAAATGCCTAAAAAGGTAATGTCTAACTGCAATAAATATAGTTCATATGCACTTACAGGTTGTGAACCATTCTAAGCAAACAAACCGTACATATCGTATAAACTGCATGTAAAAAGATATTTAGAAACGGCTGTGCTTCTATTTGAACAGCTAAGAAAAAACAGACAGGCCGCATGGGCAGTCTCGTGGGAATTAGCGTTACAATCCTGCTGTTGTTCATATCGGTGCGCTCGCAAGCCTCACAGCTGGGACAGCTGACATAATTGATATATTTTTTATGTGAAGATGCATTTCATACTCAAACTCCTTGAATTCATGCTGAAACCATTCGAGGAGTTAGGAGAAGGGCTTCCGAAATGATGAAAGATTCATTTAAGAAAAAATAGAACGCAGTGCAATAGATGACATACAGCCTGTATTTAAATAACTTTTATTTGGAAAAGCTCTTTCTCAATTTGCATTTCACACGTTAAACGACAATCAAGCATGCTTGAGTGAATTAGCAGCAGAGAGAGAGAGAGAATAAGTACGAAAAGAAAAGCAGGGAGGTTAACCATGGTTGAGACAGGCAGGCTACCTTTCACTGGGGAGGGTGTGACGCGAAGAAAAGTTAGAGAGAGAAAGAGAGAGTGAGAAGGAGAGAAATTCCACTCATGCCGTCGATAAAGCTATAGTTATGTGCTTAACATCACGGACGGTGAGTCATATCCGTCTCTTAATCAATTGAGTACATTCGTTGCACTAAAGGGTACGCGCGGTTGCATGCACGCAAAATCTTGCTGATGGTCAAGCCATGACGGTGCTGCTTGCTTCAGAAGCAGTAGGCTCCTGAAGGCGTGCGAGAACTGGAGTCATGTTGTCAAGCAGCTGCAACAAGGTGCAGTTTCCTGAGAACCACAAACCTGACAAGCTTCTTCTTTCAATCCAACCTCGCTTCAGAAAATTAGGAAGCTCATTAAAGCGAACAGCAGGTACAATGCAAAAGATGCTTGTTATCTCGTCGCGCCGCAACTCCCAAATAAAGAGCAAGTGAGCTTTTTTTTCCAGGTATTTGTAGCTTTGTATTTGGGGATGCCGAAATTGAATCCAAGATGCTTAGCGTATTGTGTACTTTATGCTAGCATCATTAATTCTGAACGATTTTGGATCAGCTCTCAATTTCGCCATCGTTCTGGCGAGTGAACCAGCATGCACTTCAGGGCGGTCTGGTGACGCGTCCGACAGGCGGAGAGAAATTCGTAGCTCTTTTTCTAAGTGTTGAATGCCCAAACATAACCTAATATTTAACTAAATTGTTTCGCATGTGCTAGTTGCACTTTTTTGTGCAACCAACCACGCAAAAGAGTCGGGCTTCACATTACCTAAACCTGCATCTACAGGTGGCGCTATGTGTCGGCGAAACTGAGTAAGAAGATGGAGCTCGTCGTCACAAAACTGGAACCACGATGTTATGGCCAGGTAGCCTGATGTGCCCATGGTAGTGCTAAGAGTATTGACTCTGCCCCAGTGTCGGCAGGCCTTCATAGCTTTTTCAGGCAAATGGACATTGATGAAAAAGGTACACACAGCTTGGGCAGCGACCACAACTGTCTGCTGCTTGAGTAAACCTGTGCGGGTAGCTCGGCGTCCCACAACCACTTTCGGAAGAAACAGGGCAAGTACGTGCCCAGCCAAGCCGTTCTGGGTGTCGCAGATGACTCCGAGAAGAGTCCGTTAAGAGACCAAGCTGAGACCTTTTACTTTGTGGCGGCCTTGTCCTCTGTCATGCAAAAACATATGGTCTGGCAGAGGCATGTACACGGGTGCCACGCAAGCCTTTGAGGATCGCGGAAGTGAAAACTGCTTGACAAGCCCACCGTGAGGCGAAATGCCGACACCATGTCCTAGTCGAAAGGGGTGACGAAGAAGCATCTTTAAAAGCTTGAGCAAGTGCCTTGACTTCAAACACAAGCGTCAAACACTGGTTCAAGGGAAGATTGTCAAACATATTCTCCATCTTACAGCCTTTCTACGGGAAGAAGCCAAAGTGGCATCGCAGAATTTGTGACGATATGCGCAGTCGGATGGATCACCACCTTGTTCAGCGGTGAAATGCTGCCACTAGGCAACCAGTCTTGGAGCTGAAGGAGCATCTCACCACTCAGCTGCTACGTTTATATGCTCCACCAGAGGGAAGCTGCGATGGCGCTCAGGTAGAAGAAATGCACACACATTTGCCCGGACCCCTTATGGAGAACCTGTCAACCGAAGGGTCAGTTTGCGAAGGCGGGTCAGTCAACAAGGGTGGAATTGACCGTGCATTGAAGCGAACAAGTGCCCGCATGTAAGTTTACAAAGGAGAGCGGATCGACCCCACCTTCCCCACAATGCACTGCGCCCGGCACCTTTATGTGGCTCTAAAAAGCTGCGCGCTCATTTGTTTGTGCGTGATGTCAGCAAACATGGCTGCGCCCACGACGATGCTGCAGGCAGCTGCCAGACAAGACTAAATAAGCGCGCTGTATTCGCTGAGGTAATCTTGATCGTGAAAAACGCCTTCTGATCATTTGGAGGCATGCGTAGAAACTTCAAGTGTGCCGAAAAATGGCGCGACCGTGCTTCTATCGACACTGCAATCCACTGCCACCGGCAGTGTTGGTCAGTTTTCAACAACTGAAAGAGACACCAAGAAGTGGACAGTTGTATCCAGTGAAGATTTAAGAACATGTTAAGATGCTCATCTCGGTAAGTTCTTTGTTTTTTCTTCGCTGTTCCGAACAGAGCCATGAAATGCTTGCTTACGAGACAATCGGTGTGGTCAAGTTGGCAAACGATGCTCGGGCAGGTGCAGCTTCAGTCACTATGCTACCCAGCGAGAGCATGACCATTGCAGCCGATGCACAGTGACTTTAGTGCTCATAGAAATCTGTGGCATATAGTAAACAACAACAAAAAGTTAAATTCAAACCGACAGCTTCGAGTGTTTGTCGAAAGCTACAAAATAATAAAGTATGCGTGCGTAATTTTGGCTTCACTGCAATACTGCCAGGTATTTTGGTCAAGGCATCTGTGAATCTTTACGATTGAGTGCCCAGAGTAAGCATCATGTTACAAATCACTGCAGTTAGCGTAGGAAAGACTGCGGTGTGTACATCAAAACTGCATTCCGGAATAGTTAGTGGTTCGAGCTTGAATTCTTTACATGTCACTTAATTGACAAATGTTCTGTGAATGAAGAGAATAACCAGCTGCAGCTAAGTTGCGCGTAGTGTTCGAAAATACACCCTCCTCGCCATCCTTTTTTACAGACAAAAAATGTTCTCGTAAGGCAAAGGAATTATGATAGTGTGCCGAGTGCTAGTCACAGGGAATGCTACACTAGCTGTAGGGCTGTGAATGATCAGTTTATGAACAGTTTGTAATCTGTTTGCAGCACCTTGCTGAGAAATTATATGGGCACTTTGCAACACTGCTAGTTCTGGCTCTATGCAAAAGATGAAAAAACATTACACCTCCGATTTACAGCTAATGTGCGATTTATGCAGATTATGCTGACATTAATACCATAATTATACTCAATGGTCTAACTAACAAAATGGTACAATGCTACATTGTTGGCACATATTTTTTAAGCATTATTCAAAAACATTCTGAAATTTTGGCGATCTTGGCAAAGTTAGTTCAAAGTTTTCTTTCAATGCATGCTAACCTTGGCCTATCATACAAGTTGCTAATAGGTGGTATGTAAAGAGACTACACATATTACAGTGAGACACAGCACTCTTCTTGTCATTTCCAACTTCTTTATTTTAATACCTCAGTCCTCCCAGTTCTCTATGCAAGAAATTATTTGTCTTTTGCAACTGCTTAAGCTTGCTTCCCTTTCACAGCACTTGTTTTCAAACCTCGATCCTAGGTTGATAAAGGGGTGCTGGCAGCAAAATTTTCATTTTCCTGAGTCAAATGAAAGGCCCAGTCTTTAATATTCTAAAAATGTACTGCAAAGTGTGGGTACACTCTGCAAAAGTAGTAATTACAGTATGCTTTTAAAAGCTAGTTTCCATTTCTACAGTGCCCTGACATCGTAACACATTATGAGCTTCTTGTCTTGTGATTGTGTGAGAAATCGTGAAACTCGCTCGGCTGCTACTCACTGTGCTCCTTTGCCGACCCACAAGCAGTCAATTTGTTAGTTTTTGTGACACTGAGTGGCCATTTGGGTACCCGATGTCATCACAACTAGCCAGATTGCAGTATGAAGTCTCTAGGATTGCCTGACGTCCCCCAGGGAACCCGACTTTACTATGAGAAATAATATATCTTATCATGATTTTATTTGCTTCTCAATCGCTCAGAGTCACCTTTGTATCCATGAGATTTGAATGACCGAGTAAACCCACCTTTAAAAAGTGGTGCCGTACTGCTTTAGAATGTTGGCTGTGGAGGCCAATTCGAAGGTGCCGTTGAGGCCAACGTACCAGGCAGTCTTTAAATGTCCCTGCTGGCTTGCCATTTTGACAAAAGAGAATGGCCGTTTGGGGTTCGCTGCTGAGTTTCGTAATTCCTTCATCACTATTACGAAGTCCCGAACCTCAATTTTTGATACATCTGTGTACTGTATTTGTCGAAGTTTCTTTTCACTCTCTTTCTGTACTTAGCTTCACCTTTTTTAGTTCTCTCTTCTGTCAGGCTGATTATCACTCACAGTCACGTTGGCTAGGAAATATGTTGCTTTGCAAGATCAGTGAAAAGTCTGTTGATGAGTGTTAATTTTTATTGTTTTTTCCCACTCATGCAAAAGGCTGCAGTATGTGAAAATACATAAGAAGTGGTGTGCACCCCAGAGATGCTTTTTAGGGCGGTGCATGATGAGTGAGGCCCCTAGCTTTTCGCGATTCTGCGAAAAATCACGGAGTTTACGTTTTTCTGTGGAAGTATTAAAAACCGGTCGATTCCACGAAAAATCACGGAATTACAATTTTTATCTTCGCGGGAATGCGAAAAGTCATTAGTTTGTTTGCAATGCCAGCTAACAGGTTTTCGGGCACACAATAAAGAATCGACATCGCTGTAGCGTGTGAAATAACTTGTTTTCGGTATGAGCTTTGAATATAAAATGGGCGAGGCACTTCTTTGAGAACAGATATGACTAGTCTAGCGCGAAACGGGGCTGTGTGATGAACTTGCAACCATGCTCGCAACCACCCTCCTTGCTCGCAACGTGCTTTCGCGAAGGCGGTTCCCATTTCGTACTTGATGGAAACGCGGAGGCAATCTCTTCGTACTCATTTTTTTTTTCACGAAAGAAAAAAGTTCGCGTTAGATGTCGGCGAATCAATGCGCTCGTATACTTTATTAGTTAATAGAAAAAGTATTCTCATGTTTCTTTATAGTCTTTTAGTAGTAGGAAAATTTTAAGCCGCCATGATAACAAGGCTTAACAGTAGCCGTAAGTAGCCGTAGTCACCTATCAATCGAACGTACTCGCTTTTGCTAGAGTGTACTAGAACTGGGTTGTGTGTTCTCGTGTTCTCTGCCTACGCTGTGCAGGTGGCACTCTGAAGCCAGATATGTTTATGCGGACGATATCGTCTTATTTGCGGACAGTCGAGATGATATACAGCAGCTGGCGAATATATGCGGAAGGGAAGGTGAAGCTCTTGGACTAGGATTCAGTGTAACGAAGTGTGGATTGATGGTATTCAATGATCCCTGTGATCAGACGGTGTCCATACAAGGCCAAGAAATACCGAGGGTAAGTGAATACAAGTACCTTGGAGTATGGGTAAATGAGAGTGATAGATACATGGAGGTACAGGAAAAAGCCTCGGCAGCAAAAGGAAAGAGGAATGCGGCAATAATGAAGCACAGAGCGTTGTGGGGATACAATAGGTATGAGGTGCTTCGAGGTCTGTGGAAGGGTGTAATGGTTCCAGGGCTTACTTTTGGGAACTCAGTGGTGTGCATGAGGGCAGAGGTGCAATCGGGAATGGATGTAAATCAAAGGACTGTGGGACGCCTCGCGTTGGGTGCTCACGGGAAGACGACAAACGAGGCTGTAAAGGGCGATATGGGGTGGGCAGGTTTTGAGGCGAGGGAAGCGCAGAGCAAAATAAGGTTCGAAGAAAGGCTAAGAAATATGAAGGAGAGTAGATGGGCAGAGAAGGTGTTCCGTTATTTGTATAGGAAGAGCGTGGACACACAGTGGAGAAAAAGAACTAGAAGACTCACTAGTAAATATACGGCTGGTATTGTAAGCCATATGTCAACAAAGAGCGTTAAGGGAAAAGTCAGGGAGGCGGAGAGGATTTACTGGATGGCAGCTATGGAGAAAAAACCGGCTTTGAGTAACTACCGAAAGGGCAAAAATGAAATAAGGAGGGAGGCATTTTACGATAATTCAAGGGGAAGCGCTTTACTGTTTGAAGCGAGATCGGGTTGCCTTAGAACGCGTAGTTATAAAGCAAGATTCAGTAAAGAAGAAGAACAATGCACATGCTGCGGGAAAGATAAGGAAACGGCGGAGCATGTTCTGATTGAATGTGGAGATATCCACCCAGGTGTACGTTTGGGCACGAGCCTACAGGAAGCCTTGGGTTTTAGGGACAACAATGGAAAGCTGAACACACCCGCGATTGAAATAAGTAAGAGACGGTTAGAGTATTGGTGGCAGAAAATTAGAGAGAAAGGACAAAAATAAATATTGGAAAAATAAAATATGGACAGTGTGCCGTAAATGGCAGAGAACTTAAGCTGAAAATTTACCTTTTTTTCCATTAAGATAGAATTTATCGAAGTAGAGGCATTAGGCCAACATCAAAAAAAAAGGTTTTTTTTTTGTCGAGCCTGGTGGCATACTTGTCACCACCCCGTTATAAAGGGGACGCTCATAGCATCCATCCATGTTGCCGTGAAAAGGAGCCGCTAGGGGCGCTGCTGCAGTTTCCTCTTGAAGCGTCGCCAGTGTGCGCTCCGATCCTTCTGCTGCTGTCTTGCTCGACAAGTGCTCATCGTGACTTCAGGTCGACTGGTTCTTCATGTTGTGTTATCGAAATGTGTCGTGAATTGCATCAACAACAACTGCAATATTCGTTTGGCGCCACTGTCCTGTGCTAAAGGTACGCTAAGCAAATATGCCTACTGCGCGGCACAATCACTGCTTCGCGCCGGGGTGCCGGACCGGTTACAGCCGCGTGAAAGGCGTGCCAAAGGCGTCACTTTTCAACGTCCCTCAAGACGAAGCAAGAAAAAAACAGTGGGAGAAAAACCTGCCCCGCGACGATAAAAAGCTTGATGACAAGTGCGCAGTGTGCGAATTGCATTTTGAGCCGCATTCCGTCATCAAAGAATACATCCATACCATTGACGGCAAAGAAGTACGTATTCCTCGTGGGAGACCGACGTTGTCGGAAGACGCTGTTCCCACGATCCTTCCGAACCTCCCCGCGTACTTAAGCAAAAGGACGTCCAACCCAGGAACAAAAGAAAGGTAAAACAGGAAGACCAAACGACTAGCAGCAAAAAAAAAATTCAAGCTGAAAATGAACCAAACAGCCAGTCATGACCTAAGAACGCAGAAATATTTTGTGCTAGCGAAGGAACTCAAGGAACAGCCAGCTCAGATGAGGTACGGGAGAATTTGAATTTCTTACTGCACCTAAAAGCTCCTGAGGGCTAGACGAAACTTTGCTTCCCTAACCTGGATGAAGTACTTTATTGCACTTCGACGTTGTGCGAAGAAGCAACTGTGGTGTCTAAAAAGTTGTGATATTTTTCCCCAACATGCCTCATGTTGCCCACTCAAAAGTGTACATGAGGGGAAGACTTGTTGCAGAACAATCTGAGTTCACATGATGAAGCATAAACCCTGTTCCAAATAGCAGATTCCTTTGAACTTTGCGTGGGAGCCCTGAATAAAGCAGATTACCCTCATATTTTTTTGACAACAGGAATCGGGAGTCAGCTGACGCTGAGGCAAGGGATGTACTTCAGTTCTAAGTGCCTTGGCAAAGTAGAGAAAAAAGGCAAGAACTGTAGGTCATTATTTCGTGAGATTTGATGGAACCACATTTATATCTGAACTGGTTTTTTGAAAATGACATTTTAACTGAAGTGCTTCATTTTGCTTGTAGGAGACCAGCGCATCCGATGCAAATACTTGCGCAAGGTGCTGCTGAACAGAAGATAGAGAATTCAACGTGCACCTTCGAGGCCACTTCGAACAGTAGCTCAAACGCTGAAACGCATGGCACAACACAACAGACGTCTTTGCTCACAAATGCTGTAATGACAAAAGACATTGACAAGATGAAAGCAGCAAATGCTTCACTGAATAAAGAAAGTATCATTATTGCATTTCAGAACTACCTCCAATGCAGCAGGATACCATAAGGCAATGCTTTGCGGCTGCAAGAGTAAAGAAAAAAGGCGTCCGATACAGCAAGATGTGGATTTTAGAGTGTATCAATATGAAGATAAAAAGCTCCCGACTGTACAACCATATCCTGGATAATAACATACTGGCACTTCCAAGCAATTCCACGTTAAAGCGCTACATGGCTGCTTACAGGTCGGCATTCGGGTTTAGCAAGACGGTGTTGGAGCAGCTGAAAGACAAGACCCAAAATATGGATGCTTTCAAAAAGCTCGGCGGCCTGCTCGTAGACGAGCTTAAGCTTTCAGAGCACGTTAATGTGAAAGCATCCGGCCACATTGAAGACTTCGTCGATTTAGGAGAATTCTCTTCGCCTGCAGATAAGGGTGTGAAATATGACCACGGCATGCTCATTTTGTTTGTGCTATTCGTAGGAAAATGGACTAAAGTGATTGGCACGTTTTCTACGTGCGAAAACATAAAGGGTGACTTGTTGGCTCAGGTTATGATAGAAGCTACTATCCTGGCAGAGAACAGTGGACTTTATATAGATTTCATTACTTGTGACGGTGCTGCATGGAATCGGCGCATGTAGAGGCTGTTAGGTGTTTATGGAACGGCAAACGCTGCAAAGTGCAAAGTGAAACATCCTGTGGATGACAGATGCAACCTCCACTTCACATCCAACTTTACTGATCTGATCAAATGCTGAGAAACAGTCTGCTGAAGTGCCCATTCAATACATCAGATGGACATGTAAGTAGTAACACAGCTATTTGGCCTAGTTGGAAACAATTCATCCTTGAGAAGTGCGAAGGAAATTGACGTCTCTACAACTCATTCTTTCATTTTCATATAAGACAAAGAAATATCACTATTATTTGCTATGTTGTCACTGTCTAGCCATTTCATGTTTATCACCAAGTGACTTGTTCACGTACCTTGCTCAGTTCTGTTAGGATAAAAAGTATGAGTTTTCGTAAATTACACTATAATTGTTAGAAAGCGCCCATCCTGGGTGCATCTAATTTTTGTCCCTATGTTTTCTTCGCGCTACCTAATGGTGACATGCGAGTGTTATGTTCACCTTCAGAAAAAATTATGGCGGTGAGTTTAGTTACAATAAGTTTTTATGATGCTGTAGTCACATATGTTTGTTTACTTGCCTTGTCCACATTTTCTCTGTCAGGTTTCAATTGAACCCATCAGACGGGCTTTTAGTATCGACTGCAGTAGTGTGGCACTTAAGGCCATGCCAGGCATTACAAAATGTCATCTGCAACCAAATGCTTTCGAAAAAATTAGAGTTGCATTGGCATTTCAACTCTTTGGGCGAAATGTGCTGCAAGCTCTTCAACTCTACAAGGCATAAATTGAGGAAAGAACTGGAAGCATCGCAGCTGCACAAGAATTTTTTAGGTATGCAGAGATCTATTGGGCACGAGCTAGCCAGTATTCGACATAGTATTTCTGGAAAAAAATATATAATTTGTCTAATATTATGCACACATCAGTTTAAAACTTTGTGACAAAACATCCGTTGTAGTAAATGCTGCCAAAGTAAATGTAGCCATTGGCACGTCTGTCTCTTTCTCTTTTTTGCAGGAGGATTAACAATTTGATAGCAGCCATGACTTGGCGAATCCCGTCTAAAGCTTTGCGGCCAGACTCATCTTCCAGCGATACTATTGCTGACTTTTTGAAATATTTGACCGCATCAGAGCAGCATGCAGGTGGAGCCGGAGGTTTTATCAGCGAGTCAACAGCCACAGGTTTGACAGGTTTGCGGGTGACGCTGTCGAGCACGCTTGAACTTTCGTCATACCTGACCAAGATAGGACATAAACATATCGTGAGGTCTTGAATTAGTCAAGACCCTCTCGAAAACTTGTTCAGCATAGTATGCCAATCTTCTGGGTGCAACGACAATCCTACGCCAACTCAGTTTCTTATAACCATGAATTGTATGTCATTTTACAGCTTAGTGAAGACTGTAAGGCATGAGAATGCAGACCCATGTGCCTTAAGTGCACTACTGGAAACTGAAGAACGTTGCATTACTCAGGATACAGTGAGCACCCTTTGGGATAGAGTTGACAGCTTCATTGATGCAGGAGATTTCCCTGCAGCAGAGACAGCCTTGTCATCATCTCGCGATCGCAATCAGCATGTGGAAGGGAACGATTCACGACTTATAGCCAGATACTATGTATCTGGCTATGCCGCTCGTAAGTGCCTAAAGAAGACAAATTGTAACCTTTGCATGCAAACCTTGACATTGCCGTCCACTGCAGAAAGTTCTGACATTGCCTCGTATACACGACAAGGGAGGGCTTATTTACCCGACCAGTACATTCTTCAATATTGTGAAATTGCTCGAAAACTTGTTCACAGAGTGTTTCAGCAGGCAAGAACTGCATGCTGACAGTATAATAAATATACTTGCCCTACTGAGGTCAAGGTGCACTAGCACCATTGGTTGTCCTGAACATGCCGCTGAACTTACAACAAAGGTTGTCGGTTTTAATATTACTACACGGCTGCATTTTTTGCGAAGAGAATCAACTCAGAACAACGAAGCCGAAGAGAAGCAGCTAAGCATAGAAAAATAAGCAAGAATGTATGAGCCAATTATGTAGTCTGCAGAATGTTCTCTCGAATGTTGTACTCGAGAATCAAGCTCTGTACTTGTTCTCCCCAAAAAAGTAGGTGGGGCCAAATCTAAAGAGCTCCAGAGGTGTGAGTTGAATCAGGCCCAGCTGCAATGCAGCACTGATATGTAAAGAGAATGAAAGAACAGAAGGCATCACGCTTGTGACTTTCAAAATTGTATTTCTTGATTACCATAAACACGCATTTCATGTTCTTGAATTTGGCCTCTGTGTATGCTTATTCATGCTTTTGAAGTGCCTCGTATTCGGTTAGTAAAATGTGACTACTGCAAACGAAATGTATAGATATGTTTTTGTTATGTGAATGGGTGAATGAAAGGTTCCCATTATGTGAATGTGTTGAACAAAAAGTTGACTTTATTTGATGCCTCACCATTTTTGAAAAAATAAATTTATAGTATTTTTTGGGACTGAACAGTTCTTGGAGTTTTACTTCGTTTTATGGATGTTTTGGGCCTAATTTTTATGCAAGTGCTGCCCCAAAGTGCACACTGTAAAAGTCAGGTTTGAAAATAAAGTGATTTTAAGTTTACATAAAGCAATGCACCCGTCACAAGAAAGTTGTGCTCGAATGTATCCTTTTTATTTAAACAGCTGGAATATATTGCTGGTTGAAATCTCAAGGTAGTAATTTCCCACAAATAAAACAGACGTTGTGGACGCCCATTACTTTCAAACAACGCGTACTTTCTCGTGCATGTAAAGCATTTTCCCACGGGAAAAACGCATCGCTTTTTCGCAACTTGACTGGTGAGTTCAGTCAACTTGGGCCTGCATTCACCGCTAACCCCTGGCAAGCGTCGAGTGTGTGTTCAAAGAACATACAACATTCGAAAATGTCTGATATCGCTGTGCGTGAACAGGTGCGAACATCGTGTTCCCGTAATCTAGACTCATTACATTAGTGACGAGCCATCAGTTAGTAGCGGCTCTCCGGGAGGCAGCCGCCAACTTCATAGCGGCATCATAGCGGCATCATCATAGCGGCAGCGTGCTCCCTTTGCATTTCTTAACGAGAAACGCGTATTGGCACAAATCCTGCCATAGAGATAGCAAGAACAACTACACACCCCGCTAATATAAACCGTACCATCCCCCTGCGTAGCCGCGCAACTCCGCATCGCCTTTCAAGAGGAAATGCAGGTGGCGCCACACCTCGGCAACATGAGGTGCCTCAGGCGGCGCATATGTCTGAGCCCACTACCCTTATTCTAGTACACTGTAGCTTTTGCGACTGCACGTGTGCCGTGTGCCTTGTTCTCGTTTGCTTCGGTCATTTTAGCCACCCTAGCTTTGGTTGAAGATCGATGCGTGCATAGACATGGCACCTTCAGGGTCACGTTTAAGTAAAAAGACTGCCAGAGAAAGCGCTCGAGAATACAAGCACGCCGAGTTTTACGAAAATGGAGGTGTGCTTTTTTGCTGGGCATGCGCAAGAGCAGTTGACCATCGCCACAAGTCAAGTACTGACAAGCACATCAAAAGCAATCATCGCGAGAATGTCGGAACATAGGACTCCTCTAGGCGAAAAAGCGGCGAAGAACTATTAGAAGATGGAGCCGGAGGCTCAGGAGCGCCGAGGAAGCAAAGTAGACTGCAAACGCTGGAATCCGCAATCACGGCTAGTGAAGTGAGGAACGATGTGGTGCTCAAGTTCTTGGATGCATTGATATCCGCAAATATTCCCCTTGAGAAGGTGGACAATCCGAAACTGAGAACGTTTCGGCAGACACACGTTCGGAATGGCGGATTGGTGCCTGGATCTGACGCGCTCCACCGACGACTTCCAGAAGTGTTCGAGAAGCACGAATAAAATTTGAAAGCTATGTTTCAAGGCACCACAGTTTCTGTAATTGTAGACGAAACCACCGACGACCGATCAAAATCGGTTGTGAACGTGTTGTTCGTTGTGTCGGCCAGAACGGCGAATGCTGCACTACAACCTGTACTCGTGAAAGTGAAATTCGTGGATGAAGTGAACTCATCCGTCATTGGACACAACGTCACAAGAACACTCACGAGGTATGGAGTTGAATTTGAGGATGTATCGGGCTTTGTTAGCGATAACGCCACTTACATGGTAAAGTCCTTTAAGGAGTGCATAAAGCCACTTTGTAAAGGTGCTGTTCACATTACGTGTGTAGCCCATACAGTGAACATTGTTGGCAGCACACTGCAGGCATCTTTTGTCTTAGTGAACAAGTTTGTCACTTGTATAAAGAAGGCCTTCTGCCTGTCGAGTAGAAAGAGAGGTTCCTACAAATCGCATCTGGAAGAGTGCGGAGTTCAGCGTGCCAAAGCACCGCCAGCACCTGTCCAAAGCTGGTGGAATTTATGGATTGAGGCTGTGGAACAACATTCTACCTACTTCAAGCACTATCCTTCATTGCTTCAGCAAGTCCACCAGAAGTATGGTGAAGCAGTGCATGTGTTGATTTTCTTCCGAAACTGCTTAGTGAAGACTCGACTGAGCTCAGGTACAGCATTCGGTGCATTACGGTATTTGGGAAAAAAGTTTCCAGCTTGCTGAAAGCAGCAGGAGGTTAGCGCGTAGCCTACCACAAAGCGTACAATGCATTGTTTACGCTTTGGGGGTACCTTGAAGCAGCTTCAAAGGAGGATTTCGCAACACAGCTGAAGAGAGAAAATGTTGCACATAATGAGGCCAATCAAATCGAAAGCAAGATGAAGGCTGCAATGACCAAAACGGCTAACAAAGCACAGGTATACTTGGAGAAGTCCAATACGTGGCAATTCTTCAAGGATGTTAGGTGCTTGGATCCTCTGCAAGTTTGGTGTCTTCCACAGAAGAAGACAGAGTTGACAGGCATGCCTCAGCTTGCAGAAGAATCACTTGCTCTAGCTGCCGAATGGCAGATTTACTTGAAGACTGCACAAGAACTGAAGACCAGTGACAGGGACCTGGCTCCATTTGTGTCCAAGCAACAAAATCCAGGAGCAGACTTCGACATATAGGGCAGGGATAAAGCAGCTTACCCCAACCCTTTCATCAATCGCCTTGAAATACTTGGCGATACCAATCAACTCTGTTGATGCAGAGAGATCATTTAGTCGCTATGATGACATTGTCTCCCACAAGCGTCACTCTCTAAGTGAAAAGAGCACCAAGCACCATCTGATGCTGTGCCACAACAGCTTTCTCCAATTTTAATTATTGCAGGCATGTTGCCAGCCTGAAAGTGTGATATATAAGTTATGTGTGCTTTCTTGCATTTGTTCATTATTGCCACAGAATTTCGCATGTTTAGAGTTGCCGCAAAATTTTGCAGATTTCTCTATCTGGAATTGCAGAATTCCAAAATTTTCACTGCACAAAGTTGGGAGCCCTAATGATGAGCTATGTCATTTAAAGACAGTTCTTCCATCTTTCCAGGAAGTCTGAACACATGCTTAATTACTGATTTATGTCTCAATTAGCTTGCTTCACTAGCCAAATAACTGCTAAATGACATGGCCGGAGCAGTAAACCTGAGCGCAATTCGCTGTTGCCTTGCCATTTATTAGGTTGATGACTCTGTAAATCAGGTTCACTATCTCTCACTAATACTGACTTTTTGTCAAACATCTTTTCGTTTAGAAGAAGATCAGACTGTTGGTATCCCCTTTTCTGCTTTTTCTGGCACCGTCCTTTTACAAGCTATCAACTTTCAATTTTTTTACAATATTTTTTATAGTTGATGTGAATGACCAACGATGCAGAAAGGTATTTTGATTGTACTAATTGTTGAGTCAGCTGCAATACTTTACCTCATTAATCTGGCACTCGTGACATGATCATACTTATCTTGTTGGGTCTTCCTTTATGTCAGATCATGTGAACTGCTTGGTTAGCTTCATGTAGGTCCAGCAGATGCCGTCATGACCACTCAAATGACAGCGGTTATGATAAAGATTGCATATTTTTTAAATTAGTGCAGGTATCACTGCGATAACTCCGGCTTCTGTCAGTCTTAAAGACTCAGTTTTTTCTCGAAGCTTGACAGCATGTACTGTTTTACACATCAGCAAGTGGGATCCCCAATATGCATACTGCACCACCGTCTTTCGTTGAAGCTTTTGGATGCTTGTAGGATGGTCTGTGCTTCTTTCTCTGTTGTGCAATTCACTTTTGCTTCGTTAAACGTGTAGCTGCAGTCACGAACCACACAAAGTTAGCAACTATTTGGCAGTCTTTCATCTCACTATTAGAATATTGCTCCTATTCAGTATTGTGATTCATCTGTGTTCAGCTTAAAGGTAGTACAGTCTAGTAGATTAGGTACAGGATGACGTCACATAGGTTTTTAACAATGCAAACCTCCCTATGCTTACATTCCTTGAGTTTAGTCTTTGATTTAGCCGCTTGTGCAGCTGTTGGTTCTTGCACTCGATGTTATGCCATCTCTGCCACTTGCTCTGTGATGTTGACACACCTAAAAGTGCAGACTTTTTCGCATGCAACTCTCCTGAAAAACAAGTAAAAATGTCGCTAGGCAGCAGGTGCTGAACTCTGAATTTAAAACCATTTTGTTCTCTCTTCCCCCACTTAGAGATTGGCCCCTGAAAAAAAAGTGGATCTGTGACCAGAGCTGGAATGCTGCCGGGTACTGCTGCTCAGTTCAGTGTGGACAAGTTCTACAATGAGGACAGCGTCTGCTTTTGTGGACGTTTTCTGAAGGTGTTTAGTACACATAATTTTAAACTTTTAACTTTATTATGAATAAATAACATACAGTAAAGAAAAACATGTTAGCAACATCTGGATCCTTAGCAGAATGCTAATATGGATCCATGCAATTATAACATACATAAATTTCAGACAGGAGATAGAGTTGTACAATGAACGAAATTTTAGCTTAAGATAGAGATTGTTTTGATAAACAAGTCTCTTACACAGATACTGAACACATTGAAAAAAAAATCCAACTTAGACACTACATTTTGAACACGTTTTTGTTTTGCATACTTAACGAAATATTACACCTAATATTTCTATACATTTGGTAATAGCATTCCCGGTCAGCATACAGAACATTTGTTTAACGTCATATCACTTTGCATCATTTCACAAAACTTATCAGTACAGTAGTCTAATAGAGCTCTTTGTAATGATGTTTGAGCATTATGTGAAAGCATTATGTTGTTTCACTTCCACTGATAGGTTATTCCACCATGATTTTCCAACAATATAAAGTCGTCTTTTGCCATAATCATTTTTTAACCAGTGGTTTTAAAAAGTTACCACAATGACGGGCTCTTGTTTGCAATCGCCAAGAGATAAAATGGGAGTGGTGTAGAGAGATATTGCATGTTACACACATGTGCATCATTACTGTTGTTTTATAATTTATGACTAGTTGTGGAGGCATTACCTGGTACTGTCAAAAGAGTGGTTTATATGAGGCCACATAGTTTGCGTTTGATATAAATCTGATAGCACGTTTTTGCAGGACTATAAGTCGCTTTAGGTACGAGTCCCATGTATGGCCCCAAGATTAAATACAGTACTAGAGTTGGCTGTGAAATAGGGCAGAGTATATTGTTCTTAAAGCTTGTGCATCGAAGTACTGGCAACAATCGAAAAGAGTATAGAAGACCGACGCGAGTTTTATTGCAGAGAGAATCTATATGCCCTTTTCAGCTGAAATGATGATCCAACACATTCCAAGGTATGTTTAGCTTCTTACTCTTTCTATTGTTTTACTCTCAGCCTGCAATACACACGAATACAAAGCAATGACCTTTGTATGGGAAATGAATTACCATATATTTTGTTTTACCAATGTTTAAAGCCAGTTTATTGGCTTGAAACTAATCACATATTTGTTTCAATTCTTTGTTTGCCATGCTTCAGGGTCCATCAGTGGAATCAGGTGCGCAAATGAGAGTGGTGTCACCAGCGTACATGACTGGGGTGAAGTTGTGTAATATTGAAGGGAAGACATTCATATACAGAAAAAATAAAATAAGTCCCAACACTGATTCCTGCGGTACTCCCGATGTAATGGGCAAAAATCCTAAGTTAGTGTTACAAAAATGAGTTGTTTTTGCCGCTTCGTTAGGTAGTTTAAAAAAAAAAACTCATTCTGCTTGACAAGAAACTGTCAACATAGCCTTTGCTAACATTTAAAAATGTAAAATGAACCCCCGAATTGCCAGAGCATACCTGCTCCTTTTGAGATTTCATATTGCCACGCTCCATTTTTATCAAGTTTTGTTATTGTCCCAAAACACTACACAATTCTCAGCACAAACGGCGCGTCCTGTTTTCGCGAAGCTTCCGGACTGTAGTAGATCATAGGATCACGCCTACTCTGCAAACTGTACAGATTATTCTGGAACCTACGCTACCGCCAGCGATAACGCTAGAACATTCGACGGCAAGAGTATAAATGCCGGCGCGCTTCGCCGCTTGTCAGTAGTTGATCGACGGCCGACGCTCCGTTCGCCACTGTCAGTCCAAGACTGCTACTGTAATCGGACTTTCCGTTTACCGGACACAGGTTCACCCAAATAAACAGTTAACTTCCAACACAAAGTCTTCTGTCTTCGGCCACGTCACGACCCCGTGACATCTGATGGAGGTGCTGTTTCTTCCATGTACCGGACGTTTCCTTCAAGCCGCGACCCCAGCCCAAGCGTCAAAGAAGACACGGACACTAACCCTGAACAGCGAACAAGTCACAGGCAGAGGGGACTACAACCAGAGTACGGGCCCCTTCCTGAAGCAGCCTGGCAGACTCGGATCCCGACATCAACCATGACCGACCCCGTGCAGCCTGCACCACTCCTGCTCCGGCAACCGAAAGAGCAGCGAACTTTCCGCGGTTGGCCACTGGAAGACCCGGAAAGCTGGATCGAAAGGTTCGACCGCGTCGCCGCCTTCAATGACTGGACAGACGATGACAAGCTCCGGCTTGTGTATTTCGCCTAAGATGCTGCTCGGACCTGGTTCGAGAATCAAGAGCGAAGCCTTAAAACGTGGGACGTCTTTCGCACCAGGTTCCTCACCACTTTCGCAAGTGTGGTACGCAAGGAGAAAGCCGCAGCTCTTCTTGAAACCCGCATGCAGACGCCTAACGAAAATGTGGCGCTATTCACTGAAGATATGATTAAACTTTACCGCCACGCTGACTCCGACATGTACGAGGAGAAGGTCCGTCTGCTCATGCGAGGAGTAAAGCAGGAACTCTTTGCCGGGCTGATCAGAAACCCGCCAAAGATGGTCGCCAGATTCATTTTATAAGCAAATACGATAGAGAAGACGCTCGAGAAGCACACACGTGAATATTGCCACCTACTTCTAGTAGTGGGTCGTATGCCAAGGTGAAGGCTCACACCACAGAGAAGAAAGAAGTGCGCGTGGGCCCCCCTGCTCTGGCAAACAAGCCCAACCGACGCGCTCGGTTAGAGCCCTGTTGCTCAGACGTCAATAAACCTTGCCGACACCCCCTGGAGTGACTTGACAATTGGTGGAGGTGCTGGGTAGCCCCTCACGGATGTTTCAGGCCCCTCCTGGAAGCGGCAGCACAAGCCCAGTGCGAGTCAACACTCCCGTTCATCGGACAAGCCGCAGGATCAGGGGATTGCCACCTGAAGCTGACCCTACA
This sequence comes from Rhipicephalus annulatus, assembly GCA_013436015.1. Taxonomy (NCBI): domain Eukaryota; kingdom Metazoa; phylum Arthropoda; class Arachnida; order Ixodida; family Ixodidae; genus Rhipicephalus; species Rhipicephalus annulatus. The sequence goes on along the minus strand of WOVY01014538.1, from coordinate 408,762 downwards.
GTTCATTCCAGTATGATGAGCACGTTCGTTCAAACCACTTTAACAGGTACGGAAAACCCCCCGGTGACTCGGTACACCCTCGAAAGTCCACAGGTTCCGACACCGTTTCATGGAACCGAGCTCGAAGACGTCGAGGACTGGTTGGTCGACTTCGAACGCGTGGCTGCTTTGAACGACTGGAACGACGCAGCCAAACTACGGCGCGTGTATTTCTATTTGGAGGATGGAGCACGTACCTGGTACATGAATCACAAGGAACAGATGACATCGTGGCCCGAATTCCGCCGCCGGCTGTTGGATATTTACAGAAGTGCTGATAGCCACGAACGAGTGGAGCGAGCGATCCAGGCCCGCATCCAGATGCCCAATGAAACTGTCATGACCTATGTGGAAGATATGATGCGCCTGTTCCGACGGGCTAATCCAAGTATGACAGAAGAAAAGAAGGTGCGTCACCTTGTGCGAGGAGTTAAGGAGCAGCTTTTTGCTGGCCTTGTACGGAGCCCTCCGAACACGGTCGCCGAGTTTTTGTTCGATGCCGTCACAATAGAAAAGATGCTTCAGCATCGATCCACCCTGTATGAGCGGCAAGTGAACACGTCCACTGCTCAAGTTCTCACGACTTTTGGGAGCAACACCGAGTGTCTGCGCAACCTTATCCGCTCTATAGTACGCGACGAGCTGCAAAAGGCTGCCACACCACCACTACCTACGGTGAGTTCCATTGCAAGCATCGTCAAGGACGAGCTGCATCATGCCCTTCGTGACCCTGTGAGTCTGGATAAAGCCACACCCGCCCCGGCTGACTACCACCGTGCGACCTATGCGGAAGCCTTGAAGCGCCCAGCTTCTTCTTCCCCGCTGTTTGTTCAAGCACCTCCTACGGTTTCACTTCAGTCGGCGCAGCCTCTACGGTACTACGAGAACACACACACGCCCCCACCCCTCGTTTACGCCAGCCCTGGGCATCTTGCGGAACAACCAGCACACTACGTTGATGACAGACATGCTTCGCCTCGGAAATCTGAAGTTTGGCGCACTCCTGATCACCGACCTTTGTGCTTCCACTGCGGTGAAGCGGACCATTTGTACCGCCACTGTCCATACCGCCGCCTCGGGCTGCGCGGCTTTTCAGTATATTCAGCGCCTCCTCTGTATGGCCAGCGACCCCGGGACATTGAGGACTACCTGGCTCAACAGCGCATGCCACCTCCTTTTGGACGGCAGCCGCGCTCACCGTCGCCGAGGCGCTTTTCATCTTCGCCACAGCGCCATGCTGGCGCACGGTCCCCCAGTCCCCGCCGGGAAAACTAACGCAAGCGACCCTTGGAGGCGAGGTCGCGGGCAGTCGACGTGCTGAAGACCTCCAATCGACGCTAACAGTAAAGGGTGTAGATTCGACTGAGCGATATGCGCGGCTTTCTCTGGATATACTGGTGCTGATAGACGGCGATGCAGTAGGTGCTTTAGTTGATACCGGGACTGACTATTCGATACTAAGCGGGAAAACGACCAGACTACTAAAGAAGGTAATCACGCCCCGGCATGGCTTCGTGATTCGAACGGCTGGTGGCCACACCGTCTCTCCGCTTGGAACCTGCACGAGTAGAGTTCGGTTCTGCGGTTATACTTTTGTAGGAAGTTTCCTTGTGCTCCGTGAATGTTTACGCGACGTTATTCTTGGTGCTCACTTCCTGCAGGAGTATGGAGCTGTCATTGATCTTCAAAAGAACCGCATCACCTTCTCAGCCGACCGGGCAATCGACAAGCAGGACGACCAACAACGTGCCGACGTTCTTCGTTTTTCTGCTTAAAGTATAACGCTTCCTCCAAGAGCCAGTGTTATTGTCGACGTCACATGCTGTGGATTGCGAAATGGTGAAGCGATTGCAGAAAGTAATTTGGAAAACATGCTGACTCAAGGTGTTTGTGTAGCTAGGAGTATCATACAGCTACGTGATCGCCGATCTCAACTGCTCATTACAAATTTCAGCAACGAACACCGACACCTTTTCCGTGGCACTTCGTTAGCGTTTGCAGATGACTTAGGAACCGTTTCCATCTGCTTCTCGTCGGACGCAGTGGAGGCCGCCGATACGTCTCTAAACAATATCGATATTAATTCTAACCTCACACCAGAAAACCAGACAGCACTGCGAAAACTCTTGCTTGAATTCAAGTCATGCTTCGCTGCTTCCTCCAGGTGCGCCAGACTTCGATCACTAGGCACAGAATCGTTACTTACGACGACGCCCGCCCAGTGCACCAACAGCCTTACCGTGTGTCAGCGAAGGAACGAGAAGCCATTCGTACGCAAGTTCGAGAAATGCTTGGCGACGGCATCATCGAGCCTTCCAACAGTGCGTGGTCCTCTGCGGTCATCCTAGTCAAGAAGAAAGACGGAACGCTACGTTTTTGCGTCAATTACCGGAAGCTGAACAGCGTGACTAAAGGGCACGTGTACCCGCTGCCACGCATCGACGACTCGTTAGACAGATTACGCCGCGCCCACTATTTTTCCTCTTTGGATTTAAAAAGTGGGTATTGGCAGATCGAGGTTGACGAGCGAGACCGCGAGAAAACGGCCTTTGTTACCCCTGATGGCCTGTATGAATTTCGAGTCCTTCCTTTTGGTTTGTGCTCAGCGCCCGCAACCTTCCAGCGAATGATGGACACTGTGCTTACTGGTCTGAAGTGGTAAACTTGTCTCGTATACCTTGATGATGTTGTCGTTTTTTCTGAAACCTTCCAGCAACATCTTGACCGCCTCAGGAGTGTGCTACAGGCTATTCAATCAGCAGATCTTACACTCAAACCGCAGAAGGGTCACTTTGGTTATGAAGAGCTCAAATTCCTTGGCCATGTAGTCAATGCGAAAGGAGTCCGACCCGACCCCGACAAACTTGCCGCTGTAGCCGCGTTTCCGCATTTTACAGACAAAAAGACTGTTCGGCGTTTTCTGGGCTTGTGCGCCTAGTATCGACGATTTATTAGAGGGTTTTCAAACATTCGTGATCCCTCTGGACGACTGGCCCGATGGAGCTTGCGTCTACAGGAATTTGATTTTACCATCGTATATAAGTCTGGACGGAAGCATGAAGACGCTGATACGCTGTCGCGTGCACCCATACCTTTAGTCAATCACGACGAAGAGGACGATGACAGTTTCCTGGGCGCCCTTAGCTCATCTGACTTGAGCAGACGCCAGCGAGAAGATGAAGAGATTCGACCGCTCATCGACTATCTGGAGGGTCATAGCGCCGTTATACCTCGCCATCTATCTCGCGTCGTGACGTCTTTCTGCCTCCGAGATAATGTCCTGTACAAAAAAAAACGCCCGTTCTACGAGCCGCGCTTACCTCCTCGTCGTTCCGAAGGACATGCGGGACGAAGTCCTCTCCGCATGTCATGACGAGCCCACATCTGGTCATCTAGATTACTCGCGAACGCTCGCCAGAGTAAGTGAGACGTACTACTGGCCCGGACTTTCGGCAAGCGTGAAGCAGTACGTCAAAAGCTGTCGTGAATGCCAGCGTCGAAAGTCGCCACCAAGCAAGCCGGCTGGATTACTTCAGCCAATTGATCCACCCCACAAGCCATTGGACCAAGTCGGCATGGACATTCTTGGCCCATTTTCTTTATCGTCCGACGGCAACAAATGGGTCATCGTTGCAACTGACTGTTTGACCCGCTATGTTGAGACACAGGCGATACCACGAGCCACGGCATCTTCATGTGCCACGAGCACAGTTCTTCATGTGCCACATTGTTCTGCGCCACGGTGCTCCATCTACAGTGATAACCGACAGAGGAACAGCGTTCAATGCACAGCTTATTGATGAAGTTTTTCGACTGAGTAACACTAGGCATCGAACGACGACTGCTTACCATTCACAGAGCAACGGTTTAACCGAGCGACTAAATAAGACAGTCACAAACATGATCTCCATGTACATCGACGTCCAACACAAAACATGGGATCGCATTTTGCCTTATGTGACGTTTGCTTATAACACCGCCGTTCAAGAAACAACCCGATTTACACCGTTTCGCCTTCTCTACGGCCGCGAAGTTCAGACGATGCTGGATGCGATGCTTCCTTGTGAAGGCGCCAATCAATTAACAACTGATGCAGAAGAATTTGCAGAGCGTGCCGAGGAAACTCGCCAGCTCGCCCGGCTGGCGAGTTTCCACATTGGTCAGCAGCAACAGGTCGATGCACGACGTTACAATATGTGTCACAATGACGTATCTTACAGTCCGGGAGACCAAGTTTGGGTTTGGACCCCTGTTCGACGCCTTGGCCTCTCCGAAAAGTTGCTGAGCAGATACTTCGGTCCGTATAAAGTATTACGCCGCGTGAGCGACATAAACTACGAAGTGGTTGCGGACGCTACGTCGTCACGATGGGTACAACGAAAACAACCGACCTCTGACATAGTTCACGTGGTGCGCATGAAGCCTTTTTTGCGCGTTCGTAAAAGACCACTTTTCCTGTTTTTTATTTGTGCTCCGACAATTGCCTTATCATTGGTAACTTATCGCGTCTAACATTTGATTATTGGTGCCCTTTTTCATTGTTTAAGCTACCTTGTTTTTTTTCAATGACTTTACATCATTGGGACGATGCTCTTTCTTTTTTGTTGAAGAGGAATATTGCCACCTACTTCTAGTAGTGGGTCGTATGCCAAGGTGAAGGCTCACACCACAAAGAAGAAACAAGTGCGCGTGGGCCCCCCTGCTCTGGCAAACAAGCCCAACCGACGCGTTTGGTTAGAGCCCTGTTGCTCAGACGCCAATAAACCTTCCCGACACCCCCTGGAGCGACGTGACAATATAACCGTAGCTTCTCGTCTACCAGCTACGCCGGCATTCAAGTGCTTGGAACCATTGACTTGCGTGAGACGATCCGAGCAATCATGCAAGAAGAGCGGCGAAAATTACTTCCTTCAGTGCAGCCTCACGTGGAATCCATCACGGACGTCGTACGCCTGGAGATCCAGCAATCGCTGGGCGTTCCTCAGCCTCAAAGGCCTCAGCTGCAAGCCATGAGCTATGCTGCTGCAGCCCGCCGCCACGCCCCTGCTCCACGCGCTCGCCAAAACGCTGCCCCATCGCACTTCCGTCGCCAGACGCCACCACCGCCCCCACCGACGTCCTACCGTTCGCCAGCGGCCCAGCGCAGTGCGCCGAAGAAGACTGACGTCTGGCGCATCCATGACCACCGCCCGCTCTGCTACCACTGCGGTGAGGCTGATACACATACCGCCGTTGCCAGTACCGAGAGATGGAACTGCGTGGCTTCGCCGTCAATGCACCGCATCCGCAGCCAAGAGAACGGCCACGTGACATCGCCGACTACTTGACAGGAACTCAATGGACACCACGAAGTCCTTCCCGTTTGCCGTCGCCCAGCCGCCGCATGTCACCGCACCCCCGGCAGTACTCTGGCCCAACGCGGGGCCATTCTCCTAGCCCGTATCCGGGAAGCTTAGGGCAGCAACCGATGGAGGTGCGGTTGCTGTGCGACGAACTACCGAAGATCCTCCGACGACGACGACGCCACGACGGAGCTTTCCGAACACAACGCCAACCAGGCAAAGCCCCAACGGCGAAACCTCACTTACCGAAGGTGACCTGACGACGCAACATGGCAGCAGCGGAACAAGCTGACGCAGCCGTGACTCGACGCCACACCCTAACTGTAATGCGAGACGGCGAACTAGCGACCTGGACGTTTTTATCGACGGCCACAGTGTGACCGCTCTCGTCGATATTGGAGCCGACTACTCCGTCATCAATGGGTCGTTCGCGGCGAAGTTGCAGGAAGTTAGGACAGCTTGGGAAGGCCCTGAAATCCGCTCAGCCGGAAGTCATCTCGTAACGCCTGCAGGAATCTGCACAGCGAGAGTCACCATTAATGGCCGTATTTATCCTACAGACTTCGTAGTCCTACAGCGTTGCTCAAGAGATGTCATCCTTGGCATGGACTTCTATTGCTTCCATGGTGGTGTCATCAACCTAAAAACAAAGTCGATAACATTATCCACAGAAAAAGCACTACCGCCGCGCACGTCGTCAGGAAACCATGCCTTGAATGTGCTGGAAAAACAAGTCACCATTCCGCCTCGCTCAAGCGTCATCATTTCAGTCGGCGCTCCTAAATCACCTGACTTGGAAGGCGTCGTTGAAGGCAGTCAGCATCTGTTGGTCACCCGAAATATTTGTGTCGCAAGAGGAATTGCAGAGCTGTGGGGAGGCAAAGCAACGGTTATGCTCTCGAATTTCAGCAATGAGTGCAAACACGAGAACAAAGGAACAACGGTCGTATACATCGAAGAAATTGTCGAAGCCACCAGTGCTTTCGCCCTCGCCGATTATGCGGAACCTGCTCAGAAGAACCAAGACACTCCCATAGCTATCGATGTCAATCCCAGACTTCCGAGCCATAACAAAGAACAGCTCAAGGCCTTGCTCCTGCAGTACGAAGATTGCTTTTCGTCGTCATAAAAAATTCGGCAGACCCCAATCACAAAACATAGCATCATAACCGAAGAAAATGCCAGACCACTCCGTCAGAGTCCGTACAGGGTTTCGACGCGAGAACGTGAGGTCATGAAGAGACAAAATGATGAAATGCTGCGGTATGAGATTATCCAGCCGTCCAAGAGTCCATGGGCATCCCCCGTGGTGTTAGTGAAGAAAAAGGATGGGACCCTACGTTTCTGCATCGATTATCACCGCCTGAACAAAATCACAAGAAAGGACATGTATCCTCTCCCACGAATAGACGACGCACTTGATCGGCTTTATAACGCCAAGTACTTTTCGTCAATAGACCTCAAGACTGGCTATTGGCAAATCGAAGTCGACAAAAGAGACCAAAAGAAGACGGCGTTTATAACACCGGACGGCCTCTTCGAGTTTAAGGTGGTGCCCTTCGGCCTTTGCTCAGCGCCTGCAACTTTTCAACGCGTTATAGATACAGTACTGGCAGGATTGAAGTGGCAGATTTGCCTTGTGTACTTGGACGACGTCGTCGTGTTTTCCTTGAGTTTCGACGCGCATCTTCGGTGCCTTGAAGCTGTACTTCAAGCCATCAAGACGTCCGGACTCACACTGAAGTCAGAAATGTGCTGATTTGCGTACGAAGAGCTCTTTTTTCTGGGGCACGTGATTACCAATTCTAGAGTTCGTTCCGATCCACGGAAAACAGCCGCCATCGCCGACTTCCTGCCGCCCACTGACAAGAAGGCTGTGCGCCGATTTCTGGGTCTCTGCGACTATTATAGGCGGTTCGTGAAAAACTTCGCCCGCATCATCGATCCTCTCACTAACCTTACCAAGGCCGACGCGGAGTTCAAGTGGGAAACGCCACAGGAACACGCCTTCCAGGCGTGTTCCTGTGGCGTTTCCAAACATCGCCTCCAGACGCCTCCGTTACTTGCCCATTTCGACGAATTCGCCGAGACAGAAATACATACTGACGCAAGCTGCGTAGGTCTTGGCGCCGTTCTTGTGCAGAGGGCTGACGGATTTGAAAGGGTTATTAGTTACGCCAGGCGATCGCTATCCAAAGCAGAAGCAAATTATTCTACAACAGAAAAAGAGTGCCTCGCCATCATCTGGGCGTCGAGATTTCGCCCCTACCTCTACGGCAGGCCCTTCAAAGTTGTGAGCGACCACCACGCCTTGTGTTGGCTAGCCACCTTGAAGGACCCTTCAGGTCGCCTCGCACGATAGAGCCTGAGACTTCAAGAATATGACATTACTGTCATTTACAAGTCCGGCAAGAAACACTCCGACGCCAACTGTCTCTCTCGTGCGCCTGTCGACCTACCACCACCCGATGACCCGGATGACGACTACTTCTTGGGAACGATAACTACCGACGACTTCGCTGAACGACAGCGGGCCGACCCGGAACTTAAGGCCCTAATAGAATACCTCGAAGGCAGGACCGCCGAAGTCCCGAAGGTATTAAAGCACGCACTTGCGTCGTTCTTCCTGCGAAACGGTCTTCTCCAAAAGAAAAACTTCACCGCTCCGAGCCAAGTACCTCCTTGTGGTGCCTTCAGCTCTGTGACCAGAACTCCTGCAGGCCTTGCACGACGATCCGACGGCAGGGCACCTCGGTGTTTTTCGCGTGCTCGCGAGGATACAAGAAAGGTACTACTGGCCACATCTTACCACCGACGTCACTCGTTATGTGAAGACATGCCGGGACTGTCAGCGACGCAAGACATCGCCGACAAGGCCAGCGGGACTTTGGTAGCCAATTGAACCACCTTGTCGACCTTTCCAGCAGGTTGGTATGGACTTAATGGGGCCGTTCCCGACGTCGTCTTTCGGAAACAAGTAGATCGTGATAGCTACCGACTACCTCACCTGCTACGCCAAGACAAAAGCCCTTCCCAAAGACAGTGCATCCGAGGTAGCTAAGTTTTTCGTCGAAAATATCGTCCTACCACACGGCGCCCCGGAGGTTCTTATCACCGACAGAGGAACTGCATTTACTGCCGACTTAACTCAAGCGATCTTGGCATACAGCCAGACAAACCACCGCAGGACGACAGCGTACCACCCACAGACCAACGGCCTCATCGAGCGGCTTAACAAGACGATCGCCGACATGCTGGCAATGTACGTCGATGTCGAATACAAGACGTGGGACACCATTCTTCCATACGTGACCTTCGCATACAACACGGTGGTAATGGAGACGCCCCAGATATCTACATACAAATTGGTCTATTGAAGGAGCCCGGCAACGACGCTCCATGCGATGTTACCCAACGTCACCGACGAAGAAAACCTCGATGTGAGTGAGTACCTTCAACGCGCCGAAGAAGCCCGACAACTCGCGTGTCTCTGTATCAAGAATCAACAGACGACCGACAGCCGCCGTTACAATCTTCGACGACGCATCGTGGAATACCAGCCCGGTGAAGGTGTTGGTATGCACAATAATTGCACAATAATTTTGAAATCCGAACAAGCCATTTGTGAACGTCACCTTTTTGGTTTGAAGCAAAATGAAAGCAACTTGGCACAGTAGCAGGATTTGAATTTCAGTGAATTGAAGTGATATAAGCAATCAAAAATGCTAAGTTTCCGAAATTTATTATACTTGGAGCATGTAAGTCCATATAACCAGCTTGTAAATTTAGGATTGTATGTACATTTAATTTGGAAGTATAGCTCAACGACACAGCGGATTTCTCATGCTTAAGTGTTTCCAAGGCATAGCATTGCTCCACTGCAGTGAAACCAGCTTTACAAAAGATTGCTTGCAGCTTTTTTTTTAAGGACCCCTCACAGCGAATGCTCTGAACGCCACTTTTTTACAGTTTTTACAGTAACTTGTAGCTTTGCATCTGGTAAGGCCGATATTGATTGTAGTTGCTCTTTTGCATTGTATATATTGCAAGCATTGTTAATTCAAAATGATTTCGCATCACTTCAAAAAACGCCCACCTAAATACCACGAGAAACTATCACCCAACAGCAGCAGGGCAGTGCCCGAGACTACATGCACTGAAGCTTCGGTGGCGCTGAACGCGCGGTTTTCAAGTAGGGGGACCCACAGGCGAAGAATAAAACGATTTGGGTGCTTTGAGCGCGTCCTTTCAGAAAGAATAAAAGCATTCCTCGTGTAAGCAGCCAACAACCGAGAAATAGGGGCGATCAAAGCAATAGTCCACACTTGATGCCAGTCTGGCTATTTGGCGCACCCCGCATGTTCCGACGCCGACGATACTTGCGAGACTTCTGCAACGTCACGAGGGGCAGTCCTGTCTACGTTAATTCACAGAAAATGTCGATTGCACTTGAATACTCGCATGAGCATGCACTCATACTTTGAAACCAAATTAAAATATCTTATAGGTGATGCTCGTTTTTGTCACAAGGCTATTTATGCAGCAAGCTCTCATGTAGGTTCATGCACTATGACGTAAAGTCATTAAGAAGTCAGAGATGAGACCATTTGTGCCCAAGAAATCTCATCACTAATTCAAGAAAGCCAGAACGATAACAAATAACTAACAAAAGAACGAAGCATGCAAAGAGAAAGAGGTTAACGAAAACCCGAACGAGTCAAAGAATGCGAGCAGTTCAGAGAAGGTTCATTTTCGAGAAAAGAGCTGTATCACTGTTCAGTAGACGCGGCGAAATCAGAGGAGGCGACAGAATCCAGCCGTGGATGCATTCGTGCAGCCGAGGATGTCTGCTGATGCGGTCGCGACAGTCGCATCGTTGGCTCAAAGAAGGGAAGCATCGGGCCAGTCAAGTTCAGCGACCTTCAGTAGCTGCCGCTCGGGCATGACGCTGAAGACGTAGGGCTAGTCTGGCCAACGCCAGACAACAAGAAGGAGCTTCATGTCAAGGTGAGAACCCGCAGTGACCACGATGCAGGAATTCTGCCGGCCGTCACTCTCATGCCCTGCGCACCTTCGCCCGAACAGACAAGCCATGTCTGCCTCGCTTCGCTGTTCCCCTGTGGCTGCCATTGTAAATATCCGTGGAGGCACCTATTGGTCTCAAATGTTCACACCCACACGTGCTGCAATTGTGGGTCGTTTTCCTCATCGTCTTTAGTTTAGGCTGATGTGGTCGCTCATTTTTTTAATGCGCACTTCCACATCGCAGTCTCTAATAATCAGTTGAGGTGCCCCACATGCAGGACTATCAAACAACACAAAGATCTCGGGTTCCCAAATTTGGTGTCAGGGGTCCTCTAGCGTACACCAATTTTGTTCATTTCAAACTACTCGCTATTCCGAACAATCTGAATCCACGTCGAAGTGAATTCAAGCGTTGTAACATTTGTTGGAATATCTGAAGTGCTCGAATATTCACACAAGCCTATGCACTTCTCTGAGGTTGTTGTGATAAAATACCCAGACAGTCTTTGTAAGGAACATTGCGAGCATTACGGTTCGCTTGCGTTGCTCTAACCCAACAACTCACTTTTCGCGCCATGCCACGTCACTTGTGCGCCTCAGCACCGCCCGTCAAGGCTTTCAGCACGGTTATGCAACACACTTGGGTCCTGAAGTCCTCGAGGTGAGCTTCTCACCTTCCTCGTCGAGCCCCACAGGAGGCACGCTGGGTGGAGGCATCTGCATAACGCCAGATATTGTCTCGTATAATCATCACTGTTGCTAGCTTACATGCTTCTAAAGACTTACATGACTTGCCTAATGGGAAAAGCAATCATTAGCCCGTTCTCAACACGATGGCAGAAAAAGCCAAAGCAAAAAAGCAACAGGCGCACATTGTAGCTCTATGCATCCTGCAAGATGCCTATTGTCCATAAAAGTGAATTAGGTTGCCACACTGTTGTCACCACTACAAAATGAAGCAGGAACTGACAATGGTTGAAAAATATATGAGAGCAATCAGGCAGCCCCTAAGGTAACAGACTGACAATAATCAAGAAGTAACTAGATGATTGAGCAACTTAAAATGACGTAAAATAGTAGTACGGGAGTTAAACTAGTGCACACACAATAGCATGTGCCGTCAAGTCATCTTAACTTATCATCACAGACCCTCGGACTTGTTACCCCCTTAATTCTCACCAAGTGCTATGGTAAGGTTGGGCTTAGAAAGGCGAGAGAATGCCCACAGCATTCTAAAAAAAACGTACACATGACGAGACTGGTTGGATAAAAAATTGCTAATTATTATGTAGGCTCTATACCTGAATGCAAACTATTCCTACTTCACGAATAGGAATTCAATAAGGCTTTACTTAACGACATGAAATGCTAGCTTCAAACCGTCCGATCTACATGCAAAATACTGCAGCACGGGCTGCTGGGAAAGGACACCTTTACAGATCCCTTTTCAACGGCGACAGCCGGTGCTCAAACGTCAAGAGTTTTTTTTATGCATGCGCTACGAAAAAACTCTATATAACTGTGAGCACGTAATACTTAGCATATGATTGCTGAAAATGAGTACTACTCTATGTAGTGCATTTCATAGCAAAGAGTATTAGTACGTTCAACTTTGTTGTACTCGGCACAGCCAGCAAATGTTGCCTCGTGGTATTGCAGTTCTGCTGAAGAAACTGACTCTCCAAGGCCTTGACACGGAAAAATTGCGGCATCAATGATATATGAGAGTCTTTAGTTCCACGATGTGTTTTTGTTTCTCTCATGATGTTAGCGTTTTTGTGTATTTTAATTACCGTCAAGCTGCTTGTATCATGTATAGCACAAGAGATTGCCCTGCAATGTTAAACGGTTCTAATTCCTTTTTCGTGTATATTGTAGCCCCTTTTGGGTGCCCTGTACATAGGAGTTACAGTGCAGCGAACCAATTTTCACTTTGAGCTTGCGCATTCCCGCATTGTGGTGATGCAAATGAATTTCAACTTAAACTTCTATGAAGGTCATTTTTCCTGCTTATGTTGAGACTTTGCTGTACACTCTACGGAGACCCGCTGTTTCTTTTTCTCATCCGGTACTATTTCTATACAGTGGACTCACAATAAACAAAACTCATTTAAATGACCATGTCTCAATAATGGAACTAAACGAGCTCATACGGCTGGATTTCTATGTGTTGTGCAATAAAATTCATCGGTTGATCGAAACAGTGCTTGTTGGTCACCTGCGGTTAAATGGCACAAACTCTAAACACAGTATAGACTCGCTCATGCCAAGGGTAGTTAGTCTCAACACCATGGCAACACCTCAAGATCGAGACAAGCCAATCCAACAGCCATTCTCGCTTGTAGCTGAGGAAGCAGTCGGCGAGTCAATTGTGCGTTAGGCCTACTTGTTTGGCTAAGTGCGGTGGATCACGGTGTTATTTCGGACTGATAGAAAGGAAGCGGCCGCACCATGCACTCTCGCTTGAAAAAAAAGCTGTAAATTCTTCAGCTTGATCGAAGCGGCCTGCCCAAGACGGAGGTGGCAAAAAATACACCCCGAAATCGACGCTGTCGCGGATCTGGAAAGACAAAGAAAAAGTTGAAGGCACTGTTAAGAACGGGATCTTTACATCTAAATGGGCGTGAACGATGCCTAATGAACAACCAGAAAAAGTTCTTTTTCGGTGGTTCAAGCGTGCACGGAGTTCTGATTTGCCCATAAGCGGACCGATCCTCGGGCAGAAAGTTCGAGAGATTACCATGCAAATGGGTGTTAAGAACTTTGTCCTAAGCAACGGATGGCTCAGCCGCTTCAAAACACGCGATCGCCTAGTCTTCAAAGCATTCTCAGGTGAGAGTGGTACGCTTGCACCGACTGGCAATAGAAATTTTGATGAGCTTTGAACCAGAAGACGTCTTCACCGCCGATTGAATGGGTCTTTTTTATAAGGCACTTTCATCAAAGACTCTCACTTTCGAAGGCAAAGCCTGTAGAGGATGAAAATGCAGTAAAGATCGCATCACTGTGCTGGTGGGTCCAAACATGGCAGGAGGTGAGAAATCGAAGCTACTGGGAATAGGAAAATCAAGGCACCCACGTTTCAAAGGCACTCAACCCCTGCCCGTTGCATACTATGGAAACGGAAGAGCGTGGGTGACCGTGGCCATTTTCAAAAACTGACTTCGGGAGGAAGACGCTAGATTTATGAGGCAAGGCAGGAAGGTTGTCTTCATCGTGGATAATTGCTTAGCCCATGGTCAGGTTCAAGTACTCCAAGCCATCACTCTGGAGTTCTTGCCAGCCAATGCAACAGCAGTGATCCAGCCGATGGATCAAGGGGTTATTCAGAACATTAAAGTTCATTACCACAGACAATTGTTCAATCAAATGCTGGTTGGAGCAGGCAGCGGGAAATGCTACAGCATAGATTTATTGGCAGCCATCCACATTTTGGTTTGTGCCTGAGAGCAAGTGAAGGCAACAACAATACGCAGATGCTTTCACTATGCTGGCTTTCAAGCGCAAGAAAGCAGTACCTGATGAAGAAGAAAGCCCTGCTGATGCCGACGTTGAGACAGAATTCAGTAAAGTCGTGCCCTCTGCCCCTTTCACGCTGCAGGACAACGAATAAATCAACGAAAATGTTCGTAGCTGTCGTGAAAGATGAGGATCAACATTCCAGCGATGAATGTGATGGCAATACTACCAGTGCAGTGGTTCCACCAGACCGATCAATTAAAGAGGCTATTGAACTTTTGCAGCACTATTTTGAGCATGAGGCTTGTCCAGAATTACTACCTAATTTGCGAGGCATGGGTGCGTACCTTGTGAAAGAACAAGTCAAGCTTGCCGGACAAAGCACTCCTCGCTCCTTTTTTTCTTCTACTCGTCCTCATGAGTAAGTTGAGGTTCTCGCAATTCGAATAGAGGTCTTGGTTCACTAAATAAATGTACTTTGCTTAAATAAAACTTCTGATAAATGGAAATGTTTTATGGACACCCTTCGAGTTCCGTTTAAGAGGAGTCGACTTTAAATCTGTTTCTGCTCTCCTCCCTAAAATGTGAGCAGGTGTTGTGCCCCTCCAGGTGGCAGTTGCCAGCTTGCTCTCTCCCTCCTTCCTCTGTGCCCTTGTGTATCCATGTATGCAAATCAACTAAACAAATATCTATAAATGTCATCATCATCATCAGCAGCAGCAACAGCAGCAGCAGCCTGATCCCGCCCAGTGCAGGGGAAGCACCTGGTGTATGTTCCGTTAATCAACCCAGTCTCGTACTCGGTGTGAGCTCGTTGTACCAGCAAACTTCTCAATCTGATATGCGTGACCAACTTTCCGTCTCCCATCGCGCGTTTTGCCTTCTCTTAGAAGTTACTTTTAATGACCAACAGTTATCCTGTCTTTGTGCTAATACCCTATCCATGTCCATTTCTTTTTTTCTGATTTCTGCTTATATATTCTTAAAAGCGATCCATGGCTCATTACATGCGACACTGCCTCTGCGCAAAGCCGCGATCCATGGCGCACTCTGCTCTTTTCTAGCCCCATAACCTTACACTTATAATCTTACACATATAACCCTAGGGACCTTAAGGTCCTTAGGGTTAAATGAAAGCTGTGGCACAATCTTTAAAGTGAGAACGAAGAAGAGACCTTCTTTCAAGGAACGATGCACCAACTATTCCAACATAGCATATTGCCTTACAATTACCCCTATGGTTTTCTTTTCTATGGCACACTGCATCGCCCTCTACTAAAAGGGGTACTGACACAAAATTTCGCGGCCGAGATAGCCTGCGGGGTCGATTCCCGTGAACATTTGTATATCATCTGCAAAATATCAATAGTGAATATAGCTTGAAAGGTATTTTAAAATAATTTTGAAGTTTGCATGAGCACTCGACTTCATCGGGCCATTGACACCCTCAAAGGAATCTTTTAGAAGGCCTCTACATCCCTCGCGCCACCACGCTGCAATCAATATAAGAAGTTATAACTGCTATTTTTTGCCGCGTTTGTTCTTACAGTCTATATCTCTCGGCAGTTGGTTGCCAGTGCATAGCCTGCACTTTGAAAGTTTTGTGTTTGGCGACACTGCAGTCCCGTTTCCCATTCGAAAGCACTTCTTGATGCGGACTGTGCGAAAGGACTTCTTTCCTATTCGAAAAGACTTCCTAATGCGGACGCAGAGAGCTGCCCATGTTAGGTGGTGATAGTTGTACCCTGTGGCTTCTTGTATTTGGAACTGAAACTTACACTGGCCTTCAATAACGAGCCTGTAATAATTATATCACACACAGTCCATAACAAAATGTGTCATGTTATCGCTAACAGGTCCCCAGCAACACATTGCATCAGAAAAACGCACGGCCAAAGTTTTTATGTCAGTGCCCCTTCAAGTAGAACTGCCTGTATAAGCCAGCAGCTTTTTGCACTGTAGGAAAGTGCCGGCAAGATGCATCTGTTATAGTCCTTTCTCTTGATAGATAGTGTTCAAGAAGCTTCGGAGAGTTATTCATCATTTGAATATGGACTTCAACAATTATATATTTGACACAACATACCTCCAGCACGGCCTCGCGAGCCTTCATAAAATTTTTGACAGTTTGATCATAGTATTCACACAGCGTCACGTCCAGTGGTGACTCTTCAGGCTCCTGGGATGCTCCCAAGGCAGCTAGCCTTTCCTTGCTGAGCTGGACCCCATTTTCAATCTCCTCATTCTGCACATAAAAACTTCACAGAGAAAGCTCAGTGTGTCTACATCATCAGCAACCAAATAGATAAAATATGAGGTTTTATGTCCCCAAACCACCTTATCATTGAGAGACTCCATGGCGAAAGGCTCTAGAAATTTCAACCACCGGGGGTTTTATCATGTGCTTTGGTACTGCACAGTGTACAGCCCTATAGCATTTCACCTCCATCGAAATGTAACCACCCCAGCGGGGATCAAACCTACAATATTCATGACAGTAGCTGTGAACCACAATCAGTGCTCCACTGTGGCAGATATCAGCAACCGAAGTGAGCAGCGGCACCTCCCTCTTTAGAGGCAGAACTGGGCTTACAATATTTACCTGGCAAAGCAAGCCCAGTTGCAGTGAACAAACAAGACGAGTACTCTTACAAGCCTTCGTTTTCTCTAACTAGACTGTCATCCGTACTTCAGAGACTGACCCATAAAGACTAAGCATACGCGAACTACTATTTTGAACCTGTCCTCTAACCAAAGAAATAACCTAAGACAGGGACCAATGACAGGGCTTCACACACAAAAAAATGTTACCTCTTATGAGACACACCTACTGAACTGAAACAGAGTTTTCTAATGTGCACGTTTGTGTAGGAAATACTCTGCACGATGTCTTTTGTCTTATATCTCTCGTCCGATTTTGCTACGTCTCAGGTGGGTGTTACTGCCTTTTCAGTTAGGTAGTCCAACGAATACCTATGCTTTAGAATACTGCCATATTGTTAACAGGTGAGCAAAGTGTTTTTACACTAAGTGTAAGAAAAGGTGGCAGAGAGCACGTGCACAACACACCAAAATCGTTTCTTGGGTGCCTTTTTTTCTTCTTTTTTCTTCTGAAGAGGGAAATATAGTCATGCAAGAATATTTTCACTGTCACATGATCGACCATAGTGCATGTGTGAATTTTTTATACCAGACTACTGGAAAGCACGTCTGGCGAAGCAAGTGCACTCATTTAACGAATAGCGCTTTTGACACACATCAACAGGGCCGGCCGCAAGAACCCCAGTTGATGATCGTTGTTGACACGTGAAAGCTCTCCTTGAGACACAGATAAAGGCATAAAGTAAGCCAATCCTGAAATGCAGAACACACATTTGTAGCACCTATTGCTTCTTATATCACTCCATGGCTCCACCATAGTGCAGTTTTCCATATTATACAGAACTCTGGCATCTTTTAAGGTGACATCAGAGTTGCTCAGTACCGTTATCATGTGACACAATTTTGAGTTAATGACTACATTTACCATCCCCATGCATGACATGGGAATTGTATAGCATGATTATCAAAGACTCATAGATAACTCAGCTGACCAGCTATGACGGCCTGGAAGATGAGGTGTTGCACAGCCAAGTATGAAGAAGATACCAGCCACAGGGTTTAAGAAAGAAAAGTGGACAAAAAGATAACTTGCCGTGGGCAGAGACCGAAGTTGCGACCTTCAAATAACACGTCCGACGCTCTACGAACTACCCTACTACGGCAGCTATCCCCCTATATATTTTGTAAAACTAAAACCAGGAAAACTAGAATCGACAGGAGAAAAATGCCTACTTTTAGTTGGAAGAGCATTAAAAATTTTTTTTCTTTGCTCCAAAGTAGACTCCAAAAGGGCGTGGTTGGTGTTAACCTCCTTGTGTAAAAGACATGCAAAAATTTCAAAGGAGCTTCTGTATTTGCACTGTGTACGATATGAAGTTCACGGGATCAGCTTTGCAACAGCAATTACTTTAGACATGGCAAAGCCACAATAGGTTTATAGGACATGACACAGACTATAAAGAAAATTCGGACAAGGTATTCATCCAGCACGCGTCGAAATTTAATCACAAGGACATGCCTCACGCATCTGCGACAATATGGCTGCCTTAGCTGGGAACGCAAAACTCGCTCTATCGCTTACCGAAACGCCATAAGCTCCAAGTCTAGACAACGTTGCAGCGGCAGTTTTGCAAAACTGCACACATTCTAACACGGTGGTGACGAGAACCTTCCATATATGTGACAACATTGATAGTTGCCAGATCATTTGGCAATGCCTGTGCCGAGCAGTGGACTGTAATGAGGAAAGAGGTGTGCATGTCAGTATAAAAGTGCTCCGTGAATGCACATCTTAAGGTGTACTCACATGAAATTTTTCACGTATTTTTTTGCATCAAATGATAGACCAAGCCCCCAAGATCGTAGAGGAATGTATTGATTGATTGATATGTGGGGTTTAACGTCCCAAAAACCATGATATGATTATGAGAGATGCCGTAGTGGAGGTCTTCAGAAATTTTGACCACCTGGGGTTCTTTAACGTGCACCAAAATCTGAGCACACGGGCCTACAACATTTCCGCCTCCAGTAGAGAAATGCATCAGTAAGCATGAGTGTGCCCTGAAAAATTATTTACAGCATTCTTTTAAACACCAGTTTCGGTTCCTACTGTACCCCGACGTCACGACATGGTATGAACAGCACCGCCAGGGGGTAGTATGTGCACACGCAAGTTTTCGGGACGTATCCTCGCCTGTATCTGCTGTGCACCGTACGTGCGGCAACTTCTGCAGCAGGCGGACACAACGTTGAGATGGCATCACACCTAAAGAACACGTCCGTCAACAATCCGAAGTCCGTCAGCAACTGCAGGATGCGCATGTTTGCGCCTGGAGTGAACTGCAGCGCACTGTGTAAATGGCATCCAGTCTACGCCTTGGACGCGGTGCACGAAGTGGACCCACGCTTGTCTCAGCACCAGATCAAAATCGGCAGAACTTACACCTACTGTCCCCAGTTTGAGAAACGCAAGACTATCAGGGCAATGTATTGGAGCCACGGTGACTAATTCAATATCAAACGATTCCTCGGCCTTCTGATAAGGGTATATATTGTATTTGCTTGCACCCACGCTATTCCAGACTCCCCTAGCTCAACTCATGACTACGCTGGACGACACTGACCGCACGACCACACAGCGCAAGCAGGCCACCAAGAAGGCGATGCGCAAGCTACCATTTTTTTGTGTTTTGGCGCTTGACATTATCACAACTAGCCAGATTGCTGCATGATATCACCAGGATTAGTACTACAGCCCGGTGTCAAGTTAGTGCTGATGTCGGTATGTTCGTCGGGAGGAAATTAATTATAATATGAAAATGCAATATCCCATCAGATTCGGGGCAAGAAAATTAGCTCTAGTATAAAAATAAAATATCTTATCAGCATTTGCACAGTGTCAAGCTGACTCAGAGCCATCTCCGTATACAGTATATTTGTATGGCAGAGTAAACTCGCCTCTAAAAAAAGGGTGTCAGTATTTCTTTAAAGGAGCCCTGCAACACTTTTTGAGCATGGTCAGAAAACACTGTTGATCGGTAGAAGAGGCTCCCGACAACAAGCAAGCCAAATAATAAAGCACAGCCCGCGGCCTGGAATTCACAATCAATTATGAAAGTAACCTAAAGATAGCTTTCTCTTCTCTCGACAAATCACGGAAAATAAGCTCAGTAAGCCCATCTATCAGCCATTGGCTGATTTGAACATGGCGCCCTTGGTTCTTTCAGAAGTCACCGAGAGAAACCGTCACGTGTCCACGCCGCTGCACGCGATCGCACTAAAACATGTATTTGAAGAAAAAAAAATTTCTCCAGGTCACGAGGCGCAAGTGACGTTTTTTGTTTTCACCTCCCATCCCTCCCTGTTCAGCTTCCAGCGCTTTCGTCGGGACGAGAGAAGAGAGAATGTGATTGCAGCGTGTGACAAATTTTCGTAACTCGGCTCGTACTGGAAAGATTCTTGAAATTTTTGTGGCATTCAATTTCTGAGGTAATACGCTTTTCTAGTGAACTAATTCCATAAAAACTCAGAAAAGTGTTTCAGGGCCTCTTTTATAGAATATGGTAAGGTGAAAAGGTTATCTCGGTTTACACTTCATACTGGGGAACTGTACCATAGTTGTGAAATTTTGCATGCTTAACGAAAGAGCTAGTGGCCTTCTGTCTGCAAAATTTTGATCCTGTAGCTTTTCTTACTTGCTTCTAGTGAAGTACCAAGTTACCCAAAAAGGCACAAAATTTTCTCGAAAACGCAGGGTTCATGCTCGTTTGCGTCAGAAAAATTCAAGAACTTTCAAGGCCAAGTGTTCAAATTTTCCAGGACATCACTGTATGGTTGAAACCCAATAAAGCATCTTCAGCAAAAAATAAAGGCTCCAAATACTTGAATTATTCAAAAAAGGGTATCATCACTGAAGCAGACGTCAAAAACGTGGCTACAATGACATTTCCTTTCTAGACAACTCTTAATATTAGTTTCTCAAAGTTGCATAGGTAATCACTTTAAGCACAACACAAGATTCAAAGTTTTATCAAGATAGAAAAATCTAAGGAACAGTTATTATGCAACACCTTGTTGCTTCTTTCGAACTTTAAATCAATATCTGCTGTCTCCAGCTGCTTGGTCATGGCAGTCTTCCTAAGGATGTTTGACGTGATTTTGCTTGCCAGGTCACTAATTGTCTCTGCTCCTTCTGTGTACAAGTCTGCTGTAGCTGCTTATACTTTAACAGCAACTTCTAGTTTCTTTTCCTGTTTTGCAAGCATTTCCACCTCCTCTTGAATACAACAGTTGTTTTTCTGTTTGTCATCCTCCTGCCTTTTTCGGAGCTTCCAGAAAGGCATAGTGTTGGTTCCGTGCAGAAGCTACTAATGCTCTTAATTCTTCTGGGATGCGCGCATTACATATGCCACCTTCTATAATTACGGCCTCACAAATATTGCACTGTGAAATGTGGGAAAATGTTTACTAAAAACAAAGCAAATTCAAGGATTTGTGAATATTCCAGCATTTTCAGGCCTTGAAAATAAACTTTTCAAAATGAAGAGTTTTGAAGGACTTTGACCCGCATGAACTCTGAAAACTAATAACAGTATGGGCGTGATACTTGGCACACTTATTCAACATTATATTGGTATTAATCCGTACCTTCAAAAACAGGCTTCTATATTTACCATAGAAAAAATTAATGTCCCCACTTTTCGCATGCCCAGAGGGAGACTTTCAATTTATATATTGTTTAACCATTATTCAGACATTATTCAGAAGGGGCTCACAATGTACAGCAACAATTATGGTAAATATGCGTTTTGTTGAGAAATCTTGTGACCAGAAAGTACAAAAATGGTAGGAAGGAAATTAATACTTTCAGCCTATCTGCCCTCAGTTATAAAAAGAAAATGCCTACAGACCGGAACAATGAAGAAGTGCTTGAAGATTCGATTAGCAAGCACAGTTTCCGACGCTATTTTAAAAGGCTTGGAGATCTCCAATGGGCTCGCCAATGCACGATCCTGCTCCTCAAAGTGTGTATTATTTTCTAGTAAGTAAATAATAACATCACTTTTCTCGTTGATCTGCCTGACCATACCCCCTTCAACTGTTGTGCAACACTGAGACACATACGTCCCACTTTTCCGCCTAGAAGAAAAAGTTTATTTTACATCAATCATTGCATTTAGAGCAGCACTCAGTCATTCATATATTACTTGAGTCTTCATAGTCTCAAAGAAAAATTTTTTACCACGTCTTTGAATGGTGGAAGTAGTGTTCCAATGGTGCTGAAGTTCTGTCATTTTTTCATGACAGCTTCTGAGTTTTAGGAAACTTTTTGAGATAACTAGAACTGGCCAATCATAATGCCAGATGATTGTCTCTTTTTCTAGATTTCCCTGAGAGGTCATTTCAGCTTCGAGTCATCACATGTTTTTGCAAATGCACACAATAACTTAACCAATAAATGCGTACAAATGAATCGCCCCGCTCATCACTCAGCGAAACAGCAGACATTAGTGCATGGAAATATTTTCCTTTATAGCATATACTGTTCGAAAAGTAGGCACATATTCAGGCACGACAGCTGTACTACCGTTTCGTTAGCAAAAAAGAGGACAGTAAAATAAGCACAAAAGCATAGTATGGCTTTACAATGAAGTATGCTTTACATGAACTGAACAGAGCACTCTGGAGGCTCACAAGAGGCACAACTGCAGGTGGTGTTCTCTTTCTAAAATAAGGACCACACAACTTTTCTTCTTCACAACTTGAAAAGTGACACTCTGTGCCTACTTCAGCAGTTTCATCCCAGACGCGCATTGAAGCAATCAGGGCATGGTGCCTTTATGAGGCAGGGGGATAGTGTTTTCCCACTTTTTCAAAACACGCCCATGAGTCAGTGGGAAATATATGTCCTACATTTTTCCACTGAACTACAGCTTTGACTTTTTACGATATTTGTTTCATACTACATCTTTGTAGTTTATATCAATATACCACAGCTGTTTTTTATATCGCCGAGTCAAAAACAGAGGTGGTGCTACAAAGGGTCAAGATGTTTCATAACACCTTTAGCTCAAGGTCTACAACTCCTCACTAAACCAAGATTCTATGGCTCCAGTATCGTTTAACAATTTGAAGGTCAGTTCTATAGGCTCCTTCACGCCAGCAACAAGCAGCAGTCACGGGGCCACGCTAAATGCTAAGCAACTGGCTGCAAATGGCCGCAAACGGCTGTCCTGCGTCTTCGGCAACAAACTGAACCCATCAGATGTGCAGGAACAGGACGTCAGTTCATTTTGTGGGGCTGTGGTAATGCGAGCAGCATAGGTCGGCAAACTCAATCATGAGATGACTCACGTGGACTCGGATCAAGCCGCGAGTCTGAGTGAGTACGGGACAGCAATATTTTGGAGAGTCCGAGTGAGTCCGGTTGCAGACCGTTTTTGTGGGTGCGAGTCCAAGCGAGTTCGTCCCAGAAAAAGTTTTGCGAGTCCTAGTCCAAATGAGTCCAATGCGCAATAAAATTTCTTGAGCGAGTTGCACTTTCTTTTGCCAGCTTATCTTCCTATCGACTCCTCTTCAGCATTGCTATCAGTCTTACCTGGATTGAAGTTTATACTCATGTCTATTCACAACTATACCAAAGAGATCTCATTCATACACCAATCTACTGTTTATTGATCAGAGGTGTGATTTATGCAGGAGAGTGCCTAGACGTCCTGTTTCCCCTCCCCTGCCTACTCTTTCGGGCACATTCTTGGTAAACATTTTTTATGTTGTCATTCCTTTCAAGAAAGTGATCTCAGTAGTATGTGAGCACTCGTGACTCTTATTCAAATGTAC
The DNA here is from genome assembly GCA_013436015.1 of Rhipicephalus annulatus. Taxonomy (NCBI): domain Eukaryota; kingdom Metazoa; phylum Arthropoda; class Arachnida; order Ixodida; family Ixodidae; genus Rhipicephalus; species Rhipicephalus annulatus. The sequence continues at coordinate 385,456 of WOVY01014538.1, read as the reverse complement.
TATATCAAAAGCGCCAAGAAAAGCACCAACTTAGCAAGATATCGGTGTTAAAGGGTCCCTGCAACAGTTTTTGAACATGGTCAGAAAATGCTGCCGATCAGTAGTAGAGGCTCCTGAGAACACACGAGCTAAATATTAAAGCGCACACTGCTCGCCGCCTCAAATTCACAATAAATTATTCAATATAACTAAAAGTTGCTTTCTTTTCTTTTAACAAATGACTGAAAACACTCAAAAATAACTTGTAGAAGGCCATCTATCAGGCATTGGCTGATTCGAACATGGCGTGATCAGTCATTACAGATATCACCACAGGCGGCTGCGACTTGTCTACGCATGCATGCGCGATCACACGGAAAAGTTGCGTACTCGAAGAAAAAAAAGTGCTCTAGGTCACGAGGTGCGCTTGATGTATTGTTGTTTGCCCCTGCCACCCTTCCCTGCTTAGCATCCAGTGCTTTTATCTGAACGTCAGAAGAGAGAATGCGATTGCAGCGTGTGAGAAATGTTTGCAACTCCCCTCGTACTAGTTGAATTCTTAAATTTTTGCGGCATCGAGTTCATGATGCAATAAGCTCTTCCAGTGTATGAATAAAATGGTTATTTGAGAAAGTGTTTCAAGAACTCTTTAGAGAACCATCGTGAACTTTCTTACAGCGCAACACCAGAAAAAATACAGGACAGGGAAGGAGTAGAACACGAAGAAAAGACAGCGCTGACCCACAACTGTTGTTTATTGGAAAAAACGGGGTGAAAAGTATATATATGGGTACCGGCAGCCTACACCACAACATGCGCAGAATACGAGGTGCACCGAGGTAGCGTTATCACACTCATGGCAATAAACAAGCTTGGCCTAAATAACTTAATTCTTTTTCATGCAGTGTGACGGATGGTTCACTAATGCACTTGCTACCCCTAATCTTTATATGATATGCCTCAGCGATTTCTCTAGTTAGCTGGTTAGGATGCTTGAAGATGATAGTGGTTCTCTCAAAAATGGGACGACAACCGCATGACCTGCAATGTTCCGGCAGATAAAGTCGCGCGATCCCTTGAAGAGATAACTAATGCTTCCTTAAACGAACATTCACACATCGTTTCGTTTGTCCCACGTACTCCCTGCCACACGATAATGGAGTTAAATACACAGCTTTCTTTACGCATGCGATGTACTAGTTTTTATGATTCACAGCGCATCTCCCTTTGGCCTGTTTGTTCCTCAGAGCATTATCAACAATCGGGCAAATGCGACCTACCTTATGTCTGGCGGAAAAAAGGATGTCGACACCATAACTTGAGCCTACATTTTTCAACCCATGCGCCAATATGTGTACATAAGAAAAAACTGCTCTTTTTCTTTTTCCATCAGAATTTTCTTGAGCTCCTCTGTGTTTCACGAGCTTAACACTCGGAACCATTGACTCACACACAGAAGAAGTCACCTTGTCACACACAGAAGAAATCACCCAGCATCTACTGGGTATCCTAACCAACTGGATCCTAACCAACTGGCCCGACTTACCGTCTTACTCTTTAGAGAACATTGACCCATTGGTTGTGAAAGGTAATTCTATGCAAACAGACTGATGCGTTGACTCACTGGATTGAGCCGTGAGCTTGAGTGATTCAGGGTGAATAATATTTTGGATAGTTTGACTGCTAGTGATTTCGGCTGAAAAAGTTTTCATGATTGTGAGGCCGATTGAGTCCAAAGTGCGAAATGTATTTCATGACTGAGTCTGAGTGAGCTACACAGGTTTTGCCGACCTATGGTGAGCAAACAAGAATTCTGGGCAACAGAGGGCGCACGTTGCCCGCAGGTGCAAATATGAGGACCCTTTCTTGTTGCTCTTTGGTTGCCAGTCTGAAATGTTCCCGTGACACGCGCTAGTAGCAGGTGTGAATGGGGCCTGAATGTGAGTAGCATACCAAGTTGTCCAAATATTCTGTCTCAGCCTCTTCTTTTTCTCCGGCTGTGGACAGGTCATCAGGTTGCCAGAGACATTTGGCGGCCGTTCCTTCGCGCTTCAGGTTGGAACAGGAAGCTCCGGCTTGCTCAACCTGCAAAGAATAAAGTGCTGAGATGCATTCTAAATGACACTGTTCTAAATTCTAAAAAAAGCACTGTGGTGCCTGTGAATGCAATGTCAACATTTTCTACACCACTACCTTAAAAGAAACACTTTTGGTTTTGATATCAAGGATTGGTTCCTAAGTTGCATTTCATTGCAGAGCGATGTCGTGGGGAGATGGCCATACGCAACGTACTAAAGGCAGATCTATGTGCTTGCGGTGTGCGCAAACAATGATTGGATTATCCTTCAGAAACACTACATTGACACAGCAATCATGTTGTGTACTCCCTTTACTCTGTATTCGTTTTTTCGGGCTGTTTACCACAACCAACTATGAATCGTTACCAACTTGCCCAGTGTTCACACTACTACGCCAACAGCATTTTTTTCTTTTTCTTCTGCTGAATGCAGGTAACGTTCATTTCGAATTTGTCGCAAGTCCAGGGCACAATGGAAGCAATGATAAATTTTTTAGCATGGGGTGTCGAAGGAGCTTCTGTTTGGACAAGCTGTCTTGACATCTTCAAGGTTGTAGCCTTGAAGACAAACGTGCTGATCGCAACAGCGGCTCCATTGACACCCTGTGGGCACAAATTTCTCACCACTTCCCAGTTTCATGTCTTTGTGAAGAAAGGCACTCATTTTTCACTGTACATCATGTTCCTAGCATACCCTCCGACATTGCTGTCGGTAATCGCTAGTGTCGAGCATCTGCTTCAGAGACTGCAGGTTTTGCTCCATACCGATGGTCACCCTGCTGCCTTGGCTACAGTAGCCATTTACCGAGAGTAAACATCCCTAGGCTACTTGTAGTGTATGGTCGACGCATACCCGCCAATGAAAACTGCACTAATGCAGCCTCTGCAGAGTGGCCTGGCGAAACATGTACAAAGCGCGTACGGACAGGTTCTTTCTATGCAAACGAGGTATTTTATTTTGCATCCCTCAGTACAGCAAGTCAGGGGCAGCATTGTAGTCATTGAAAGAATATTTTGTGCTCTTTTATCCTAGTAGAACCACAATTATTTCTGTTCTGATAAATATACAGAGCATGTAAAAAACAGAAGAAATGTCATTCCTCTATTAGATATCCCTGGCCGATTATTCAGTAACTCGGCAGGAAGTAGTGTTCTCGCGTTCAGCGATGATAACTGCTTGTGAAGCCCCGCAGTCATTCGTTTACTTGCTGTAGTCTCGAGAGGCGTAGCCAGATGTTTTCTGGCTACGATAAGAATAATAATAAGCGCATATGCCTGATGAACAGTCCAGGGCAGCTGTAGTTTTCCAGGCTGTTCTGGGAACTGGCGCTTATTGGCTCGGTTGTTGACGCTCACACCACGGCCTGTACGAAAAACAGGAACGGATTCCTGAGCAACATATTCGCAGAGCTTTCGCCGTGCCCACTGGTGAAGATGGCCCGGTCCAAGCGATTTATACTCTCTTCTATCGCTGACGTAATCGACGTCGTGCTGAGCTGCGCAGCTTGTTGGGGTGGCCCGCATGCCCAGGAGTTCGTCGCTGAAGCAGCATTTTGAAGAATCCATGTTCCAGCTGCCACGGTGCCAATCTTCGTTGTTGTCCGGGAGAGCGCTGCACTCCGCCTGCCCGTGACTGGTGGATGAAGCGAAGACCACGGCCTGTACGAAAAACAGGAACGGATTCCTCAGCAACATATTCGCAGAGCTTCCGCCGTGCCCACTGCTTGTAGTATATGCTTGTAGTATATGCGTATATAGTGACTGTGGGTGTGCTGATGAAAAACTACACATTTAAGTGCCTTTCCTGCTTACGTCTTGATGCTTCAGTTTCTTTTTTGTCATGCCAAAATGTCGACGACACGTAGTCAACCTACCATGAATTTTCGCTGCGAGCGCCTGTACGTAAATACCAAAAGTGTTAGACAAACAAAACCATCCATGCAGGATTTGGGACAAATATCACCCTCCTTACGTTGGGTATCCAAAGGCTATACAACTCACTGTGGCTGTCCTTATTACCACAAAACCCACTTCCGTATTTTATCTTCATTCCGAGGGAATCTAAATATCTTTTTCTGTTTTGTGCTCGAACTCGAGCAACCGACAGCTGGACAATCAACCATGATTGCATGAGCAATCAAGATTGACTGAAGGCAATCAACCACGATTGTATGAGCGATTAGCTTGCAACCCAATCGAAAAGAAAGATGTGTCTACAGCTCCAAAAACGCGGCCAGTAAAACAGGGCGCCATGCATACCTTGAACCGGAAGACGATGCAGATGGCGCCTCCCATGAACCTTTGCGTGTTTTTGTCTAACTTATTCAGATGCTCTCTTTGGCATGAATGAATTGAAGAAAAGGTTCAAGTGGCAACTTGGCACTTTTACATTAATGTTGCCATCTATTTGCATTCAGGTGTAGCAAGTAGTGTGACACCCCGACTTACACATTTTTTTATGTTTACGTTCCTTATTCTTTAAAACTACTTGGTCATCGACCTCCATGCTTCTTTGATACAATTACTATCAACTATTCGGGTGTGTGATGCTATTGTGTATTTTGTAGAACTGAAAAAATTGTCAGAATGAGTGAACCACTTCACTGGCGTGAAGTGGATAAAAAGCTCTATTCAGTTTCTAGCAACCAGCAGCAGATCAGAAAAATCCATGCAGTATTAAAGAAAGAAGGGTATTTTAATAACTTGTTTTTCTTAGATAAAATAAAAATGACCACTGGAAGTAATGGCAAGGAAAGTGTAGGAGATGTTATCTGTAGCAATTATTGGTCGCAGCAAGTTGTCTTTTTGCCCACTTCACACTTGTATAATAATTGCAACAAATAACATCCATTTGGATGTTATTTTGCATTAGCATCTGTTCTCAATAATTCCAGCAGTATTGTATTGATGGCTTTTTTTAATCAACCTAGACTAAAACAACTATGGCAACATTAAACCACTTCTTAAGACAGCAAAAACAGTTTCTTGCAATGACACTGAAAGAGGTCGAATATTGACCTAAAATGATTATCCATAATTTTTAGATGCGGAAGCATCTTATACTCGCGCCTTGTAGTGCGCCGTCCGCGCCGTCCGCACCGCTTCTCGAACATTCGACAGCTGACGCGCGCGCATGCGCGCTCGCGCCGTCGCCCACCATCTGTGCCGCGCGCGCTTCTCCTTCGAGAACATTCGACAGCTGACAGCGCATGCGCCGTCGCGCTGTATATATACTCAAGGTCGGCGCTCGCTCGCTCAGTTGCCGCTCGTCGGTTGGTTTGTACGGCGCGTCGACGTCCAAGGTCGCGGTGAAATGAATTCCAACGAATCCACAAACACAATGATCGACGTCTCTTCGACCAGCGCCGTCCTTTCGCATACGTGTGTACGTGTTCACTCATTTAACACCCCCTCCTACAACCACATTAACCAATTTAGCCATCGACCCAAGTAAGTCGCAATTTAACACCCCATTTCACAACCACGTTAACCAATTTAGCCATCGACCCAAGTAAGTCGCACTTTCACACCCCGTTAACCAATTATATGCTCCGCATCCTCCTCAGTGTTCCCCCGAGGGAAGCTGGGGGCAATTTTTTAGACCAAGAAACTGATTGGTTTCCATATAGAGACATTGTGAATAAACAAGCACGCCACCGTATTTTCCACCTGTTGCGCATGCGTGCACGCTAATTTATGAACCTGCAAGATAAAGAAAATCCAACGTGCGTCTGTTATTTGAACCACCGCGTTCATGTCTGCTTGAGATGCTGCGTCTGCTGTCCGTAGAGTCTCAACAGTACAACTGTGCAAAAAGTGGGGAAAACAGAAGCTCGCTTGCTACTGGGTTACTGTATTGGCTGAGGCCAGTACAGTAACGACAGCAGCCGAAGGCAGGCCGCAGTGGCGACATTCTTATGGCTTCGTGCGGAGCAGAAAACAAGTCAACAAGGCAGTTCATGCATGCAACTTCATCTTGAGACAGCTAAAAGACGGAAGAAGCTGACGAACACGAGCGCTGTCTTTCATAGAAGTGTGGCAGCTTGAGCTAGTTGGTATGGCATGACGATAGTTATAGCGCGAGAACAAAACGACGTGTCCTTCTTGTCTCTGTGTCGTCGTTTTGTTCTCGCGCTATAACTATCGTCTGTCTTTCATGTGTTTAGTCTTAGCGGTAATTCAAAATGAACCCAAACCCACTATCCCAACTCTCGCATTTGCTGCAGTTTATGTAACCACAGGCCGCTCTTCTTTCTGTGCAAAAACACAAAGGCAAAGGCAATGGGTGATTTTGCACACGAACGCATGCGATATCGTTTTAAAAATGCAGTCGCCTTGACACCTGCTACAGGAAGCAGGCAGCGCTTTGTGCAGTTAAGAACCGAAACTGAAATCGCAATTATATAAGCAACTTCGATTGGCCTGTCATTCACGCGCGCCAGCCATAAATACACGAAACAAACTTTTTCTGCATGAAAAAAAAAATACCACTGCATACATACTCCTGGGCTATTTGGCTGAGCTAAATGTGTGGAAGGAAAAAATTAGTCACGAAACTTTTCATCCCTGCTGACATGTCATAATAATATTTGATCGGTAGAAACCGGCCATAGATGAATAAATAAGTAAATAAATAAAAAGATCGTTTGAGTATGTGACGCCATGCTGGCTGTTGGGCAGTGAGAATTCAGCGCGAGGTTCAAAAGTTTGCTCTTGAACTTTTTTCTTGTCATTAATCAACTTGTGACTGCAATAACAAATGAAAGGCTTCATTCCGACACTTTCCCGTGTTGTGAGCCATTATCTGCTCTATACAGTTTCTTTACACATAACCATCTAACCCATTTATCATCTCGTGGTCCACTTATCACTTCACATGATACTTCAATATAGTTCCAGGTTGAAGCTAGTGACCATGAGAAGTTAATATATTATCTTTGCGTGTCACTCTGATGCCAAGGCACTCTTACTGTGAGCTATATGTAAAGTGCATTCGATGTCAATAAAGCGTTTTTTCTTCTGGCACCTTTTGGCAGTCCAAGTGTCTCCATCTCTTTTGTGTCAGACACGCCTACTCGCATGCCCTCATCTAGTTGGCGCTAGAAGTGCACCTGCTTGAAAGCATATATTGGCTTGATAGAATATTTGAAACAAAAAGACATGAAAATAAGATTGCAAGAATTGACGTATTGTTGGTCAAAGGTCCCTTTAGACCACATGGCAGAATGCTGCACTTGCAGTAAATGAGTTGAGAGACTTATGCATTGCTGAAATTTGCTATACTTCTTTATTGCCTCATCTATAGGAATGAATCTTATTTGCACTCCAGAAACATCTCAGTATAACGGGCCAAGGTCATCCCTTATCTTCCAACGGGGCTGCTGTGACGAACTTGCAAGAAAAAATTTCAGAATAAGGTATTATTGCAACATTCACTTAAACTGCAAGATGCAAAAATAAAACTTAGCAGAAAGCTCAAAAAAGACATCTTTATTTTAAGGTAATGCAGGCATATTAGCAAACATGGAGCTTCCTTAAGCTATGATATTTCGCCCAGAGTTGTTTCTACTCACTCCTTCCTCCTAAACTTGTATAAAAACGATCTCACAACAGAGGGAAACACAAACTTTATCGCATAGGTTCTTTCATGGCATTACTATGAATGTCCTTTAGTTGTCAACTACATCACTCGGGAGGGAATTGATAATGAGCCGACATACTATATCTAAAGAAAAAGCTGACTAGTAAATACAGATCAATAATTCAAAAGTAAAAGATGGTGTAAAACTTATCTTTGTTGCGTTCAGCCGACATGAAATTGGAAGTTCTTTGGAGATGCCGATGTCATGTTTAACTCTGACACGCTCTTTACATATGGAGGAGCGTATGAGAGTTAAAGGTGTTTGTTTTACCACTTATGCACTCGAAAGGCATGGTTATGAGCACTTCTTAACATAAATGGCAAGACTCAAACACTTTGACGATGGTCCTGGTCTGTGAACATACTTGTGAAACAATAACAAAAGTTTTGGTGCACTACAGTGCAGAAAGACACAATGGACAGAACACAAATGATGAGAACAAGCGCTGAACTTTCAACCATGTTTATTGGGAAATAAAATAGCAGGTATATTTACACCACCCTGAGAAGACTGAGGACCTCATGTATCCAACGCACGCAAGTCAAAATGCAACATGCACATCATCGGTGAAGCAACTTTGTCAGCCGGTCTAGCCTATGTTCTTTCCCTTGGACAGAAGTTAGCTGTGGCAATCAGGGAGTCGAGGCCAGCACAGCTTTCTTTTGTATGTAAGGTTTTACATGAAGCCCCCGCCGATTAGAGTGCATGTTGTATTTCAGGAGGTGGGAACTTCTTTAACAACTGCAAGAACTTAAACCTGCCCACCCTATAGAAGAGCGGCTTTTTTTCTATGCGACCACTCCATCCACATTCTCATGGTCGGTAAGAGAGGTGCTTTCACGATTCTATTGAGCAAAAATATTCTTAAATCAATGTTGAGAGAAGCACTTTCTACAGTCTCTTCGCACTCCGATGTTTCATTGAGTAAACAGAAGTCGATTGCAGAAAGAGTGAGAATCTTGACCTTTCTGATCTGGTTAAGGCGATCGATAAGAGCAAGAACAATTTTTCAAATGTCTTTCTAGTGCAAACACAAGGTCGACGTACCCTTTTGAATCATTGTCTATGAATCTGAATCAGCGTAATCTCAAGCTTTGAGTGATAGATGACCCTTTTATTGAGACTAAATCTAACCAGGCTTTAGACGTCTTTGACACTTTCACTGTCATGTGCTGTCCGGATATATCGATTCAAATCGAAGATATTTTTATTCCTTGCATCATAATCTAACCCTTGAGTGTGTTGAGCATTCTATTGACAAACACAACTCCGTCGCTTTCCAAAACTCTGCGACGATTTTTGCTGGTGGTTTCTTAGAATGTTTAAGCTTTTATTAGCCGTCTACTTACGTAATGTTTGAAAGAAACCCACACCAGCAGAAGATGCTTTTGTTCTTGCATCGCTCGGTTATTAGAGACCTAGTTCTTGCTCACTTCAATCGTCAGATCAACGGCTTGCTCACCAATGAAAATGTTCTCAACCTATTCTGATATGTACAATTACCTAATTGTTTTAAGTTGTGAACGTACGACTTAGAAATACAAAGCAAAGTGCTACTTGATGTGTTTTTGGTGTGATGAGCCCATTTAGCCTAACCCATGAACTCCCAGCAAATGGCCAAATTAGATTTCTAGACATCCGTTTCATTGTGCATGTGTTAGCGTCTGCTGGTTCTATGAACCATGTACTAAAAAATCACTGCTACCTTTCAAGTACACCACTCTAAGCTCGGTAAACAAGCTATTGCCACGTTCTGCCTCAAGAGTGCTCTGGGAAAATCTTGCCCACACTGTACTTCTGAAGCATTTGAGCGTCAAGCTACAAGGCTGTCAGGTGCTGGGCATCTCAAGCCACTCCACATTTCAGTTGCAGGCAGCCTGCTAAAGAGGGTGCGCCACCACCCACAAAATTGTGAAGCCATCGCACAGCGCTGGCAAAAGGTAGCATTGATACCTTATATGCAAAAGCTGCCGCCCAACTTGAAAAAGGTGGCCCAGTGGTAAGACGCGGAACTCATATTTTCAGTACCAAACAGGCTTCCTAAGCTCTGCAGATTGACACCGACCTGAAGGCAAAGATGAAACAGGTCTGTAGCACAAAGCACAGAACGCCCTTTGCTGATTGTGCAGAAAGGGTATATGAAATTCCTTCAATGTGAGGTAAAGTGTACGATGGCCAAACCGGGCGTTGCATAAATGATAGGCTAAGAGAGCATGCAAACAGTGTGAAGAAGGCGCATGAGTGAAAAGATTTTGAACGTTTCCTAGCTGGCCATTGTATAACCTGCCAGTATTACTCTCCGAATCAGCGGTCGTCATTTTTGTTCTGTCTATTGTGTGTTTCCTGCACTGTAGTGCACCAGAATAATGTACCGACAAGCCCAACTCACCGTTTTGACAATGTAAGGCTATATTGCAGCTGTCCCATTTGCTTCCTGGTTGCAGTTTTGTAAAATTAATTAAAATACTGTATTCTAAGTTTGTTACAGTAGTGTACTTCAAGCGGTTTACCGAGTAGATTATATGAAAGAATCAAATTTAAGCTGAAAGTAAACAAAACTTGAGAAGCAAAAGCTTGCGAGTGTCTCTTGCAAACTTAGGCGGAACAGAAGGAACAGAAGGGGATGCCGCAGATGTTAGATGAACAAGCTTGCATACCATGGGCTGTACTAAGAATTTAACTGAAGTGTTTTTCAGGGTTAAACTTTGCAAGATCCGTGGTTTTGAGGATGTCAACTCGACTGAATAGTTGCTTACAAATTCATCCCATGGCCCTTCTATCGCCCTGTATGTATTAGCATGAGAAACAGCCGAGATTTTCATTCCATAGTACAGCAGTGTGTAGGAGGCACCAAATGATGACTTGTTCTTCCATAATGTGAGAGCTTAGGATTTTTGTGAGAAATTCATGACAAATATGTCCACATAATTAAAAAATTAAGTCTTTGGATAAAAGTATAGAAAAATACGTATTGATTAGAACTTCAAACGCTCATCTCTATGTTTGCAAATACGACAAATGATGCAATGCATGATCAAGTTCGGCTTCAGTGCCATACAAGTGCCCTGCGGAAAAGCACACAGTAAAGATACTGGCATTCATATCTAGGTGCGATGCGGAGAAGCACACACGTAGAGTCATTACAATTACACCAGTGTTGTTCTCTCAATCCCAAATGGGCAACGCAAAGCACAATTTAATTTTGCCATTCCAGCATATCAGTGTAATGAGACGATGGCTCGGTGCAAATTACACAACTTTTCAGGAAGCTATTACAAGTGCCAAAAAATTCAGCACTACATATGGGAAGCATCTGGAAAAGTGTTCTCGAAGTCCGGCAGCATAGCCCTATATTATCACGCTATCTGGTGTTGACAGGTATTTTTCTTATTACATGCAGGATAGCGGCCAACTGGGAGAGTACAACTGCAAATAATAGAGACGACTGCTAACCTGTTGTGGCAAGGCAGCGCACTTCAGCCTGCGACGTCTGCCGATCGCGGAAGCATAGTCGCCACGATGTAAACAAAATTTCAAGGGGGCACCGGTTCATGCACCACGTTAGCCACACGAAGAGCCTCCCAGAGCCAAATCATAGACAAACGATCAAACTCACTCGAGCAAGGCGCTATAACTTGAGAATTAGGCCAGCGAACATATGGGCAAGGTTCCTTTTGGCGTTGCATAAATTAGTTACCAGACCTCAGAATGGTTGTTGCCAGACTGCCGTTGAATTTCGCTCAAAAAAGTTTTTTGTAGTTGTGGTTTGTTGTAAAAGTTTGGTGCCATCCACGGTGCATTTCGCGAGTGCATGAACGACACTGGCCGTTTTAAATAAAGGAATTAACCGAGTCTAGGAGAAGTCGAGCGTGGCGCTGCCATGCAATTAGGAGGCCAATTTAATTAACGGACTGAACTGCACATTACAGAATTCTATTTAATTAACGGAATGAACCGCACCTAGCAGAAGTCGAATTCGTTTTAAATAACGGAATGAACCTCGCGTTACAGAATTCGTTTTATTGACGCAATAAACCGCGCGTTACAGAAGTCGAGCGTGGCGCTGCCGTCGACTTCTGCTAGGCGCGGTTCATTCTGTAAATAAAACGAATTCTGTAGATTGCCGCTAAATTTGGCGAATAGGTTTTTTCCTGTAGTTGTGGCTTTTACGTAAGAATTTGGTGCTATCCGCGGTGCATTTCTCGGTTGCAAATTTTTTTGCTGTAGTTGCGGCTTCTCCGTAAGAGTTTCGTGCTATCCGCGGTGCATTTCGCGAGTGCATGAGCGACGCTGGCCGTTTTATTTAGCTGAATGAACCAAGCCTAGCAGAAGTCGAGCGTGGTGCTGCCGTGCAATTAAGGGGCCGTTTTATTTCTTTTTTAGTTAACGGAATGAACCAAGCCTAGCAGAAGTCGAGCGTGGTGCTCCCGTGCAATTAAGAGGCCGTTTTAATTCCGTTTTAATTAACTGAATGAACCGCACATTACAGAAGTAGTTTTATTTACGGAATGTACCGCGCCTAGCAGAAGTCGAGCACGGCGCTTCTGCGCAATTAAGAGGCCGTTTTAATTAACGGAATGAACCTCCCATTACAGAAGTCGAGGCGCGTTCTCTTGCTGTGTGCGCAGCTGTGCGATTAAGATATCGCGTCTCAGTATTAGGAATGACGGGGAAAACTGAATAGAGTCGCAGGAGGTGACGCGCTGCCCCCCTCCCCCCTTACTTTTCTTTTTTCTCTCTCAGCTGATCGTGTCGCATCGACAGCGCGCTACGACGGGGGACGCTACGCTTCCCCTAGCTGTGTCAGCACAAGACATATCGTTCGGACTCGTATATACACGTGATGAATAAGCGTTCTAAGGCTGGTTAATCGGAGTACGTCGGATATGCTACAGCTATGTACGCCTGGAAGGCTGCTTTATCGAAGCAGATGGAGCGAATTAAGCGCGACTTGCGCGTACCTGTAAATGGGACCCGGCCGACAAGCCGCCGTCGCTTACAGGGCCCCACCCACAATAAGCACATATTGTTTCTCTGCCCAAGAGCGCAGTATAAAACGATAGGGTGGGTACATAAGAATAAAATGGCATAATATGTCTCACTACACGCTCATCACTCACGATATGGCAGGGATCCCTAAACAGAATATCGGCGAGCGATCACCTCCATTAATCGAAGGAAAGGGTCTTTCACGTTGGGACGCGCAACGACCAAGTACGTCTCGAGAGGCAAAAAAAAAGGAGCCTTGCCCCTGTCTACCCAGCATTGTGAGTGTCCCGCGGAGCTGGGACAGCTAGCTGTTTCCTGCAACCAATGTATGTGAAGTGTGGGTCTGCTCGTTTTTTTGCCGGGGCGATTGTACGTGAGGACTTACTGCATCCTGGGTCACCGTAATTAAGCCGAGGTCCTTGTGAATTCCCCATCACTCGGATGTCGGCGGCCGCTCCTGTGCTGTTCCCGACTGTCTGCAGGTCGAACTGCCGCTCGAAGCGATGGCGTCTTCGACAGTCCAATTACGCGACGGCTCCTGAAATGGTGGCAATGTACTTTGCAGAACTAACGTTACGGCATTTCATAAGAATCACGATCCTAAAGCTTAGGGATTGCGACTGAGATAGGGAGCACCAAATAAGGAAATTTAAGAGGTTTACGTGAGCAAGTTTGACCATGTGTCGACGCCCAATGCACCAAAAAGGAGTACGTGCCCTGGGTGATGTACTGTTTACGTGATACGTGGGTCACATCCCGTAGCATCACGTAACGTCGTTCGCACTCCCGCTCAAGTCACCGTTGCTGTGGAAGAGGAGGGGCACCGAAGTGGAGTACGTGACCTAGTTGTTGCAGGATTGGAGGCGTCTTCGCCTATTCCGCATTTTCACACATATGCTCCCGTCGCGTCGGCGCCGTGATCCACCCCCTCTTTCTCCGTAGACGCTCGCGTCATTTCGGGTCGGCGCCATGTCAACCAACGTTTGAGGTTCAAAAAGGGTTTTTTATGTTTTTTTTATTCCAGGCGTCTTTGCCCATCACGTCTTTCTCCACAGGTGCTCGCGTGGCGTTAGGGCCGTGGCCCATCCACTCTTTCTCCGCAGATGCTCGTGCCACGTCGGCGCCGTGACCCACCCCCTCTTTCCTCGCTGATGCTGCATCATGTAGGCGCCCTGTCAACGTTAGACCGCTCTATCCCCCTGTCACCTCATGACCCCTATAAAATACCGTAACGTTAGCCATGCAAGCTACACTGTTACCAAATCAGGAAGTGTCTCGTCATGGCCACGCCACGGATAGACCCCAGCATTGTCGAAATCGCCGACATCATAAGGTACCCTGCCGCGGAAGAGGCCTTCCTTAGTGAAATTGGACTGTCGCCTGCGCATCCCTTCGACCGGCAGTTCGACCTGAGGCAGCGGAAACAACAATGGGGCGGCCACCGACATCCGAGTACTGGGGTATTTGCAAGGATCTCTGCTTTAATCCAGGTGAGCCAGGATGCAGTGGAGAAGTCGTGACGTACAATCGTTCGGGAAAGAAAGGAAGCAGACCCACATTCAGGTGCAATTGTTGCAGGAAACAGCTCTTCCAGCCCCGCGGGACCCAGGTTCTGCAGGGTAGGCAGGGCCAAGGTTCCTTTTTTGCCTGTCAAGACGTACTTGGTCGTCCTAATGTAAAACTCTCTCGACGCGAAATAATATGGCTCACGTACGCCATGGTGAAAGGGTTCTCGTCAAGGAACACGAGAGAGCTTACAGAGAAGGAGTTTAAACTTAGCAACTCCACGCGGACCGACTGGAGAAATTATATAAAAGAAGTAGAACTCGGTAGAGCTGCGCGCACAGCCGGCGATGGGTGGAGTGGGCGAGGTCGTCCAAATCGACGAATGCTTGTTGAGGGGTCGGCGCAAGGCGGATCCAGGTCGCCTGCTGACTGGCGATAGTGTTCCTTCAAGGCGTCGCAACAATTACGGTGGCGTTTCTAACAAGGGCCCGTAGATTTTCGACATGCTGCACGTGTCCACGAAGGAGTTGAGGCTGTTTCAAGTGGATAAAAGGGATGCTGCCACCCTTGGTTCACTGATTGCCAAGCACATTCTTCCCGGGACGACGGTGTACAGCGACGAGTGGGCCGCGTACCAGTGCACACCCAGACTTGTGGATGCCAACGGAACACCGCTAAACTTGGACTGGCACACCGTGAACCACAGTGTGAACTTCGTTGATCCTACGACAGGCGCCAACACGCTAAGGATTGAAAGTGAATGGCAAAAGGCCAAGCGCCGTCTCGTGCGCCACAGCAACAAGACGACTACCTCACTTATGCCGTCTCACCTCGCCTGGCTTTGGTGGAAATCAATTAACGCACGTCCCAACGTGAAAGACCCTTTTCTTCGATCAATGGAGGTAATTGCTCGCCGGTATCCAGTTTAATTGTGATTAGCGCGTAGTAAGACATATTGTCATTTTATTCTTATGTTTATGTTGTCATTATGTTGTATTATTATTATTGTCATTATTATGTTTATTATGTCATTTTATTTTTATTGTTGTATACTAAACTCTTGAGCTGAGAAACAATACACAATCATTATTTGGAATTTTGGTAGTTTGTGCTTAGATTGGGTGGGGCCCTGTAAGCGACGGTGGCTCGTCGGCCGGGTCCCATTTACAGGTACGCGCAAGTCGCGCTTAATTCGCTTCATCTGCTTCGATAAAGCAGCCTTCCAGGCGTACATAGCTGTAGCATATCTGACGTACCCCGATTAACCAGCCTTGGAACGCTTATTCATCACATGTATACACGAGTCCGAACGATATGTCTTGTGCTGACACAGCTAGGGGAAGCGTAGCGTCCCCCGTCGTAGCGCGCTGTCGATGCGACACGATCAGCTGAGAGAAAAAAAAAAAGAAAATTAAGGGGGGAGGGCGGCAGCGCATCACCTCCTGCGACTCTATTCAGTTTTCCCCGGTATCCCTAACACTGAGACGTGATATCCTAATCGCACAGCTGCGCACACTGCAAGAGAACGCACCTCGACTTCTGTAATGGGAGGTTCATTCCGTTAGATAAAATGGCCTCTTAATTGCGCAGCAGCGCCGTGCTCGACTTCTGCTAGGCGCGTTTCATTCCGTTAATTAAAACGGAATTAAAACGGCCTCTTAATTGAAGGCAGCACCACGCTCGACTTCTGCTAGGCTCGGTTCCTTCCGTTAATTAAAACGGCCTCTTAATTGCATGGCAGCACCACGCTTGACTTCTGCTAGGCTCGGTTCATTTTGTTAATTAAAACGGCCAGCGTCGCTCATGCACTCGCGAAATGCACCGCGGATAGCACCAAATTCTCACGGAGAAGCCACAACTACAGCAGAAAAATTTTCAACCAAGAATTGCGCCACGGATAGCACGAAATGCTTACGGAGAAGCCAAAACTACAGTAAAAAAAATTTTCCGCTTAGAAGTGCACCACGGATAGCACCAAATTCTTACGGAGAAGCCACAACTACAGAAGAAAAATTTTCAGCCAAGAAGTGCACCGCGGATAGCACCAAACGCTTGCGGAAAAGCTACAAATACAAGAGAAAACTTTTTTGCCGAATTTAGCGGCAGTCTGGCAACAACCACCTCAATGTCTGGCAACAGATTTATGCAACGCCAAAAGGAACCTTGACCGCACATGCATGAAACCCCAGTGCGTCGGCGAAGTGTTCATACGATGGATGGAAACAACTTTATTGTAATGTTTTTACGAAGCCTGTGATCTCCGAAGGCCAGAGCTACCGCATTGTCGTCTGTTTTGATAAGTGCGAACACGTACGGCCATTCTCATCCGTTGCTACGTGAATGCTCCCGTGCTGTCACAGGCCGCGCGTGTTTTTGAGCAAGGCAGACAAGTAGTTAGATGAGCTAACACCGTCGGCACTTGCCCTTGGGCATTGTTTATCAAGTGCTGATCGCCGAGAATATTGCGGTGACACGTCAGTATTTTTGAAGAAAGCGGCCTGCCGGTTACCTCGTCAGGTGATGGTACACTGAGGGACATAAAAAAAGTTGCCCGACACTACGTTGCAGTGCACCTTTCTGTCATCAAAGCTTTGATAAACCGTGGAAATCAACATTCCTGACACGTGTGCTGAAGAAACCAATGCAGCCAGCTGCATTCGAGTTTTCGTGTCTTTTTGCGTCTCGCCGATTAGGAGCACTAATTCGCAAAACACATTATCCTAATAAATATAGTCAATCCTGCAAGAGTCATCAAAGATCCAATATTAAAGGGCCTGTGGACGTGACCACCACCAGCAGCAAGTCAGGCTGATGAGGAGGCGCAAATGTTAAAACAATACTTGCGTGAACAAAAAAAAAAGAAAAAGTACCGAAAACAACAATGGGACTTGAACCACCGACCTCACCAGTTTATGTGTTGCTTTAACCAACTACGCCACAGCTGCCTTTTTCTTCTTTATTGCCTTGCATATCATGACTGTTCACATTTTACATATGTACACACACCTCCAAACTCAAGTGCGTCACAAAATACACCCACAGAATTCATTGAGATACCGTCAGCTCTTGGCTGACTAATAATCAATACTTGGGCATTCGTAACAATCGCTCAATGCACCCAATCCAGTCTGGCACATCGTCTTGGCTTTTCAGCATTTCAAGAAAATGGCACACAGATTTGCAAAAATATTGGCACACAGCTAGCACTTCTACATCCGCGTTTTCAAAGGCACATCAGGTTTTCCATATACTGTGCAGGCCCAGAAGCAAGATAAGATCATAAGGTACACCTGCCTTGTTTTTAACCGAAAGAAAGCGGATGCCATGTGGACTTAACGGTAATTCTTTTTTTAAGGTTCTTTGCAATATGTGCCAGAAAAAGACCCCGCTCCAGCAATCTATAAACACGTGTTCAATTGTTTCCGGTTTAATACACAAGTGGCAATTTGTGCTCCATGGCACGAATATTCCCTTATCCTGCAACCACGTTTTAACTGGTAAGGTACCAGTATGTAATTTAAAGAAAAAACTTTTGACCCCTGGCGCTACAAGCATTCTTTTAACACGTTTCAGAACATCCTGTCCTGGGCCTGCACAATATAGCTGACGGTGCAATGGAACAGGCAGTAAAACATCGACAAGGTCTCTATACAATTTTTTACGTGGTACTTTAGCCAGATACTCTAACGAAAATCTCACTGACAAAAAGCGGAAAGACGAAACAACTTCTTTTAAATACCCTTGTATTGGTACTTGCATATTTGATGATGATACGAGAAATCCCGGCAGCACTCTAGATAACCTTAGTTGTATAACAGTTCTCAAAAAGGGGTCATCTACATCACGCAGAAAAAGGAAACGATTGACAAGTTGTCTTATGTACAAATGAACTAATCCGAGCCCGCCATCTCTAACATTTCTGAACAGGTTTGTGCGGCTTGATTTTTCCCATACAGAGCTCCATATGAAAATTCAAATACTCTGTGTATTTTCTGTACACTTATTCTACTGCAGTGCAAAACCTGCATTACGTACCACAGCTTGCTCACCAGAAACAAGTTGCACGTTGTGGCCCGTGCGAATATCGAAATACCCCAACCTTTCCATTTTTATACATCATTGCGCAATGCCTGTGTTTCTTTTTTCCAATACGGTTCACTGTCATGATAGAACTCCAGTGGCTCTCCTAAATACTTCACTGGTGTTTCCTGCCGTTTAATGTTTAGAAATACTCTTGGCGTGACGTCCCATTCCCCATGTTAGAAGCCAAGGCACTTATTCCAGTTCACGGCACTACCACTCGCCTGGCAAAAAGTTTTCACGGCATTTACAGCATGCATTATACTCTCATAATTTGTACAGAAAATTGCAATGTCGTTTGCGTATGCAAGGAGGCTAACCCTAGCTTCATGCAATTTAAAGCCGCTTATTGCAGGGTTATTAATTACACTTAAACAGAAAGGTTCAATAAAAATAGCAAAAAGCAGGGGCGATAGTGGACACCCCTGTCTCACAGACCGCAGCACAGGTATACGCTCACCCGCAGTTTTATGTATTACCAATCTCGTCGTGCATCCAGTGTAAGCCATGCGCACTCCTTCGCTAATCAAACTTCCTACGTTAATGTTCTCAAGTAATGAAAGGAGCACGTCATGTGGCACGCGATCAATTGCCTTTTCGAGGTCAATTTGAAGCATGGCAACATTGAGATGCATAGCGTCACAACTTTCTAGGATTGATCGTGCTATGTTTATGTTGGTCATTATTTTCCTTCCCTTTATGCCACAAGTTTGGTGGGGCCCAATCAGTTTTGTCATAACTGGAGCCTTCTGGCCAATATTTTCATCAATATTTTATAGTCAACATAAGTTAGGCTAATTTGTCTATATGCAGTAACACTTCTTAACTTCGCGGGATCTTCTGTTTTAGGTATTAAGACCGTGTGGGCTGACAAAAACGATGGTGGAAGTTGTTTACACTTAAAAGCCTCGTTGAATACCTCCCTCGAAATAGGTGAAACTACGTGTTTAAATTCTTTGTACACTGCAGCACTAAGGCCATCTGGTCCTGGAGACTTACCATTGTTTAACTTATCAATTGCTTTTTCAACTTCTCGCTCTGTTATAGGCAATTCTAAAATTTCCTTTCTTTCATCGTCAAGTCTTGGCATTAATGAAATGAAATCGCTATTAAAACGTTCTGCGTGTACACTGGTTGGTGTGAATAACTCTTTGTAATATTCGAAAAAAGCACCGGATATTGCTTCTTTCGTATGACACCTTGTTCCTTTATATTCTATTTCTCTTATTTCATTCTTACAGGCATGTCTCTTCTCAGCTCCAAGAGCTCGTTTTGTTGGCATTTCTCTAGCTACCAAGTTTTCTGCTCGAGCTCGAATCAATGCTCCACGATAACGTTCTTGGTCTATCAGCTCTAGTTTCTGTTTAGCTTTGTTTATCTCCTCTGAAAATGTTCCGGCCTGAGTACATTCATCCGCTACTAACTGTTGCAAGTTTTCATGCAAGCGCACTTCAAGTTCTTTTTCAGCATGTCTCAGGATACTGGCTCTCTCAAGTGCTTTCAGTTTAATGGTCTGTTTAAATATTTCCCACTTATGTCCCCAAGAATCAAGTGTTCTATTTGCTAAGTCTTCTCTGCCCTCTAGAAAAATCCGACTAAACTCTTCATCCTTTAGCTGCTTTACATTAAATTTCCAGAGGTTCCAAGAGAAATGTTTGTTATTCCTTTTATGTTTACCAATTGAGAATGAAACCAAACAATGATCACTAAACGTAACAGGTGTAACTCTGTAATCATGGCACGAAGGAATGATTTCGGAAGACACATATACTCTGTCAAGTCTAGCATGGCTTGAACGCTGAGAGTGGGTAAACATAACCCCTTTTCCACTGCAAAGACATTCACCCACGTCCTCTAGCTGAGGTTTCGCCACCATATCGATTAGAACATCATCATCATCATCATCATCATCATCATCACCAGCCTGACTACGTCCACTGCAGGACAAAGGCCTCTCCCAAGTTCCGCCAGTTAACCCGGTCCTGTGCTTGCTGCTGCCAATTTATACCCGCAAACTTCTTAATCTCATCTGCCCACCTAACCTTCTGTCTCCCCCTAACCCGCTTCCCTTCTCTGGGAATCCAGTTAGTTACCCTTAATGACCAGCGGTTATCCTGTCTACGCGCTACATGCCCGGCCCATGTCCATTTCCTCTTCTTTATTTTAACTATGATATCCTTAACCCCCGTTTGTCCCCTAATCCACTCTGCTCTCTTCTTGTCTCTTAAGGTTACACCTGCCATTTTTCTTTCCATTGCTCGCTGCGTCGTCCTCAATTTAAGCTGAACCCTCTTTGTAAGTCTCCAGGTTTCTGCTCCGTAGCTAAGTACCGGCAAGATACAGCTGTTATATACCTTCCTCTTGAGGGATAGTGGCAATCTACCTGTCATAATTTGAGAGTGCTTGCTGGATGTGCTCCACCCCATTCTTATTCTTCTAGTTACTTCAATCTCGTGGTTCGGCTCTGCGGTTATTACCTGCCCTAAGTAGACATAGTCTTTTACAACTTCAAGTGCACTATTACCTATCTCGAAGCGCTGCTCCTTTCCGAGGTTGTTGTACATTACTTTCGTTTTCTGCAGATTAATTTTAAGACCCACCTTTCTGCTCTCCTTGTCTAACTCCGTAATCATGAGTTGCAATTCGTCCCCTGAGTTACTCAGCAATGCAATGTCATCGGCGAAGCGCAGGTTACTAAGGTACTCTCCATTAACTCTTATCCCTAACTGTTCCCATTCTAGGTTTCTGAAGACCTCCTGTAAGCACGCAGTAAATAGCATTGGGAAGATTGTGTCACCCTGCCTTACACCCTTCTTGATTGGTATTCTGTTGCTTTCTTTATGAAGCACTATGGTAGCAGATGATCCCCTGTAGATTTCTTCCAGAATGTTTATATATACTTCATCTACGCCCTGATTCCGCAGTGTCTGCATGACGGCTGATATTTCTACTGAATCAAACGCCTTCTCGTAATCTATGGAGGCTATGTATAGTGGTTGGTTATACTCTGAGCATTTCTCTATTACCTGATTGATAGTATGAATGTGGTCGATTGTTGAGTAGCCTGTTCGAAATCCTGCTTGTTCCTTTGGTTGGTTGAATTCTAATATTTTCTTTACTCTGTTAGCACTTACCTTTGTAAATAGATGGTATACTACAGAGAGCAAGCTGATCGGCTTGTAATCCTTCAAGTCCTTGTGATCTCCTTTCTTATGTATTAAGATGATGTTAGCGTTTTTCCAAGACTCTAGTACCCTTCCCGTCAGGAGACACCTCGTAAACAGGGTGGCTAGTTTTTCTAACACAATCTGTCCTCCATCTTTCAGCAGATCTGAGGTTACCTGATCCTCACCAGCAGTTTTGCCTCGTTGCATGCTCTCCAAAGCTTTTCTGACTTCTTCTATCATTACTGGTGGGGTGTCATCTGGGTTACTGCTAGTTATTATAGTATTAAGGTCGTGGTTGTCTCGGCTACTGTACAGATCTATGTAAAACTCCTGCGCTATTTTAACTATCCTATCCATATTGGTAGTTGTTTTGCCTTCTTTGTCCCTTAGTGCATACATCCGACTTTTGCCTATCCCAAGTTTCCTCTTCACTGCTTTGACGCTTCCTCTCTTTTCAGAGCGTGTTCAATTCTCTCCATGTTATACCTTCTTACAACGCATACTTTACGTCTATTAATCAACTTCAAAAGCTCTACCAGTTCTATTTTGTCTGTTGTACTTGACACTTTCATGATTTGACGCTTCTTAATTAGTTTCTTCGTTTCCTGGGAAAGCTTGCCAGTGTCCTGTCTAACTACCCTGCCTCCAACTTCCACTGCACACTCCGTAATGGTACTCGTCAGATTATCATTCATTGTATCTACGCTAAGATTGGTTTCCTCACTAAGAGCCGAGTACCTGTTTTGCAGCGACACTCTGAATTCCTGTACTGTCCCTCTCAGTGCTAGCTCATTGATTGGCTTCTTGCGTATCAGTTTCTGTCTTTCCTTCTTCAAGTCTAGGCGAATTCGAGACCGTACCATTCTATGGTCACTGCATCGTGCCTTGCCAACCACTTCCACATCCTGCACGATTCCTGGGTGTGCAGTCATTATAAAGTCTATTTCGTTCTTATTTTCGCCATTAGGGTTCCTCCATGTCCACTTGCGGTTTTCTCGTTTTCGGTAGAAGGTATTCAAAATCCGCAAATTATTGCGTTCTGCGAATTCCACTAGTAGCTCTCCTCTGGCGTTTCTAGTGCCGATGCCATAATCTCCTACTGCCTGGTCTCCAGCCTGCTTCTTCCCTACCTTTGCATTAAAGTCGCCCATCACTATAGTATACTGTGTTTTTACCTTACTCATTGCCGATTCCACGTCTTCATAGAAGCTTTCAACTGAAGCGTTATCATGGCTGGATGTAGGCGCGTAAGCCTGTACTACCTTCATCTAGTATCTTTTATTCAGTTTGATTACAATACCTACCACTCTTTCATTAATGCTATAGTATTCCTCTATGTTGCCAGCTATGTTTCTGTGAATTAGGAACCCTACTCCCAGTTCTCTTCTGTCTGCCAAACCCCGATAGCAAAGGACGTGCCCATTCTGTAGCACAGTATAGGCCTCATCTGTCCTCCTAACCTCACTGAGCCCTATTATATCCCATTTAACACCCTCTAGCTCCTCGAATAGTACAGCTAGACTTCCCTCACTAGATAAGGTTCTAGCGTTAAACGTTGCCAAGTTCAGGTTCCAATGGCGGCCTGTCCGGATCCAGAGATTCTTAGCACCAAAGATTTAAGCACTGCCGTTCTTAGAACGGCAGTGCTTAAATCTTTGTATGGCTTGGAACTTGATTTATCTATACTCGAACAAACGCAGTTGAAATCCCCGGCCGAAATTAGTTTACGTTCACATTTTAAATACACATCAAGTTTTTCAAAAAACTCCTTTCGATCTTGAATCGCAGCGGGTGCGTACACACAGATTACTCTCCATTTTTCTCTTGGTAGGGTTAAATCACATATAATAAAACGACCCGCCTCGCAGGTAGTTACAGACTCCACTTTTGCATTAAGGCTCTGCCGAAATAACAAGAGGCAACCTGCAGATGTACCCACCGCGTGACAAACGCACACATCAAACAGTCTCATGAAAGGCTGCATCATTCGCTCAGCGTGCTCTTCACTCTCTACTTTAGTTTCCTGTACAGCGACGATGTCTAGATCTTGTTCTATAATCAGGCGATAAAGCTGGTTTTGCCGCCGTTTGGCAGAAAGCCCACGTACATTTCGCGTCGCCAATCTAATCATCGCCATCGTGATGAGAGAAAGCCAAGCGAAAGACGCTTACCTTACCAACACCTGAACCACTGTCCGGCCGACGCTCAAGGCGTCGTCCCGTCACCGCCTCGTGAAAGCGACGACGAACGCAGGCGGCCAGCACCCTGAGACTTTTTGGAGCCAGCCACTCGCCACTGCCCTTGATATTCCTGGGTCAGACGCTGCTGGGAGGCCGCGTCTCCCTCATTCAGGCGTCGCTTTACTGGCGTAGCTTCAACTGTATCCATGTCCGAAGTAGCGTCGTACCCGATGACAGGTTCAGCCTTGTGCTGGGTTTCCATTTGAGTCAAACGCCGTTGTGTTGGAGTGCCCATAACCGTATTTTCATCTGTGTCTTGCTTAGGTGTCTCCATCTTTCTCTCGCTGGTCGCCACTGCATAAGACGCCTCCACTCCTGCCTTCGACGCCGCGGCCCTCTCTGCTTCCTCTTCATCCATGAGCAATTCAGTGTGGTCGGCATTTGTTGCTCGACTTGCTGCACTGGCATAGGAACGAGTACAGTCCGCCTGCTCATGCCCAAAAGCGCGACAACCAGCGCACCTGGGCACCCTGCAGTCGCGACGAATGTGTCCCGTATTCCGGCAACGCAGGCACAGCGGCGCTCTTCCTGGCACGACCACCAGGGCCATGCCGCTTCCGAGACGCATCTGGTGGGGTATGAGATCCATAGTAACACCTTCTTTAAGTAGTAGCCGAACGAATCTTGTGGTTGACTCAACTCCTTCGAAGTCTTCGCCTCTCCACTTGTCGCTGATAACTTCTTTCACTTCACCGTACTCCCGGAAAGCACGCCGTACAGTCTCTGCGTTGACGTCAAAGGCTACCCAATGCAACTTGAGACGCACCTCTTGCCTTTTTGGGTCGACGACGACGCAGGGCCAGTCTTTCACGGAGAGTAGGCCAGCGTCCAGAAGTGTCTTCTTGGCTACATCTGTCTTCATGTTAAGAATCCAGACGTGCGACATCTGATACGCTCCTATGCCGCTTACCTCTTGAATGATGCCTTGTTCTTTGAGCGGCTTTCGGAAGTCATTAATCCTGTATGGACGCGCTGTGATGTCGCAGTGCAGAACCAACGTGCATCTGAGTCCTTCTCCTGTGGGCAGTGGTGGCAGAATTAAACGGTAGTCCTTGGGAAGTGATGTGCACGAGAAACCGCGGCCAGCGTCGGCCGCTGTAACAGCTCTTGACGAGCGTGCCATCCTGCGTCCGCACGCGTCGGTGACCAGAAGCAGAATGACTACGCCACAGCTGCCGATCGGTTTGAGATGACAAACAAGCCTATTTTGTATTGTTGTCACGCTAAACCTAAATAACATTTTTGTTCACTTTTTTGTTTGGACGTAATTTTAACGGCTTTTATTGTTATGTCTAGACGTACCGCTCGACACTCCCGACTATCCAAACAAAGCGCCTAACCGGAAAATGCATGACGTCACTTCCATGCGGCGCAGCAGCCACTTCTGTGTAGGGATGGCTATTGTGCCGCGCGGCGCAGCAGTCTTAATTAAATTGGCCTCTTAATTGCGCAGCAGCGCCACTCTCGACTACTGCTAGGCGCGGTTCATTTCGTTAATTAAAACGGCCAGCGTCGCTCGTTCGCGAAATGCACCACGGATGGCACCAAATTCTCACAAAAAAGCCACAACTACAAAAAAAATTTGCAGTCGAATTTGGCGGCAGTCTGGGAACACTAGCCTTCTCAGTCTGGACACAATTATGCAACGCCAAAAAGAACTTTGCCCACCTCACCGGCTGGCGAAGCGGCGTCGGCGGCGTTTCAAAAACTCCGCGGTGACGTTTTGGCGCCACCATCGAAAATCTCTAGGTCGAAAAATTCCCAGACAACCTCTTTCTAGGTAAGATTCTGTACGATAAATTGACGCTCGCAATAACGGCTGCAATCCATTTAAGGCTGCAGTGTCTCGCGCGAACCGCGAAACGAAGGTAAAGTTCTTGGCGTTGTGTAATGGGCCGTTGGCATTAAACTACAAGGCCAGGAGGCGAGAAAAATCATGGATGGACAGTGCTGCGAGCGTACCGAAAGATGTCTACGTGCCATCGACCAAGCTTCCAAAGACCTTTGCGAGAAGTTGAGGTAGGGATACAACATCCGTGTGTATTCGTAAGCGCCCTATAAACAGCCTCGATTCGTTTCAGGCAGCGGTGCTTGCACGCGCTCCAACCACATCAACTTCAAAAGTACGGCATCGAGAAGAGCTCGTCGGAGAAGTGTGTTAATAGCCTCACTGATCAGCTTCTGACGCACATGAACGCAGAAAGCAAGGCTATCGTCGACGACCTGAATCTGGACGAGAAGTTAAAAAGTCTGAGCCACTTGATCGAAAAGCAAGAAGAATACAAAGGGACACTTGCGTGGTAAGCAAAACTGCTCCAGCATATCGTTCTCGGCGCTTGTATAAAATTAGCGATGTCAAACGAAAGTGACCACGACCGTTTGCTTAACGTGGGTGACCTCTCTCATCACGTGTTTCTTTATTCTCGTTGATCCTGTTTTTTTCTTTTTCCGACAAGGCGGCCTTCTGGAAATCCGGATGAGGATGTCCAAGATCATTTACGGCAATTATACGCGAGGCACGTAAAGGACCTGACTGCCGCACTGAAGGAAAGCAAAGAGAAAACTAATGCCTTAGAAGCACAAGTTGCCGAAGGAAACGAGGAGCTGCAAGGAATCGGTGCTAAAATAGACATCACGCTGGCCAAGTTTAAAAAGGTTAGGGATGCATTCTCGTGATGCTCTTAGGCAAAAATGTCTAGTTTACTTCAAGTATCAAATGCCGTTTTCCTTTTAATGCTTCATTCCAATAAAACAACGGAATCAGCGTTCACAAGCTTTTCTCAACCACGTAAATATATAGAGCAAAGTGTTCTGTAAACTGTCCCCATTGGCACTGGCCTTGCTATTTTGCTTCCAAAGGTTGTTCTGGGACTAAATGTACGGTGGTAGAGCAGCAACGACAATGGGCCTCAAACTTGTTCAGATCGAACGCGAGCTTATCCTGCCAATGCTGTGATGCCTGTAGTCCTTGATGCTTTGCTGTAGCACTTTCAAGTTCTGAGCAGCCTTAATCGGAATGCTTGGGGGAACCTGCTGTGTGTTCTGCTAGCAGAGTTTTGGGGAAGCCCCACTTTTCAATCCTGCGCTTGTTAAGTCATTATGCTACTCTCATTCTTATGCATTCATCTAAAGGACTAAATTAAGCTGCTTCTTCAATATAAAGAGGAACTTGATGCTGGGATTGATCTGCTGCTATAAAAGTGACACAGCTTGTGTTAGCTAAAGCTCACAGTTGGTGTGATATATATGAGGTCTGTTCCAAGTTTGGGGTCTGTTGCCAAATGCTGGATGATTGGCTTATGGCTAAAGTTACACCTGTGCATAAATCTGGTGATAAGTGGGTAATTGAAAACTATCTTCTAATATCACTTACCTGTGTGTGCTGAAAACTCCTTGAGCACGTTGTATCCAAGTCAATTCATGCGTACATCGAAATCGCCAACAAGTTTGTTCCCAACCAACACGGATTCAGACAGCATCTTTTCACCGCAATACAGTTTTTTTGAAACAGTTGATGACATGCCATGAACTTAAAAAAAACAAATAGATGTCATCTGTCTTGATCTGTCGAAAGCATTCGACAGAGTGCTACATGCAGAATTGCTCGTGAAGCTGACAGTTATGAGAATGAATGAGAAAATAGTGAAATGAATAACCACGTACATTCATACTCCAGCATGTACACTAGCATACTCTAGCATGTATGGGCCATGCCAGAGAATGGCAGTATAATCCGGGACCGTTGTCAGTCGGGGTTGATTCAGAAACTGGAAACAGTTCTACGTCGAACGGCATGGTTAATCTTATTACAACACTCTCGTACAGATTACGTCTCCAAACTGCTCAATTTGCTCAACTTGCCCTTGCTTGCTAAACGCGGGTGCATAGCAAGGCTAAAGTTTTTTTACTATCTCACTTAAAACAAATTTAACATCAATAGTTATCTGTGCATGATAGCACCAGAAGCTATAGAGTACTGCTAACAGAGAAGGGGGTACCTTCGAAGTGCCTCAGATGCACATAAACAGATACGTGTTTGCTTTTTTTCTAAGAACCATAACAAAATGGAACGAATTGCCACTACTAATGCTACAAAGCACCACTGCAGATGAGTTTTAAAATAACCTTGCACGAAATTAAGGAAGCATATGCATGTGCTCATGCTCTATCTGTGGACGTCTCCGAGATCATTCTTAAGCATTCCGTCTTTATTTTTGTATCGTTTTATTCATGTATGTATGGGATATTGTCCTTATGTCCAGCTGTGTATCCTTGTACGTAACGCTTGGTTATGGATTGTACCACTGCTGGCAGACTTCACATGTATGGTGGTGTAAAATTTTATCAGTCTATAAAAACTATTTTCTTGTGTATGCCTACGTTCGTTTTAATTTTGATTCTGTTCGTGTTTTTTTGTTTACCGATGCATTATTTCTCTATTTTTTAAAGTGCTTTCGTTATTTATTATGTAATGTATGTCTCGCAAAGTGCTATTTTTGACCCAACCTGTAACGGCCGACAGGCAAACAGAATGAGTGAATAAAAGTTTAACAGTGCTCCCACATAAGGGGGTGCTAGTTCAACTAGAACAAGGATATTCTGCTTTGTTACACTGCAGCATGTGTTTTGGCCAAGAAATAATGAGTAATTTTGCATAGCCTTTTCATGGTATACGTCTGTGAATTTCATTTCAGCTACAACCGGCAATCCGAAGGAGGAAGACCGATGCCCAAGAAGAATGGCATGACACCAGCAGAGACTAAGAGGAAAGAGAAGCATATTTTTTAAAGTCCACTGCTTGTGGTACTTATTACATTTAGAACTTGCGCTGCACTAGTGCACATAATTGGCATTTATATTTTGTGACTGTGCCACATTGTACAAGCAAAGAATGCTGTACTTGCTAGCTTTCAACTACACGCAAGTCACCCCTGCTGCTTGTAAATTTTAAGTCTTATCACTTAGTTCATAGTTTTTTTTTCGGTCTAAAGAATGATGTTCATTTTGAAAGATAAATATCAATTTCAAAAGTGGCCAGTCGTATTTTTAAAAGTCGGACACCAAAGATTCAATGCATGACTATAAAGTTTAGTAAAAACAGCAGCGTACAAACAGTGTTCCGATATTCACCGTGCGGTTTGCAATGTGAAAATATAGAGTCAACGGGTGCCAGAAGAGGTGCATTACCATTATTTTTGTGCATCAAAATCTCTCACTGTAGATGTTGCATTAAACTGTGCAGTCTCCCAGCTTATGGACATTGAGATGCCGTGTACGTAGTACCTGTCGTATGTTAATAAACATCGCTTATGAAGCATGCATTGGGCTTTCTATTTATTCATTTTATGTGTTCTTTTTTCCAGTTGCATTTATGCAGATTTTTACTGACATGAAAGAGGCAATTAAAGAGGCAATATTTTACACCGATGTGCTTCGCTCATGTAAGAGCATGTTGAGAGTTGAATGAATTTGGAACAAGTCACAAATTTCCAATTCAATATTTGCAACAGCATGGAGTGCTCTCTTGATAAACCTGGTAGGACATTACAACATAGACACTGTTGGCATTTAGCAAAACTTGTCACCATATGATACTTGCTGCAGAATAATAATAATATCTGGCGTTTTCACCCCAAAATCGCTATATGATTATGAGAGATGCCGTGGCGGAGCGCTCCGGAAAGTCTGACCATCTGGTGCTTTTTACCGGGCACCGACTTTGCACAGTACATGGGCCTCCACCATTTCGTCTCCATGACCGCCGCAGCTAGGACCGAACCCACAACCTTTGGGCAACAGCCGAGCACCGTAGCCACTGTTCCACCGAGGCGGACCTTGCTACAGAAGCGTGCGATGGAACAGATAATTTGAAGGTCGTCGAATACCCTAGATTTTTTTTCATTAAACTAATTTTTAGGGTGACATTCCTTTGCAGAAAAGCTAGTAGCACATATCTGACGTGATAAAAGCATAAATCACTAATGGTCAGCTGGAAAGCTGACCATTAGTTCCATTTCACCCTTATGTCCCAGCTCATTGTACGATATTGTTTTCACACAGCCCAAGACTGCGATCTACGCTTTGCAGTATCCCATTTAGCAACTGCATCAAAAGCTGGATGTTCTTTCTCGCATTGTTAGCATTTTTTTTGTTCATCAAAATAAGTGCCTATGATGAAATACTCTAACATTACAATGATTGTTTTACTATGTGTTGTGCTCAATAATTATAGAATAAAGAGGCACTAAGTATGATGCTGACAGGTGCTTTCTCATTATTAACAGCGCCAGTTGGCACAAGGATACTTTTACCGCCAGAAGCAGTTACAAATAGGTCTAAAAGAATATACTATGGCAACAGCTTGGACTAGCACAGACAAAAGCCATCTTGAAACAGCACTACACAAGAAATCAAGTGACTCGCTGTAGATTTCCAGTAAAATGCCTTGCATCTTGAGCCATTTGGTAATAATAATGCGATGTGGGTTGTTTAGTGCTCAAAAATTAAAAATGGGCTACTTTTATCGAACTTGGTTTCCAGGCATACTTGATACAACGTAATGTAATATAGCGGTCGTATTACTTCCCACCTCTGTTTTTGCACGTAAACACTCTGAACTATTCCTTTGTAACCGCTAACTGCTTTAATACTTGGAAAATTGCTTAATGAAAATTTTTTTGAGCTGATCCAAGGTACTTTCGTTTTAAAAAACAAGTTCATTCACATCCATAGGAATCGGCACAAAAAATTCGAATTAGGATAATGAAGTTCATTGCTAATCGTTCATAGAAAAAGGTGATAGCTGCTGGTAATCGACAAGCTTTTCTGCAATGCTGGACCAACAGGACACGGGCGCACACCACCCGATGCTATTTTCAAAACACAAGTTGCCAAAAAAATGTGAAACGATGGCTAGAAGACAAAGATATTACCATCTCAGTGCTGCCGTCTGACATTTCATCGGACATGTTTCCACGTAAAGAAACGTTCCAGCTTCCTTGTAGGCATAAATATATTCTTTTACTGTACTCAGAGAATGAAGTGGTGTAACGTTGTGCATTTGAAGAAGTGGATGCAAAACACACAAGCATTTCAACTGCATCAACTGGCAGCCTCACTGGTAATATTTATTTCATGCACCTTAAAACTGTACTCAACATGCCTGTCAAAAACTTTGTTTAATTTCAATTAGTTTTCACTTTCCTCCACTGTACAATAGGGATACAGTCAAGCAGGTGCATCTATGCCGGACTATCCCACCACCAACAACACATGGCTAAACACATAATGCCACTAGCCTGGGCATTCTGTCAATGGTTGCCTTTTGCCTAAATGCAACGGAAGCGCTACTTGCATGACAGTGCCAGGATGACAGGTACATACGTGCCCCAAATGTGGCAAGATTGTTCTAGGGATTGGTCTACAGACCTGCTATCTTTGGTGAGGTGGAATAACACAGACACGCGGACGGAAAAAGAAGGATGGCCACATCAGTGCCTCTATATTTGCTTCCGGAATCGCTCTTGTTTTTTTGTTAATTGTACAGTGGCAATAAATATGTACAACGGAAGTGCTGGGAAGCAAGCATCATCAGTTTCTTTGTGCGGTGCACACCCCACTGTGTGGCTCCTGGGGCCAGTTGTCTGGTAGCCTTCTTCTGATGATGTCCATGCCTAGGACGCCTGTGTCACCTGCTCCAGTACTGCGTGCAGGACAGAAAATAGGCGCTGCTGTTGAATAGCTTCCACAATGTCTCTATATTATCGATAGATAATGACACATGAAAGCAGCAGGCTAGGAGCATGCAATCGCAATCTCAGTTGAAACCCGAATCGTTGGACATATTAACGCGATTCCTTTCCCGACATCAAGCAAGCCTAGGGCCAATTTTCAAGAAAGTTCCGAGCACAGGTGTGGCTCGGTGGTAGAGTTTTAAGCTGGCACGCAGGGGACACGGGTTCGGATCCCAAAGTGTTCTCGGTGTTTTTTATTTATTGAATTTTTTCTTATTAAGTGCAATAGTAGTTACGGGCACCGGTGGCTGTGGCGGAAAACTACGGTGCGCACATGACCCGTGTTGTGATCTCGTAACCGCTTTTGCTGTAAGACCTTACGAAATTGAAACCTTTCTGTGTCACCTGCATCTGTAAGCTGTCTGTTATCCTCGTTCATAGCAACCAGAGCCCCCCCCCCCCCCCCCCCCGCTTTCTTGACTTGAACGTGACTTGCCACGGCCTCAATGCAGTACGTTTGAAACGCGTTTGTAGCGTTCGTGCAGTGTTTTTTTAACCATTCACGTTAGCTACTGGAGCAGGAAACGCATACCACGTTTCTTGCAACAGCAAAACGCCACCTCGGCGAACGGCGATATTGGCTGCATGGTGTAAGAAAAAAAATATAAAACATTATCCTCATGTCGAAAACGCCATTATGGATGCTATGCAATGAATTCGCATTTTCTCACGATTCCCTTTGTTTAAAAAAAAGGATCGACGACGAAGACGACGGAGAGCTGGAATCTCAGTGGAGTCCATAAAAAAATTTGAAGTTATAATCTGCAGATTCCAGTGCCATGCTTTCCCATTAAATGTTTATTTACACAGAGCTGGTCTGACACTCTTTCTTCTTTGTCTCTTTGGCGAAGGATCAGAAACTATTGAACATTATTTTGTTCCATGTCGTAACGACGTAGTAATTAGGAAAAGGCTTCTAGCTACTCCTATTTTGAAGCTAGATTTCAATTTAACCCCACAATTTGTTCTAAATTTCGGTCGCTCCGTTTTGGGAAATTGCCAAAAAGATGTATTCGATGCGATGTGCAATTTCATTCAAGAATCTAAACGTATTTATTCATAACACCCACTTCAACAAATACTAAAAAACGTGGGTCCGGAAGTAATTTTCAAAATGGGAATAAATCTGAGACACAAATTCCAAATTAATCGGGTTTGGCAAACTCTAGCTGTCTAGACACCTCCCAAAATCAAGGCATAGTAATTATTTTAGTGATTGTTTTCTTGTTTCTTTTCTTACTCTCTGAATCCTTTTTAATATACTGTCTTCCTTCTACATCTATGTTTTTTTTTCTTTTTTTGTAAGCAATAGTGCAGTTATTGTCCATAGGGTACTATATGTTTTCCTTGCCGATCCCCCAGTGTGGGTACGTGCCATAGATTCCACTCTACAAACAAACAAACAAGCTGGCCTTCGGAACACGCACTACAGCAGCAACTCACACAGTTGGGCTTCCATTTATTGTAAGTAAACTCCTTTTTCTACGCAATGTGAGGCTCGATTTTCTAAAAGTCATGCCGAAAACCATGGGAACAGCGATCCACGTTGATGAACCCAAGGTATTCGTCTTCCTGCTTACGGATTCGACCGACCTACTTACAACTGCTCAACGCGTCGACGCAACATGGAAGCCCTCAAACTAAACCGTAAGTCCGAGAGAGCCCAATGAACGCGCGTTATAAACAACGCTGAAGCAACGCCCACTTAAGAAAGCGTCATGGAAGAGGATCTTTTTTTCTCAACGAACGCCTCAACCAGCTTTACATCGACTCAAAGGCCACCGACTCCGACATAGTCCCTCTGCTATCAACCACGGAAGTGGAGACTGAGTTCGATTGGGTTGAGGGATACAACAATCGAGCCACAACCATGGCAGCGAAGCTGAAGTACAGGCTACGCCAACTTCAAGATTCTCGGAACTGTCCACAACCACCAGCAGCACCTATCCCGTGTCACACACGCCCCAGCCCGCCTTCCAATGCCCGAAAATCATCCTTATGAAGTTCGATAGCTGCACCTTTCAATGAAGACACCTTTTTGACAGCAGTTTAATCAACTGATCCACAACAACGGGGCGCTCACCGAATACTGGAATTCGAAGAATACCGGATATGGTGGAAATCATAGTGGATATGGTGGAAGCTGTAGTGGTCATAATGGTAGATGACGGCGAGAGTGGAAAAAAAAAGGTGGCAGATGGTGGTGGTGGCGAGCCAATGGTGGTGACAGTGGAAAGGGCTGGCTGAAGTGGCGATGTAAAATGTGTTTGGTGGAAGGCTTGGTGAACAAGATGGATGATGGTGGCGTGATGGAAGCTTGGTGCATAATGGTGGCATGATGAAAAAGCCCATGATAGTATGCGAAATCACTAATTTGTAGTGTTTATTTCTTGATTGCGAAGAGATATACGCCTGGTTCACAGAAACCAACGCCACTCATTACGCTATCTAGCACTTTTTGGAACTTCCTGCTGTGTCAATAACGCTTCAATTTTCGTGAAGCGTAGATTGTGGCCTGGAATGTTTACATTTTGTGCACGTAATTACATTAGCTTGACATGCG
Source organism: Rhipicephalus annulatus (assembly GCA_013436015.1). NCBI lineage: Eukaryota > Metazoa > Arthropoda > Arachnida > Ixodida > Ixodidae > Rhipicephalus > Rhipicephalus annulatus. The sequence goes on along the minus strand of WOVY01014538.1, from coordinate 351,420 downwards.
CGATGTGCTGCTTTCTTGTGATGTTTAGAAGACTAGAGCTGTCGATGTGAGCTGAGACAGTAAATGCTTTACGACGCCGCAGAGTTGTCAAGAAATAAATGAGCTGCAGTTAGCAATTCCCCCTTTTAACGGTAGACTAGACTACAGTGGTCAGTTGACATCGCCACGCTAGAAATGCAACTCTGGCAATTCTCGCACACTCAATTACTTGAGCCGTACTTTTATGTTAACGAACTGCGTGCGTCGCTAATATGCATAAACATTTATCTTCGACATGCGTTGAGACGATCCCCAGCGAGATTGCCTTTGACCCTTTTGTTCTACTACCACCATTTCCACTAAAGGTTGGGTCTACTGACCAAGCCCGTACAAGTGTTATCGGTGCTTCTAGGTTTCAGAATGCACTACTGCGGCAAGTAAGAATGACAATACAGCACAGCCGAGACATCATTTAAACTAATTGAAGCCTTTTTTATTGGTTACGGTGTTAGCGCAACAAGCGACAAGCATCGACGCGACGCGATTCCAGCATTTCCACAAACGAACGCCTACCCTCACTTACAGCCGCCGGTCGCACTCGCCGGCACTTTTCTGGTTCCTATGTCAGAAGACAGACTCGTCGATTCGTATGCTTACTGAACCAATATGATAGCGTAATATTTCCGACGCACTGCATTGGTTTTGGCCAAGCCGGTATGTAGTTGTTGCTAACGGTAGAGCTACATGTGCGCAGGCCCGACTGCGCTGTACCATGCCCGAAAACATCACAATACTCAATCAATTGTGTGGGTGTACCTATCGAATAAGCCTAGAGGTGCCATAAAGCCTGAGCAGATGTCGCCCTTAAAAACGAGCGAGAAAGGAATATTAAACTTCAGAGTAACCACCAATAAACTGTACCTGCACCTCAGTCCACTTATATTTTTTGCGGTTGTGTGAATTGTAACAAAAACATAGCGCTGTTTCCAGTATTGCAGTAGTAATCGCTATAGGCAGAAGTTGTTTGTGTTTAATAAATGTGCAAATTTTAAAAGCAGGTGCACATCCCGTCCATGTCGAGTACACAACAAACAGAACTGAAGTTGAACAGTCTACTCGTAAGTCCACTAGTCATTTAAAAACATACTATAGCTGCCAGTGTATGTCGGCATGGCGCAGTGGTGGACGTGTTCAGTTCGAAATCCAAAAGTTGAACGTTCGTAGCCGCGTGGTCACGTTTTCTTTTTTCCCGGATGATTTTATACGTTGCTTTTTATATAATTATTTTATAAATTTTTTAGCGGCAGCTATATAGTCACGGTGGTTCTGACGCCGATTCGCACTCCAGAATTACCGGCACTCCAGCATCTACCATAAGCTACCGCACAACATGTACCACTAACATTTACAGCACCATAATGCACCAAATGGTGGATGGTGGACTCCACCATTCCTAGGGTGGATATGTTTTTACTATAGGGCAGTGAAGGTCACGGCGTAGGTTCTTGCACTTGACGTGCAGCCGCAGCGAGCCGTATTTCTTGATTGTGCACCGGTTCGTCGCGCTGAACTCGAAAGGTGTTGATGGGCGAGGACCTTGAAGGTGGGATCGCGGGTAGCTGCATATGTCGGAACCGCTAGTGACAAGGAACCGCTGTTTTGTGACTTGGTCAGTGACGAAGTTGCGGCGGCCTCCAGGTTGGCAGCTTGCGATTATCTCTACAAGCTCCCGTTGGTGTTTCACGTTGGCGGAGCAGGGTGGTCGGCATCGCCAGACTCTGGCACCGAAGTGCCGATGGTATTAGCACTAGCCGTGTTCAGTAGGCTGCTGTGACGAACGAGGTGGTGTTATGGTGATTGCTTTGCGATTTAGGGCGTTGCTGCATCGGAAGACAATCATTTATTGATTGATATGTGGGCGTCAAAGTCCCAAGAGCACCTTATGATTATGATCGACACCGTAGTTGAAGGCTCCGAAAATTGAGACCTCCTGTTTTTTTTAACCTGCACCCAAATTTCAGCACATGGGCCTACAGCATTTTCGGCTGAATTGAAAATGCAACCGGTGCAGTCGGATTTTGCCCCGTGGCCTGCGAGTCAGCAGCCGAATGCCTTAGCCCCTGCGTCACAGCGATCGGAAGACGTTCACCCAGCTGTTGTTGAATGGAGGTGAGCCGCTGATCGATGTCGTCACTAAGGTGCGCAAGCTCTGTGGTGTACAGCGGTGAGCGACAACTGCGGCAAGGAGACCTCGATGACTCGATCAGCAATCTTCCCAAGTTTTTCGAGAGGTAGCCTGACCTTAGCCTGCAGAATCGCCTGAGCGTGCGGGGGGAGTTGGAGCCATAGTGATCGCTGGAAAGAAATCCTCGAGCATATATCCAGCGAGCGCACGCATGTGTCGCAGGAGCTGCGAAGGTTTGCGCTCAGCAAGCTCTACGGACTGTAGTTGTCATCTCTTCTGTTCTTCCTAGAGTGAAGAGCGGCGGAGAAGTGCAGACTTCAGGTGTTCGTACAAGTTGGCCGTTGTTGGATTGGCAAGGATATCACGGACCTCGTTGGCGTATAACGTGCGCCCAGGTGGGCGACGACGTAATGGTAGCGGGTCCAGTCTTGCGTGATGAGCCCCAAGGAGAACTGGGCCTCGATCATGGCAAACCAAACCTCGGGCCAGTCGACCCAAAACAGCGGAAGCTTGACAGCAACATGCCAGCAAACAGCGTGCGGGATAGCTTCTGTAGGAGCTCTGACGTAATCAGTGAAACCGGTAGACAGGGCCTCGTTTGCACGGGCATTACGAGATTGCAGCTGTTGCTGGGTCTTGCTTGTTGAAGTTGTTGAACTTGAAGGTGGAGAGCAGTGAGGGCTTCTGAATGGGCCGTGGCTATGTGATTAGTTTGTTTCCATTTCACCAGATACGGGATGCGGAGTTGATCAGGGACGAATCCCAATGTAAAACGTAACAATCCTTTATTGATTGATTGATTGATATGTGGGGTTTAACATCCCCAAACCTGCATATGATTATGAGAGACGCCGTAGTGGAGGACTCCGGATATTTCTATCACCTGGGGTTCTTTAACGTGCACCCAAATCTGAGCACGTGGGCCTACGATATTTCCGCCTCCATCGGAAATGCAACGATCTTTTATTAACGAGGTAGCAGCAGCGGGGCAAGCATGCCGCTGCTGTGCTCGGAAGGTTAGAGAAACAATTATGAAACCAAGCTTGGTAGATTGGGTTATATAGTGTTATGCCAGAGGCATGGGCCACTTTCAGAGCACTTCTTCCCCCGGGAACGAGCGCAGTTCCGGGGAACTCTCCTCCCTCCCAGCTCCACCTTCCAACACAGACGGCGGTGAGCCACGTGTCGTTCTAGGGAAGGTTTCGCTTCCTCCCCCAAGCACCGGAAACTGGTCTCAGAGATAACCCCAATACGTTATTTAGGGCCATGCCGGCCCCATGCTTAAGGATTTAGCCCCAGCCGACGCCGTTGTGCTGGCCATCTCTGTAGAAACGATAAGCTTCTGCTCTAAACGTTGCTACCTGTTTCGTTCTGCAATACGTTTGCCTCCCTATTCCGCCTCTGAGCGAAGGGTTCAGCGAAGTCCGTTCGGCTAATCGCCGCTTTCGGCTACTGCTACCATCACGACACAGAGAATTCTTCAAGGTGGTGGCAGCGGTGGGACGCCATCAAACCCGAATTCTTAACAATAGTTGGTGGTGACGCGAGGCGCCTGTGAAACTGCATTGACGCTGCCTTTTATCGGAAACGTGTGGCAAAAAGTGGCCGTGTTACGCCAGGCTAATCAGTGACGAGAAGAAGGCTGCGCAGATCTCTGGACAGTGGTCGCCACAGGCTGTTAGACCCCACATCCTCCAACATTATTTCAAACGATATCTTGAAAAGAATAACATCAAGGTGATTGACATTGGTTCGGAGGTTGATACTTTAGTTTTGATTGAGTATCTCATGTTTTGTGCACTTGCCACCCCGTAGCCCGAAAGTCACCTTCATGTTTTTTTTATTACAAAGTTTTAAAGAAAACAATATTGAACTTACTTTATACGAACTGAACAAGGAAAGCCCGTGCGGCCTTCAAGCACAGAGGTAGCTGCTCCAAAAGCAGATTTTGCCTTCTCCAACGGTTGCTCCAAAATGCTGGAAGGCATTCTCACCCCTGTTCCTCTTTCCGTTTGCTGCCAGTGTTTTTTCTGTACCACCATATATCTATCTCCCTCATTTACCCATACTCCGAGGTACTTGTACTCGCTTACCCTCGCTATTTCTTGGCCCTGTATTGAGTCCGCCTGGACTTCATGATCGTTGAATACCATCAGTCCACATTTTGTTGCACTAAAGGCTATAGTCCTACAACTTCGCCTTCTCTTCCGCATATATCTGTCAGCCGTTGCAAATCATCTTGAATGTCCGCAAATAGGAGAATATCGTCAGCCTAAAATAGACCTGGATGATTCTGCTCAACCATTGCGCCCGCCTGTTTGTTTTAGATTACACCCAATGTTGCTACCTTCTAGCGCCTTTCCATCCTCACCATGTGCAGCATGAATAACAGTGGTGATGTGTTCGGGGGTCTGCCCAGAGGACAGCAGCAGGCCAGAGTCTCGAGAAGATGTCGAGGAGAGGAGCCGGGAGCTGCTAACAGGAACATTTATTTACAATATTTACAGGTAGCATGTTACTACATGATAGGGTTAGCATCATGGAAGCCCTCGAGCTTCTGTGAGCTGCTCGGTGCTTGTGAGAGCTTGTCGGGATAGCCTCGGCGCTCGCGTTTCATGTCCTTGCCTTCCCAGAGTTCCCTGTGTGAAAAAAAAAACAATGGAGGCCAGTACAGTCCAATGGAGATTACCATCTTCACCTCCATCCCCAAAAGGGGAAGATGAAAAGCCGCCTCCTTCCCAGCCTACGAAAGGGGGAAGAGGCACGCCCAGTTCAGCCCATGGCGAAGGAGAAAACACTGCACGCCGCGCACGACACAACACGGCACGAAGACGTTGAGTCTTAAATGGATGTCAATTTCGTAGTCTGTTGCAGTGATGGGTATGCGGCGCCAGAGAGACAAAAAAAAAGTAGAAATAATGGCATCAAGGCGGCACGTAGACGTGGGAAAGGCATCTGCAGACGGTTCTCAGACGCTGGGCCTTTTGCCCGGGGCACCTTGATGACAAAGCAAGCCGCCTCGACGGCCAACAGTTGGTCAGGCGTGTCCAAAGGGACGCCGACGACCTGAGATAGCTAGAAGAATGATTTCTCTGTTGTCGTCGCTCTTGGTGCATCTCTGGGAGCGCTGACTCGGAAGAAATCAGTGTAGGCTCAACCACAATGTCTCGTGCGTCAAAACGGCGTCAAGCTAGGCAGGCCGAGCATAACAGCGGGGACAAAGAGCATCCTTGTCTCTGCACCTAGCTACTTTCAACGCTGTCATTGCTGCTTATTCCTTCTCATTCTATGCTAACTGTTTTTTCTCGGTATATTTCTCTCAAAAGCTGCATAAAGCCATCACCTATGCCCACTTCCTTCAATGAGCCCCACAAAACTTTCCGATTGGCGTTTTCGTGCTCCTCAGGGATGTGCAGATCAGCTACGTATAAGGGCCTGTTTTCTATTTTAGATATTTCTATATTCACGACTAAGCGCGACCAGCTTGTCGTGCGACCCATGTCAGTCGCCCACGTGAATGCTCCCCGAGAGTGACGGCGACGTTAAGTGGTGCAAACCTTTCGAGAGGCGTGGACGAAGTGCGCGGCTTGATTGGCGGCTCAATCATCGCGCAGTTGGCGACTCGCAGTATAGCGACCTTCACTTCATTCATTGCCGCCGTCTCTGCTTCCCAAGGTGTGCGCTGGCGCCGTCTCGATGTAACGCGGTAGCATTAACTTCGTAGCCGTGTGTGAAGTAGCGACAGTTTTTTTGTTTGGCAGGAGCCGTTTTCGAACACTAATAAGTATTAATTATTAAATAAGGCAGCGCGTATTTTGTTACTCTATCAGACTCACTAAGTCAGTATCATACGCGTGTGATACTGACTTAGTGACCAATTAGTAAGCTAACAGTACATTATTTAAAAAATCTGTGTGCTGAAGTAAGTGAATTATGTATCTGAGAGTAGTGACGCATCTTTTTCGATGTATTCATCTGTAACGTTAATCACACCGACTTCTTCAGCATTTCGTTTAGTAAAGGACCGTAAATGAAAAAAAAATTGCCCGCAGCTTCCCTCGGGGGAACACTGAGGAGGATGCGGAGCATATAATTGGTTAACGGGGTGTTAAAGTGCGACTTACTTGGGTCGATGGCTAAATTGGTTAACGTGGTTGTGAAATGGGGTGTTAAATTGCGACTTACTTGGGTCGATGGCTAAATTGGTTAACGTGGTTGTAGGAGGGGGTGTTAAATGAGTGAACACGCACACACGTATGCGAAAGGGCGGCGCTGGTCGAAGGGACGTCGATCGTTGTGTTTGCGAATTCGTTGGAATTCATTTCACCGCGACCTTGGGCGTCGACGCGCCGTACGAACCAACCGACGAGCGGCAACTGAGCGAGCGAGCGCCGACCTTGAGTATATATACAGCGCGACGGCGCATGCGCTGTCAGCTGTCGAATGTTCTCGAAGGAGAAGCGCGCGCGGCACAGATGGTGGGCGACGGCGCGACGGCGCATGCGCGCGCGTCAGCTGTCGAATGTTCGAGAAGCGGTGCGGACGGCGCACTACAAGGCGCGAGTATAAGATGCTTCCGCATCTAAAAAAATGTTACCTTTCTTCGTGGATTGTTTGGGCTCTAATGTCATGTCCGTAGTTAGCGTTGACAGAGCGAAGGGCAGCCTACATGCTCAGTTAGCTTCATAAATAAATAATAACTAATAAATAATTACTTAATAATTAATGAAAAGAAGCACGAGTAAATAGGCCTCGCATATGTAACACGTAACGTAAAGCACTTGTTCTTGTATGTGTATTTCTTGTTTATTTGCGCATATAACTATGTTTATTTGTCTTCAAATTTAGCCTGCCATTCGCCACCTACTATAGTCGTACAGTTGGTTTCTGTGAAGGTTTGCTTCCTTGTTTACTATGAAACAAGCGGTCGTTTTGCAAAAATAGTCTCGATTTACTTCGAATAATTTTTCGTGCATTTATTTATTTATTTATCTATTTATTTATTTTTGGTCGGTTGGTGATGGGGAGAGGAAGAGAGGGACTCTAAACAGTGCGGGGGGGTGAAGGCATCTTGAGGTCATTCGTGGCGTAGAACAACTGGGGTACAAACCTAGCCTGACTGGCTTCTTGCTGCAAAATACTGTCTGAACTTCAGAAATCAGGAGGCCCAAGCCAGTTGATGCAAGCTGAGACGGTTATGCACAAGAAAACGGATCGAAGGGCCTGGAAGAAAAAGATGCAGGACTCAGCATGGAAAAACCAAGATAAAGAAGAAAAAAAACGTGCGAAAAAATTCTTAATGTCAGTCAAGAGTTATAGTAAGTCAAGAACAAGTCCAAATATTTATTTGTGTATTGTGTCTTGTGATTTTGTACAGTGCGTCGCACAGTTAATCACTCGTTCCCTTGAAGGTGGTTGGCAACGGTGGTGGTGCTCACTACATTACCTTTTTTTTTCTCTTCGTATCGTTTCTTCTTCAAAATTACTATGTAACACTTTTCTTATTCGTTTTTCCTGTAATGCTTCGATACAGTAGACAGGGCATTGTTTTTTTATTTTTATTATTTTAAGAATAAATTTTGCCCACAACAAGCCTGTCTGTCAGTATTTGCCAAGCCGAAAGCCGCGAAAATTCACCCGATGGTGTACCATTACGTGTATCTGGAAGAGGAGACCTTCTGTCACAGACGATCCATGCCTTCGCGTGTGACCTGAGCAGAGGTGCTACCCAGCTAGCAAGCAAATATTTGCTATAAAAGAAGATATACAAAAAGCAGCTACACTTTCGCCGGGAAGCCGTAAAGTGGCAGAATTTAAATGAATTTTCGAATTTTTGAAAAAAATATTTAATTATAACAAAAAATGCACACTCTGATAGGGATTGATTGATTGATTGATTGATATGTGGGGTTTAACATCCCAAAGCCACCCTATGATTATGAGAGACGCCGTTATAGAAGGCTCCGGAAATTTCGACCACCTCAGATTCTTTAACGTGCACCCCGATCTGAGCACACGAGCCTACAACATTTCCGCCTCCATCGAAAATGGAGCCGCCGCTGCCGGGATTCGATCCCGTGACCTGCTACTCCGCAACCAAGTACCTTAGCCACTAGACCACCGCGGCGGGGCCTTCAAACAAAAGAAAGATCGAGAAGTGAAGCAAAAACGATCCCACGACGAGTGGAAACCGAAGCGAGTTAATACTTTGCTGTGCGTGCATATAATGATCACCGAAGCACCTGAACTAAATGGTGAAATAACCGAAATTCAATGGAATTAGCAAATATTAGACGTCGATATAAAATACCACAGTAAAATAGCCTTCCTGGATGTCTTCTGCCTTCGATTCGTTATGCCGAATGCATGAAAGGGACCCTGTGAATTTTTCTGTGGTGTTTTCGGAGGCATATGTTCGTCAACGTCTACCATAAAATCTCTATTCTTCCAGTGAAAAGCACACTGCAATAGGTTCTAATGATCATGCACATCAACTTGGTAGGCTCAAAGAAATATAATTACGGGGACACTTTGTCACTTCAATCAATCAATCAATCAATCAATCAATCAGTCAATCAATCGACCGACTGACAGACCGACCATCCCATTATTTCATTTTCTGCATACAACCCGGGGATGGGCGGAAAAGAGCAGCGAATTTAACACCACAGTACGGGCCTCGCCAACTTTACATGTCAGAGCAGAAACAAGGCGAAAAACAACCACTGGCGAAAAAATGAGCAGAAATCCGCGTGCATTTGCAAAAGTAAGAATCGTAAAGTGTCTCGAAACCCGAATTTTAAAACAATGACTCAAATATATGAAGCATACCATAAGGATGAATGACCACGTATTTACCGCGAACCCCGGTACGATGTTGTTGGGTTGAAGGCGTGGTCACGCGTGCCATAGTGCATGTATAATTTTGCAAAAGGCACGTAATGACTTGAGCATTCTAAGGCGTGCCTGACGTCGACAAAAATGCCGATAGAAGTTAAAAAAAATTGCCCGCAGCTTCCCTGGGGGGAACACTGAGGGGGATGCGGAGCATATAATTGGTTACGGGGTGTTAAAGTGCGACTTACTTGGGTCGATGGCTAAATTGGTTAACGTGGTTGTGAAATGGGGTGTTAAATTGCGACTTACTTGGGTCGATGGCTAAATTGGTTAACGTGGTTGTAGGAGGGGGTGTTAAATGAGTGAACACGTACACACGTATGCGAAAGGGCGGCGCTGGTCGAAGGGACGTCGATCATTGTGTTTGTGGATTCGTTGGCATTCATTTCACGGCGACTTCGGACGTCGACGCGCCGTACAAACCAACGGACGAGCGGCAACTGAGCGAGCGAGTGCCGACCTTGAGTATATATACAGCGCAACGGCGCATGCGCTGTCAGCTGTCGAATGTTCTCGAAGGAGAAGCGCGCGCGCGGCACAGATGGCGACGGCGCGACGGCGCATGCGCTGTCAGCTGTCGAATGTTCTCGAAGGAGAAGCGCGCGCGGCACAGATGGTGGGCGACGGCGCGACGGCGCATGCGCGCGCGTCAGCTGTCGAATGTTCGAGAAGCGGTGCGGACGGTGCGGACGGCGCACTACAAGGCGCGAGTATAAGATGCTTCCACATCTAAAACTTTTAGATGCGGAAGCATCTTATACTCGCGCCTTGTAGTGCGCCGTCCGCGCCGTCCGCACCGCTTCTCGAACATTCCACAGTTGACGCGCGCGCATGCGCCGTCGCCCACCATCTGTGCCGCGCGCGCTTCTCCTTCGAGAACATTCGACAGCTGACAGCGCATGCGCCGTCGCGCCGTCGCCATCTGTGCCGCGCGCGCGCTTCTCCTTCGAGAACATTCGACAGCTGACAGCGCATGCGCCGTCGCGCTGTATATATACTCAAGGTCGGCGCTCGCTCGATCAGTTGCCGCTCGTCCGTTGGTTTGTACGGCGCGTCGACGTCCAAAGTCGCCGTGAAATGAATGCCAACGAATCCACAAACACAATGATCGACGTCCCTTCGACCAGCGCCGCCCTTTCGCATACGTGTGTACGTGTTCACTCATTTAACACCCCCTCCTACAACCACGTTAACCAATTTAGCCATCGACCCAAGTAAGTCGCAATTTAACACCCCATTTCACAACCACGTTAACCAATTTAGCCATCGACCCAAGTAAGTCGCACTTTAACACCCCGTTAACCAATTATATGCTCCGCATCCTCCTCAGTGTTCCCCCGAGGGAAGCTGCGGGCAATTTTTTTCTCGAAGTTCTCTTAAGATATTCTTATTTATAAATATGCAGCGCATGCTTTGTAGACCTAATTGTATTGATTTGATTTATTTGATTTGTCACAATACAGTGTAACAGGAGACGGAGGGAAAAGCCGTAATGACGGCTTGAGGGATTCTTCGCCCCGTTTGAGAACAATGGCAGCACCTGAAGGGGCCATTACAACATTATCGCAATATCACCTACCTTGTACAGGGCATCACAATGTGATATGCTTTTTCCTCCCAAAACTGTCACGTTGTTTTGCGTAAAGATCATGTCGTTAAAAAAAGAAAAACTGAAAAACGTGTTTCATACATGGCTTGTATAATTTGTGTATAAAACCATATCGAGAGTCATTTGTTATGGAATTCTCTATTAAAAAGCTTTCTAGACGAACCACCTACAGTTTTCTAGTCATGTCTTTTTTTTTTTGCGAACTAAAGCAACCCTGGCTGGCTGCATATCAACAGGCCATTTAAGATGTCGTGACTCGAAAGTGTATGGATGTTTGAAATGGTGTAATTATACTGATGACCAAGGGCGTAGCCAGGGGGTAGAACACCGGGCACATGCCCCCCCCAAATTTGTTTTAAAATGGTAATTTTAGGGGTTGCCTCTCCCAAAATAAAAGTGGTGACCCCCCCCCCTCCCCTTGAAAAAAATTTCTGGCTACGTGCCTGCTGAGGACACGTTTCACGGTCTACTATGAATACTGTGTGCGTGAAGACTGCAGGTATCCTTTTTGCAAATTGTGACAACTTCCATTTCAGCCTTTGTGTAACGAAAAGAAGTCAAGCTTGTTATGTTCCTGCCACGGACATTTCTATTTAAAGCCAGGCTGTGGCAGCTCCTTTGGGTTTCCGAAAATATGTTTATCGAACAAGTTCTTGCAATAAGCAGTTCGGTTTGGAGGTCATAAATGTACTTCAGCCATCATTCTAAAAAAATTATGGAAAATAAGCCGTACTGGTCTCATGCTTATTCTGGTCATTCTTAACACCGCAAAATGTGAAAAATGCAATCACTTATGATACATGCTTTGTGCGTTATGAAGTGTAGAGCAAGTGTCTACCACTAAAGCGTGAAATAATTCCTCTCGGCCAATATTTGCCTACTGCGAGCAAAAATCTTAGTAGTAACTCCAGGTCTCTCAATTTCCTGCCTCAAATTTTGTCGTTCCTGCGAAGTTCCTTAAATAATATTCGAGAAACGACAGCATCGCAGAATGTGCTTTAATGCGAAGCACTTCTACACGCAAAGCATTTTTTTTTAATTTGCGCTAGTCTGTGGGATTTTCAAACGAAGCCCTTACCTGGCTTCGTTTCCGCTCCTGTTGTGCGTCTTTTGTCACAAAAATAACGGGTGTGTGCAACTATTTGATATTTCTAATATAGTCGACCACTTTCATTTTCGAATAAAAATATTTTGATTTCAAACTAACTATACGACAGCACTATTTACGTACCTTCTACTTTATTTTCACGCCACCTCAACCCCCCCCCCCTAAGCACGTAGCCTGAAGGTGGGGGGGAGGTGCCCAAGCTCAACCCCCTCTCCAAAAATCGGATGGATGGGGGGGGGGTAGGTTAGCCGAAGATAAATAATGACAGTGGGCATTTTTCAAGGCCTTCATCAAGTGCCCTTCCCCTCTGAAAAAATTCCTCGATATGAGCCTGCCCCACCCGCCATTGATCAAATCTGGAAAACAAAGTGAAAAAAAGGAAAGGAACAGATTCGTGGTTCACGGAAAAATTAAATTGAAAACGATGACGTGGTTCTTAAAGTCTTTGGTCCCTGACATACTGGAGTAAAGGGGGCAAGTGAGCAGCTATTTTAATGTAACGTCACAATTCCTATGACTTTGCACTAATGAAAGGCTTGGGACAGGCGGCGAGGTCGCCCGATGTACCGCACTACTGTGCTCGCCAACCGAATTGGGGTTATCAAGCAGGGCCGCGAAACGGCCACTTCTCAATGCCTCGACGCCCACACTTGGGAGGCCCGGGTCATGAAACCGCAGGACTCTGAATAAATGTTTCTTTCAACCCTTCCATATGCCTTGCACCCCCACCCCTTTCTTTTTTCTCTGACCTTAGGCCTGTGGTCTCGAATAAAGGTATATGCACATAGGAGTTATTAAAGCATTTGTTTTTTCGGTTGCAAGCCCGCCATCCCACTCCTAGCCTTTCTAGTTGTATCTCGGTGCCGCCAAATCAACAATCGAACAAGTACCTCTATGCACGCAAAGTAAGCATGCCTGCGGCTACAGCGCTCGGCGTCGCGGTGCGAGCAGAAAGCGCGTCCGAAATCCAGCGATGTGCCTCTCTAAAAAAAAAAATCAAATTGCGACCTTCCCTCCTCCGTGCCCTCCTTTCTCCGGGACATAAGAAACCAGAGGGAGTGCGAGACAATGTAACGGTTGCCGCGAGAGAGAACACGAGAAAGGAGAAAAGCTTGCGAAAGCTTGGGATGGTTTCGCGCCTTTTTTGGACCTCGTGACACCTAAGAGCCAATCAGAATAAACTCATGACGGTTGATATATTCGACGTGACCATTGAGAAATCAGCGATATCGTCGTCTTTTTCCTGTCAGTCGCTGTTGATTTTGGCATTGGGGGTAGTCTGCTGCCGTCGTTGTGAGCGGAATCACGCGACGAACCGTGTGGCGAGCGCTTCATTGTGTTCTTTTATTTAATTGTGCTATGCTTTGTTTTGAAGGGCTAGACGCAGTTCAGAGAACGCGGGATTTTTTAATGAAACGGATGGGCATCGTAGTGTTGGCGCAAAGAATTCCGCGACGTCTTCGTTGGCACTTTTCGGCGAGTTGTCCCACGCAGCCTTTGCGTGTGGTTGTTGCTTTTCGAGGTAAAATACGTGTGCCGCCTTGAATTTTAATGTGTGTGGCCGGAGTGTAGGGTGCCCATTGCACTGTGGATGTTATCGTACCCGCTTGGATGTTACAATTCGTGAGTACCTCTTTCCGGACCACTATACAGATAGCACTTACCAGCTATATTCCCTATCTGTTTCAGCCTTTCGTGCTTTGGAAGGGTTCTTTTGCGCTTTTTGTGTTGTTAGAGCTGCTGCATGTGTGTTTACATTTTGTGCGTGTTGTGTATACTTGTATATGTTGTATATTTTTGTTTGCATGTTTTGTATATACGTATACAAACATGCAGATACATAAAAGGCGGGAAAATTATTCCTGGCTATGCCCCTGCATTGCATTGTAATAAAGTCCGTATTAAACATGTCTTGTGTTATTTTATACTTATACTTTGTAACCCAAGTAACTTTGGTTGTCTTATTAGTGAGGAAAAAAAAACTTCAACCGTATCCCTCCCTCTCCTCACGCTCACTCACCGTTTTTTGTTAGTTTGTTTTTGTTTCAATTGAAACCAATATGAAAAGTTATGCGTTGCCGTTGTGGAGACGTCACAAATTATATACAGCCTCCACTGTCCCTGTTTGTGTTTCTCGGTACGTCGACGTGGCGATTTCGAAGACCATAGTGCGTGGCGTTCTCGCTGATTTGGAAGAGCTACCCGCTACATTGGGACGAGTGCGAACAGTGATTTAGACTGCTCTGAAGAGTGCGAGATGTTTTTGCGGTGGGGCTGCAGGAAACTCGCACCTATACAAGCAGCGACGAAAACGCGGCTCAAAGCGTCCTCTGAAGAAGTCCAATGCGCGGGCTCCGTTCGCGTGGCGATGGTAGCGCAAGTAGTCACCAATGCGGCGACTGTACCGTGGACTCCGCGATCGGCACCGACAACTCGCTGTTGCGCTTCTGGGGCCGATCGCGGAGGAATTGATTTTTTTTTTTTTGGTCGCCATTCGCAAATGGCCGTGCTTAGTGCTAGTCGCCGGTGCGATTGAGTTAGGTGTCTATTATACACACCTTAGGCGACCACGCTGTGGCAAAAGAAAAGCGCGAGAAAAAAAAGAAAACGCCAATGAGGATTTTGACAACTCATTCGCAAGAATCTTTCCCTGCAGGCCCGTATGCTCAGAGTTGGGTGCACGTTAAAGAACTCTAGTTGGTAGAAATTTCCGAAGGCTGCCACTACGGCGTCTCTCTTAATCATATGGTGGTTTTAAGAGGTTAAATCCCACATATCAATCAATCAAACAATCTTTCCATCTACTTTAAAGCTGGGATTTCTACCTGTAGAGCTGAACGTTACCGCAGCGTCATCGTGTGATATTTTTGTGTACGGCAAAAGCCGAGACAGCATTTGCTTTAGCTGGAACCGTCATGGCTGGAGCTGCCACTCTACCATATAATGACTGTAATGGCGGGACACTTTGAGTTTGAGCCTCTAGGTCCAACCTAGCACAGCTAACCAGCATAGGACCCGCAAGTTAGCTCTGCGTGATTTAACGGCACTGCAATGGAGACAATACTTTCAGCTTTAACTACAGAAAATGTACGATTTAGCAATTTCATTTGTATTTCGTCCCGCGCCAGTGCTTCGCGTAGGGCATGACACAAATAGAAGAGTTCATGTACGCAACTAGAGGCCACTATATGTTCCTCATGCTTTCCAACATGTACCGATGTGCATATTATTATTATTATTATTATTATTATTATTATTATTATTATTATTATATGTAGCTCCAAAAATTTTGCGAACTCGTTATTCAATCGAGCTGACCGACGTCGCATCTATTATTTATTACTGTATGACCATAGAGTTTCGACAGTTTGTTATTTTACCATAACATTCTTTTAAAAAATATTCGGCAGTTAAGTGCAGCGCCTTCTCTTGGTTGATTATGACTCTATGCTTTAGAGGAATCGCTGCCGATTATCGCTAATTAGCAATGAGCGTGCGCTACCATCGCCTTGACCTCTATATTCGTGGCTGATTGTTTAGTTGTCAGAGAATCTTTCAAGAATAGGAAAATAACGCCCTCTTTTTCTCGTTTCTCTCTGGAGTGTTTTTACTAGGACTAAATAAGTGAGAAGTACAGAACAGTACACCACGTTGTCTGCTTTTGTCGTTATACGTCTTAAACGCCAAGCTTTAGCGTTGCATGAGTATAGCGGCTAGCAGCCCGAAGGCGTGAAAGTTTTGTATTCGTTTTACGTCGACCGAGAGCCATGATCTCCGAGAGCGACCACGATGCTCTGCCAGAAGGCTGGCGCCGCCGGATCGGCCAGCGAATAAAGGGCCGCTCTTCTGGCAGGTGTGACGTGTACCTCTACACTCCATCAGGTCAAAGGCTGAGGTCGCGAAGAGAGGTGGCTGCATTCCTACGCGTTTCCCTATCGACCCTGCCTCAGCACTTCAACTTCAGGCCGCCGCGCAGCGTGACGTGGTCGGCAAGCACCGATGTGCCTGGTGAGGACAAGGCGCCGCCGGCGAGTTGTTCCCTGCCCGCTGCTGAGAACAAACCCTCTACAATCAGTGCTTCAGCGCAAAATGAAGGCAGAGAGCTTCCAGCCGGGGACAGCGGGGAGAAGGGCAGTTTTACGGAGGCAGCTGCTGCGAGCACGTCGTCCGAGGACTCGACCACGGCTAGGCCTAATTTGGGAACTTAAGGCAGTGCGTCTGAGGTGCCGTTGTACGACGGTATTCAGGCTGTCGCTTTCGCAAACAGGAATCAGTGGCGTTGGAACGCCCCGTAGAACCTTCGAGCGCTGTGCCCGAAATTGAGACAAAGGCTAGACCGGTTTCCGGTGCTGCATCTTTACCTAAGGGACGACACGTGTCGCCTGAAAAGCGGACACGTCTGGACAGAGTCACTGGGAAGCCACTTCTTGCAGAAAATTTCGGAAGGAAGAGGAATGCAGGGACAATCGCACTGTGAGGAGGTAAAAAGAGAGCACCTGAACGTGACTGGGCTAGCCAATTAGCTGACATAAAGCGGAACCCCCTTAAAAACATAGGTGGAGTTGGCCGGAAGCTCCGTATCAAATTACAGAAATCGCGACAACAATCGACCCCAGATGAGAAGCGGCAGAAGCAGGCCGAGCCCCAACAGGGAACTTCACGTGAGGCAGCAGAAAATTGCGGTATGCCCGACGTCAAGTAACATCTCCAAAAGGCTACCACAGCCAGTGCACCGGTCGAAAACTAGCATGACACGAAGGCACTCAAGCGCCCGGAAAATTGTCACACCACGGCGAACCTCAAACTAGGTGTTAAGAAGGCTACGTGAGCCAGTAGACCCATCAAAAAGAAATCCGAAAACGAAAAACAGCCTGGCAGATCGCGTGGCGACGAACGCAGGTACTTGAAGAAAGACAATGATACGCTATTCACGAAATATAATCTGATCAAACACGCAACACAACCTAAAGGTGGAAAAAACTGAGCCCAGAGCTGTGCCATCACTGTATTTTCTCTTTTGTTTTCCTGTGTGCATTTTTGCTTGTTTTTTAACACTAACCAATAACGACTATTTTGTTGTTTGTGTGTGTGTGTGTGTGTAGTGAATTTTACATTTGATTTGAATAAAGCTTTCGGAAAGCTCGATTTGTTTACTGCTGTTGATGTGTACACGTGCTATACAAGCGTGTTCAGTATAATTCTCTATGTCAATTAGTAGTAGTAAGTGGCTGTTAAGCGCATCGCTAATGCTAGCACCATAATTAGCAACGGTTTCTGTTCTGCACATGTGTAATGCTCGACCGAACCTTACACAAGAAATCTTGCAAACTTTGATGCAGCCGCCGCAAGCGAGATTCGATCCCGCGACCTGCGGGCCCGCAGCCGAGTACCTTGGCCACTAGACCACCGCGGCGGGGCGTGCAGAGTCAAGTAAGTGATGGCGTATTCACCGTAGTCCATGCTTGCCATAAATGGGAAAAATACCGACGAAACAATAGGCGTCCAATATAGTATACGCTTTGTGAATAGTGGAACCACTGCTGGCGTATAGTTACCATGAATGTGCTCGAAAGCAGCGCATTAAATAGCGAGTTAAAAATATGTACCCCCCCTTTTTTGGGGGGGGTAGGGAGGTGTATAAACCAAAAAATCAGCGGAGTGTGTTTGAAAGGTTGCATGTCTGTATGCGGCGTCCACTTTTAGGGGCGAAGCTCCTTAGGATGTGGATAGTTTCCTCCTCCTCCTCTGTAGTATGTAGCCACCTCTAGTTGATGAATTGCCCAATACATCGCGTTGTGCAATTGTCCTTGCGCAACGCGATCCGTTGCAGTGACGTTGCCCACGTGATATGGGTAGGCAGCTGTCTTGGAGAAGTTCACTGCACCCGGTTAGTTGTTAAACAGCTGCAGAGCCGAACACGAAGTGGACCTAGTGAGAGGCTACTAGCGAAATTGAACACGTGTGTGTGAAGTGCAGGCGGCAGCTTCAAACAGTTGTTAAGGTAGGAGAGTTAGCGGAGGCGGCTAAATGGCGGGATTAGGGTTGAACTTAGGGCTCTCGGGCGATTCCGTGCCGACCGATTGTGCCCTCGCGATCTCCGACGACAGCGCAGCTCTGGCCGACTGGGTTGGTTTCTTCCACCTCCTGCCGCCGGTCCCCTACGACGACGACAGCGTAGCTCTAGCCGACTGGATTAGCCCTACGCCATCTCCTGTCGCCGACAAGAGCTCTCGCCAGTGGTGCCCCGTCTTCGTACTCCTGCAAACGTGTCCATCTTTCCTGTCTTCTTATTTCCGTCGCTCTCCGTCCCTGCGCCTCGTTCTCTCCTTCCTCTCTCTCTCTCTATCTCTACCTTTTAATCCTATACTTTCATTTCCTTCTCTACCCCTATCCCTTGTGAGCTACTGTTGAGGTGTCCTCCCCCTGAGAGACAGTTGCGGGGTTCAACTTTCTCTTCTTTTCATTTATAATCACTCCCCCCCCCCGGGCGCGCGGTCCGATGGTTGGGCAGACAATGGCTAAGGAGACTGGGAAAACCACGGGCAAGAGTGAGCTGGTGCAGTGCGAAGACTGCAAGCGCTAGTGCTACTTGGACCAGACAGCATTCACAAAGTTGGCCGACGTACAGAAGGCGAGCTTCGTCTGCAGGCTCTGCGAGGCACTGAAGGTGGCCGTGCAGCGCATATTGTCGCGGTTCAACGTAAGCAGTGCACCGAGACGTTGAGTCCGAGAACAGACGGCGTGTGTTTTTATGCAGGAGCCAAGAGCAGGCGAGCCAAAAACGAAAGTACGTCGTCTTCTTCAGTCCTCCTTTTTCACGAGGCTGTTGGCGCGCACATCGTCTTCGTTCTTTCTTTCGGGCGCGGCATTTGCCTCCCCTTAAAAGAGCATCGCCCCGATGCTATAGCTGAGACAGTAATTTGCGCAAGAAGTCACTTTGTAGAAGCGACGGTGCCTCGCAGAGTCACTCGCTGACGTATGGCTTAATGCGCACTACGTGCACAAGCTCAGGTCGGTACTGGCGACGCCTTGAACAGTTTGGGCTATCCGGGACGACTTCATAGGTAACGTCACTTAGTCGTCGCAGCACTCGGTAAGGTCCGAAGTACCTTCTGAGCAATTTTTCGGATAGTCCCCGTCTTCGTACAGGTGTCCACACCCATACCCTGTCCCCGGTTTCGTACGTTACAGGTGTATGACGTTGGTTATAGCGGCCTGCGTCGTACTCTTGCTGTTTGTATATTCGCAGACGTGCGAGCTGCCTGGCTTCCTCTGCGTGTTGAGTAAACGCGTCAGCACTCGTTTTGTTGTCATCGCATTCGTGTGGCAGCATCGCGTCTAACATCGTTCTTACTTCTCGTCCGTAAACAAGGCTGAATGGGGTCATCCGTGTGGTTTCTTGTTTCGCAGTATTGTATGCGAACGTTATGTAGGGGAGAATCTCGTCCCAGTTTTTGTGTTCGAAGTCCACATACATTGAAAGCATGTCTTCTAGAGTTTTGTTAAGTCGCTCGGTCAACCCGTTGGTTTGTGGATGGTAAGCTGTCGACTTGCGATGAATAGTACCACTGAGCACCAACACATGATCTAAAAGCGCGGCCGTGAATGCGGTTCCGCGATCTGTTATAACGATCGATGGCGCACCGTGTCTCAGCACAATGTTCTCTATGAAGAACCGGGCTACCTCCTCTGCTGTGCCTCTCTGGATGGCTTTTGTCTCGGCGTAGCGAGTAAGGTAGTCGGTCGCCACTATAACCCAACGGTTACCAACACTAGAGGTGGGAAGTGGGCCCAAAAGGTCCATTCCGATCTGGTCAAACGGCGTTGTCGGGATCTGGACAGGGTGTAGCAAACCGGCTCGTTTCGTTGGAGGTGACTTGCGCCGCTGACAATCGAGGCAGGTCCGAACATGATGCTTCACGGTAGCGGTGAGTCTAGGCCAGTAATATCTCCCTCGAACTCTGCTGAGTGTGCGCGTGTAGCCTAAATGTCCAGATGTTACCTCGTTGTGGCACGCTTGCAACACCTCAGATCGAAGAGTGGTAGGGACGACAAGCAGGTAGGTGGATCCGTCTGACGAGAAGTTCATTTTGTAAACGACATTGTTTCGCAGACAGAACGACGATAGTCCTCTTGTAAAGGCTTTGGGTGCATTCTGGCTTCGTCCTTCTAAATAATTAATCAAGCCAAGTAGCTCAGGATCGTCATGCTGGTGATCTGCGATGGTTGACGTGTCGAGGATTCCGAGGAATGCTGTTTCTTCATCAAAAGCAGCAGCCGACTCTATTGGTGATCGAGATAGGCAGTCGGCGTCCGTGTGTCGTTTTCCCGACTTATACACCATCGTTATATCAAACTCCTGTAGTCTAAGGCTCCAGCGGGCCAATCGCCCGGAAGGATCTTTCAGACTTGTTAACCAACACAACGAATGGTGGTCACTGATAACCTTGAATGGGCGGCCGTACAGGTATGGGCGAAATTTCATAACTGCCCACACCACGGCCAGGCATTCCTTTTCAGTGGTCGAGTAATTTGCTTCTGTGCGTGACAGAGTTCTGCTTGCGTAAGCAATCACTCTTTCCTCGTCATCCTGGTGCTGTACAAGCACAGCTCCGAGGCCAACATTGCTGGCGTCAGTATGGAGCACTGTAGGGGCTGTGTCATCAAAATGGGCAAGTACGGGGGTCGTCTGTAGACGTTGCCGCAAGTCATTGAAAGCATCTTCCTGTTCGTCGCCCCAAACAAATGCAACGTCATCCCTCGTGAGACGAGTTAAAGGTGACGCAATGCGTGCAAAATCTGGAATAAATCGCCGATAATATGCACAGAGACCCAGAAAACGCCTCACTGCCTTTTTATCTGATGGTGTTTTAAACTGTGCGACGGCGGCAACTTTTTCGGGGTCTGGACGAACTCCTGCATAACTGACGACATGGCCGAGAAACTGCAGTTCCTCAAAGCAGAAGTGACATTTTTCCGGCTTGAGCGTCAGGCCTGCGGCCCGTATGGCCTGCAAGACCATTTGCAATCGTTCAAGGTGTTCGTCAAACGTTGTAGAAAACACAATGACGTCGTCAAGGTATACTAGGCAGGTTCTCCATTTAAGGCCAGAGAGAACGGTATCCATGAGACGCTGGAAAGTAGCAGGAGCGGAGCACAAGCCAAATGGTAAAACCTTAAATTCGTAGAGTCCGTCTGGCGTCACGAAAGCGGTTTTTTCACGATCCCTGGCGTCTACTTCAATTTGCCAATATCCGCTCTTTAAGTCCATGGAAGAGAAGTAACGTGCGTTTTGAAGCCTGTCAATCGAATCATCTATGCGGGGAAGCGGGTAGACGTCCTTTTTTGTAACCTGATTTAGCTTTCGATAGTCGACACAGAAACGCAGGCTGCCGTCCTTCTTTTTCACTAGAACAACAGGTGATGCCCAGGGGCTTTTCGACGGTTGAATGACGTCGTCTTGAAGCATTTTTGCTACCTGCTGTTCTATCGCTTCTCGCTCTTTTGAAGCCACACGGTACGGATTTTGATGAATTGGTCTAGCCGTGTCCTCTGTGATGATTCGGTGCTTGGTCAAGGACGTCCGGCCAACTTTCGAGGTCGACGCAAAACAGTCGTGGAACTCGTCTAGCAGCACAAGCAGGCGTTCCCGCTGTTGCTGAGTTAAAGTAGGGCTGACGTCAAGATTAGGTGCTAGGTCACGTGGGTCTTGTGCAGGTGTTGCTTCGAGTGCTGAAAAGCAGTCATGAACATCTGCGATCTCGTCGAAATGTGCCAACGTTGTGCCTTTTGGAAGGTGCCGTCGCTCGGAGGTGAAATTGGTCAACAGCAAGTTCGTTCGGCCGTCGGTGACATTGACTATTCCTCGTGCTACGGAAATACCGTGAGTGAAAAGCAGCGAGGTTATTTGGTCGGCGACTCCTTCACCGTCGAACGGTACGTCACATGCTACTGAAACGAGGATACATGATCGAGGCGGCACGACTATATTGTGGTCTTTGAGACGAAAGGATTTGTGCTCTGGTAATGTAGGATCAGTCACACGAGCACTCTCGTAAAATGAAACCACGCGGTCCGGGATGTTGATTATTGCGCCATGCTCCCTGAGAAATTCCATTCCTATAATTAAATCTTTGCAGCACTCTGGGAGAACAATGAAAGTCGCGACGAAAGAAGAGTCCCCTATGCTGATTCTTGCTGTGCATCTTTCAGTAGGGAGCAGCAATTGACCACCCGCTGTTCTTATATGTGGTCCTGTCCATGGCGTTCTTACTTTTCTAAGATGATCAGCCAGCTTGCGACTTAATATGGAAAAATCAGCACCCGTATCGACTAAGGCCGTCACTTGCTCTCCGTCAATAATTACATTGAGGTCGGCGCTCACCATTTCGTCGTTGTTAATATTCGTCGGCGTCAAGTCGTTCTGTCGCGGCAGTACTAGGGACTTTTTATCGTCTTGTGGTCGGGCTGCGACCTTACCCCGAGAGGTCGCCGCCTTTAGTTTCCCCGGTAAGGGCTGGGCGACCTTGTTCCCCGAAGGTCAGCAAAAGTACGTCGATTCGGTGATGATGTCTGAGCAGGGGATGGAGAGCGTGACCTGTGGACGGAATTGGGCTGGCGATGATGAGGCGACTCGTGATAGGGAGACCACGTTGTTGAAGGTCCTCGAAAACCAGGGTCGTCATGGCGAACAATGTAGTCGTCATTGGCACGGCGACCGTCATACCCTGGCCGAGACGGGCGAAGCGATGTGTCGCGGTACCAACAATAGCGAGCTATATGGCCGGCACCACCACAGTTGAAGCAGAGAGGGCGCCGATCGACGGTGCGCCAAGCGTCCGTTCTGCGAAATTGTGGGCGTCTTATGTCCTCTCGTGGTGGTCAGTAAGGCGCGGCAAGTGGTGGCTTATGCATGGAGACATCGGAGACATGGGCTGACGTCTGAAAGCCTCCTGCAACGGTTGCGACGAAGGTGCGGCTGTAGGTGGCTGGTAGTATGATGTAATGGGCGGGACGGGTGGTGGTCGGCGGACAGCGTCGGCGTAACTCAGTTGACGCTGATCGCGATCAAGATCAGCTGCTGAAAAAGCGTGCCTAAGTTCGTCACGAACGACCGCGGCAACGGCGGTCACTGGTGTATCCACTGGAGGAGTCCAAAGCTTCTGCATTTCTTCGCGGACAATATCTCTGATAAGGTCACGTAGGGAGCCCTGATTGTCCAGAGTCACTGAAGCGGCGTTGATTGGGGTGGTAGTGGACGAGCGATCATATTGGCTCGATCTTTGGTGCAGATCCCGCTCAATGGCAGTGGCTTCTCTTATAAAATCGGCCACGGTAGTTGGGGCATTGCGCACAAGTCCAGCGAACAGTTGTTCTTTCACGCCACGCATAAGGTAGCGCAACTTCTTCTCCTCGGACATGTTGGGATCAGCCCGACGACAGAGGCGCGTCACGTCTTCAGCAAACATTGCCACAGTTTCGTTAGGTTTTTGAAGCCTTAACTCGAGCAGCTGCTGAGCCCGCTCTCGACGGTCGACGCTAGCAAAGGTGTCAATCAGCTGCTGACGAAAGTCATCCCATGTGGATATACGGCCTTCTCGATTCTCAAGCCACGTGTGAGCGCCGTCATCGAGAGTGAAATACGTGCGGGCGAGCTTCTGTTGAGCATTCCACTGGTTGATGTCGGCAACGCGTTCGTAATGCTCAAGCCAATCTTCAACATCTTCGTGTGGGGCACCACTGAAGCGATCAGGCACAAGTGGCTGAAGAAGTGTTACCTGGGCTGGATTGGAAACGGGGCTGCCTTGTATCCCTTGGACCAACTGTGGCTGGCTAGCGGAGGCCATTGGTAGAGGTACGTAATGCCTGGTAGAATGTTCGTCGAGGGAGGTCAGCTCTGGAGATAGGCCTAGCAACCGGCGACTGAAGCGGTGCACTGGTGTCGTAACAGATGGCTGCGTGTCGGGACTTGATGAACGGCTCCCAGATGGGGTGTTGAGCATCAGCAGGCTTGCAACCCAGCGCCTCCACCAGTGTCGCGGTTCAACGTAAGCAGTGCACCGAGACGTTGAGTCCGAGAACAGACGGCGTGTTTTTTTATGCAGGAGCCAAGAGCAGGCGAGCCAAAAACGAAAGTACGTCGTCTTCTTCAGTCCTCCTTTTTCATGAGGCTGTTGGCGCGCACATCGTCTTCGTTCTTTCTTTCGGGCGCGGCAATATGAAGGCTAGCATCGAGGGGCTTCAGGGGAAGCTTAGGGCGGAAACGTAGCAGAGGATAGAACTCCAAGGACAGCTCAGAGCGTCGCGTGATCGGAAGGAGGCTACCGCCAGCCTATTAGAGCGAATGAAGGGCGACGTTCGAAAAGAACGGGAAGGGCGGACCAAGCTGGAGCAGCGGGTAAAGGAGCTAATAGTGCTTTGACCCGGCCCCGAGCGGTGTGAGACGGAGGCGTGGGTAGCGGAGAAAGTGACAGGCGGGAAGGAACAGGCTAGAAGGGAGGTCAGGGGGCCGCAGTAACTGGCCACAGCACGTAGGCTCCGAGGACATACAGCTCGGTGACGCGGCAATCTTCGAGCTGGGCAGGAACACAGGACAGACGGCAGAGAGAGAAACAGATGAAGCGAACAGGGGCGCCATCACAAACAGGAAGCCAGCGATTGGAGTGTAGAAGGGTCCTAGTGGTGGGGGACTCTAATATGGCTAGGGTTAGGTCCTCACGACAGTGAAAAAAGATGAGAGAGTGAGGGTGGAGGCCCAGTCAGGAAAGAGCATGGTGGATAAACTGACTGAAGCTCAAGAGGTTGTAGAGGACAGCATGGAAGACGAAAATGTCGTCATTATTTATGCTCTGCTCAATAATGTGTAGAAAGGCAAGGATCAGAACCTTCAGAGACAGTTAGAGGATGGGATGCGTAAGCTCCGAGAAGCCTCTGGGAGTGTGCATGTCACAATATTCACAGTCCCAGAGGTCTGGGGGCCGTCTCGTGGGATTGAGAGGAGGGTAGTGGAGGCCAATTGTGTGATCAAGGGTATAAGCCGTCAACTCGGATTCAGCGTGATGGAGGTGAACCAACGTGTACGAGCCTGGTGCTCGCCCCTTTGCACAGGATGGCATTCACTGCAGTGGTGGTACGGGTGGTAGGGTTGGCAATAGGATGGGTCGTCAAGCCACAGCTTTTTTATGTTGACCCCGAGCCCCGAGGCCAACAGTGTAGCCAAAGACGGTTCTAAAGGGGCACAAATATGCGAGCCACACGGAGTCCGTGTGAGAAGAAATTGACGTAAGCACAAGGGCCGAGCTAAGTCAGACATAGGCTATATTAAGTTGCAGGGTGGCAGGAATAGGCCAAAGTGGGAAGAGATAGAAGGGCATTTGGGATAGAAGGGATAGAAGGAGGAGCTGACGGTATATGGGGTTGTGGAGACACATCTTCGGGACATGGAACAACCACCTTGCAATCCGGACTACGTATGGGAATATTGCAATAGAACAGAAGGCAGCAAAAAGGGAGGTGGAATTGGTGCATTCATACATAAAAGTATGGGTTGGCAAAGAGTCAAGCAGAGATGCATGGAACATTTATGGTAAGAGGGAAAGTAGCTGAGCAGATGACACTCCTTAGCTTGGTGTACTTGTGGACGAGAGTAAAGGCCAGAGAGGAAACCAGGCAACGGTGGAGTGTATATCAAAGGACAATGAGGAATAGGAGGAGAGTGGGAGATAATTATACTAGGAGATATCAATGCGCACATAGAAGATATAGATGGGTATACCAACCGAACAGGGAAAATGATCATGAATATGTGTGAAAGGCATGATTTGATCATTTGCAACAGTACTGAGAAGTGTGTAGGGCAAATAACATGGGAGGTAGGAAGGCTCCAGTCGACGATAGATCATGCACTGATGTCACATAGGATGTATGATAGCTTCAGGGGATTGCATATAGATGAATGTGACTGCAGAAGTCTGGGTAGTGATCACAAACGTATCAAGCTAAGTTTTGGAAGAGCAGTGAAAGTGGGAAAGAGACCAGATGAGCAACTACAGGAAAAGTTTTATTCAGAAAGGCAAATACAAATAGCTACTAAACAAATTGAGAAAGTAATCAATGAGGATAATAAAACAATGTGGACATACACGAATCTAATTATCCTGTTTGAGCTAGAGCTTGCTAAGGCACGTGACAAGTCACCCCGAAAAAGAAGAGACAAACCCAAGAGTTGGTGGGATAAGCAAGTTATGAGAGCCATAGCAAAACGTCAGGAAGCCTAGGGAACACGGGTATGCTAAGCAGGGGGGTGTACAGACAGATGATGTTGAAAGAAAATGGGACATCTTTCTAAGCTGTAGAAGGGGAGCATCCCTTCTGATCGATGAAAGGATTAGAAGAAAGGGGGCTCAGTGGCTGGCAGAAGTAGATAAAAAGGATAGAAAGGCAGCTGCAAAATTTCGGAACCACCTAAACTTCCTAAAAAATGAGACAAGCCTAGAGCAGATGTTTAAACTACAGCTCAAGGTGCTAGGCTAGAAGGGGACGAAGCTATCGAATATATAAGAACAAGGGTGACAGAAAAATTTCAACAAAGAAGTGCCTTTTTCACCACAATACACAAGGATGGACCAAGTGGCGCAATGGCTCCATTTTCACAACGAGAGTGGGAAAGGGCTAAGAAGAGGGTTCCTAGTAGTACATTAACAAGCCCAGATGGCATTCCAATTATGCTGATAAAGACACTGAGTCCAAATTCTAAGCAGGCTTTGAGAGAGGCAGTGAGCAAAACATTAATTGATGGTGAAGTCCCCGATTGATGGAAACTTAGCAGGATGAGCATGATCTATAAAGGAAAGGAGGACAAAGATGACATAAACAACTACCGTCCTATAACAGTGACATCACTAGGCTACAGGCTGGCGATGAAAATTATAAAGGGAAGATTGCAGACATGGATAGAGGATGAGGGGGTGCTAGGGGAACTGCAGAAAGGGTTTCGGAAAAACAAGAGGTTGGAAGACAATCTGTTCTCACTGACGCAGTGCATCGAAATAGCAGAAAAGGAACTCAGGCCCCTGTGGCGAGCATTTTTGGATATCAAGGCAGCGTACGATAGCGTGTTTCAAGAAGACGTGTGGGGAATACTGGACACATTAGGTGTGAAAGATGGAGTCACTATCTTTTAAAGAATATCCATAAAAGTAACAATGCAGTTATAAAGTGGGAAAGGCAGGTATCCAAGCCTGCAGAGGTAAAATGGGGGCTCAGGCAGGGGTGCCCCCTGTCACCTATTATTCATGATGTACATATAAGGATTAGAGGCAAAATTAGAGGGAAGATTTGCCGAGATCGATGGACATCTGCGGTAATTAGGGAGATAGGTTAAATTTCAGGTCAAGTTAGGAAAAATCAGCAGTCATGATTTTTAACAATAATGAAGGTAGTGAGCTTAGGATACTGGAGGTCATGCTAGAGATAACAGGTAAACACAAATATCTAGGCATATGGATAAGCAATGGGACGAGTACCTAAGGCAACACAAAATATACGTAATGACTAAAGGCAACAAAAATGCAGCAGTGATGAAAAATAGGGCAGTGTGGAATTACAATAGGTATGTTGTGAGAGGAATTTGGAAAGAGGTCATGGTTCCTGGTCTGACGTTCGGCAATGCGGTTTTATGCATGACATCAGATGTTGAAGCAAGATTAGAAATTAAACAACGTGGAATAGGTAGGCTTGCTTTAGGAGCTCACGGGAATACACCAAATCAGGGAGTACTAGCTAGGTGATATGGGATGGACATCATTTGAGGGCAGGAAAGCTAGCAGCAAGATTAAATTCGTGAATCAATTGAGAAAAATGAGGGACGAGTGTTGGGCTAGGCAGGTTTTCAGCTACTTATATATGAAGATTAACAATACAAAATTGAAGAAGCGAACGAGAAATTTAATGGGTCAGTACTTAGAAAACAACAGGGGGTCAAACCAAAAAGAACTATCGGTTAAGAAGAAGGTGAAAGGACGGAGATCGACATGTGGAGAATGCGCATGATTAAAAAGTCTGCACAAGAGATCTATCGAACTCTTAAGCAGAAAATTGCCAAGGAAATGATCTATGATCATACTCGGGGTATTTATTTACTGTTTGAGGCCAGGACGGGAGTATTGCAAACCAAGACATATTGGGCCAAATACGAAGGGGTGTACACGGTATGCAGTGCATGTGGAGGGGAGGAAGAAACTGCCGAACATTTCATAATGTTCTGTAAAGGGCTTCAGCCTATAGTTCAGGATGATGGTGCAGAGTTTTTCAAAGCACTGGGTTTAGAGACAGGGAGGGCAAAATAGACATTAAGCGGGTAGAATTAACTAGAAGGAGGTTATCTGATTGGAGGGTGAAGTGAAGACACGAGTGAAAATTAAACCCTTCACTGCAAAGTACCAGTCCTCAACTTTACTATTTAAAGGAGAAAGAAAAGATAAATCCCGTTGTTGGTTCACTAAGTATTACGGCTAGGTGGTGTTAGCCGCCACTCGATCTAAAGGGTACAGCCAATCCATCCATCCATGGAATTGATATCACTAGACGGCGTTAGTTGTTGTCGTATAGTTGACAGACGGACGGAGGAACGCTTCGCCCCACTCATCATCATTCACTTCGTGGATATGCTGCGATTTTTTAAAACGAGAGCATTAAAGAGCTTGTTTCGCATAAATTCCCGTGTCGGTGGTTGTGAGCAAAAAATCATCATCTCATGCGTGACCTAAAAATCAAGAACGATGCAAATAAAATGAATGAATGATTAAAAACCCCTGGAACAGAATGGTGACCGAACCAGGGTTGTTTGGGTCCGAGTGGGGATCGAACCCATGTCGTTTGCGTGGCATGCAGCTGTTATACCACATGGTCACGCCTCTGATGATGATATGTGGGGTTTATTGTCCCAAAACCACCATATGATTATGAGAGACACCATAGTGGAGGGCTTCGAATACTTCGACCACCTCGGGTTTTTCAACGTGCACCCAAATCTGAGCACACGGGCCTACAGCGTATTCGCCCCCATCGAAAATGCAACCGTCGCAGCCGGGATTCGATACCGCGACCTACGGGTCAGCAGCCGAGTACCTTAGACACTAGACCACCGCGGCACGGACAGCCACAATACTGTTTGTGGAAACAGTGAAAAGAACTTCCTTTGCTCGGAAATGCAGTGAAAGTAGCTTTCATGCTTCAAAAACACATGCGTCCTGTATATATGTTTCAGAATGCAACACGTAATATTGGAGTACGGTTATGCGTGGGGTAAGTGTCCATTGCCGACGGGCATCAGAATATGTGATTATCACAATGGCTCCGTGGTTGAAAGCCAGTATCAAACTACAAAAGACATGCACGCTACTGCGCTTATTCTCTCAAGGCCACGTCGTGGCTGCTTAGCTGGTTCGAAAAGGTTTCGTGCAATAAGAGTTTGAAGTACGAGCTACTGATCGCATATCGCTATCGCGTTACACTCATAAAGACGAAGCTTTTGGGTTCCCTAGTTTTTTTCCAAGTTAGATAGTTTTGGACATCTTAAAAAGTATACCTCAAAGTATCTCAGGTACTTAGATTCTTCTGAGTAAGGACATTGTGTATACCATGTAGTCAATCAACCATACCTTGCGGAATCGCTACCGCAACTGTGGTAGTTATGGTAGAGTTATCGTGCTCCACTGCTGATCCGTAGGTAGCCGGATTGAATTCCGGCCGCACTTTTTTCAATGGTGGCAAAAAAGCTCGAGGCCCGTGAAAGTTTAGGTGTACGTTAAACAACGGGCTGATGACAGTCAGTTATTATATCTTGCTGCTCACCTAATTCAATTAATTGTCATAATATATAAGCCGGGTCATGCTTTTATTGAGCATTACGCAAATGCGCCCCCCACCCTTTTTTCAGAAATCACGGCAGGCTCCGTGAAAGGTGGTATGGCTACTGCTGCTGCTACACCAACAACGGTCACAGACAGCTCGTGCGTACGCAGGACACCACTGCGCGCGCGATCTCAAAGGCGCACAGTTCTTCTCGTTTGCCGAGTAAAAGCGGCTGGCGATCAGCAATCGTATTGTAACCCCGCGCCTGTGCGAGTTAACGTAAGTTATGCACAGCGAGCGTCTTTGCCACCGCCTTGCGATGATGGGCGGCTTTCTGTTATCATTGAACACTTAATTAGTAGAAAATATTTGGCCTAATTACTAATGTTATAATTTACAATGCACTTCAAACACTGTAAGAAGTGCGCTGCTAAAACTCAATGAAATATTGTATTTCAAGTGGTTCTCGTACATAAAATGCTATAGAGTTTGTTTTCTGCAGGACCCTCATATAGGGTGCTCTGTGTCCTTTTCTCACATACACTAGAGGCACTGCGAATGGACAGTAACACACTAGTATCAGTTGCTTGTTCCACTTAACACTGACTGCTTTGTAGATATATATCAAGTACAGTTTTATATTATAAAGAAATGCTCAAATTGGTTCACGATTAAAAGCGTATCTCTTGAAAATTGCTATCGGCTTATAAATGCATATAGTCCATATTTTGCAGCTGTGGTTGTTCTATATCCGCTCACTAAATCATTACACATATCTTGATTGCTTTTCCCCAATGCACATCGTGTATATTTGGTTGTTCAACGCTAAAACTCTTGTTCACCTAAATGCACCTCGAGTATTTTGCCTCCATAACACTATAACAACTAAACCACCCTGGTGACTTAAAACCTGCCAGGGTGCAGATATTGCGTACTATCGTTGTGCATCGGAATACTAAAAAACACAAGGCCGTCATGGTCTGCCATGTTTTGAAAATGGTAGGTTCTGATATTTCATGCCCACAGTTTCATGTAAAGGCATTCACAGGATCGGTGCTTGCTTGTGTCAATTCGATTGCACTCGTAGTCTCAACTTATAGTCGTGCGCAGTCTATATGGACGGCTACAAGCTGATCTACAAAATGCCGCATTTCACTGACACTCAGTAAGGACACAAGTTACAGTACAAAGCTCTCCGAGAACTTAAAGGGGCCCTGCAACACTTTTTGACCACAATCGGAAAATGCTGCCTATCAGTAGCGGAGGCTCCTGACAACACGCGAGCCAAATATTATAGCACTGCAGGCGGCCTGGAATTCACGATAAATGATCGAAGTCAGGAAAAAATTGCTTTCTCTTCTCTCGACAAATCACGGATGACGCTCAAAAATCACTGGTAAAAAGCTCATCTATCAGCCATTGGCTGATTTGAACATGCCGCACTCGGTCGTGACATAGATCGCCGCGGAATGCCGCTACTTGTCCACGCGTGTGTCCGCGATTACACTGGAAAAGCTGTGTATTCGAAGCAAAAAAAGAAAAAGTGCTCAAGGTCACAAGGTGCGCATGACGTATTTTCTTTGCCCCTGCTATCTCTCCCTGCTTAGCTTCCAGCGCTTTTTCAGCGAGAGACGAAAGAATGCAATTGCAGCATGTGACTAAAATTTGTAACTCCACTCGCACTAGATGAATTCTTAAAAGTTTTGGAGCGTTGAATTTGTGAGTTATTAAGCTCTTCCAGTGAATTAACTCCATGGTCTCTTGAAAAAGTGTTTCAGGGCTCCTTGAAGTCACACGCACGTTTTCGTGCATCAGTGATGAGCAAATGGCATGTAGCCACGCTCAGATCCGGGCTTTTTTGCGTCGCCAATATGTAGATGTCTCGCTATGCAGCCCTTTATCTGCTCATGATAACTACCACAGGGACACTTATCTATACTAGCGTACCCTGCGTGAAACTGAGTCGCACACCTTGGTACAAGGCATGCAATCTCCGCTTTCGGCTTGCGCGGGTAGGATGTCCATATGAAAGACCTCTCTCTCTTTCTTCCCTCTTCTTGCTTTTGAGAGTTTTCAAGCTGTCTCTTTCCACGCTTGCGCTGTTGAAGGGGTGCAGCGCACCATAGTTGTTCCTCGGGTGGTTCACCGAACGACGCGCGAAAGGTCAACAGTACTTCACTCTTCTGCTCTGGTCATTTCACAAGTTCCTTTCTCAGAATAAGAAAAGAGAGTGACTGGGAATGTTGTCAAAAAGAGCAGAAAATACCTCACTTCAGCACAGTAGCTCCTGCTCATGTTCTGGCAAGCCAGGCGCTAGGCATCACGTTCGTTACTATCGCAATAAGGTCAATATTACTTTGAAAGAAAAAAAAAGCAACAATGAGGTGCGAGCGTCTTCTACATAGGCGCTTTATCTGACTTCATTGGGGCAGCCCTCCGACGTCACGGACGAGTGAAATATGGTCAAGTGATGCCTCGAAAATCGAGTTGAGGGTCGGCATTTTTTTCTTGTATAATGAATCTTCCAAGTCAAATAACTTCAGACTGCGTGCCGTTATCACTGCCGTATTTCTGCGTTAGTCCGTATGTACTACAGTCTACACAATACACGGATAAAACATGGGGGCTTGAATAGTGTTGAGGGCCCCTTTAAGTAAAAATGTCTTCATCTGGTTAACATAGCATCCACAGTCATGTAAAATCTTGGGCGTCATGCATCTTGGTAATTCACTGATTAAAACAAGAAACATTACACCCCTGTTTTCGGATGTCTTATTTCTTGGGAGAGTTTTTTTCCCATAGGGGTTTTCATTCCAGATATATTAGAAAAATATTGAGTATTTCTAATGTCAACAAATAAATTCGATACTCAAACTCTTTTTAATATTTGCTCACCCATACTGTTTTAGAAAATATTATGGCAAGTGAATTTTTTTTCTTACAAACAAATATACCAACAAGAACCTTGGTTAAAATTATTTGGTAACTGAAGACCAAGCATTCTCACATTAAATAGGGATTGCAAATCTAAGCAGATGCAGCAACATTTCAAAATACTGTTGAATTGTACATGTAAATTGTACATGTAAATATTTTACAAAAGTAAGCACTGCACCTTAAAATGACACAACATGCACCATCAAATATTGGTGAAGGTACCCTTTATGAATGGAAAAAAGCCCACTATCTGGAGTTTCATTGAAGCAGTAAGAAAGCTGAATTCCACTAAACTCGAACTGAAAAAACTTAAGAGATAGAGCGAGTTTTGGCAGTGAAATTATAGAGAACAAGTTTGTTTATAAAAAGCTTACCTGCACTTTTTTAATATTTACGAAGCAGTTTGTTTTCAAGGATGCTTGCTCTTTTTGTAGCTATTCATCACACAAAAAGAGTGACAGTAGAACATTACACTCTGAATAACACTCTCACCATTTGATGGCCCTTTTTATTTACTAACTGCTCGTGGGTTAGGTAAGGACAACCATTTACACAAGCTTGCATTTACACAAGGTTCTAGAGCCACATATGATAGTAAAAAAAGATAACACCTTGCTTGTATCTCATATATATATTTTAACACAGGTTTGCTATCAATGACAATGCTGAACTGAATTGCCTATCAATTGGTCCTGTTATCAATGTGGCTATGACTCTTTCTTGGTGCAGGCACCACACCCTAATTTTGACAACACCACCAAAGATTGCAAGAATGCATTTATTTCAAAAGTGAAACATTTGCAGCTTGTGCAGCGAGGCTTCTGTGAAGAGGCAGTCATTTTCATCAATGCATGCAAAAGTGGCAACCACACATAACAGGGAATGACTACCAGGGTGTCATAATGACTTTTGATGTCCTGTAAC
The DNA here is from genome assembly GCA_013436015.1 of Rhipicephalus annulatus. Taxonomy (NCBI): domain Eukaryota; kingdom Metazoa; phylum Arthropoda; class Arachnida; order Ixodida; family Ixodidae; genus Rhipicephalus; species Rhipicephalus annulatus. The sequence goes on along the minus strand of WOVY01014538.1, from coordinate 317,928 downwards.
GGAGTGATGGACATCTCATTTAGGCTGCTTTACCCATTTGCTGCACATATCACCCTACTACAGCATCTTTCAGAGTGAATTATTGGCAGCAGAACCAATTTGTTTTTGAATTGGCAAGTTTATTTAGAAATATATTGTTTTGCAAGCACTTTCTGAATGAATCAACATGGTTAAACCAGAGTTAGTTGTTCAAACAATAAGGAATATGAACAAACCCACTAATTAGGAGTTATGGAGCTATCACTACATCTTGCCCAGCTTTGACTATTCGAAGTAAGGCAGACCTAATTAATATATACATGGTTCATCTGTCGAAAGCAAACAAAGAATGAAACTCTGAAGGCAACCATAAAGACTGTACTATTCACCCCCACTGGGTCTTATTTACTGCAAGCTGTCAACTAATAGCAGCTAACCTTGATCAAACATTTCCTTTAAATATATGCTTACTGATGCTGCTGCCAATAAGAAAAAGAGCAAACAAGTATTACTGCCTACAACAAACAAACGAATACAACTGGTTCAAGTGAGCAAGCTCTCATTTGCTATCACTACATAAAATCCGTTGTCTGAAGAGAGTAAGCTTCCCTACCCAGTTTTAGGTGCACATGACTGGAAATACACAGACAGCTGCTGGCCAAGTTCAAAAGTAGAGACAGTAGACCATTCCTATGAGCGAGAGCCAAGTCCAACACTGTTACTTGGCACCCATAATGAGCACCACGAAACTCGCTGTTACCATGTAATACTTTGTTTGGCTCTGCCCGAAAGCAGGGCAGTGAGAGTTTCAATAATCACTGCTCTCTCAACATGAACAAGTCCATCATGAGCTGTAGATACAGCATAGCAGTGTTTGCCAGCAGCTTAATGTGGCCCCACAAACTCATACATGTCGTCTGCTAGCTTTAGGGTAATGTCCAAGCCCTGACAGTGCCTTTGGAGAGAAGTTGGAATGCCTGAAATACTGTGAAAAGCACCAGAGATACTTCCTGCCATGGAAGCTATGGTGTCGGTGTCGCCTCCAACAGATATGGACAGCACGATGGCTCGGACGAATGGGTTCTCGGTCTTTGCAGTGAAAAAAACAAAATATAAAGGCATAATTTAGTCTACATAACAAGAGCAGCCAGGCTGAAATCAATATGCAAAAAGCATAGGTCAGCCCACTCACTCATGAGTGAACTCACTCAGACTCTGATCGAGCCGTGAGTCTGAGCAAGTATATTTTTGGTGAGTTGACGCCCAAGTGAGTCCGGCAAATAATTTTTTGAGCCTGGTCGAGGAAAATCATTATGAGTCTGAGTACGAATGAGTCCCTAGAACAAAACTTATTTCTTGGGTGAATCTGAATGAGGTATACATTTTTTGCTGACCTATGGGAAAAACACATTATGAGCTCACAGTATTCTCCCCCAGTATTAAAGTTGCCTGGTGGGCCTGTTGATTAGTCATTGAGTGTCATGCAAAGCACATCTAAGATAGGACACAGAAGAGTTACACAGCAACATACACAGTGCCTACACACGTTGCACTCTGTGTGTCTGTGGTCAGTCTTAAATGCATTTTGCCCATGTCAGTATTATAATTAGAATAAATCTACAAAGCTTTGCATAAGAGCCTTCAATGCCACACATACAGGTAGACTTTGTTATAACAAGCTTCCAACAACGAAATTGTAAAGATAGTGATGCATTCAAACTTTTTAGGAGTTGATGTCCAAGGATCATAATATAACGAAGAATGATCATCCACAACTTTCATGCAAGAAAGTTTCACCACTGCCACAAAGAAAAGACTAAGGCAATAAAGTGAAACTTAAGCTAAGGACAGCGGTCAAATGGTTTAACTATCCATGGTTTTTATAAATGAATTTTTCCAATCACAAGTCATGCGACAGGGAGCAGCTGCCACAGATGAGTGCCTTTTCTTATTTGTGTAAAATAATTTACCAGTTCAAAATCTTAACCTACACTGTCATTGTACTAGTGTTAATTAGGAGCTTATATTACTGGACTATATCTCTTCTTCAAAGAAATTATTTTGTCTTGATGTTGTGTTGTGTGCTATCATATACACTCTTAAAACAGTAAAAATGACACAATGATATTATGTATTTTTAAGAGCAATATTTCAGTTATAAATAATTATGTAAGCAACAGCACGAGGTCGTACACTTTTTAACTGCAGAAGATATTTGAGTATGACTACTCCTGTACATATGCCTCACTAGAGGAATAAACTTAAACCTTTAGTAGAAGTTAACAGGCACACGGTATTTTTTGAAATACCAGGTAGCTTTAAGGTTTTCTAAAATAAAGCTTTATTGAATAACCTTGAATAGCACGATTTAAAAGGAACATTTCCTTGAAAAATATCACTCACTACAACTTTTGCACATATGAATCATCAGCATGAAGACTATTTGCAGTGTGAACTTAAAAACTTTAAAACGAAGGAAACACAAAATGTCCTTTCAGCAATGTCTTCAAATCATGTCAAACTTTAAACATAAGCAATGAGAGACAGGACTGCAAATAGACAGTAAGGACAGAGAGACAGGATTGCAATTGGCAGAGCTGAATGACCACTGCATGTGTGCTAAAATAAGCAACAACATGTTTTTCCTTTCTGCATTTCATTGCTCTGAAGAGTGGCTGAATGTTTAGCACAAGCAAATAATTTTCAGGCTTCAATCTACAGCGATCTCTACATCAATACAATAGAAGTCATGTGATCATGCAAAAGGTGGTGAATCGTTTTTACCTCTACCATTTGAATTCTGCATAAACAAAGTGAGACAGAAGAAAAAGCTTAGAAAATTGCCATTTTTATTAGTACTTGCAAGGACTTCCCTCATGTACACAAGCATTTTCACTATTTCCAGCATGTCGACAAGTGGTTGGCCTGTGTATTTCATCATCATCTTCAGCCTAACTATGTCCATGGTGCGGCAAAGTCCTCTCCCCTGTTCCGCCAATCAACCTAGTCCTGTGCTTTCTGCTGCCACGTTATACCTGCAAACCTCTTAGTCTCATCTGCCTATACAATTTTCTGTCTCCCTCTCACACATTTGCCTTCTCTTGGAATTTAGTCAGTAACCCTTAATGCCCTTAATGACCAGTGGTTATTCTGCCTATGCGGTACGTGCTCGGTCCGTGTCCACTTCTCCATTTCAACTACGATATCCTTTAACCCCCATTTGTTCCCTGACCCAACTTGCTCTCCTCTGGTCTCTTCAAGTTACACCTATCATTTTACTTTCTATCTATCGCTATGTCATCTTCATTTTAAGTTGAACCCTGTTTGTAAGCTTCCAAGTTTTTGTTTTTTTCTCTCAGTAGGTAAGTACCAGTAAGATGCAGCTGTTATATACCTTCATCTTGAGGGATAGTGGTAAACTACATATCACGATTTGAGAATTCTTGCCGAATGCACTTCATCACATCTTTATTCGTCTAGTTATTTCACTCTCGTGGTTTGGCTCTGCGGTTACTACTTATCCTAAGTAGGCATATTTCTTTACAGCTTTCAGAGTCTATCCACCTATCAAAAAGTGCTGTTCTCTGCCAAGACTGTACCTCATTTCTTTAGTTTTATGTTTATTATTTTCAGGCCTACCCTTCTGCTTTCTGGGTCCAGTTCAGTAATTATGAGCTGTAACTCGATCCTTGAGTTACTCATCAATGCAAGGCTATCAGCGAATTGCAGGCTACCAAGATACTATTCTTTAACTCTTATCTACAACTCTTCCCAATCTAGGGCCCTAAAAAACTGTAAACACACGGTAAATAGCATCAGAGAGATTGTGTCTCCCTACCTTACACCATTCTTTATTGAGATTCTATCACTTTATGAAGGACTATGGTGACGTGGATCCACTGTAGATTTGTTGCAGTATGTTTATATAGGCTTTGTTGATGGCCTGATTCTACAGTGATGGCATGACTGCTGGCATCTCGATCGAACCAAATGCCTCCTTGTAATCAATGAAGGCTATGTATAGCGGTTGGTTGTATTCTATGTATTTCTCTATCACTTGATGGGTAGTTAGAATATGGTCTTTTGTTGAGTAGCCTGTATGAAATCCTACTCGGTCTTTTGGTTGATTGAACTTCTAATGTTGTCTTAATTCTATCAGTTATTATTTGGGAATAGCTTGTAGACAATGGACAGTAAGCTGAGCAGCCTGAAATTTTCCAAGTCTTTGGCGTCTCCTTCCTAATGAAATAAGTTGATGCTTGCATTCTTCCAAGATTCTGGTACCTTCTCCATCAAGAGACACTTCGTATGTAGAGTGGCCACTTTTTCTAACACAATCTGTCCACCATCTTTCAACAGGTCTGATATTACCTTATCCTGACCAGCCACCTTGCCTCTTTGCATTCCCTCTAGGGCTTTCTTTACTTCTCCTGGCATGTGTATTTACACTCCGGTAACATGTCATTTGTGCCCGATGATGTCAATGTTGTGTAAAAACAAAAATATTGCAGAAACGTTTTGAGTAAGTAAATAAGACTACATGGCATCAGACAATCAAGAATTCCCCCCTCATACCTGGAAGAATGGCAGTGGTTCGTGTGGCCTGAGGAAGGCATAGATGGCTGTTGGGACTGACTTGTGGGCAGAGACATGAATGCCAAAGAGGGCAGCAATTTCTTCTGCTGACAGATCCTGGGGTTCATCACACAGTACACGTCTCAAGTTTTGCAGTGATGTTGTAAATGGTTTATATAGACTTTGGTGGAGAATGAGGGTGTGCTGGGAGAACTACAAATTGGGTTCCGTAATCGAATGAGGTAGGAGGACAATGTGTTTTCATTGATGCAGTGTATTGAAATAGCTGACAAAGAACACAGGCCCCTCTTGCTGGCATTTCTAGATATCAAGGGAGCTTACAATACAGTGATTCGAAAGGCTTGTGAGATATATTGGGCACTATAGTTGGGAAAGATGGAAATATTATTCTCCAAAAGGATATCTATAAATTTATAAGGTAGTTATAAAATGAGAAGTACAGGTATCCGAACCTATAGAGATTCAACGCGGGCTTCGACAGGGCTGTCTCTTGTCACATTTGTTTTTTATGCTTTATATCATCATCATCATCATCATCATCATCAGCCTGACTACGTCCACTGCTGAACAAAGGCCTCTTCCATGTTTCGCCACTCAACTCGGTCCTGTGCTCGCTGCTGCCATTTTGTCTTCTGTCTCCCCCTAACCCACTCTCCTTCTCTAGGAATCTAGTTATTTACTTATATTGACTAATGGTTATCCTGTTTACGCGCTACATGACTGGCCCGCGTTCTTTCCTCTTCTTAATTTTTACTGTGATATCCTTAACCCCGGTTTGTTCCCTAATCCACTCTGCTTTGTTCTTGTCTCTGAGGTTACACCTACCATTTTCCTGTCTATTGGTCGCTGCGTCGTCCCCAATTTAAGCTGAATCCTCTTTGTAATCTCCATGTTTTCTCTGCAGCTAAGTGCCGGCAAGATGCTGCTGTCATATACTTTCCTCTTGAGGGATAGTGGCAATCTGCCTGTCATAATTTTGGAGTGCTTGCCAAATGTGCTCCACCTTATTCTCATACTTCAGCTTACTTCAGTCTCGTGGTTTGGCTCCACGATTATCACCTGGCACAAGTACACATAGTCTTTTACTACTTCAAGCGCACTATTACCTATATACAGGTATTACCTATATAGAGGTAGGTATTACTTATATACAGGCATATTACCTATATCCTTTATTACAGAGACTAGAAGCCAATTCAGATGGGAGTCGACTAAGCTTTCGCCTCTTTATTGTCAAGCAAGGAAAACACGCTGAACAGTCATTACTAGAATTGTTGTATGCAGATGATATAATGATAATTAGCTACAACAAGAGAGATATCCAGGGATTAATAGACATTTGAGGGAATAAGACAGAGAGGTTAAATTTGAAGCGCAGTAGGGCAAAATGGCAATCATGATTTTTATTGATAATGAAGGCAGTGAGGAATTTACAGGAAGACACGCTAGAAATACTGGATAAATAAAAGTATATTGGCATACGGATAAATACCGGAGCTTAGTACCTAAGGGAGCACGATAGATACGTAATGACTGCGGTTAAGAGGAATGCAGCTGTACTTAAAAATAGGGCAGTGTGAAACTACAATAGCTATAACGTTGTGAGGGGCATTTGGAAAGGTGTCATGATTCGGAGTTTGACGTTCGGCAATGCGGTCTTGTGCATAAGATCGGAGGTTCAAGCAAGATTTGAAAATAAACAACGTGGCTTAGGTTGACTTGCTTTGGAGCACACGGGAACATTACAGAACAGCGGGTACAAGGTGACATGGGATGGACTTCTTTTGACTGCAGGGAAGCTAGCACCAAGATAAAACATGAGGAACGATTGAAAAAAAGTGGTGAGAGGAGCGTCGGGCTAGGAAAGTTTTCAGCTATTTGTACATAAAGATTGTTGTTACTAAATAGAGGAAGCGAACTCAAAAATTGTCAAGTAAATATTTAGACACAGCAGAATAGCAAGCCAAAATGAAACATTGGTTTAGAAGAAAATGAAGAGAACAGGATGGGACATGAGGAAGATTAGAATGCTTACGAAATCATCACTCGAGATGTACCAAAATTTCAAGCAGAAAATTGCAAACTTAAAGATATACGATAATTATCGCAGTAGTCCTTCGCTCTTTGACGCCAGAACGGAAGTATTGCGAACTAAGACGTACCGAGCCAAATACGAAGGCACAAAGACGTTATGTATTGCGTGTAAAGTGGAGGAGGAAACTACTGAACATTTGATAATGTTCTGTAAAGGACTCCACCCTGTAGTCGAAGATAATGGTGTGCAATTTTTCAAAGCATTGGGGTTTAGGGACAGTGAAGGCAAAATAGGTTTTAGACGGGTTGAAATTACCAGGAAGAGGCTAACCGATTGGTGGCTTATATCAAGGCTCGAGTGAAAGTCAATATTTCAACAGATAGTGATAGTACTTGACTGCATGATTAGGAGGCGTAGGTCGTCTCCCGATCTAAAGGGCACAGCTGAATACAACCATCCATCCATCCATCCATCCATCCATCCATCCATCCATCCATCCATCCATCCATCCATCCATCCATCCATCCATCCATCCATCCATCCATCTATCCATCCATCCATCCATCCATCCATCCATCCATCCATCCATCCATCCATCCATCCATCCATCCATCCATCCATCCATCCATCCATCCATCCATCCATCCATCCATCCATCCATCCATCCATCCATCCATCCATCCATCCATCCATCCATCCATCCATCCATCCATCCATGTGACGCTCGCTCGCGAGATCGCAGCGCGGGCGACTCTCCATTCTGGCTGCACGCAGCGGACGCGGACCACGATCACAGTGCATAGCTATGAGTAGCGATCAAGGAAGAGACACGCATTCGAAACGCCAGAGGTGGAGTTGGTGAGAACGCCATGGTCGACGCTGCTCTAGGCGGTGCGCGTTGCAGCTTCTCTAGTGCCGTAGTGCCGACAAAGGCACGTCACACTGCACTGCACAGCGGAAGGTTTCATGCTTGTGGGATGACACTATCTGCGTGTGGTGGGGCTTTTCAAAAAATAATGTATGTAACGTGTATATACAATAACACCACAACAACTCTCGTGTTTCTTTTTATATGACGATCGATATTGCAAATGCCTCCACTTCAGCTTACCATTTGATACTTAAGTATCGACTACACAAAGGAAGCATTTTTAGGACCAAATGGACGAAACCTGACGCTTTGTTTAAACAACAGGCCTGCGTGAAGAATGGCAGCCAATTTATGGCAAGAATTTTTAAAGAAAAAACACACACATTCGGGAAAACCATTTTATTGGGTTACAAGGAACGAAAACATGGATGCTTCCCTGAAACAAAAGAGGCAGAACCTTAATATAATTTTGATTGATATGTGGGGTTGAACGCCCCAAAACCACCATGTATTTATGACAGACGCCGTAGTAGAAGGCCCCTGAAACTTGGACAATCTGGGATTCTTAAACGTGCATCTGAATCTGAGCACACGGGCGTACAGCATTTTCACCTCCATCGAAAATGCAGCTGCCAAAGCCGAGATTTCATCCCCCAAACCTTCGGGTCAGCAGCCGAGTACATTAGCCAGAGACCACCACAGTGGTACCGTTAACATTAATTTTAGCAATTTTGAAGAATGGCATTGCCAACGGTTTTGCCATAGAGTATAGGTCAATGCAAAAGAAAAAAAAACATGTATCCCGGTCGGTTCCCGCAACAATTTTCATTCGTCACAGTTGTTCCATGAAGACAGCGATAACTTGCTTGACACGGACTTGTATCCGGTGAATGAAGGTTATGACCAGGCCATCAAGCTGCTCCTTGGTCGTCGGCTTCCTCAAATAGGTTTTCATTCTATCCATTGCCGAGAAGCTGTGTTATGCAAGAGCTGTAGTCGCTGGGAGCGTTGTCAATATCTTGAGGGGTGTGTGAATGTTCCGGAACAGGGCTTTGTAACATTCAGCTAAATCGTCCGTCATAAAAAGGAAAAATTAGTTCGCTTGCATGGCTTGCCATTTTTTTTTCAGATTTACCATTAACCTTTTCGCGTAAGAATGTGAGCTGTTGTCATAACTCTAAGGCCGGCTGCACAGATTGAAATTTTCCTTTGAGGCGTGCTTTGGCAACGCAGATTGCAAACTTTACAGTGTTTTACGATGGTCGCAAAGCACCGTTTGAGGAAAGTTTTCAGGTTACCTTTGTAAGGAATGAAGAAGGATCGCCTGTAGTATTCTTTCGCAGAACTACAGTCGTAGTTTTCTCGGTATCTCTGTGTTCATATCATCCGTGGAGTCTCGCACTTCACTTCGAACTCCGCCGCTTTGTCTTAACATAGAGAAAATATTTTGTGGTATTATGCTCCGTGTTAGCTCTTATTTCCTCCAGCTTAGTGAGCACCAAGTCGATCTGCTCCAACGCGACACCCATGTCAATATATGAGCTCTGCAGATACACACACAAGTGGTGTGTGAGGCTTGAATTTCTGATAACAGTAACGCAAGTTGAGCGAACAGTTTCGCCGATAGAGGCGATGAGTGGGGGACGCTGTTGCTTTGTCACGGAAGATGTTCATGTCTTCAAGTGAGCAAACCATCTCAGAAAGTGCTTCTCCAAGCACTGCAATTGAATGGTAAAGTTCCACTCACAGTGTTTAACAACATCGGCACAGTCAGCTGAATGACATTGTAGACGCGTCTAGATATTTTTTTCAGGACTGCTGTTGTTTTGGATGACGCCCGAAAGAAAGTTTACATTTATTTGCGCAAGAAGCCCGTCGAATGTATTGAACAGCTGAGGCGTCTTTCAAACAAGGATCACGGAGTGCGATGAGCAACGCGTGTACAAAGCCGTTGGGAAGTCGTTCCAGATGTGCGCTCGCACCTCTGACGGTGAACGACACTCTTCCTTACCCTTTCTACATGTCGGTCTCTGATCCTCACCACCGGGTCGTCAAGCCATCCCTTGTCGGTAGCTGGGACAAAGGTTGCCTCAGGGTCGTCCGAAAGCTGGCTATATAAGCCGAAGACTGTTGTACATTACTCTTTTTCTCGTCTTCTTCCCTTTTTCCATGACATATAAATAAACCTCCGTCTGTCCAGCAAGAGTATATCTCCTCACTACAAAGGATACGTCCTGGACGAAAGCCAGCTACCAGTAGCGACAAGCTGAACTCGCTCCCAACAAACTGTAGGCAGCGGTAGGGTCCTCGTAACCCCCAAGACCCAACAACATGAAATATAGGAGGAAGTGGAGAAATTGAAGTGGCACCATGTGATTCCACAGAAGAATCCGTGAGAATAATGCCGCCATTTGCCGCCAGCTTTCACCTGTGCTGCGCACAAACAAAACTTTCAGAAGCTTTCCTGGCTTCTCTAAGGCACTGCGCCGTGTCGCACAAGCGGCAGACAAATTTGGTGCGTTCTTCCCTCCTTTCTAGATTAACTCAATCAATCCCTGGCGTCTCGGCCTGGGCCTAAGCGGCGACTTAGGCATGAAGGGTCAGTCACTGAGGCATCAGTTCGTGAAGTCTGTGGCTCAGGGAATAGGGTGGTTCATTGACCAGATGATACGCATTTGATGATGTGTTGTGGTAACAGATGCTTACACTACAATAGCTTTCATAGTTCACCAGTTCAAACGTGATTAGTGCATCCAACGACCGCCGATACGGCAAAACAAAAACTTGAGAACAAGTGACGCATTAACTATCAAAATGGTGGAACTGTCAATATGTTTCACATGCGTTGTGCGCGGGCACAACGAGTTACGTTGTGCCCGCGCAGTAAGTCAATGACCGTCATTATAATGACGAAGTTCACTGCAAGAGAAAGACCCTTTCTCATGTGTCAACGGAGGGCTACGTTGGTTAGGAGCACGCTAATAACGACCTACTTACGACCGCGAAAAGCTTGCATGGCTCGATATGATTATGAGAGATGCCCTAGTAGAGGACTCCGGAAATTTGGACCATCGGTGTTCTTTAACGAGCACTGGCGTGGCATTGGCATAGTACATGGGCCTCTACCTTTTCGATTTTATGGAAATACGACTGCCACGGCTGGCATCAAACCTCCGATATTCGGGTCAGCATCTGAGCCACCCTCGCCACCGATCCACCGAGGCGGACAATTTATGGAGTATTCCTTCATAAACTAGCCGTTTATGTACTTGGATTTCTGGAGCAGATATTGGTATGCCACTTGGAACGACTTGAAAAACTGCAATTATACCTCCTCCCAGGCAACATTTAGCGATTACGCATAATATAACTCGCAGTACAGTAGCACATATGAATGCACATCACTCTAGTTGTAATACACGACATATTTATACGCGAGAAAAGAGCTCGCATCAACCAGTATTACAGCGCATTGCTACAAAGTAAATCATTTCACTAAAGAAATTGATCCTATCAACGAAACTTTGTACAGTTCGGAACTTTTTAACCGTGAAGTTTCAATTTTCTTTATAGATACCTGTATGGGGCTATACAAGCGGCCAGTTAAATTTTCTTTTTTCTTTTAATCAATGCCTTTGTGGTCGCTTGCGTAAATAATTTGACAAGTTCGTACATGCCATGGCGGCAGGCGCTGCAGCGAAGGACGCCGTTTCAGAAGCCACAAACGTTCCGGGGCTACTAGCAACACACATCTGTGCTCTCTTCACAACAAATTTATTCAATGCCTGAGTGCTCGTCGGCCTGCAATAAATCGAAACGTAGTTGACCTATGTGATCTCCCAGAATCGCGTTTAAAGCGAAGCTAGTTTTTTCTGCGCGTTAGAATCAAAGGTGTTAGTTGTATGTGATTTCTAAAGCATTTCCTACAACGGCCATTTCTTATAATGCCTTTGAGCACAGCAGTTCAGGAAATATCCATTTCGTTCCTAAATATCTGGCATGATTCCAAGTCCGCTTCCAATATAAACTTCGTGAACGATTCAGTAATTCCAAAACGCTGTGAAACCATGCAATAGCACCCACTCGGTAACACATATTAGCTCTTGAAAGACCATCCGAAACGATAGAAAGCTTTTACAGTGCACCGGAGCCCCGTGAATGATGTAATGACCGCAGGCGGGCTTATGCGACACGTTGTACAGGCCACATGCTCCTGGTCTCGCATCGAAGTGCATTGAGTGCATTTGGAAAGTATGCAAGCACGGACTTACACTGCCCTGCATTCAGTGCAAGAATGAAAGTGGTGTTTATAGTGTGGATACTTGTTTCGCAATACTCCTGTCCTGGCCTCAAACAGTATAGTGAACTACCCCGCCTATTATCATAGATCTTTTCCTTGGCAATTTCCTACTTAAAAGTTCGATATATCTCTAGTGCGGACTTCTTATTCGTGCCAATTCTCCACATATCGCTCTCAGCTTCCTTCACCTTCTACTTAATTGATAATTCATTTTGGTTTGGCCGCTTGGTGTTTTCTAAGTATTTACCAGTCAGTTTTCTAATTCGTATCCTCCATTTTGTATCGACATTCTTGATGTACAAGTAGATGAATACCTTCCTAGCCCAACGCTCCTCCCCCATTTCTCTCAATCGCTTCTCAAATATTATCTTGCTGCTAGCTTCGCTGCCCTCAAATGATGTTCATCCCATATCAAGTTGTACTTCCTGATTTGGTGTATTCCTGTGGGCTCCTAAGGCAAGCCTACCTATTTCACGTTGCTGAATTTCTGATCTCGCTTGAACTTCTGGTCTCATGCACAAGTCTGCATTGGTAAATGTCAGACCAGAAGCCATGACGCCTTTAGATATTGCTCTCATACCATCATACCTATTGTAATTACACAGTGTTCTGTTTTTTTATCACCGCTGCATTCCTGTTACCTTTAGGCATCACGTATATTTCGCGTTTAGTTACGTGCTCGGTCCCATTTCATAATCGAACGATCAGATATTTGTATTTATCCGTTATCTCTAGCGTGACTTCCTGTATTCTAAACTGCCAACCTTCATTATCATTATATATCATGACTGCTGATTTTTCCTTACTGAACCTGAAATCTAACCTATCTCCCTCATTACCGCAGATGTCAATCAATCTCTGCAAAAATTCCTTGTTGTCCGCCATCAGCACTATATCATCTGCGTACATCAATACTGGTAGTGGCTGTTCAATGAGTTTTACTTGTTTGACGAAAGAGAGGTTGAAGCCCATTTCACTCCCCTCTAATTTGGCCTCCAATACTTGTAGGTAAATCGAGAATAACAAGGCTGACAGAGGACACCCCTACCTAGGCCCCCGTTTTACCTCTGCAGGCTTGGATACCTGTTTTTCCCACTCTATAACTGCGTTGTTACCTTTATAGATATCCTTCAAAAGATTAGTGACTCCATCTTCCACACCTAGTGTGTCTAGTATTCCCCACAAGTCCTCTTCAACCACGCTATCGTGCGCTCCCTTGATGTTCGAAATTGCTAGCCACAGGGGCCTGTGTGCCTTTTTTGCAATTTCGATGCACTGCGTCAGTGAGAACAGATTGTCTTCCAACCTCCTGTGTTTCTGAAACACATTCTGCAGTTCCCCCAGCATACCCTCATCCGCTATGCATGCCTGCATGCAGTCTTTCCTTTATTATCTGCATCGCCAGCCTGTAGACCACTTATGTCACTGTTATAGGACGGCAGTTGTTTACGCCAGCTTTGTTCCCCTTTCTTTTAGAGATTATGTTCATCCTGTTAAGTTTACATCCATCGGAGATTTCACCATCTATTATTATTTTGCTCATTGCCTCTCTTAAAGCCTGCTTAGACTTCAGACCTAATGTCATTATCAGCATAATTGGAATGCAATCTGGGCCTGTTGATGTACTACTAGGTACCTCCTTCTCAGTTCTTTCATACTCTCCTAGTGAAAATGGAGCCATTGTGCCACTTGATTCATCCTAGCCTATTGTGGTGCATGAAGCACTTCTTTGTTGAAATTTTTCTATTACCCTTGTTCCTATATAATCAATAACTTCGTGCCCTTCTAGCCTAGCACCTTGAGCTGTAGTTTTAAACCTCTGCTCTAAGCTCGCCTCATATCTTAGGGAGTTTAGATGGCTCCAAAATTTCGCAGCTGCCTTTCTATCTTTTTTATGTACTTCTTCCAGCCATTGAGCGTTCTTTCTTCTAATCTTTTCATTGATCACAAGGGATGCATCCCTTCTACAGCTTAGAAAGATTCCCATTTTCTTTCAAAATGATCTGTCGGTTAACCCCGCTTCTTAGCATGTCTGTGTTTTTAGAGGCTTTCTGACGTTTTGCTATGGCTCTCTTAACTTTTTCATCGCACCAATTCTTGGGTTTGTGTCTTTTTTTTGGGGTGACTTGTCATGTGCCTTAGCAAGCTGTGGCTCAAACAGTCTAACTAGATTCGTGTATGTCTACACTATTTTATTATCCTTTGTGATTACTTTCTCAATTTGTTTAGGAGCTATTTCTATTTGCCATTATGCATAAAAATTTTACTGTCGTTGCTCATCTGTTCTCCTTCCCACTTTCCCTGCGCTTTCAAAACTTAGCTTGATACGTTCGTGATCACTACCCAGACCTCTGGAGCCACGTTCTTCTGTGTGCATTCTTCTGAGCTTATGATACATCCTATGTGACATCAGTGCATAATCTATTGACGACGGCATGTTGGACACGAGCATCATCTGGCAGGTATCCTTGAAAACGAAGTTGTGCGCGCCCGCGGAGAAAGATGCACGCCTGTCTCGGAGGTGATAAAGTGTAGAACGCAAAGCGACGGGCAGGTGCCACCACCATGTCGTCGTAGCAAAGGGTTGAAAACATTTACCTTTTTGAGCATCGCGTTGCGCTGTCAGCGCAGCGCGATAAACGCTACATTTCTTAGAGTTGCTTGTGTGTTACTCTTGTAGCATAAAGGCACACATAAAAAAACATCGACGACCTGTTATGGCGCCTCAGATGTGCGCAGTAATTGCTTTTTAATTGACAATCGTCCAACTATGAGCGCTGAACCTTGAGCAATATTGGTGGGCACTGCGTACGGGTTCGGCTGTTTGAGGTATCATTAAGGACATACAAACAGACAAATGTACAGACAGAAAGACAGACAGACAGACAGACAGACAGGCAGACAGACAGGCAGAAACACAGACATATCAAAATATTTCATAGAAGGTCCCCAAGAAAGACTATCGTCTTTAAAAGGGGAGGTGCGGAATACAAGAGAACCGGTCGTTGACTTACGCATGAGCGGCAAAAAAACAAAACCAAAAAGGCGCCTTCTTTGCCGCACAGTAACGGACAAAGTATGAAATCTGCGCCACATAGTTTTGTCTTCCCTCCTCTACAAGTTCGGCTAATGTAATTCTTGGTGTTCAGTTTCAGCTCGCTCATGCGAATGCGACAGGTATTCATTACACCGAAGCAATAGATGGTTTCAGGTTACAAACGCTGTACGCCAGAAAACATCCGGTCACCTCATTCACCAACTCATAATGTCGAAACTAAAAGCACGTTTTCAAGTTCCTTTTAAATGTATGAAATGCCTTTCCTTTGTTTTTCAGATAAAAGAAACATACGTAAAGTTCAAGGAAATCGCTTACAACTCTTATGCAGCTCAAAAAACCTTTATTTCGTTATGTTTTGTCAAATAGGAGAACGAAGATGTTAAAATGAGCGGGCTATTTTCCAAAGCTGTTTTTGCCCAACGATGCTATTTTGGCATATCGGCGGACGATATACCGGATGTCATCATGGGGCATTGTTTAAAGAGCGTAAAAAGGTCTAGATACCAGTGACTTGCGTATTGAAAAATAACACACTCGAATACGCGACGAAATCAACCACACCCTCGTGTGCCACTCATCGCTCATGTGCAGCATTGCCAAGGTATGGTACTTGGTAAACATTACTGAATGAAAAAAAGGCAGCTTCGCAGAAGGGGTGCTAAGCCGAAAGCCGAAAGAAAAATTTACAGCTGTGGGACCTTCTTTTATTGTTTTATTTTCACATTTTTATTTTTATTTGTACTTTCTGTGTTTTCATATGTAATCGTTACCTCTGTTATTCATAAATATTTCTTTGTCGCTCTATTTATTTCTTTCTCGTTGTGTCTTTCTTATCCTTTGCTCCTTTTTATTTTTGCTACCCTTATTTTCGGGTTCCCTATCTTGGTGCATGTCTCACTTTTACTTTCATCTCTCTTTTCTTGGATTCTCTTTCTCTTTGTTTTCAATCTCTTTTTTGTCTCTTTTTCCTTCTACTTCTTTCTGAGCAAATATTTTCCTTTCATCCTCTTTCATCCTTTGTAAATACTTTCTCTTCCATCCTCTTTCTTTGTTTTCTGTCTTTCCATCTAATTTTCTCGCGTCTTTTTTATCCCGTTTCCTGAATTTCTCACTCTATTTTTTATCGCTTTCCCTCTTTTTACATTTCATTGTCTGTAATTCTATTTCTATATTCTACTGTCTGTAATTCTATTTCTATTTCTTCTGCCTATACCTTCTTTTTTTTCTTCTCTTATGTGCTCTTTTTCTCATGTATATGCGTATTTTATCATACCACATCAGAAAAATGGGCACGCATGGCATGACAGAAAAAATGAGGAAGTGGACGCAGGGAAAACAGACGACGTATAGAGTGCATAATGGTTTCTTAAGATGACTACATTTGAAGTAATTAAGAAAGTTTCTCCGAGGCTTGAATGGCTATTCTTTTAACCACATTTTTTCGGTATTCTATCTTTTTGTTACAGTTGATTAGTGCTCTCGCCTAACGCAGTTAAAATATTCCACGCTAGACAAATCAGCACACTTCTTATGAGAGAGAAGCATAAGTTAAAAAGGATGACGAAAAGATCTGGAGCGTGCCCGCCCATGTTAATAATAGTTTTTCTTCGCGGCTAACAAAATTTTCTTGAGCTTGAATAGCTACACTGTGTGAATTTGAAGAAATTATTTGTCTGGAAAAAATGGAAGAATGCTAAATGCTACAAATTTATTACACCATACAAATCAACCAAGTGTGTTAAAAAACTATTCATTCTCTTCTTCAGTGTCAAGCGCACTATGAAAAACGACAAGAAAGAATTTCAGGCCACGTGTCCTCGCGCTGTTTTGCCATTTTGCCATTTGCAGAAACCATAGCTGTTGGATGAGTGGCGTTAAACTTTGCCCATATAGGCGACAGTGTTCATGGGAACGTCCACAGGATCTTCATCAGGTCACTATCGCTCGACGGCAAGACGCGACGGCTTTGTGAGAGACACGGCAAGGACGGTCTGGGGCCGAGAACGTTTGCTGCGTCAACTTGGACAGTCTGCTCCGGCATCCATGTGGCATTCACCTGCACAGAAGCACCGCATACTACGCTGCAAGCCCCTGAAAGGACGTCACTGGATGCCGCCCAGCGTACCCGATGCACGGTTGGTCACCCTTCGCTCAAAGGGAAATGGACAAGATTCAAAGCACCAACGTTCTGCATGCAGGTGAGCAGCCGGTAAGCTGTCGCTAAAGTGCGCCTGTGTTGATAATGGGCAAAACGCAGGCAACATAAAACCCATGAGAAAAGTTGATGCTTTCATTTACAGGAAGCTTTACGGCTTCTCGGTCAAGCTTCTGCACTTCCCGAAGCTCCTACAGCGCCAGAAGCTGTTCCCTTTTAAGGCTGGGGCGGTCGACAAATTTTGTGAATCCGGACATGCCTGATGTGTGGCGTGGCCAGCCCTCCTTTCATATTGCTTCTCGTATTGATGCGATTTTGGAACCTTTTTTCGCTATGTGCTAATTTAATAAATAAAATAATTGCGAGTTTGGCGTGCTGGTCTCTGGCATAAAATTTCTGTGCTATACACCTAACTCACACACAACGCGACATGCATATCTGTCAGCGTCCTCATTGTTGCACGTCACACCATCCATCACATTAGACACATTTCTTACACTAGAGAGGTCATTCGATTGTCTCGTAGAAAGCCCGAAATCGGCGTTGTGGCAGCTTAAATACAGTTGCATTTTTGTTTCAACTACTTGTATCACTATTCAGACTACAAGCTCTCAAGTGAATTTAGCTGAGCAAATGGCGTGTTTGTCTTTTTCAAATTTAGGGCCAGATTTCCACAAAGACTGCGAAGCCAGTTTGAACACATTTTTGCAACTCAGTCATACAAGCACTATGTATATAGCTGGTAACCACCTTTGTTCCCCGCTTAAACTTACTATGAAGAAATTCACGTAAACGTCACTCAGTGCTCCAACAAATATTCTCCAGGGTGCCACTGTCTTGAATAAACGCTTTCAACAGAGAAGCTCTGACATTCAAAGACAATTGATTGGCGGCTAAAAAGTTATCATCATGAACCCATACGCGCTTTTTTAACCTTTCCTTCCGATTTTATTTTATCTTCTGCATGCTTCTGCGCCTAAAAATGTGCGCCGATTCATCTGGAGTGGGGTTCAGTAGCCTTGATGGACGAGAGATCGAGTACGCAGGGAGAGACAGAGAAACACAGAGAAATAAATGCGGATGAAAAACGCGAAGAAAGACAAAAAAGACAGAAATAAAGATAATAATTGCTGTGGTTCAATGTCCGAAAACCATGGTATGATTATGGATGACGCCATACTTGGTGGCTCCTGAAACACAAATCATATGGGATTCTCTAACGTGCGCCTCAATATTAGTACACTGGCCTCAAGCATTTTCCTTCTCATCGAAATTCAGCTGCCTTAGCCTGGATTTGATCGCGCAACCAAGAAAGATGAGAGAGGAAGGTAGAGAAGAAAAAAAAAAGAAAGAGATATGTAGAGCGAGAGAAAATGAGACTGAAAGTAAGATAAGAAAGAGAAAGAAAGCGAAAAAGAGAACACCGGTAGTCGGAGCGTTTTTGTTGTGTGTCACTGGTGTAAGCACTATCGCACTTGATAATGGGAAAACGAGAGAAAATTCCTAATCAGCCGGAAATCTATTATGACATACCCATCGAAAACTTCCTTATTGCTTCTGCGCCTCCGATATGCCACCACAGCCTTCACCAATACGAGAATAGACTCAAATTCATCCAATCTCTTTAGATTTAAATTTGTGCCGCGTTCAAGGTTTACAAGCAAAAGAAACCGAAAAAATTGCAGCATATCCATGATATAATTGATGATGAGTGGGCGAAATGTGTGGATAACTTACTCTCCTGGAACAACGTAGACAAAATATTTTGAAACATTTTTATACGTCTGCTTCATATACGTGCTTCAAAACAGATAAGTGATCAGGTTCTTGTGGGCAGCAGTAGCCGCACATAGTGCTTTCCGCGTTTTGCAGCCGCTTCCGGCGCTCTGGACGCCTCCTGGTCCCCTTGAGGGAATTGACGCACGTCTGCGGCTTTCCGAGCCCTCAACTGCAGGTCAGTTTTCCGGCACTGCCGTGCTGCGGCCAGTCTGCGAGCCCTCAGCTACGCATGCAGTTTTGCCACCTTGTCTTCATCGTTTTCGTTGTCGAAGAGAAAGAGATCGCACGCTGGGAGGGAGCACGCGCTGCTGCGCCTATCACGCCGACGAAGGGCAAGGCTCGACTCCTAGCAACTTAATTACTCAAAGTTGTGTTGACCATTCGAAACCGCAGTTTCGTCAGACATAGGCCAGCAGAAAATATTCCAGCAGACGCAATGCCAGGGGCGGCGGCACCCTGACTCGTTCCGGCTGCGCCTGCTCATAACTGTAGTTTTATCAGCAATCTTAATCCACACCAGGCTCTTGACGAATGTGTCCTTGTAAAGGCTGCGACTTTTGTTGTGCAGCAAGGGTAATCTGCGATTGCGTCGATACCAACCACCGCCGAAACCTACACGGCCATTAAGAATTTGCTGCCAGATGTTTAGATCACGTGGTTTATACGCCAGAGCCGCCAAACACATGGCTTGCTATGAAGTATTAGATTTAGCATATGTGCATTGTGTTGTGTTGGCGACCTAAGTTCTCCCCACTAATTTTCGTAAACTTTAAAGGGAGACAAGCAGACAGCGGATCGCACCAGAATTTTATTGATGACGTCAATCGTTTTATGACGCCATTATCAAAAGAGAATTCTTTGTTCAGACATATTGAGAATACTTGAACACAACGATGAAGAAGCATGCATTTCTTGTCAATATTCACTCATCAGTGGGGTGCATTTGTATATGAACAGTGTAAAGAATAGTACCCTTCTCACAAGATGTTTAAGATAACTCTAATTTTCCCTTATGCCATAAACTACGCCTGGTTTGTTCTCTGTGTTTTGCTTCCTGCATGTTGATGTGTGCAATCTTCCTCCGATGAAGCGTGTTATGTAGCAAGTTATTGCATACAATAAAATTGGCATTCTCATGATGCGATGCATGAAGAAAACAGTCAGTAAAAATATGCAATTCAATTCCTTTCATTGCAGATGTTGAAACCCACCTTCAAAGTTAGTTTTATTTTTTATTTTCTTGGTTCCTTTTGCTTTTTTTTAATATAGAATCATAGGCGCTGTATTCTGATCCATGGATAGCAAAAGTTATAGCGTAGCGGAACAAAAGATATGTTTACTATGTTACGCGTATCACTGTGCCATTTTTTTGGTAAATGAACAACTTCGTGCTTGTATCGTAGTTAAATAAATACGAAGGAACATTTACTCGCAGGTTATATATATGCATGGTGTGTTCCACGAGTAGCGCGTTTACAACAGTCGCTTTTTTTTCTTGCGCTCGCATGTTCGTGAGCTTCATTTACAAGCAGATAATTTTATAACGACGCTGTCACATTGCGATGAACGAACCGGAATGATCATAAAGGTTGAACGGGAGAAACGCAAACTTAATCACAATGATGTACCGTCTATCATTTCAAACTTTCCAAAATGCTTGTCCTCAATGCCAACACGTCGTGAATCACCAGCGAGAAAGATCGCAAGAAGGGAGAGCGCTGCTTTGCAATAAGCTATAAACAGGTCGCTTGAGTCTACTTGATCAAAAAAAAAAAACAAGGCGTCTTTATATATAGACTTCAAAACGAAGCTGTAAGCGATCTGAAATAATTATTTTTGGTCAGAACCTATCAGTAACGAGTGCGTCAGGTTTATTGTCATCGAAAACAACCCTTCTCCTTACGTTAAATTCTCGTTGACTGTTCTCCCAGATATTTCACTTTCTGTTGTTTTGAACTGAGTGCAACTCCGATCGCTTCCTTATGATAGCGCTGTTCCAAGTTTTGTGCGGAGCGCTGTGACATGGTTCTGGTAACGAAGCTAGTTGTGCTGAAACTGTCATTGAGAGAATGCGCCAAACCCTTTCTCTCATTTGACAAACACGTTGTCATCACTTCGCTGGCATTTGCTTTACCTGGGACCACAGACCGACATTTATACATCTGAAAGTGGCCACACCGCAGAAACCGTCTTGCACTTGCTGGTCCACTAACAACCAATGTTATCTTGGACAACGTCTACAGGCTAAGAATCTACAGCATCCAAGACAATGTGCAGAAGAAGGCTGCAAAACGGAAATCAGCACACTGAAGAAATAGTGATGAGTTAACGGAATAAAGGTAATCTTGTGCCGTATGGTTTCTTTTTACAAGAGTGAAACTACCTTAAGAATGCTTCACGTGTGCCTGAGAAAGCTTCTCAAATACAAGACGTATTATTTCGACCCATCAGATACTATTCTAAAACCAGTAATAGCGAGCGCGACGCTCCGGACTATTAGGGTGCCTCGATTCACTCGCCTCCGTCCGCCTAGTTGGAGAGTGGAGACAGCCGCGTCGTCTCCTACCGGCAGTTGAGTAAGCGCGCGCAGTCGCAGCGGCGAGGAGCGGCCCTACTCCGTATCCCGCCCAGCGGCGGCGCTGCTGTCGCTTTGGGATTGGCGAAAGAGCATCGTCTGCTACCTCCGCATGCGAAACAGCTGGAATTTTCAAACACGCGGAATTTAGGTAAAGCAGCTGGATGAGGACTGTATGAAGACTAATTACTCATAATTAAAGGCTGCGCCAGTACAAAGAAATGTATCCTTATTTCTTTGCCTGCAATGACTGAGTGGTGCGGCCTGCGGGAGGCATACCGGGTCTGTGCCCTTCTTCGCCTTTCTCTTGCTAAAAAAAACTTCCGCTAATGTTTACAGAGCAAAAACTTACACTCGGCTACACTTTTCTGTCCGGCATCCTCTTCAGATTAAGGTGGTGCCCCTAACTCCGTAAAAAAAGTTACGCTTTCGCCTCTGCAATAGAGTTTATATGTGCTTGCAGGTTGTGAACCATTCTACGCGAACGATCAGTACGCATCTTATAAATTCAATGTAAAAGATATATTTAGAAATGGCTGTGCTGCTGTTTGAACCGCTAAGAAAAAACAGACAGGCCGCAGGGGGAGTCTTGTGCGAATTAGCACCACATTTCTGCTGTTCTATATATAGGTGAGCTTGCAAGCATCACAACTGGGACAGCTGGCATAAATGGTATCATTTTTATGTGAAGATGCATTTCATACTCAAACTCGTTGAATTGACGCTGAAATTATTCGAGGAGTTAGGAGAAGGGCTTCTAAAGCGATGGAAGAATCATTTGAGGAAAAAATAAAACACAGTTCAATGGATGACATAAAGCCAGTATTTAAATAAATTTTATTTGGAAAAAGCTCCTTCGCAATTTGTATTTCACACGTTACACGACGATCAAGCATGTTTGAGTGAATTAGCAGTAGGATAGTAAACATGCCGGCCTGTAGATCGCCGGGATGTCGAAGTAGCTATGCCTCCGAGGAAAACACTTCCGATCAGCGGCACTTCAAACTCCAAATAACCCTGCAGTTATCAAGGCCTGAAAGCTCCTATTCCACGAGAAGCTTTCTAGGTGACAGTCAAGTCCAACATTACGCATACTCTTATCTTAATATAATAACAAGATCTTCTGCATGCACTTACCGTAGCTTACCGTAGCTTACCGAGAAACCATCGCCCACCTCAATTTTGAGTGTTCACATTTAAACGCGCAAAGACAAGAACTTACTCAAGCTCCGAATAGACTAGATGATCGGCCTTTGTCGGAACAAATGATTCCGGCTCATTGGCCGAGTCCATCTTCGGCCCAGAAGGCTTTGAAAGCTTCGTTACGCTTTCTGCGGACAACTAGCCTCAAAGACATACTTAGTGTCTTATTCTCTTTGATTACGCTTTTCCTCTATCAATATTTCTTGTATTTTCTCTCTCTCTCTCTCTTTGCAATAATTCTGTCTTACCGTCTTTTATTCCTCTCACCCGTTTCTCAAACAAAAGGTAGCCAGCCAGTCTAAAAATTGGCTTACCACCATGTACTTCACCTTAACTTTTCCTCCTTCTTCTTCTTCTTCTCCTCCTCCTCCTCTTCCTCAAATCCGAGGATGGACCCTTGCTGCGAGAACACAAAAGGCGGAAACGTTGTGAAAATTTCACGTGGTAGGTTGGCATATTCCTGCACAATTGTCTAAACCAGGGGCATTGAAGAGCAAAAGGAAGCTCCAGAAACTATAAGAAACCACGATTTTCCAGGGCCCTGTGTCGGCAATTTCTGGCGATGTGTCTGACGTTAACATGGAGTACAGTGATGTTGATGAAGCGATTGGCGTCCCTCCAATCCAGTGTTATTTACAGAGATTGAAAGCTGGTTGCCTGCAGTGCAAGACCGAATAAAGTTCCAATCCTTGGATGTCGAGCTTATTCAAGAAGAATTTTTTCAGAGTTGTTTAAAACAAAGGTATTGTCGTAATCAACAAGACCATCGTGGTAACAAAAGACTTCACCTTTACCCTCAGTTTTAGGGGGAAGCTTGTTCCCTGGTGCGCATACATGAACATGGTTTGGGAAGCCAGCTGAGACTGACGAGCTTTACAAGCGAAATCACCCTCACGAGGCTGATTTCGCTTTGAAGTTTTCAGCTCACCACAAAGAAACGACTCGAAAAAAAATTCTTTCTGGGTAAGCTCAGAATTTCAGAATTGGAACATTGTTCCTCTTTTAATGCAGGCAACCAAGTATATACCTCTGGACACAACTCACGAACGGAGGGGACGCCAGTATCTCCGTCAACATTGCTGTTATCCTTGTTAACGTCCGACATATTGTCATCACTTGTCGCTTAATTGACACGGAAATTCACGTTTTTCTAAGTTAACTTGGTGGTTGACTTTAGAGTTTTAATACTGCTGGTTTCGGCAAGTATGCCGGAATATTCGGGAAAATTCGAGACACAGCACCGGGCTTAGGTGACCACCCACCATGTGGAATTTTCAGTTTACCGTTACGATATGCTCGTAGCAATTGATTACGTCCACAGATTCGAAAAGTAAGTCGGAAATGTGTCTTGACTGACACCCGGAAGGATTTTCATGGCATGAAAGTTATTCAAGCCTTGAGTTCTGCAGGGTGATTTGGGGGTTTGACGAAGTGCCACCGACCGCAAGTGTTTTCCTCAGAGGCATAGCCACTTCTACAGCCCGGCGCGCCGCAGGTCGGTGTGTTTATTATGTTAAACTGCTAACTCACTCAAGCAAGCTAGATTGCCATGTAAAATGTTAAATACTGTTTTCGATGACCAAAATCAAACCTTCAAGCTTCCGCCTCTGTGGTCTGAGCAAGCGAACCCAAAAGGAAAAAGAGAGAAAAAAAGGCAGATCTCACGTACAGTGAGAATCGTTGGTATGCGAATCACGAATGAGAAAGATAGTTGTGTGAATTTAAAATCAGCACAACGTTACGAGGCGGACGTACGTGATAACGTACATGACTTCCATGCCGAGATTATCATATTTGGATGCGTCGTCTACGTTCGTCATATATTCCCATCACGAGATACCAAATTTAGTACAAGTGCAGCTAGCGAAACGGCCGCGAGCACGCTATGAGCGGGGTATGTTATCATGTTCTTACATCACACGCACGTCAGGATTACCATGTTTGCACCAGTCATATATTTCGTCACCCATTGACGTCACATGACACCAAATTTGATATATGTGCACCTAGCAAAACGGCCACAAGCGCATTCAGAAGGGCCCAATATACTAAAATATAGCGTTGATGCGCGCGCACGCTGGGCGCAGAGACGCTACGTTAGCAAAACGCGAGCACTCTATATATAGTCTGGCACCAGGCGCGACCGGCGCAACTGGCGTCCGTCGGCATGGCCCGACGGCAACCAGCATGAAATGGGACATGGCGCATTTCGCGCCGCTGCGTTGCCCAGACAACAGTGCGTCTCCTTTTTTTCGTGACAGAGGGATTCAGGACGCGCTGAAACGCCAACGCGTCATAGCAGCGCAGCGCGGTGCGCCTGTGAGTATATGAAAGGACTGGCGCCTGGCGTGGCAACGCCAGCGTGACGCGACGAAATGAAGGCTAGTGAGCACGCGCAACGCGTCAAGTTGACATGTACTGGCGCCTTCACTGTGGTATATAGTCATGTTATCACATGACACGCATCTCATGATTTTCGTGATTGCACCAGTCACATACCTTCGTCATTCATTGACGTCACAGAATACTAAATTTGGCATATGTGAAACTTGCGACACGGCCATGAGTGCATCACGAGTGTGGCATGTAGTCACGTTGTGTCATAACATGCATGTCTTGATTATCATGTTTGGATGTGTCATTTACCTATGTCGTCCGTACACGTCACGTAATACCGAGTTTGGTGCATGTGAAGCTAGCGAAACGGCCGTGAGCGCATCATGAGCGTAGCATGTAGTCATGCTGTTATATGACACGCATCCTATGTTTAACGTGTTTACACCAGTATCGTAACTAGGTCATTATTTCACGTCCCGTAATTCCGAATTTGGTATAAGTGACACTAGCGAAACGGCCGCGAGGGCATTATGAGCTTGGCATGTAGTCGTGTTGTTACATGGCACGCATATCATGATTTTTATGTTAGGTTCTGTCGCTTGTGTTCGCCATGCAGTCATGTCATACCTTACCAGTTTTGAAGCATGCCATGAAAACGAAACCACCGCAAGAGCTGCAGGACTATGAAATGTAAATCACGACATTCATGACATACAAGTCATCATTTTCATGTTATGATTAGTCAATTATGTTCTTCATACAGTTACGTTATGGCATGCCAAGTTTGGTATCGATACTATTATCGAAACGGCCAGGATAGCTAAAAGTCGTAGGCGGCTAGATGGATAGATAGATACGTTCGATGTCGCCGAAGTCCTCAAAGAAATGCTTCGCATTCAAAAGAAACTGCGGCGACTCTATCTCAACGCTACGCCAGCACCGCTCCTCGGAGCGAATACGAGTTGGTGCCGCCTCCGGAGCGGACTTTTTCAATTGACAATATCCAAAAACGTTGTCTCCTACGGAGTTCGCCATTACAATGCCTTATCCGCGAGCCGCCTATAGCCACGATGGCCAGTTAACGAGTGTTGCGCAGCTGCTTACAGAGTTTGTTGCATCAAAACGTGTGGTACTCAAACAACATGAGAGAAACACAAAGGTTTTGCATCAGTATTGTGAAGGTCTTAGATTCTTAGTCTCTAACTTTTAAGCGACATTAGCAGCTAGAGTTGCTTGACCCCAAAAAATACCGTTGATGCCAGCCGCTCCAACACCTTCAGTTAGCGTATCTTTAGAATAGATGGTAACTATTTACTTAGGCTAAATATGTGAAACACACGCACCTAAGTCAAATGACATTGCAATGTGACTGTGTGTTGTATGCATTTCACAAAAGTGTAAAAATTGTTTGCTGTTTGCCAAATGGCTGTAAAAAGGATAAAAAATACATGCAGTCATAAGAAAAAAGAAAAATCACAGCATATGCACGGAGTGAATGATGGTGTGTGGGGCGAAGCGACCATCCGTGCTTTATTCTGTGTGTCCGCCCATGCGTCTGTCTATCCATCCGTTCATGCATCCATGCGTCCATATATGCAATAATACTGATTGTTGGCCTAGTTGGTATTTACTTAATGGCATGATTTGGCCGCAAAAGAGACACATACAAGAAAAGGAACACTCAAACGACAAGCACAGCCGCCTGTGCTTGTCGTTTGAGTGTTCCTTTTCTTGTATGTGTCTCTTTTGCGGCCAAATCATGCCATTAAGTCCATATATGCGTCCGTAAATCCAGCCTATCCACGGAGTACAGCATAAAACGTCCGTTTTTGCTTCCGTCCGTCAGTGCATCTGTCTGTCTGTCCGTCCGTCTGTCTGTCACTGACACTAGCGCCACATGCGGAGCGAGTCATACAAAAAGGTCGTTACGAAACTCAGAGCCATGCATGGACAAACCCACGGCTTTAGAATCTTCACCCATAAATCTGTAATTGCGTGCCATATTGTCATATATTGTTTTCAGAATAATCATTAGCGTCCTCATTTACAGACCACACTCTGTAACGCGCAGTATACTGTACTTTGATTTTATCTCTTATACCTTACCGCAAACAGCAGATTGCCAAAACATTGTTGAAAACATATACTATTTGGTGAAATACATGTGGCCTTTATGTGCACTAGGGTATGGCTCGAACGCAGACATTGACTGTCATACCAGGTTTTGCGTGTTTCCCTTAGGAATATATTGTAAATTAGCTATTTTTATAATGCGTTCATTGATATCGGTAAATGAATCGAGCACGCGGCTTTACAACAATGATGAAGCAAATTGCATTAAATATATGGCAATTTTGGATGCCAATGCTCTATTCGGATGATAACTTCATTATATTTAAAAAGAAGCGCTATAAATTCCTGCAAGTGAACCGCAGCGCATGTCTTGCGTACACTTCCACTGGTTCTCGTTGGTTCGATCTTGCGCAGGTGAATGCGCAGCTTTCGCCCCGCCGCGGTGGTCTAGTGGCTAAGGTTCTAGGCTGCTGACCCGCAGGTCGCGGGTTCGATTCCCGGCTGCGGCGGCTGCATTTCCGATGGAGGCGGAAATGTTGTAGGCTCGTGTACTCAGATTTGGGTGCACGTCAATGAACCCCAGGAGGTCAAAATTTCCGGAGTCCTCCACTACGGCGTCTCTCGTAATCAAATGGTGGTTTTGGGACGTTAAACCCCACAAATCAATCGAATGCGCAGCTTTAGTCGCGAATAACTTGATATCAACATTTTTTCTACAGAACTCTTGTGTGTCTGGCTTGCATGCACGCTGCCCTTCGCCCTTTTTGATTTAGTTTTCAGTTACAGGTTTCAAAGGGGACTTCAGGATGAACAGGTTGCCTGTCCTAGTAGTAATTCCTTCAAAATCCTCTTCACATGATAGGAGCCAGCTCATAACCTCACAGCTCGGTAATACAAGTTCTCACCATCCTGAACATAGTTCTTGAGTGCATTAGATAGGCGTGTTCGTGGCTCACGGAGCCCTTTATTGCAGCCCTGCACTGCCCACAGTCCGTATTCTTTAAGAATTTTCACACGAGAATTCTCTAATATGGTGCAAAATGCTGTACTCTTCTGAAGTCAACGCATCAATGAAAATATTTTCCCCATCATGAATTTTCTTCTAAGCATCTCCACAACACTATATTTTCTCTTGGGGAATCATGTAAACCGTGTAATGTGAGTTACCATGTGCACAAACTGGCTGACGCATACAAGCCTTAAAGCGCTTTTCATGTTGTAGGCGTTAGGAACAGGCACACGGACGGACGCGTGGACGAACAGACCCACGGACAAAGGCTTGGACGGATGAATGGACCAGTGCACAGACGCACGAATGGACGCACGGAGTGATGGACAGACGGTCGGATGGAAGGAAGGACAGACGCACGGAATCACGGCCGGACCGACGGACGCTTTGCTACAGTTATTGTCATTCACTCCAAGACTATGCGGTGACTTCATTTTTATTGACATGCAATGGAACTGGCTACTTCGTCTACGACGAAACGAGGCATACAACCCACGGCGTAGGTGCTTTGCCCCTAAAAGAATAGTATAAGTCGCCGGTAGTAACAAGCGCACAATGTAGGCGCATATCTTCATGCGATTGCAGCTTGTGTACAAGAAGTGATTAAGAACAACGCATTTTGTGCTATCAAAAATGAACGAGTTAAATACGCATGTATGCAGCATGTAAGTGAACGTGTATTGTACCAGGTGCACTGGTGATCGAAATTAAGCTCACTCGGAAAAAAGTTTCTCATCAGTGACGGCGCCCTTCTGCAGCTAAAAAAGTCAATTGAATAAAGCTTTATCGCGATTATATGTGCCCGTGTGACAGCGCTTTAAGTTATAACTCTCGAAATGCAGAAATGGCAAAACTTTCGCTGCACAAACACGAACGGTCCGCGGGTTGCCACTTCTCGCGCTTGATCCTTACAAGTCACAAGAATCGTCGTTTCGAATCTTTCGGGAATGTAAACATCCTGAAGGCATTTTGCGATGGTTTGTGCACTGAGGCAAACAACACCCGCGCATTTTTCCCGAGACAACGCCGCCCACGTGTCTCACTCAACCAGCCGGGACGAGACGCGGGGAGCCGAATGGCAACGACCGATCAGAAGGCGGCAGTGAAACCTTCAAAAAGTGGCTCCACCCTCCAAGGAGGAGCGCGCATCGAGGAACCCTACGGAACATCGGAACGCAGCGCCCGCACGGGCCCACAGGGTTACGTCACGCAGCCATCGGAAAGGCATTAGGAATCTAGAAAGTCTTGGCGCGAGTTGCCAGCGCACTGCACGTAACGCCGCTCGGCAGCATTGTCCATACTTTGTCGACCAGCGTCTGTCGGCGCTCGCACAAAAACGGCGCTTTTATTGTACTATAAAGCGCCACCTAAAAAAAGAAAAAGAAAACACGTGATCGCAGTGGCGCGATCGTCTCTTTTTCTGTACTTGTGATGCAAATCCTGCTTTGATGAAACTCACAGTTTATATTATCATCTTTCCTACAAAACGCCCTCTAGTGTGGGACACTTTGGAATTCTCAGCGTATAAGCATTCGTTATATAGTACAAAGAACAGCATCTATGGCAGTAGTGGAGACTCAACGAGCGCTCGTTACAAACGATAACGGGAGACGAAGGCATGACTCCCTAAAGAGCTTCACCCCTAAAAAACTGGTGGGAAGATAAAGATGAACGATTGCGATAAAAATTCGTAAAGAGGGGTTGTGTCAATTAAGTGGACGTTTCGACAAGTGGACTTGCCTTCCTCAAGACTGGAGCTGAAAAGAAAAGAACAGTAGCGCATAGAAGCACAAGGACCGTGACTGATCAAGACTGGAGATGGCCAATACTTACAACTCACTTTTGATTCCAAGTCATCCCACACACTAGGCACGCATAGCCCATATTTTTCATTACGAGGAGGGGCAAAGCCTAATTGTTCTAAAGAGATTATTTTCATGACAAATATAAAGATGCCCGGGAGTGTAGCAGCATCTTAATTATTAAAAGAAAGTGAGAATGAAGTGCGTGTAGCACTAGAGGCGACTTAATCATATGCGGAAAGGAAATTTCAATATTGCAGTAAAGCTATTGCGGGTGCACCAGAAAGAATGCTTTCTTACCAAACAATCTGCAGCAAGATGGCCCTTACAGAATCAGTAACGAGAAAATGAGTGACAAAATGAAAAAAAAAAGACGGGGAACCGGTGGTCGTTCACTTACGCATGAGCGACAAAAAAAAATTCAGACGCTCTTTTTGCCGAATTGTCACGGAAAACAGGGTGAAACCTGCGCCACATAGTTTTGTCTTCTCTTCTCTATGAGTTCGGCTAATGTAATTTTTGGTTTTCAGTTTCAGCTAACTTATGCGAAGGCGACTGCTATTTATTACAATGGAGCTATAGACGGTGTCAGGTCACAAGCATTGTACCCCAGAAAACTTCCGGTCACCTCATTTACAACTCCTACGTCGAAACTGAAAGCACGTTGTCAAGTTCGTTTTAATCGTAAGAAGTGCTTCTACTTAGTTTTGAAGATCAAATGAACGTACGTGAAGTTAAAGAAAATCTATGACAATTTTTATGCAGCTCAAAAACATTCCTTTCATTATATTTTGCCCAGTAAGGAACACAATGTGTAGACAATTAGCGTTCTATTTTCTAAAGCTCTTCTTGCTCACCGATGCTATTTTGGCACAACGGCGGATGAAACCAGATGTCATCAAGGGGCTCTGTTTATAAGAAGTAAAAGGGTCTATATACAGTGACTTACGTTTTGAAAAACAACCCACTCGAATACGCGCCCCAATTGACCACATCATCGTGTGCCACTCACCGCTCATAAGCTGCATTGCCAAGGTGTTGTACCTGGTTAACATTACTGAATAAAAAAATAAATATAGGTAGCTTCGCAGAAGGGGTGCTTAGCCGAAACAAAAGTGTGCAGCTGTGGGACATTCATTTATTTCACAATTTTATTTTCATACGTACTCACTCTGTTTTCATATGCATTCTTCACCTTTGTTTGTTCATAAATAATTCTTTGTGCCTCTATTTCTTTCTTTCTCTTTGTGTCTGTTTTATCCTTTGCTTACTTTTATTTCTCTTACCCTTTTTTTCGGGTTCCCTATGTTTGTGCATGTCTCTCTCTTTTACTTTGGTCCTCTCTCTTTTGCTTATCTTCCCGTTCTCTTCGTTTTCTATCTCTTTTACATGCGGAGCATGTTTTATTAGGGGCTAGTCACGCGCATCGCCGTCCGCAGCATCCCCTCCTCCTCCGCCAGCCATCTGTGCAACCCTTCCTCCTCTCAACACAGGGGGCGCTGCGCTCGCTTCTCCCCTCCGTGCGCCACGCGACCTTTAGTTTTACGTGCGCCAGCTGTATGCTAACGCGCGCATGCACAGGCCGTGGCCGACACTCGCTATAAAGAACCAAGTGTCGCGGCGCGCCACCCTTCGTTGGTTGGTTTGTGCGGTCGCTCCACGTCCGATGTCGCTGGTGAAAATGTATGCTAACGAATCCGCTAACACGCTTACTGACGTCCCTTTCAATAGCGTCAGCCAATGTGTTGGCGGAACCACAAACAATTCCGAAGACACTTTGTCCGTGGACAAGGCCGCGCTGAGAAGAGCTCACGATGCGGAACGCAAACGTCGGTGTTGAGGCGGAAGATCTCCAGCTCCGAGAACGGGAAGCAGCTGCGAGACGTCAGCTTCGAGCGGAGGATCCCCAACGCGAAGCAGCTGCGATACGTCAATGTTGAGCGTAAGATTCCCAGCTTCGAGAACGCGAAGCCGCTGTGAGGCGTAAGCATCGGAAAGAGAATCCGGACGGTGAAGCCACGTGCAAGCGCCGACGCCGCGAGGCCGATCTCGATGCCGCCCGCGAGTGCGAGTGTGCCGTGATAGCGCGTGGCGAGCCAAGCAGTACGCCACGCCATCTTTCGAAGCATACGTGCGTGCGTGTTCACTCGTGTTCACTCATAACAAACAAGCATGTCGCAAATTACAAACCACATATATCGCAGTTCAACATATATGCTCCGCTTGCTAACCAGTGTTCCCGCTCGGGAAACTGCGGTCATTTGTTTTGTCTTTTTTTTCTCCTACATTTTTCTTTGAAAATAATTTTTTATCCTCTTTCTTTCCTTGTAAATACTTTCTCTTTCATCCTCTTTCTCTGTTTTCTTTCATTCACTCTCACTTTCTCGCGTCACGTTTTAGATGCGGAAGCATCTTATATTCGCGCCTTGTAGTGCGCCGTCCGCGCCGTCCCCACCGCTTCTCGAACATTCGACAGCTGACGCGCGCGCATGCGCCGTTGCGCCGTCACCCACCATCTGTGCCGCGCGCGCTTCTTCTTCGAGAACATTCGACAGCTGACAGCGCATGTGCCGTCGCGCCATTGCCATCTGTGCCGCGCACGCGCTTCTCCTTCGAGAACATTCGACAGCTGACAGCGCATGCGCCGTCGCGCTGTATATATACTCAAGGTCGGCGCTCGCTCGCTCAGTTGCCGCTCGTCCGTTGGTTTGTACGGCGCGTCGACGTCCGAAGTCGCCGTGAAATGAATTCCAACGAATCCACAAACACAATGATCGACGTCCCTTCGACCAGCGCCGCCCTTTCGCATACGTGTGTACATGTTCACTCATTTAACACCCCCTCCTACAACCACGTTAACCAATTTAGCCATCGACCCAAGTAAGTCGCAATTTAACACCCCATTTCACAACCACGTTAACCAATTTAGCCATCGACCCAAGTAAGTCGCACTTTAACACCCCGTTAACCAATTATATGCTCCGCATCCTCCTCAGTGTTCCCCCGAGGGAAGCTGCGGGCAATTTTTTTTATCTATTTTCCCCTATTTCTCACTCTACTTTTTATCGCTTTCCATCTTTTTCTATTTCATTGTCTTTGTTTTTCTATTCCATTTTTATTCTATCTGCCTATACCTTTTTTCACTTCCTCTCTCGCGTGTGCCCACCCAAGATAATCATAATTTTCTTCGTGACTAACGAAATTTCTCTCAGCTTGATATCTACACTGTGCGAACTTGAATAAGAAGTTTGTATGAATAAAACTTGAATAGGAAACTTGAATAAGAAAAATGCTAAATGCTACAAATTTTTTACACTATTCAAATCAACAATGTTTGTTAAAAAACTATTCTTTCTCTTCTTCAGTCTCAAGCAAGCTGATTTAAACAAGAACAAATTGTAGGCCACGTGTCCTCGCGCTGTAGGGGCTCATTCATTCAGCAGCCATTTTACCATATGCACAAACCATTGCTGTTGGACGATAGAGGAGAGCGTTTTCATTCACTGAAGACAGTGGTCATCGGAATGTCCAGAAGATCTTCATCAGCTCGTGATCATTTGATGACAAGGCGTGACGGCATTGTCAGAGACACCGCAAGGATGGTCTGGGGCAGAGAACGTTTGGTGCGTCAACCTTGAGAGTCCACTCCGGCGAAGCACCGTATAATACGCTGCACGCTCCTGAAGGGTCGTCACTGGAAGCCGTCCAGTGTAAGTAACTGATGCACGATCGCCCTTCGCTCAAGGAGAAAGGGACACGATTTCAAGCACCAAAGCTGTGAATGCAGGTGAGCAACCGGTAAGCTGTCTCTAAAGTGTGCCGATGTTCATAGTGCGCAGCACGCAGGCAACATCCATAACCACGAGAGACGTCGATGCTTTCTATTACAGCAAGTGTTCGGGTTTGTCAGTGAAGCTTCTGCACTTTCCGAAACTCCGGCAGCTCCAGAAGCTGTTTCCTCTCCAGGCTGGAGCGATCGCCGACTTTCGTGAATGCGGACCTGCATGATGATGGGCTTGGCAAGCGCTCTTTTCATCTCGCTTGCCGTATCGATGTGAATGTTGAGCATTTTTTTGCAATGGCCTAGTTTAATAAATAGAATATTTGCGATTCAACTCTCTGGTCTCTGGGGTTTTTATTTTTCTTATATAACTAACTCGCACACACCCGACATGCTTATCTGTCACAGTCCTCGTATTGGCGAATCACACCATCCATCACATTAGACACGTTCCTTGCATTAGAGAGGTCATTTATATGTCTCGTCGAAAGCCCGAAATCGAGGGTCTGGCAGCCTAAATACAGTTGCATTGTTGCTTCGACTGCTTGTGTCGCTGTTCGGACTATAAGCTTCCAAGTCAATCTAGCTGAGCGTAAGGCGTGTTTGTCTCTTTTAAAATTTAGGGCAAGACTTCCACAAGGACCATCAAGCCAGTTTAAACGCACTTTTGTAACTTGGTCATACAAACACTACATATATATCACTGGCAACCACCTTAGTTTCCCGCTTGAACCTACTACAAAGGACTGCACGTTAATGTCACTCGGTGCTTAGACATATATTCTCCAGTGTACCTATAATACTCGGTTATGTATTGGTGGAAATGAATCGAGAACTTGGTTTACAATCTATACACTGCCCCCGTACCTTGTTTACAAGGCTGTAGACGTACAGATCAATACTAAGGCCTTTTGCCCGAATATGTGGCGCCAATTCAATCAGCGGGCGGGAATTCCAGATACCTCCCATTTATTCGCTCTTGATAGCAGCAGCGCCACTTTTCTCACTGGCACTGGCTTGGAATCGTACTTGAAATGAATCACAAACAGAAAATTTTTTTATTGACGTCACTGGTGAGGTCCCCCAAATAGACAGCAATGACAGAAATCGAGACTAGGGTTGCTGCGAAAGCCCTCACTTTCCACTTAGCATATGCAAGTGGAATGCGTTCATCCCTTCTTTTAGGTCTTCTGGCCACTTAGGCGATGCGGTCACTCGTAAAATTTGTTTCGTGCTTTTTGAGGAGCGAAAGTGAACCTGTCTGATTTCTCAGTAAGACGAAACTCGATCGGCACAAATAAAATTAGCTTTTCTATTGCACTTTTTGCATTAAAAAAGACGCACGTAGTGTAAAAGTATCAATGTATAAAAGCAGCTTTTTTTTCAACTGATTTATGGACATATTGGGAAAACAATGAATCAAGAATATGAAAATTAAAGCAAATTATCAACTATCACGAGGAGGACACGTCATATTTGACTTGATCCTGTTAGTTATGACTGCCCACATGGTTTTCTTACAGAACTTGAGTACCAAACGAGACTTAAGTTCGGAGGCACAGAGAGTCTTGAAGCGTTCAGAAGTTTTTCAAGAAAGAACGTCGCTGGAAACAGTGTTGCGGCAAGTTGACTTGTCTTCGTCAGGGCAACAACGTTGCCGTCACGAAGAAAAGGTCACTTGCATAACGACGGCTCCATCGACAATATCTGCAATAATTTTTAGAAGCGCTTGGTCCATCACGTGTATTTTAGTGACACTATTAAAAGTAAACACTCACAAAATTTCACCTTGGATACAAAAATTTTATGAGCGAGAAGCGGCCTATAATTACTTAACATAATTTGAACTACGCACCAAAACAAAAGTTTATTAAAATATGTCACCGAGCCAACTCGAATTTGAACCATTAAATAAACACGTTTTTCCGACAGGAGCACGGCTGCCGTCTTTCCCAATTAGTCAAGCGACACTGCACTTCTGTCAGTCCAGTCAGGCCTGCAGAGAAGTAGGTTTACTCCAATGTACAGTGCTCAACTCGGCTGTCTATAACTAGAGGGCGTCGTGAGCGAAACAGCACAGGCGACATCTGCAGTCGCAAATACGCCACATCTGAGCATACGTGGTGTCAGCGATGTGCCTGCCTCGCAATACTGATCCCTGTTTAGCGCCGCGGATGCAACAATCACTTTGGCCATCGAAAGCGCTCAGAGCGTCTTTGAGAAAAAAAAAACAAGAAAGACAAAGTAAAACCGTTGTCACCGTGATATGATATCACAAGGCGAGAATATTTCTTTTTATTGTTGTTGCTCTTTTATTTCGATTTTGTAATGTTCACAGCGCTTCGACGGTCAAAGCAACCATCGCGGCCACGGTTATAAAGAAGGGTGGAAAC
Organism: Rhipicephalus annulatus; assembly: GCA_013436015.1. Lineage (NCBI taxonomy): Eukaryota > Metazoa > Arthropoda > Arachnida > Ixodida > Ixodidae > Rhipicephalus > Rhipicephalus annulatus. The sequence goes on along the minus strand of WOVY01014538.1, from coordinate 281,982 downwards.
TGCACGGCAGGCACATCATCGGCGCCGTATTTGCTCAGATGTGGCGTATTTGCGACTGCAGATGTCGCTCGTGCTGTTACGCGCACAACTCTCCGTCGTTATAGACAGCCGAGTTGAGCACTGTACTCATAAAAAATCAATACCTGCTCAAATAATGGATCCAAATTCTTGTGCTCACTCGTTGCCTTTCAGAAACGCCTTTCAGAAATTATCGGGATAACACACCACAGAGCTGCGGAAAACACGTGTTGTCCGATTAAGAGACATTCGACGAACGCATCAGTGACTTGTTGGGCGTAGCTCACTGAGGCTTCCGTTCCCTGCCCACCACAGCTTGTTGTCTTTATCTTTCCTGTAGTTGACATGCCAACCGAGCGAGATAACTGATCGTGATCCAACTCCTAATATGGCTGAGTGAGCGGCGAGAAGGAGCGAAGGCAAACGCTACGAATGCAAGTAAATCACTTCCCGCGCTTCACCTGCTTTTAAATATACGAAATAAAGATTTAGAAAAGATATAGAAACAAAAGATCAGTTTTTTACAGCGTTATCATTTTTTTATATGTAGAAACTTGTGAAACCCAAAATGCGAACATTCACATCAACCTTCCTTCGTTCGACCGGATCTCAGGATGCCCGGCAACCTTTATGAACGTGCATGTTCTTTGAAACCGAAATCGCTCCGGGGCTTGGTTCAATATTGTACGCTTTCCAGCAACAGAAAAAAAAAAGCGTGTGCCTTCTGCGCAATGGAGTTAAAACAGTTGTAAATGATAATTGAATAAATATACGGCCGCTTTGCACCCAATTTCTGGCCATACCTCGTGCACAATATCCGCTCTTTTCACCGTTTTAGAGTGTTCAAATTTTATTGGCGCTTGTTCTGTAGACTGTGCTCCTTTTACAGGCACTATCACATTATATGTGAAAATCTCTTGTTGCGAAGTATTTCCTTGTGGTTACATTTTCAATTAGTTATCAAGGGATATATTGAGAGGAGTAGACGCTTCGTGCAGGAAACGGGAATAAAACTCTTTCCAGTCTGTATTCGAACTTTTTTTGTGTCTTGAGATTTTTGTACTCGGATGGGCGTCCATTATTTCGAAACTAGTCTGGTGTACCAAAAAACGCTTCAGTTAAGGGAGCTTCAAGGTGAATATAAACAGTTGAATAAATTTATTCTTTTAGCAAATGTAGTTCCATCTGATGCTTTTGTTTGTTCGAAACTTGAGGTTTTACCACATTAAGAGTGCTAGCCGACGGTATAAAGCCTATAAATAAATTTTAGATAGTTTTATATTCTAAAACTAGCAAACTTTGGATTACTTCATCCAACCTCAGTAACATTGTAGCAGCCGCTGTGATATTTTACCTTCATACAAAGTTTCTGCGCAATCAAGGATTGACACGAAGTTCAACAATTTTCTTTTAACAACGAAAGAAACTCTTCAGGTGGGTATGGGTCACGGTAATTGGGAGAGCCCTATTAATGTGTACTGCAGATGCAAGCTAAACGAAACCAAACGCGTGAAAGAGGGAGAGAGCCAAAGAAAATAGAAAGAAATAAATGGGAAGAAAGAGCAAGAGAGAAAGAGAGAGAAGTAAACGCATATAATACATGAAAGGAGAGAAAAATATTATTGTGAGAGAAAAGAAAGAAAGAGATAAAAAGGAGACATAGGGAAAGGGATGAAAAACAATTGGTTATAGAGAGAGCGAGAAAGACAAAGAAGTAGATGGACTAGAAAAAACATATAGAGAACAAATACCCAAGAAACAGAGCGAGAAAACAAAAGTAGAAAAAAATAAAATAAAGGGAGGTTGCCTAATAGCGCCTTCGGACTTCGCATCACTTCGTACTATTAGTGTGAAGCTACCATGATTTTTTTTCACAGTATAGGTTTTCTTATTGAGCAGAACTTTCATTTAAACATTGGTTGATTGAATGTTCTGATTGTCTAGGGCATCTAGTTGTCTGTACTACTACAGCCTTCGAGAGAGTCGGATCATGTTTCAATTTCGAGGGACACTGAAAAGGTTAGGGTGATGGCAGTATAGCTAAACAGCCATCACCTTGCATTTGAAAATCGGGGATGCAGAGGTGGGTTTGAAAAGCACGAGTACTACGATGTTTCTGGCCCGTTGTTTTTTTTACTTCTCCTTTTTCAAAATGTATAGCAGAAAAGTTCCCAAAATGTATTGGAATGATATCGCAAAATTTTGTGGCGAATCTGCGCAAAATAATATTTGTTATCACCATTCAACCTGCACCTTGTAATATTAAATGCTAATATAAGTTATTTATTTATTTACAGATACTGTAATCTTCATAGGGGATATCAGCAGGGTGGAAATACAGCATATTATCGAACAAATGCAGGCAACAAAACAAAACAGGGTAAAACAAATACATGTTACGTGAACGAATACATTGTTTTAGGCTATTGCGCGTACAAAGACAGGCCCTGTACAAAACATAACTAACTATACAAAAACTGGCCAAAAAGAAATACATATTATGAAGGAGGTCATATTAGAAAATAATTAACAGACGTTTGCAGCAAATGAAGACAGTGAAGGTTGTGTAACTTGGGTATTAGTCAGGTTAGGCAAGTTCAGTTGCAGAGGTACGGGTGAAGTTTTCGAAAATCAAGCGAACTGCCTTGTGCTGCACCCGCTCGAGTTTTGTAATGTGAGTTTGCGTATAGGGGTTATTTCTAGTGAAACTTATTTTCATTTACTGTTAATTACTATTCACTTTGCTTTTATTTTCGCGTAATACTTTTACCAGAGGATTTGATTTCCTTTTCATTTTTCTCGTTGGTATTTAGCGTTTTGTGGATGACGTCCTGATGTCCGTGAACCTACTACTCAGTGTTTCAAAATCAGCAGATAAGTGTTGTGAAAGTGCCATGATTAGATAACCCCCCAAAATAAAACAAGCGCTAATGCTCGCATCATCGGCCCGACTGAAATCAGCGTATAAAAGCGAGAATTCTGGATGATCATTCACAGCTAGAGTGCAGAAGACCAACTCGTTGTCCGAGATGCATGACATATTTTCTATTTAGGCACTGACGATTCGGAAGTGATCACTAACAATAATTGAATAAAGCATTTTGTACCATATACTCTTGTGGGCTGAGTCACTGTCGTAAAGACTATCTAATGTAGAATTACATTCAACATGAAATACGATATATTTGAAATAATAATTCTCCGGTTTGAAATGGGAGAGAGAGAGAGAGAGATAAATAGAGAGGAAAGGCAGGGAGGTTAACCAAGCTTGGCTCGGTTGGCTACCCTACACTTGGGGTGGGGGAAAAGGGGAATAATAGAACGAAAAGAGACAGAAAAGAAGAGGAGTAAGAAAGAGAAGCATAAATAGTCAGCTCGAAACTACACAGCACGGCCTCGCACAGTTCTTTCACAAGCGGTCGTGAAGTTTGGTGTTCCTTAAAAAGTACAAGAGGGCTTTCGTGGCTTTGCGCGTATGGGAAGCCGTCGGCCAAGGTCCCAGGATCTTCTCTTCTGTAAGCGGCCGTGAATCCATCTGACAGAGCTTGGCTTCCATAATACGTCGTTCGGTCTGGTATGCTGGGCAATGATATAGAATGTGCTCAAGCGTTTCCTCGCAGGCGCAGATGTTGCATGCCGAAGTGCTCGCCATTCCAAGGAGACGAGAGTACGAATTCGTAAATGCCACGCCCAACCTCATGCGACACAGTAAAGTTTCAGCGCATCGTGGGAACCCGGATGGCAAACGAAGTTGCAAGTTTGGGTCAATCGAATACAGGTGCGTGTTGGAGAAACCCTGCGTATTCCATTGTAGGAGAGATATACGGCGAGCAAGTGATTGTAGTAGCCTTGCAGCGTCCGTTCTCAAGAGTGGTATGGGCGTGCGCTGGTCTTGGTCATGAGCCGATCGAGCAGCTTCATCTGCGCGGTCATTGCCAATTCGAGACGCTTTCGGGCGTGCCGCTAAGGCACTCGGCTGCTGTCCCGCAGGTTGTGGGATCGAATCCCGACTGAGGCTGCTGCATTTTCAATGAAAGCAAAAATGCTGATTGATATGTGCGGTTTAACGTCCTAAAACCACCATGTGATTATGAGAGACGCCGGAGTGGAGGGCTCCGGAAAGTTCGACCACCTGGGGTTCTTTACTTGCACCCCAATTTGAGCACACGGGCCTACAACATTTCCGCCTCCATCGAAAATGCAGCCGCCGCAGCTGGGATTCAAACCCGCGACCTGCGGATGAGCAGGTCGCGCCACTGGACCACTGCGGCAGGGAAGCTCCATTATTTCCACAGCCACTGCATCTCCTCATAGAATAACCTTAACAGTACGCATCGCCTTTCACTGGTTTGTTCAAACTGTAACTGCTTGCTTTCTATCTAAACAACTTTGCGGAACACCATCTAAAATAAGCTTGATTCTCGTCAATCAATTCACAATACCATCCATCGGCAGTTCGAGCATGTGTAATACTTGCAGAGTGCTAATACTAGCATTCTGAGCACCAAAGCAATCGACGGAAGTAAGACACTCTTTTTTCCTGTCTTTATGTCGTTAGCGATACTCTGCACTGGCTCAGTAAAATGGGTGGGGTCAACACTAGGGATTAGATTCAAAACCTCGAGACAGTAGCGGCAATAATTCAGTACAGTCTACGAGGTTGGTTAGGCAAACGGGCCTTGTCCATAAAAACATCATAATAATAAAAAAAATAAGGGGACCCTTAAGCTTCGCTTTTTAGAGTTGAACGTGATAGCGAAATCCGGCCCCTAGTTCGCCCTTCAACCGCAAAGTACATACTTAATAATATGTTTATTACACACACACACACACACACACACACACACACACACACACACACGCACACACACGCACACACGCGCACGCAAACACACGCACGCACGCACACGCACGCACACGCACACGCACACGCACGCGCACGCGCACGCACACGAACGCGCACGCACACACACACGCACACACACACACGCACACACACGCACGCACACACACACACACGCGCACACACACACACACACACACACACACACACACACAGTAGATTGTACAAGCACGCGCGCGCGAATGGTACATACAGGTTTTTGATCTAAAACAAGAGCCGCATGGCCTCCAAGATACCCATCGCACGCTCGCCACCTCCGAGGCCATGAATAATCTCACAATGCCTCACAGATGGCAGCACATTATCTTGCGTTTGCTGTTTGCTTCATCAACGCCTCTAGAAGGGCAAGATATCTTTACCGCTAGATGGACCTAGTTTTTCGTTTTTAGAGCTGTTCGAAAGTTCCTGTGTGCTTTTAGCAGCGATGGCTGAACTATCCCGGCTTTTTTCGGCGTAGTTTAGTGGCCTTCCAAATACGTCTACAAAGCGCCGAATGGGGACGTTTTCGTCATGATATCTGTCGAACAAAATGCGTCAAGGAGACTACTTCCACTCAAGACATTTATGTAGTGTTTTTTTCCCAAACCAGCTACAAGTAACATTGTGGCTTTGTGGTAGGACAGCTGTTTCTAACAGATGTTTCTAACATGAATGGGACAAAAGGTTTTATTCTTTGCTTTATATTGATTTTCTCAAATTTTCGCTCACGGACGATTTTTTGCTCACAACCAACGGTACCAACGCCGACGGCGGAATTTCTGCAACACGAGCTCTGTGACGCTGTCGAGTTAAAGAAAGAGTCGTTAGCGCGAAATCATTTACCATAGCGTCTGCGTATTTGCGGGAAGGGCAGAAGGGGGTTAGTTGACCGCATCGCTGCATTGCCGCCGTACCTTTCAGCGCACAGTCGACTACTGCGAGCAATTTTGTGTATCTCGACATTATGGGCATCCATATGACATGCTGCTTCTGCGTGGTTGTCGCTGATACTGGTCTATTGTGCTAGAAAGCTGCACTGCATTGTTGGAACGTTTCGTATGTTTCAGGCATATCTGTACGTCGTTGGCACTAGTCGTAGGAGAGCGACAAAAATCTGTGATTAGGAATTAGTAGAGCGCATCGTTGAATGGCGCTTATTCCCTTCACAAGAGATATGGAAATATATCAGTACATATATAAACATTTCCTTTGTTTGTTATTATGCTTGACCCCACTTCATTCAACCCGCAGTAGTGGTTTAGATCGTAGGGTGTCGCACTGCTACGCTCGAGGTCGTGACCCTGGCCAGGGCTGCCGCATTTTGACGGGAGCGAAATGCAAAGAACACCCGTGTGCTTAAATTTAGGCGCACCTCAATGGAACCAGGATGGTCGAAATTAATCGGGAGGCCCCAACTGCGGCTTGATCTGATAATCAATTCGTGGTTTTGGCACGTTTAACCACAGCAGTCATTTTGACGTCACAATTCCTGTCGAAGCGCTGCATACTGCAGAGAGAGTGATCTTTCTGCAGAGTGGTTGTCACCAGTGCTCAGGTTAAAAGAACACGTGAGAGAGCTAAAGTGTATGAAAAGCTTTCATTTGTTTCTGCTCAAACCGATTTAATAGCGTCACCGATGTTTGTCGCCATATGCCATATTGTTACAACTCGCTATATACCCAATGTTAAATACATTTAGGCAAGTGTGCACTCTAAACGATATACATTAAAGTTACTGCTATGTTCGGATAATGTGCGTTGTATCTTTATCGTAATGACCTCTAACTAACTACTAAAGTAACTGTAGTCTAATAATTCTATTTATAGTAATAACTGATGGTAGCTCACTTCGCTCGATGAGTTCAACAGGTGACATAGCTTCATAAATATCCTACACACAACGCACTACTTTTTTCTGCGTCCTTCTCAGTTTGCTGATGTTTGCTCATCTGTACAGTTCAAACCTTGGTATAGCATATATTGAAGCATAGGACATATGATGGACTGATACGCAGAGGACCGCACAGACGGTTTGGATAACTCGAAGGAGCACCAATTCACGTGGCGCTTTCCTTGTTTGTTAAAAACTTCACGTTAAAAAATTTGTGAAAAAATTCACGTTAGACTAAGTTCAATCAGTGTACAGACGTGCGAAAGTTGAGCGGCTATTGATGATGAACCTCGAAGCGCAGGGGTGCCAAAGGAAGGACACTTGGAGGAAAACGCGGCTTTTAGATATCACTGAAAACAACGGTTAACCGGCGCCTTCCGTGGATAACACTGCCCGCCGCGGTGGGTGATGCGCACAGCAGTGGCATAGAAGCGGCGCATGTGAAACGAACGCACGTCAGGGCGTCTTTCTGCTACTGATGATGATGATGATGCCGCTGATCTCCGTGACCACCGCCACTTGGTCGCTCGCATGTGAAACAGGCTTAGGATTTCATTTGGCATAGATAGAGCTAACCGATTGTCTCGACGATTCAGCCATGATCTTAGCTCACAAACAATATTTGCTCTTTCTTTTAGCAATGAAATGAGGTTGCCATCATCAGCATCGTGACCACGTATGCTATTACCTTTGCGAGCCAGATGCCTTAATTAAGGAACTCTCGATTACTCATAGAGCTGTCCGGGCATTTTTCTGCTCTGATGTTTTATTCTCAACCAATTGCGAAATGACAGGGATGTTTTGTTGCTGTTCAATAAATATTTCTGTTGAAATTCGATTGAAGTCACTTTTTTCACGTTATCGGAACATTTCGAGCACTTTCTTCTAATAACGAAATCCTAGTTCTTGTTTAAAAATGCCATTTTTTGCTCTCGATGAAACAACCTTTAGCTATAATGGGTGAACTTGTGCAGTGAAAGCAGAGTACACAGTCACGCTCCTGGTCGAGATGTAGCCAGTTAAGTGAGTTAAACCAGTCGGACTGGCAGCTTCAGCCATTGTTCTGCGGAAACTTAGTCGTCTCAGCTGGTTGATGTTGCTCAACAAAAGAAATATCTTGGCGTCCTTTCAAATCAGATGACCCTGCCGATGCACCACTTCCGCGGACTGCAGTAAAGCCTGGAGAGGTGAAACAAATTATTTTATCTAATCTTCAAGCACTCAAGGCACAGTAATAAGATCTCTGTAAGAGCCCTTTCATGCATGAGCATGAAGAGCAACTGTAACCAATAGAAAAAGACAATAACTTTTGCAGAATTAATCACTAATGTAAACAGGTGAGAAATGCCTTCATTTGACGCAGTGGTACTGTCCCTTCATCCATGAAACACCACCCGGTGTCTACAGCAGATAAAGAAACCAAAAAATCTGTGCACAGAAAGGATATCAAAAAGCTGCTAACTAGAACAAACGAAATGAAAGGCTTGTGAACCAGAACAAAATAGAAGGCCATGATTCAGGAGCCAATGCACAGTGCTTCGCTCCATCGTCAGTACTCACTTCTTGGACAGCATGGATTACTTTTTCTATGTCATCACTGTTACGAAAGTGTGAAGGCTCACTTACTTGCCTGCCTGCACGAGTAAAATTCTTTTACTTGACACGCGCGCGTGCGTTTGATTGCGTGTTTGTGTGTAGAGATAAGCCAAAAGTAGACAAATTTGTACGTGTGGGCTCACATTTTTCGAAGAACGCCTTCCATGTGTACAAATTGCAGCTGCTGCGACTTCCAAAGATTACTTATGGCACACAAATAATAAATAAAGAATTTATTATACAAAGCTGTTCATTAAAACATTATTGACAATAAATGTTGCAATCATATGTTTACTTCGGAGGAAGAGCATTGCTTTAAATCATATGTGCACTTTAGAGTGCACAGTAGAATTCAGGAAAATTCAAGGCGAAAACACATAAGCAGCAATTCACAGCGGTTTGTAGTTTCAAGCCACTGGTTTCACGAAGGACGTTGTGCCCGCGCAGTAAGTTTATGACCATCGTGATAATGACTGAGTCCAATGCAAGAAAAAACCCTTTATCATGTGTCAACCGAGGGCCATGTTGGGTTAGCAGAATAGGTATAGCGACCTATTTACGACCGCGAAAAGCTTGCAAGGCTCGATATGATTATGAGAGACGCCCTAGTAGAGGACTCCGGAAATTTGGATCGTCGGTGTTCTTTAACGAGCACTGGCGTGGCATTGGCACAGAACAAGGGCTTCTACCACTTCGACTTTATTCGAATGCGACCACCGCAGCTGGTATCAAACCTACAATATTGGGGTCAGGAGCTGAGCCACCCTCACCACCAATCAACCTAGGCGAACAATTTGTGAAGTATTTCTCATAAACTAGCCATTTATGTACTTGGATCTCTCGAGCAGATATGTGTTTGCCACTTGGAGCGAATTGAAAAACTGCAAATATACCTCCCAGGCAACATTTAACGATTATGCATGATATAACTCCCAGTACAGTAGCACATATAAATGCACATAACTTTCTAATACATGACATACTTATCCGCGTGAAAAGAAGTCGCACCAACTAGTGTTGCAGCGCATTGCTGCAAAGTAAATAATTTCGCTAAAGAAAATCATCCTATCGACAAAAGTTTGTACAGTTCGGAACTTTTTAACTGGAAAGTTTCGCTTTTCTTTTGAGATTCCTGTATGGGGCTATGCAAGCGGCCAGTGAAATTTGTCTTTTTCTTGATATCAAGATGACCGCCAGGGGGCCACGGAGTGCAGACACGCATGTCACGTCGGCTCCGCAGATTTTGAGTGATTCTCAGCGTGAAATCGAAGAATTTATGGGCGCCTTCTTACAGAGAAGAAAGTGGAAGTTCTACGGGATCTGTGGTACCACTCTCAGGTAAGTGGACGGCTAGTTTTTTGCACATCGACCACTTTTCTGTAACGCCGACGAACGCACGACGCCGTTGCCTCAAGCTGCTGTGCATAATTCGCTTGGCCTAGTCGACGGACGCTGGCGTCTTTAGGCCCCTCAAGGCAGCGTCTTCTCGGGTTAATGCCACAGGATGGCTGCGATGAGTGTGGACGGCGAGGATATCACGGAACAAGAGTATGAGAACGAATCAGGTTGGCGCCTTGTGAACAGAGGCGGACGAGCCAACAAAGAAACCACAACGCATGAAGCCAAGGACCAAGAAGCACACTTCTCAAGCGAGAACGCGGTCAGTAATATTTGGAGGAAGGGACAGATAGCGAGACAAATTGTGGCTGCGAGCAGGATGCCCCGTCTGTCCAAGGAAAATTACAAGGTAATTGTGCGCCTACGTGACGGCTTCAAGATCACTGACCACGGGATCAATCGTCTAGAATGCTGCGTCGCAACGCCGCTAAAATACCGAGTAATGAATCGGAAGAAATCACGGTATGTGCCAACTGCAAACAGAGCATTGTAGTGGTGAGCACAACATCAGAGCGGCGCGCCGAAAAATACAGAACCATCGCTCAACTGAAGATTGGGGACAAAGAATTCGAAGCCAATGCGTTCGAGTCAGCTCCGGAAGATACATCTAAAGGGGTGATCCGAGGAGTAACGCAGGACGTGTCTCCAAGAGAGATCGTGAAATGCTAGTAACCCCGAGAAATCCGACGGTCCTCATAGCCAAGAGGATAGGAAACACCACGAACTTCATTGTCTTTTTTAATGGGCATCGTGTTCCATGTTATGTGAGATACGGAAGAGCACACGTCAAGTGCTCACTATACTGCAAAAAATTAGACGTGTGCTACCAGTGCGGACGCCTTGGTCACAGAGCTGACGTCTGCCCGAGCCCGAATAGCAGAATATGCAGAGGGTGCGGGGCCGACAACCCACCACAGAACCATGAGTGCGAAGTGAAGTGCAAGCTGTGTGGCAAAGACCACCCGACGGCAGATCGCCATTGCAAGGCCAGATTCAAGGTACCTTACCTGGTGAAACGACGCCGCTGGGATCGAGCCCGACGAGAGGAAAAAAAAGCAATTTACTACGAGACGGAAGCGAAAGCATTTCACAGGCAAACTTGGGTCAACGATAGGAACATCGGACGCGGGACGCATCCGGATCAGAAGCCTTCACCATGCTTCAAGCACAAGATAAAAACCACTCTACGTTTACTACCACTACATCTATGTCGAGATCTAGATCGAGGTCCAGATTGAGGTTCGGATTGAGGTCGATATTGAGGTTCAGATCAAGGTCTAGGCCCAAGACCGGCAATACCGGGTCTTCCCGACCACCGGAAGGAGGAGGATTTCAAAGCCCAAAAGGACCAAGCGGCGTCCGTGGCACCGCCTGACCCTTCCAGGTGAGCTGGGCTGTTGTAGCTTCCGGGGCGCGCGCGAAGGCAGAGGTTGCTCTTCAATGTTGGATTAAGGCGCTAGAGAACGAATCGGTGCAGATCAGGCAGAACATTGTTGCATTTATGAATGAGATTAAAAAACTCAGGGAAGAAAATGACCTTCTGAAAAACGGAGGGGTTACACGCAACAAAGAAATCTCACAAGTTATAACGGAGGAAAAAGGCGCAGCAATAGTCGAAGAGGTAGCAGCCCTCGGACCCATTAAACGTAAAGCAGAGAACGCTCCGATTAAAAGCGTGGTAAAGAAACCCAAAGCAGTGGCGACGCTACGAGAAAGACAGGAGGAATTCGCAAACACCATATAAGTCAAAATAGAAGGAATTAAAAGGAAATTGCAAACTAAGCTCGAACAACAAGAAGTTAGAATTGAGGCAAACATAGACGCAAAAATTGATGCGCTAGCGAATACGACATTGAAGAAAGTGCAGAAAATGGTGGCTGATTTCGACGCCAAGCTAGCAATATGGGGATCGCAGTCAAGTGGTGGAGGCCTGGTTAGACGTCTTTCAAGCCATAAGCTAGGAACTCGGTGCCCACCGAGGGATCGGAGAGCCTGTAACGGCGCCATGGACAGACAAAATAGCTACACGATTTGGCAAGGAAATTGTCGAGGTTATAATCGAAAACGATACTTTTGCAACATCTTAAAGACAGCAGCACCCCGAGTGTTACAATGGCGCAAGAAACGCACGGGCTGGCCAAATTGTCGGGATAGAAGTCATTCGGCAGTGCTGATGGGAAGACAAAGGTATTAGCAACATTGGTTAAGCGAAATCATGCGGTGGTGCAATATGACATGGAAAGTAAGGCAATAAATCACATTCTCCTCGAACTCATACACATGTGGAAAACACAGGACAGTTTTTGTATTGAATACTTACAGCAGTCCTAAATGCAGAAAGCACAAATTCCGCACGCTGTAACGGGCTACCAGGTGCTAGTGATTGGAGGAGATTTCAACGCCCCACACGGTGCATGGGGATACAGGATCGAAACCCAGGAAGGCAGGAACTTGTGGTTGGACGCACAGGAGGAGGGCCTGACACTCGTGACCGATTCATCTGTTCCTACAAGAACAGGTACTTGCGTTTGCGCGGATACCACGCCAGATTTAACGTTCGCCAAAAACATACTGGACACGCAGTAGACCAATACGGAACATGACTTGGGAAGCGATCATTTTATACTTGGAATAACGGTGAGGGCAGGGCCGCGGAAAGCAAAAGGCAGACAACTTAAACTTGTCGACTGGGATAAGTTCCGGAAAATCAGAGAGGAGCCCGACGAAATGATACAGACTATTGAGAAATGGACTGAAAAGTTAAAACGAGACGTGGAGGCAGCTACGCAAACGGTGTCACCGGAGGCGTAGCTAGAGTATGTAGGCAATAAGCTTCTCCAAATGTGGGAAACTAAGGAAAGTTTACAACGGAGGTGGAAAAACCAAAGGCACAACCGGAAACTTCGTAGAAGGATAACTCAGTTGAACAGGGATATAGAGCAATACGCCCAACAGCTGTGCAGACAACAGCGAGAGGAAAAATGCCACGACATGGACAACGAGATAGGAATGGCGAGAACGTGGACCATCCTTAGACATTTGTAAACCCGGACGGAAACAAGTTGGCATAAAGGCACAATATTAATCGGTTAATACAAAGGTATCAAGGTACAGAGCAGATTTACCGAATGAAATCAAGAAAACAAACATCTTTCAAGCGCTGCCCCGCTGCCCGTTACACACCCTGATTACACAGGGATGGCAAATGATGATTTAGACAACGAGATCGGGGAGGTAGAAGTGAGGGACGTCTTGCAAAAACTCAATACTAGATCAGCACCTGGACCAGATGGCAAAACTAACAAAACGCTACACAATTCAGATAAGGAGTCTATAACTAAGTTAACTGAATTCATTAACAAATCATGGAAGGCAGGACAGATTCTGCAACAATGGAAGACAGCAAAAATCGTGTTAATACTCAAGCAAGGGAAGCGACTGCAGATTGCGGACTTGAAACCCATATCTCCCACATCTTGCGTGGGGAAACACATAGAGGACGTAATTGTGGAGAGGATAACTGCCTCTGTCGAGGATCGGGATACGCTTCCACCCACGTTGATAGGGTTCAGGAGGAACCTCTAAACGCAAGACGCAATGCTACAGTTAAAACATCAGATTATAGATAATCCGGGAACAACGACAAAGGCCATTCTAGGGTTAGACCTCAAGTAGGCCTTTGATAATGTAACCCATGCAACGGTGCTAAAAAGCGTAAACGATCTAGATCCGGGACAATGGACGTACAATTACGTGCGTAAATTCCTGACGGGAAGGACGGCAAAGTTCATGATAGGGGGCCTAGTTTCGGAGGAAATCGAGATGGGCAGTGCAGGTATGCCGCAAAGCTCGGTATTATTGCTTATGTATTTCAATCTGGCTCGAATTGGACTGCCAACCAAACTCCAAGCAATCAAAGGACTGAATCATACAATATATGCAGACGATATCCTCTATGTGTGAGAAGTGGTAGTGATGGTCAAATAGAGCAAACGCTTCAAACAGCAGTTGAAACGGTTGAGCGGTATCTGGAAGATAATGGGCTAGCCTGCTCTGCGGAAAAATCAGAGTTGTTGTTGTACAGACCTACTCATAGAGGTCGCATACCAGGCAACTGCCTGCAAGGTCTTGCTCATAGAGAAGAAATGCAGTTAAGAACAGCCGATGGAAAACCCCTACCCATAGTCGACAGGATCAGAGTACTGGGTCTGTTCATCGAAGCCAAGGGCAACAATGGAGAAATCCTCAGGCGACTGGATGCAACTTTAGCCCAAATAATGAGACTCATAAAAAGGATAGCAACTATGCACAGTGGCATGAGGGAGGAAAACACGATAAGGTTGATACAGGCACTCTTGATGAGTAGAATAGAATACGTAGCACCGTACTTAAAATGGCAAGTCACGGAAAAAAATTAAGTTAGACTGCCGCATTCAAAAAATATTCAAACTAGCTATAGGGCTACCGATCAGCACAAGCACTGACAAACTGTTACAGCTAGGCCAGCACACACTATAGATAAGCTTATTGAGGCGCAGCGTACGGCGCAATTAGAACGTCTCTCTTAAGACACGAGCAGGAAGACATATTCAAGAGCGACTAGGCACAACGTATCACACACAACACGGCGTCAAGTTGGACAACCCAAGAGAGACCAGGGAAACAATGATGATACCCACCTTGCCAAAAAATATGCACCCCAAATGCAATAGAGCCAGACGAGAGATAAGAGCAAAACAAATACAAAAAAGTTTGGTGATGACAAGGACGCAGTTTTCATAGACGCTGCTCGATACAAGCGCAGACGGGGGTTTACCGCAGCCATAATCGATAGCAACAAATGCTGTACGACATGTGTGACGATACGCACCACAAGTACCGAAACAGCGGAAGAGGTAGCCATAGCGCTCGCTGTAGCTCAGACAAACGCAGCCGTGATAGTCAGTGACTCTCAAACGGCAGTGACAAACTTTGCCAACGGCCGCATCTCCCCGGAGGCACTACGTATTCTCAAAGGGGGGTGTCAAACAAGCCCCAAAAATACATATATTATATGGACACCTGCTCATGCCATCGCGGGGGACAGCAACAATGGGGCTGTACATGACGCAGCTCGAGGGCTCAGCGACCGAGCTGCCCTCTCCAGTGCCACCTCAACCTCCTCCGGTGATTACGGCGTGGCAGACGAGTGGGAGTGGGAAGACAGAATGACCAGGTACAATGAAATTACAAAGCATTATAGATTACAGAGGGGCATATTCCCGCCCCCTCACCCAAAATTACCAAAAAGACAGTCTGTCGAATGGCGGCAGTTACAAACTAGCACATATCCGAATCCTGCACTATCGCACATTATATATCCTCATGTATACAAAACGGACAGGTGCAAGCGTTGCGCCTCCAGAGCCACTCTGGAGCATATGGTATGGGAATATAGAGGGATTAGTACTCATAACAAGTATGCGGCCTCTGCTGACAGCCTTCGCGCGCGCTGGGAAGCCGCAATGCTCAGCTCCGTTCTCGAAGACCAAATGTGGGCCGTCCAGCGGGCCGAGGAAGCCGCCAGGATTCAAGGACTCCTGGCCGTAACCTAGACGGGGCCAATCGCCCACCCTATCTACTCGCCGGACTCTGAATAAAGTTCTTTCCTCCTCCTCCTCGTCTTTCAAGCGTGGTCTCGTGCGATGGAGGTAGAGCCCTACGGAACACTACCAGACACTGGAATGACCACGGGTTTTGCTTCCAGGAAGCGCTACAGCTCCGAGAGCGGCACTGACAGTGATGGCACTGAGCTCTACTACGTGACCAGTGATGAAACAGGGGAGGACGACTTCGAGCTTGTGAGAAACCACAAGGAAAAGAGACAATTTATGAGCATGCCACCATATTCGAGTTAGCCCACCATGCGAACTTCGCACAATACCCAGGTATTAACCATCTTTTTCATGCCAGTTTTTGCTAGTGACAACATGACATGCCTTAACCGCCTTAACCAGCAAGCCTTGTCTGTACAGCTAGAGGCACTGGTGCCGAATGAAGTGAAGGAAGTAAGAGTGAATCGCCGCAAGAACATCCTTGCGATTGACGTCAATCATGTGACTGCGCTTGTGAGATTGCGTGAAGTGACGAAACTTAATGAGTTGAAAGTCCGCTATCATATACCGCTGGGCAAAAAAGGGAGAACTGGGGTGATATATGATCTTGCCGAAGCCATTGCCAACTCGGACCTACCAGTCTTGATTAGGCCGGCATCGGAAGATACCATGATTACAAGTATATGTCGTATTGGGGCATAACGATGCGTAAGAATTACATTTAAGGGCGAAACAATTCATTCACACCTAAAAGTGAGTCACTTCCGACGTGAGGTTTGCCCTTTTACACCGAAACCATTTCAGTGTTTTAAGTGCATGAAGTTATGTCACGTAAGTGGTGTGTGCACAAACTCTATTGTCTGTTCCCGTTGCACTAGTACCACAACAAGGACACGTGCCAGGCCACGACTCTGAAGTGCTCAAATTGCAATGCCACATGATACCTCTTCGAAGACTTGCCCTTTTATTCGAGAGGAGCTAACAATACTGAAGAAAAGGGCTAGAGATGACATCACCGAGACGCAGCTGCATCCATTGCGAGACGACGGTCCCATCGCCGGCGCTGCACAAAAGGCATCAAAACCTCGTCGCCTTTCGAAGCACGGCCAAACCACTTCCACATCTCCCACTCTGACCAAGCGATGTCGGTTCTAAGAAGACAGGCACTTCTGCTAGGAGTGCAGCTGACGCTTGTTCCTTATTACCCAGTCAAAACGCAGCGGTTTTATAAGAAAATGATGCCTCTACCAGCAATGCAGGTGACGCTTGACTCGAACTCATAAAGATACATGCGCCTGATGAGAGGCATCAGACCTCAAAAGTGAGGGACACTTCATTGATACCTCATAATTTGACGGACGAAAATCTACTTATCAGCATGGTCAGCACCCTGGTCAGTGCTATGCGTGTGCTGATGGGCAAGATGCAGACACCGACAGTTCAGAGCGTGTTGCAGCTGCTTGACATTATGACTCCAGTTCTCGTAAGCCTTCAGAAGTCTACTGCTTGAGAACGCAAGCGGCACCGTCATGGCTTCACCATCAGCAAGATTTTGAGTGCATGCAACCGCGCATACCCAATAATACAACGAATGTGCTCAATTGATTAAGAGACGGATATGACTCACCATCTGTGATGTTAAGCCCATAACTGCAGTTTTGTCGACGGCATGAGTGGCATTTCTCTCCTTCTATCTCTCTCTCTCTAACTTTTCTTCCCCTGACATCCTCCCCGGTGCAAGGTAGCCTACCTGTCTCAACCATGGTTAACCTTCCTGCCTTTCTTTCATACTCATTCTCTCTTTCTCTACTCCTAATTCACTCAAGCATGTTTGATCGTCGTTTAACGTGTGAAATACAAATTACGAAAGAGCTTTTCCAAATAAATGTTATTTAAATACAGGCTAGCTGTATGTCATCTATTGCACTGCGGTTTATTTTTTCCTAAATGAATCTTCCATCATTTTGGAAGTTTTTACTCTTTAAACAATCGCGGAAACGTTTTTTTTTTCGAGGGGAAACCAAAGAACGGCACAGGCCCGGTGTGCCACCAGCAGGCCGCACCAGTCAGTCATTGTAGGCAAAGAAATAGTTACACTTTTCTGGGGTGCCAGTGCGGCCCTTATTTATAGGGAAGTAGTAATCATATGGCCTTCATCTAGCTGCTTTACCTCAATTCCGCGATACCGCGTCCTTGGAAATTCCCGCTGTTTCGCATGTGGAAGTAGCAGACGCGGCTCCTTCTCCAATCCCGAAGCGACAGCAGCGCCGCCACTGCACAGGATTCGGCATGGGGCCGCTCCGTGCCGCGGCGACAACACGCGCTTACCCAAGTGAGAGTATCTAAACACGCTGGTAGAAGACGACGCGGTTGTCTCCACCCTCCAAGGCGGCGGAGAAGGCCTGCAAATCGAGGAACCTTAATATTCCAGAGCGTCACGCTCGCTTCTACTGGTGTTGGAATAGCCTGTGATGGGTCTAAATACTGCGTTATGTATTTCAGAAGCTTTCTCAGGCTCAATTGAAGCATTCTAAAGGTAGTTTCATTCTCGTAAAAAGAAACCACACGGCACAAGATAACCTTTATTCCGTTAACAAATCACTAATTCTTCAGTGTGCTGATTTCCGTTTTCCGGCGTTCTTCTGCACATTATCTTGGATTCTGTCAATTTTTAGCCCGAAGACGTTGTTCAAGACAACATTGGTAGTTTGCGAACTGGCAAGTGCAAGACGGCAAGTGCAAGACGAACTGGCAAGTGCAAGACGGTGGTATGGCCACTTTCAGATGTATAAATGTTGGTCTGTAGTCCCAGCTGCCAGCGAATTTGTCACATGAGAGAAAGGCTTTGGCACATTCTCCTAATGACAGTTTCTGCACAGCTAGCTTCGTTACTAGAACCATGTCACTGCGCTGAGCACAAAAACTGGAACAGCACTATCAAAAGGTAGAAATCAATGTGCACTCAGTTCAAAACAACAGAAAGGTAAATATCTGGGAGAACAGTCAACGAGCATTTAGCGTAAAGAGAAGGATTGTTTTCGATGACAATAAATTTTACGCACTCGTTACAGATAGGTACTGACCAAAAATTATTATTGCAGATCGCTTACAGCTTCGTTTTGAAGTCCGTATATGAAGACGCTCTTTTTCTTTTTTGATCAAGTTCTGTAGACACAAGCGACCTATTTAAAGCTTCTTGCAAAGCAGCGCTGTCCCTTCTTGCGATATTTTTCGCTGGTGATTCAGGACGTGTTAGCAGTGAGGACAAGTATTTTGGACAGTTTGTAAAGATACAAGGTACAACATTGTGATTCAGCTTGCGTTTCTCCCGTTCTACTTCTATTATCCTTCCTCTTCGTTCATCTCGATGTCACAGCGTCGTTATGAAATTCTCTGCTTGGAAGTGAAGCTTACGAACCTACGAGCGCAAGAAAAAAAAAGTGGCTGTGATAAACACGCTACGCGTGGAACACACTACACGTATATATACCCTCCGAATAGATGTTCCTTCATAATTACCTAACTACGGTATAAGCACGAAGTTGTTCATTTAACAAAAAATGGCACAGTGATACGCTTAACCTAGCAAACTAATTTTTTTTACGCTACGCTATGAATGTTGCTATCCACGGACCAGGCAAGTACAATTATTCATTAAATAAAAAATAACGAAGCAAGGAAAGGAACAAATAAAACTGACCTTGAAGGTGGGTTTCAGCATCTGCAATGAAAGGAATTAAATTAACTATTTTTACTGCTTTTGTTTTCTTCTTGCATCGCATCATGAGAATGCCATTTTTATTGTCGAAATAACTTGCTTTATAAAACGACTCAAAGGAGGATGGTTGCACATATCAACATGCAGAAAACAAAAATACAGAGACCAACCCAGGCGCAGATTTTGGCAGTAAGAGCAAACTAGAAGTTATTTTAAACATACTGTGAGAAGGATATCCTTCCTAACACTGTTCATATACGAACGCACCCCACTGATGAGTGAATATTCACGAGAAATGCATGCATCTTTATCGTTGTGTTGAAGTATTCTCAATATGTACAAAAAGCGTATTCTCTTTTAATAAAGGCATCATAAAACCAGTGATGTCATAATTGAAACTTTCTGTTTGTGATTTATTTTCAGTAGGATTCCAAGCCGCCGCCAGTGATAAAAGTTGCGCTGCTGCTACCGTGAGCGAATACACGGGAAGTATAGAGAGTTCCCGCCCCCTGAATAATTTTGCGTAACGTATTCGGGCAAAAAGCCTTAGTAGAGTAATCTGTACGTCTGCAGCCTTGTAAACTAGGTACGGGGGCAGTGTATTGATTGTATATCGTGTTGTAGATTCATTTCCACTAATACATCCCCGAGTAGACGAGACCAACTAGAGTATGCTGACGCAGCGCAGTTTTACCCCAAAATTCTTTATTTAATGAACACGAGCCGAAGAACGAACGCGAACTTGAAACGAAAATATTTTGAGCGCAAGAAATGAGTGGTGTGCAAATTAGCTATCATTTGACCGAACTTTTTTCCTTTTTTGCAGATAAACCGCTGCGCCAACGATATACACTGCAGAGAAAACGTGATCACTTGAAGACCATTCGCCGTCATGACTGGAATGCGATAGTGGAATCGGGCACCACTTGCGTCACTCTCTGGTTGGCCTGCTTTCCTTTTCGGTCAAACTGTGCAAAGAACAAACGAACGTCTGGCACGCGGCAAGTGCCGTGTCTACTGCAAATGCCCTGTGAAGTGCTCGCTATACGCCATATTATTCATATTGGGAATAACCGTAGTACGCATACGTGCATCCGTAACGCAGCATGCGCACCCACGCGGCTGCATACTTTGTCGCCTGATGGTCGTGATAATGATGATCATCATCATCATCGTTTTACTTGAATGCTTTGTAATGGGCCGTCTATTAAATGGCCCCAGAAACGCTCAGAAATTGAAACTTAGTTCTGCTATCCCAGTAGTGCGTGGGTCTTCAACAAACTGAGTTCCGTCGTGATTTTTTTTTGTCGAAACAAGTCTGTAATAATTGCGGAATTACAGGCGCCTAATAACAGCCCCCGCTCACTTCACTGTGTTCAATTCAGACGACGAACCGAATCATGATTTAGAAGCGCGGAGAATGCAATATTCGACCTCACAACAGCAACTCGTCCATGAGGTTGCTGAATGATCGGTTCGTCTCTCCTCCCATAGCCGAGGCTCAGCGAGCGCGTGTACCAGCGAGCAGACAAGCACACTCTGTGGTGACATAACCAAACATGAATGTTGGCGTAATGGGCAACGCAGAACATTAGCGGAAACCAAGGAGTAAATAAAGAAGGGATTGTTGTCTTAGAATTCGTGTCACGAATTGTTTCTAGAGGGTAATTCAGGGTTTTGCTACACGATTCACACAGTGATTTGACGCTTGTGCCACGCAATTATACAATATATATATATATATATATATATATATATATATATATACATACATATATATATATACATATATATATATATATATATATATATATATATATATATATATATATATATATATATATATACATACATATTTGTAATGCATGTCCAGAGCCCCGCCGCGGTGGTGCAGTGGCTAAGATACTCGGCTGCAGACCCGCAGGTCGCGGGTTCGATTCCCGGCTGCGGCGGCTGCATTTCCGATGGAGGCGGAAATGTTGTAGGCCCGTGTGCTCAGATTTCGGTGCACGTTAAAGAACCCCAGGTGGTCTAAATTTCCGGAGCCCTTCACTACGGCGCCTCTCATGATCAAATGGTGGTTTTGGGACGTTAAACCCCACAAATCAATCAACGCAAGTCCAAGCTCTTTATTCTGAAGCAGCCTCAAGCACTGTTTGGGATGTGCGGACGTGGAACGCCGCGGTTCGACTTCGGCTCAATCTCTCAACTTTTGTTCCTCGCATACATCGTCATTTTTCGCTAGTGGACAACGCCTCTGACGCCAACACTGGAATTTCTGCGACATGGGATTTTTAATCTCCTCACACTAAAGGAACCGGAAAGCAATTTCTATGGCACTATGTTCTTAAGCGTGGCGGAAACACTAAAGTTCACAGTGTCTAATCATGGTATGGTATTCAAGTAGAACTTTCTGCTGGGCTAGTTGCATGTTTAACAGGAGTAACAAGGCGCAAACGAAATGAACACAAGCTGTCCTTCATGGGTCTTCCCGTGTTCGCTTTCTTCGCGCCTTGTTCATTCTGCAAAACAGTATATGGTAACGTGGAAAATTAACGTGAAACATTTCTATTTAGAACTTCATATTTTTGCTATCTGCGGCGAACATGAAGTCGCACACGCATGAACACACATGCTGCAAACAGTGAGTGCGAGAGGAGTTCGTGTTCGAGCGCAGCGGCCTACAGCGCAAGCGTGCACCACGCCTCGACGTGGGTCACTCACTGGCTGCCGCGAAGTCAGCGCTGCTTCTCCTTTCACTTCATAAGGCAGAGTTTTTCTATCATATCAGTTGCAAAACTGCGTTCGAAACACGGACTCGCCATTGGCCGACCCCGCGGGAGTGAGCCGATCGTCGCGCCATCTGGGAGCGACAATACAAAACACTGAATCGTCACTTGTGCGTGCGCTTTTTTTAGGCTGCTCAACGCCGCACGCACCACTGGCGTTGTCGCCTCAATGGGGAGCTTTAGAATACCGCTTGCAAGTGCTGCGGGCGTAGCGGGCGCCATATGAGTTTTAGAATAGCGTTTGCCCTGCTGCGATCCGCAGCGCACGTTCGCAGCGACACCGTAGCCTCAAAACCAGCGCTTGTGGGCCACATGCGGGCCGCCATCACCGCGCGTAGCCTCCAAACCAGCGCTTGCGGGCCCCATCTGGGCTGCCATCACCGCACGCAATTTCAGATTTTTTGCGTGCAGTCCGCGAACACGAACACCAACTCGCGTTACGACGCACGCGCAGTGGCAGCAACCGCACCGCGAGGGCTCGTGGAGGGCTTCCCAATAAATGACCTTCCTAATAAATAATAATTCATAATAATGACCTTCCTAATAAATAATAATTCCTAATAATGATCTTCCTAATAATAAAGCTTCCTAATAAATGACCTTGGCTTGCACGGCACCAACCGCTGCTGTCAGCTGTTTTCGCTCTGCAAAGGCGTAATCAAAGCCGGGTCATAGAGTCATGGTTTATTTCGTTTAAGGCGGTTTTTGCAATATTGTGCTACGATAGTTTTAACGCTGCGCCCTGATTACTCTTCCCTTGTTCGTTTGAAAATGTGTGCTTGAGATCGATTGTTCACGGAAAGTTACGAATTCGTTTAACTGTACCGCTCTGCGGTTCATGATGTGTCTCACTAACACGACGGGAGTGATGGCCGCACAAACAAGACACAGATACGGTAGAGAGCAAACCAAGACACGACAGTACCGCTCAGTACTTACCGTGAATTGGCCACTTTGTCTTGCACGCAGCGGTTTAATTCCACTAATCGCGAAATCAACGAGACACTGGCTGCGATACCATATAGATATGAAAGCTTGATGACAAGAAAGGGGGAACATTCAACATTGCTACTTACCTGCAACCAGCAGTGCAAGCGTTCTTTTCTTTTCAGGTGCTATGCTCGTGGAGTCTTTCTAATGGCATCGGCGTTTGCTGCTCGGGCAACGTCGTCTGCTGCCGTCGACAGACGAACAGGTTGGATCCACCCGGATCAATGCTGCATCCTGCTTACGTCACGCGTTGCCGCTCACTATTTTGCCGAATTGTAAACATCGTGGGCTTGCTACAGGACTCTGATAAAATACTGACTTCGCTGCCCCGTCCATTACACTGTGCTAGCTGCGTACCACACGAACATGCCGCTTATAGCTACGTTACTTCTAGCACAATGCGCAAAACATGAAAAAGGACACAGCATCAGGAGAACAAGCAGCTCTTCTGTTCTTTATCACGTCTCCACCACTGTGACAAAGTAATATGTCAACTCACCTAAAAACAGGTTCCAGGCGCTGCCATGCTGTTTACCGAATGCAGCGGCACTCACAATCTTGCAAAACGCAAAAACATAATATTGCGTTTTCTAGTTAGTTTTTGTGTCAAAAGATGGCGCTACAATGTACTCACCGGGAGAGTGTGGTAGAGGTCGGACGTGTTTTTGGAGAGCTCCGGAATGACAGCTACAGATAAGTGTTTTTGCATGTTTCCAGCTTGCCTCTGTCTGTAGCGTTATGAGAACGTAAGGCGCTAGTGTAAAGCTTGATTAGGTCTATTACGGTGTACGTTTTTTTTAGTATTTTGTACTGTGTCTTTTTTTTTTCTCCAGCCACCACGTGGCTGAGGTCTGCGCGTAGACCGATACGTGCATGCGCAGGTGCTGTGAAGTGTAGCGTATTTATTTATTATTGTGGTTCTTTTTGGCTTAGACCAGTGTATTTTAGTACAGTTTTCTAACACGTGGGCATCGGTAAACTGAGCTAGCCATGGTCAAAAAGACCGTAAAGTGTTCAGAGTGCGGGGTAGGTTGGAAGGTGGAAGTTAGTGCGGAGGAGAAAGCAGAAGATGACGCCAAGTGTAGACAGTGCGAGTTCGAGGAGAAAATGAAAAATATGATGGCGGTCCAGAGTGGGCTCATGGAGAAAATCGCAGAGCTGGAGAATGCATTGGCGAAGGAGCGAGAGAAAACGTCAGCCATGGAAGAAAGGCTCCGGTCAGCCGAGAAGGGCCTATCGAAGGTCGTGAAAGGGAACGAAGACGCAGGTGACGGCGGAAGCATTATGGCGACGACCCCCCCGTGCGGGAGAGATGAAGGAAACAGGCATGACAAAGGCAGATACATTGGTCACAGGGCCCAGCTACCGGGAAGTAGTTTTGAGGGAGGGAGGGAGCAAACCAGCAGCCGTGACTTACGCTAGTCACCTAGTCAGCAGCCAGGTGCAGGTTTCAGTAGGAATGTCTGAACAGGTCATCATCGCCGGTGACTCAAATTTAGTCCGATGCGCAGCGGCAATCAAAGAAAGGGTGAAAGGCGACAAGAGAGTTGCGATAGGGACGTTCCCAGGACAAACGCTGGGGACAGTAATGAGTCAAGCGGGTGAACAACTCGCAGCTAAAGCTAACAATCGTAACCTCGTTGTAATTGCGGGAGGGCTAAATGACGTCCTGAAAGTAGAATCGTCAGGACTAGCGACGACCTTGGCGAAAGGGGTGGATGACATGCGCGCCGTGTCCCCCCAGGTGCAAATTGTAGTATGCACAGTACCGGAAGTACCAGTGCGCAACGTGAACCTGCAAAGAGCGGTTGTCGACGCAAACAAAGAGATATGGCGAATTAGTCAAGAGAAGGGTTTCGAGGTAGTGGATTTAAACAGGGAAGTGCACAGGTGGGGTGGATTCCAAAGAGACAAGATTCATTTCTATAAGAGGCTTGGACACGAGGTGGGCTGGCGACTGGCAGGACGCGCAGTAGCTTTTTTGGGGGGCTCACGGGCCCTTCGGAGTCCGGGGTAGCTCGTAACAGGGAAAACAACCAGGAGGACGCTTTGACAGGTAGAATTGCGAAAAACCAGAAAAAAGGTAAAAGAAAAAGGAAAAAGGCGCGTGTTGCAATTAGTTACATAAACATGCAGGGTGGCAGAAAGAAGGCAAAATGGTTAGAGATTGAGGAGCAGTTAAACAAAGAACAGATAGGCGTGTATGCGGTTACAGAAACACACCTTAGAGACTTGGAAGAGCCACAACATATTGAAAATTATGTTTGGGAAGGGTGTAACAGGACCATATCGGAAAGGAAAGGTGGGGGTGTAGGAATGCTAATTCATCGCGGAGCCAAATGGGTTAGAGTGAAACAGACGTGTTCAGAGCACCTCTGGGTTCTGGGCACAGTAGGTGGAAAGGAAACGTGGCTAGGGGTAGCCTACTTGTGGACGGGGAATAACTGCAGAGAAAAGAATCAGGAGATAGTGGATTGCATGAGTGCGGATATTAAGGAATTTGGTAATGGGGCCGAAATCATCCTTCTAGGGGACATGAATGCCCACATACATGACCTTGACGGATATTCAGACACCAATGGGAAGTTATTACTAGATCTTTGCGAGCAACATAGTCTGGAGATAGTTAACACGGGGCCTAAATGTGACGGCCAGATCACATGGGAAGTCGGAAACAAGCAATCAAGTATTGATTATTGTCTCATGACTGAAGGAATTTACCACAAACTGACAGAAATGAGGATAGACGAGGAAGGCATTAACAGCTTGGGTAGTGATCATAAACGAATAACATTACAAATGGGATACGAAACTGAAAATATGAGCATGGAATCAAGGTCTGGCAGCTCGTATTTAAATGACAAACAAATAATAAATATAGCCGCAAGAGTCGAGGAAGAAGTAGGCGAAATACCAGGCAAGGACTGGGAGTATAGTGAGCTGTTACATCTAATGACTAAGGAGATAGGGAAAGAGAAGAAAACTGTTTGCTGGAAAGGAAAAAGGAAGCCAAAAAGTTGGTGGAACAAGGAAATCCGGGAGGCGATCGAGAAGCGACGCGAAGCATCACGGGAGCATAAAAAGGCAAAAAAGGAGAAGCGGCCGCAGGACGAAGTCAAAAAAATATGGGAAATATATTTAGAGAAAAAATCCCTTGTACAGAAATTGGTAGAGGCAAAAATTAAAGGTGAAAGTGAACGCTGGATGACAGAGATACACGAAAAAAAGGAGGCCGCGCCTAGGATTTTTCGGAGCCACATAAAGGCGCTAGGTAGGAAGTCTGTCACAACGCAACAACATATTCTAGATGAAGGAGGAAATCAATTGGAAGGGTACAAAGCGCTAGGTTACATCCAAAAGGTAACAGCCGATTCGTTTAAAAAGAGCGTCCAGGGGATCTCCCCGGTGAGTAAAAGTGTGGCGGAGAAAGCAACAGAGGAAGAGCTAGTACTTGATAATTTCAACTGGAAAAAGGCCGAAGGAAAAATTCCAAAGCGCACTGCCGCGGGTTTAGATGGGATTCCCGTTAGCCTCATTAACGAACTAGGACATAACACTAAAGAAGCATTGTTAAAAGCAGTAGAAAAAAGCTTAAAGGACGGACAAATACCGGACAGTTGGCGACAAAGTAGAATGAACTTAATTTATAAAGGCAAGGGAGAAAAGGACAAGATTCGCTCGTATAGACCACTAACCATTACATCGGTACTATACAGGTTGGCGATGCAAGCAGTAAAAATGAAAATAGAAACATGGGCCGAACATAACGATATTTTGGGAGAACTTCAGAACGGATTTCGAGTCGACAGGCGGTTAGACGATAACCTGTTTGTTCTCACTCAGTGTATAGAAATATCTAAAATAGAGAATAGGCCCTTGTACGTGGTTTTCTAGACATCACTGGGGCATACGACAACGTTAATCAGGAAATTTTGTGGGATATATTGAAAGGAATGGGCATGGGCGACGACTGTATACAGCTTTTGAGGGAGATATACCGAGAAAATACAGTTTGCATAGAGTGGGAAGGAATGCGTAGCAAAGAGAACGTTGAGGTTAGCAAGGGTCTGAGACAGGGATGTCCTTTGTCCCCGCTGTTATTCATGCTGTACATGGTGAGTATGGAAAAAGCGCTAGAAGGTAGCAACATTGGTTTTAATCTGTCACACAAACAGGGTGGCATGATGATTGAGCAGAAGCTTCCAGGTTTATTTTATGCGGACGATATCGTCTTATTTGCGGACAGTCGAGATGATATACAGCAGCTGGCGAATATATGCGGAAGGGAAGGTGAAGCTCTTGGACTAGGATTCAGTGTAACGAAGTGTGGATTGATGGTATTCAATGATCCCTGTGATCAGACGGTGTCCATACAAGGCCAAGAAATACCGAGGGTAAGTGAATACAAGTACCTTGGAGTATGGGTAAATGAGAGTGATAGATACATGGAGGTACAGGAAAAAGCCTCGGCAGCAAAAGGAAAGAGGAATGCGGCAATAATGAAGCACAGAGCGTTGTGGGGATACAATAGGTATGAGGTGCTTTGAGGTCTGTGGAAGGGTGTAATGGTTCCAGGGCTTACTTTTGGGAACTCAGTGGTGTGCATGAGGGCAGAGGTGCAATCGGGAATGGATGTAAATCAAAGGACTGTGGGACGCCTCGCGTTGGGTGCTCACGGGAAGACGACAAACGAGGCTGTAAAGGGCGATATGGGGTGGGCAGGTTTTGAGGCGAGGGAAGCGCAGAGCAAAATAAGGTTCGAAGAAAGGCTAAGAAATATGAAGGAGAGTAGATGGGCAGAGAAGGTGTTCCGTTATTTGTATAGGAAGAGCGTGGACACACAGTGGAGAAAAAGAACTAGAAGACTCACTAGTAAATATACGGCTGGTATTGTAAGCCATATGTCAACAAAGAGCGTTAAGGGAAAAGTCAGGGAGGCGGAGAGGATTTACTGGATGGCAGCTATGGAGAAAAAACCGGCTTTGAGTAACTACCGAAAGGGCAAAAATGAAATAAGGAGGGAGGCATTTTACGATAATTCAAGGGGAAGCGCTTTACTGTTTGAAGCGAGATCGGGTTGCCTTAGAACGCGTAGTTATAAAGCAAGATTCAGTAAAGAAGAAGAACAATGCACATGCTGCGGGAAAGATAAGGAAACGGCGGAGCATGTTCTGATTGAATGTGGAGATATCCACCCAGGTGTACGTTTGGGCACGAGCCTACAGGAAGCCTTGGGTTTTAGGGACAACAATGGAAAGCTGAACACACCCGCGATTGAAATAAGTAAGAGACGGTTAGAGTATTGGTGGCAGAAAATTAGAGAAAAAGGACAAAAATAAATATTGGAAAAATAAAATATGGACAGTGTGCCGTAAATGGCAGAGAACTTAAGCTGAAAATTTACCTTTTTTCCATTAAGATAGAATTTATCGAAGTAGAGGCATTAGGCCAACATCAAAAAAGAAAAAAGGTTGTTTTTTTTTGTCGAGCTTGGTGGCATACTTGTCACCACCCCGTTATAAAGGGGACGCTCATAGCATCCATCCATCCATCACTCACTTTTGCCATTTCAGCTGATGTTGGTTTCGGATTTTGATACAAGGAGCCTAAGGGGAGTTTCGCAATTCGTATGATTGAATACCTGTGTTCATAAGGAGCACAGAATGAAAATTGTTTAATTATTAGGACTAATTATGGTGCGCAAGACTGTTTTAAACTACGTGACTATGCACAGCAAACTGCAAAGGGGCACACTAGCAATCGAGTCAACTCTCAAAGGCGGCTTACGCAACAAGAAAACTCTGTGTGCTCTTTTTCTCTCCTTCTTCTCCTTTTCTTTCCTTCAGTGTCATCTATATAAGAGAAAGAAGTGAATACTTAAGGGCTCGTTTTTCCGTGTGTTGATACAATAATAATGAGATCTAACAGACAATAAGGCAAGGGATATATAGGCGAAGTTATTCGACAATTTGTAATGTAAATGTGAAGAAAGAAAAGTGGCTGAAAAGATAACTTGCCATGAGCAGGAACTGAACCTTCGACCTTCGAATAACACGTTCGATGCTCTCTCACTGAGCTACCAAGGTGGCCATCCCGCCAGTCACTGTATTGGGTTCATATGGAAATTTGAATGGGGTGGGGGTGTCAGTCAGCGCCACCTGTAGCCATGGAGGCGAGTGTGGCATACTCATTATGAGCCTATTTTGCGTGCAATAGCACCTTAATCTATTACGAGCTGGCAGCTGACCAATAGTCCCTCGTATACAACCTAACGGCATCACGTCTGCTGGTACGAGACCCTAGTTATTGCATAAAAGAAAGAATTGTATTCGAACGTCGCAGGTTCGGTTCCTGCTCACGTTAAGTCATCTTTTAACCCACTTTTCTTTCTTCACATTTATGCTACAACTGGGTTAGTAACATCCTCTATACTTTCCTTGGTATTATTGTCTGTTAGATCTGTCTCTTTCTCTCTCCCTCTCTCCCTCTCTCTCTCTCTCTATAAATATATATATATATATATATATATATTGGGTGTGTGAGAGAGAGAAAGTGAGAGAGGTACGCAGGCAAGGCGTCTTTAGGGTGCCGCCTCACCCCCCCCCCCCCCCCCGGAATTCTTTTAGTCAGCCAATTACGCCCAATTATAGAAGCACAAGCTCAAGTAGCAGCATGGGCACTTAAACAATTGAATAGCCAACGCTATTTAACGAACAAACCAAGAACAGCTACCAAAGAACCTTAATTATGAAAGCACTGCAACACTCGCCGAGAAATTCAGCGTCCGGCCCGTGAATCAACACAGCAACAAAAGCAATACACACTCATATGACTGAGACGTCAGCGAAGCCTTTTCCCGTACCTGTAAAAAACGTCCGAGTGACTCACTAGCATACGACTACATGCTCTCTACATATTTCCAAATACCTTCCACCGTAGGAGAGAGGCACACGGAGAGCTTGCAAAAGGGAACTTAATGCGGAACGCGACGGCTTCGACGACCCCTTAACCTGTCAGACGCTACTCGCACCTATGCGAACCCCACGATCTTTGTCCGCTGCCTCTGTCTTCGGGCCAGCGCCTGGGTTGTGAAAGAGTACACAGTGTAAACAATTCGCCCGGTTGAGACGCCCACCTGTTGAATGAGTGTTAATGCGAATCTCCAGTTATTCCTGTATTGCACACCAACAGAAGCGCCGCGGCTGGCGAGCCCGCTCATCACTGTGGGGAAAGTAAGCAGACGACCACCTTTGTTATTTATGTTCTTTTTCGTGCGGTACCGCGTTGCCCGCGTGTTCGTTTCCGTTATCAAAAATATCAACGTTCGTCGTATGTGTGGTGGCTGAAACTTCTAGAGGTGTCTAACAATTGCCCTGGGTTGGGGTGCTCATCACCTCGAAAACTAGCCCGCAACATGGTTTTACTCATTTACCGCGAGGCCACATGAGACAGTGCAATGGGAGTTATGGATCGCCACTAGTCGTTGGGACATATTAGCAGTTCCACCATTTTGATAGTTAGTGCGTCACTTGTTCTCTAGCTTTCGTTTTGCCGTATCGGTGGTCGTTGGATGCACTAATCACGTTTAAACTGGTAAACGACGAACGTTATCGTAGTCTAAGCATCTGTCACCGCAATACATCAACAAATGCGTATCATCTGGTCAAGCGAACCACACTATTATCTTGAGCAACAGACTTCACGAACTGACGCCTCAGTGACTGACCCTTCATGCCTAAGTCACCGCTTGGGCCCAGGCCGAGACGCCAGGGATTGATTGAGTTAATCTAAACAGGAGGGAAGAAGGCACCTAATTTTGGTCTGCCTCTTGAGCGACACGGCGCAGGGCGTTAGAGAAGCCTGGGAAGCTTCTCAAAGATTTGTTTGTGCGCAGCACAGGCGGAAGCTCTTGGAAAAGAGCGGCATTTTTCTCACGGATTCGTCTGTGGAATCACATGGTGCCACTTCAATTTTTCCACTTCCCCCGATATTTCGCGGTGTTGGGTCTTGGGGGTTACGAGGACCCTTCCGCTGCCTACAATTTGTTGGGACCGAGTCCAGCTGCTCTCGATTGGTAGCTGGCTTTCGTCACAGGACGCATTCTTTTTAGTGAGGAGATATACTCTTGATGGACAGACGGAGGTTTATTTACATCTCAAGAAGGTAGAGAAGAAGACGAGGAAGAGAGTAATGTACAACAGTCTTCGGCTTATATAGCCAACCTTCGGACAACCGTGAGGCAACCGCTGTCCACAGCTCCCGCCAATCGGATGGCTCGACCACCCGGTGGTGAGGATGAAATATCGACAGATAGAAAGGGTAGGGAAGAGTGTCGTTCACTGTCAGTGGTGCATGCGCTCATCTGCAATGGCTTCCCGATGACTTTGTACACGCGTTGCTCGTCGCACTCCATGAACGTTGTTTGAAAGACGCCTCAGCTGTTCAAAACATTCGAAGGGCTTTTGGCACAATTAAGTGTGAACTTTCTTTTGGGCGTCATCCAAAAACGACAGCTGTCCTGAAAAGATATCTAGACGCGTCTACAATGTCATTCTGCTGACTGTGCCGATATTGTTAAGCACCATGAGTGGAACATCACGAATCAATTGCAGTGTTTGGAGAAGCACTTTCCCAAATGGTTCACTCACTTGAAGACACGGACACCTTTCGTGACAAAGCAAGAGCGTCCGCCACTCATCGCCTCTATAAGCGAAGCTGTTCGCTAAACTTGCCTCGCTGTTATGAATATTCCTAGACCTGACACAGCACTTGTCTGTGTATCTGCAGAGCTCATATATTGACCTGAGCTTGCGTTTGAGCAGATTCACTTGTTGCTGACTAAGCAGAAGGAAATAAGATCTAACACGGAGGCAGAAATCCACAAATAATTTTCTCTGTGTCAAGACAAAGCGGCGGAGTTCGAAATGAAGTGCGAGATTCCACGGGTGATATGAACACAGAGATATCAGGAAAACTACGACTGTATAGTTCTACGAATGAGTACTACAGGTAAGCCTTCTTCATTCTGTACATAGATGACATAAAAACTTTCCTCAAATGGCGCTTTGAAAACCATCGCAAAACACTGCAAAGTTTGCAATTTGTGTTGCCCAAGCACGCCTCCAAAGGCAATTTTTAATCTGTGCAGCTGGCCTTCAATTTTAACCTCCAAGGTATGAAAACAGCTCACATCCTTACGCGAAAATGTTAATGAAGACTTTGAAAAACTAATTGGCAAGCCACGCAAGCGGACTAATTTTTCTTTTTGCGACGGACGATTTATCTGAATGCAACGAAGTCCTCTGCCGGAACATTCACATACTCCTCACGATATTCGCAACGCTCCCAGCGACTACAGTTGCTGCAAGCGCAGCTTCTCGACAATGAGTAGAGTGAGAACGTATTTGAGCAAGCCGACGGCTCAAGAGCGGCGTGATGGCCTGGCCATAGCCTTCATTCACCGGATACAAGTCAGTGCCGAGCAAGTTAACGCTGTGACGCATGAAAGTTATCGCTGTGACGCATGAAACCGCGACGCATAAAAATTGTAGCGGGAACCACTCTACTCGATTAAAATGCATGTTCCTTTTTTTTCTTTTGCATTTACCTATAATGTATGGTAAAACTGCTGGCAATACCCTTCTTCCAAATTGTTTCTTAATATTAATGTTAACGGCCCCACTGCGGTGGTCAGTGGCTAAGGTGATCGGGTGCTAATCCGAAAGTATGGAGGATAGAATCCTGGCTTCGGCAGCTGCATTTTCGATGGAGGCGAAAATGCTGTAGGCCCTTGTGCTCAGATTCAGGTGCACGTTAAAAAATGCCAGGTGGTTGGAATTTCAGAAGCCTTCCACTATGGCGTCTGTCATAAGCACATTGCGGTTTTGGGACGTTGAACCCTCCATATCAATCAAAATTATATTGAGATTCAGCCTCTTTTGTGTCAGGGAAGCATCCGTATTTTCGTTCCTTAGAGTCCAATAAAATGGTTTTCGCGAATGTGTGTGTACTTTCTTGAAAAATTCCTGCCATATATTCGCTCCCGTTCTTAACGTAGGCCTGTTGTTAAGACAAAGCGTGACGGTTCTTCCATTTCGTCTTGAAAATGCTTCGTTTGTGTTCTCAAGAATTATGAATCAAGTTCTAAGCAGTAGCGGAGGCATCGTCCAAGTATGTACCAGTAATTGGCATGAGTACGTGAATTATTTGCGGGAGATTCTAAGTAGGTTCGACGAAGTTGGCCTAAGTGTAAAAGTTTAAAAGTGAAACTTAAGTCGCTCAAAAGTAGACTGCATAGGTCACAGATCAGATCAAGTGCATCGAAGCTTGATTTAAAAATTCTGCCAATCAAGGACTTCCATCAGCCGGAAACTAAAACGGAGATCCGTACTTTCGTATAAATGGTAGCCTGCTGTCAACACTACATCAAGTTTCTTTGAGGTTGCCAGCCCACTTACAGTCGCACTGAAAAAATTCTCACATATCCACGAAGTGAATTATGATGAAGGAGCTTGCTCCAGAGGTTAAATCCCATAAGCCGTGGATCACCTGTACATATCATCAAATCAGTCGTCATAATATAAAGACGTGACACGAGAGTTGTTGTGGTGTGATTGTATATACACGTTATATACAATTTTTTGAAAAGCCCCACCACACAAAGTTAGTGTCATCCCACAAGCATGATACCATCCACTGTGCAGTGCAGTGTGACTTGCCATTATCGGCACTCAAGAAGCTGCAACGCACAACGCCTAGAGCAGCATCAACCACGGCGTTCTCACCAACTCCACCTCTGGCGTTTCGAATGCGTGTCTCCTTCTTGATCGCTACTCATAGCTACGCACTGTCATCGTGGTCCGCGTCCGCTGCGTGGAGCCAGAATGGAGCATCGCCCGCGCTAAGCTCTCGAGAGCGAGCGTCACATGGATGGATGGTTGGTTGTATTCAGCTGTGCCCTTCACATTGGGCGACGACTCACGCCACCTAATCATAAAGTTAAGTACTATCACTATCTATTGAAAGATTGACTTTTACTCGCGCCTTGATTTAGCCACCAATCGGTTAGCCTCTTCCTGGTTATCTCTACCCGTTTAAAGCCTAATTTGCCTTCACTGTCCCTAAACCTCAAAGCTTTGAAAAATTGCGCACAATTATCTTCGACTATAGGGTGGAGCCCTTTACAGAACATTATGAAATGTTCAGTCGTTTCTTCCTCCTCTCCGCACGCACTACATAACGTGTTTGTGCCTTCGTATTTCGCTCGGTACGCCTTAGTCCGCAATACTTTCGTTCTGGCGTCGAGGAGCGAAGGACTACCGTGATAATTATGGTAGATCTTTTATTTCGTAATTTTCTGCTTGAAATTTCAGTAGGTCTCGAGTGATGATTTCGTAAGCATTTTAATCTTGCACTTGTCCCTCCCTGTTTCCTTCACTTTCTTCTAAACCGATGTTTAATTTTGGCTTGCTCTTCTGCTGTGTCTAAATACATGCTTGACAATTTTTGAGTTTGCTTCCTCCATTTAGTAACGCTATTTTTTATGTAAAGTAGCTGAAATTTTTCCTAGCCCGACGCTCCTCTCGCCAGTTTTTTCAATCGCTCCTCAAGTTTTATCTTGGTGCTAGCTTCCCTGCACTCAAAAGATGTCCATCCCATGTGACCCTGTACCCGATTCCCTGGAGTGTTCCCGTGTTCTCCAAAGCAATTCAACCTATACCACATTGTTTATTTTCAAATCTTGCTTGAACGTCTCATCTTATGCACAAGACCGCATTGTCGAACGATGAACCCGGAACCATGACACCTTTTCAAATCCCTCTCACAACGTTATAGCTATTGTATTTTTACAGTGCCCTATTTTTTTATTACAGCTGCATTCCTCTTAACCGCAGTCATTACGTATCTATTGTGCTTCCTTAGGTACTAAGCCCTGTTATTTATCCGTATGCCAATGTACTTATGTTAACGCAGTATTTCTAGCGTGTCTTCCTGTATTATTCCTCACTGCTTTCATTATCAATAAAAATCATGTTTGCCGATTTTGCCCTACTGCGCTTCAAAATTAACCCCTTTCTCTCATTACCTCAAATGTCTATTAATCTATGAATATCTCTCTTGTTGTAGGCAATTATCATTATATCATCTGCATACAACAATGCTGGTAATGACTGTTCAGCGTGGTTTCCTTGCTTGACAAAAGAGAGGTGAAAGATTAGTTCGCTCACCTCAGAATTGGCTTCTAGTCCCTGTAATAAAGTATATAGGTAATATGCCTGTATATAAGTAATACCTATATTTATATGGGTAATACATGCGTATAGGTAATAATGCACTTGAAGTTGTAAAAGACTATGTCTACTTGGGAGAGGAAATAACCGTGGAGCCAAACCCCGAGACTGAAGAAAGTTGAAGTATGCGAATAGGGTGGAGCACATTTGGCAAGCACTCTAAAATTATGACAGGTAGATTGCTACTATCCCTCAAGAAGAAGGTATATAACAGCTGCATCTTGCCCGTCATTTGCTGTGGAGCAGAAACATGAAGACTTATAAAGAGGGTTCAGCTTAAATTGGGGACGGCGCAGCGACCAATAGAAAGCAAAATGGTAGGTGTAACCTTACAGACAAGAAGAAAGCAGAGTGGATTAGGGAACAAACCGGGGTTAAGAATATCGCAGTAGAAATCAAGAAGAGGAAATGGACGTGGGCCGGGCATGTAGCACGTAAACAGGATAACCGCTGGTCATTAAACGTAAATAACTAGATTCTCAGAAAAGACAAGCGGGTTAGGAGGAGACAGAAGATTAGGTGTGCAGATGAGATTAAGAAGTCTGTGCGTATAAAATGGCAGCAGCGAGCACAGGACCGAAATGAGTGGCGAAACATGGGAGAGGAATTTGTTCTGCAGTGGACGTACTCAGGCTGATGACGATGATGATATAAAGCATAAATAACAAATGTGACAATAAACAGCCCTGTCGAAGCCCACGTTGTATCACTCTAGGTTCGGATACCTCTACTTCTCATTTTATAACTACCTTATAATATTATAGATAACCTTCAGGAAATTAGTATTTACATCTTCAATATCTATAGTGTCCAATATTCCTCACAAGCCTTTTGAATCACTGTAACATAAGCTCCCTAGATATCTAGAAATGCCAGCAAGAGGTGTCTGTGTTCTTTGTCAGCTATTTCAATACACTGCATTAATGAAAACACAGTGTCCTCCTACATCCTTCGTTTACAGAATCCATTTTGTAGTTCTCCCAGCACACCCTCCTTCTCTACCCATGTCTATATTATTTCCTTTACTATCTGCGTCATCAACCTGTAAACCACTTATGTCAATGGTATAGGACGATAGTTCTTTACTTCAGCTTTGCCCCCTATTCCTCTATAGATCATGCTCATCTTGCTCAGTCTCCATCCAATGGAGGCTTCACCATTCATTATTGCTTTACTCACTGCCTCCCTTTATGTTTGCCTGAAGGTTGGTACTAATTTATTTATTGCGGTAAGAAATATATAGTCTCAGCTAGATTT
The DNA here is from genome assembly GCA_013436015.1 of Rhipicephalus annulatus. Lineage (NCBI taxonomy): Eukaryota > Metazoa > Arthropoda > Arachnida > Ixodida > Ixodidae > Rhipicephalus > Rhipicephalus annulatus. The sequence goes on along the minus strand of WOVY01014538.1, from coordinate 245,559 downwards.
CCACCGTCGTCAGCATCCAATCCATCACATATACGCAAGAAGAAAAAATTCAGTTAAAAAATCTGGCTCAATAAATTGAACCTGAGATCTCCGCATAGTGAATGCAAGGTGTTAACCAGTGATCCAACCTGGGGCACATCCTTCAACACTAAAACGGCAAGCTATTTATATCTACCGCTTACCGTTGTTGGTGGGCATCTCGGAGGTGGACTTTCGTGTTTTTAGCATTATCATCAAGATAGTGCAATGAGCACGCGGTAGCTCTCATATCTCACGCGTACCTTGGCGCACAGAGAGGAGGAGAGTGGACGATCTCTCGAACGCCCTTATTTCCCGTTGAGGAGGATCATACGAGAGACGTTTCGTTGGGCATCCACTGGAATGATTCTGTTATAGTTACGAGGAGCACAAAGGTCACTTCAACCGTTCTGCTGCCTCTGTTTGAGAAAATGGCGCGCTTTTCGGACACAGCGAAGTTTGCGACGCTCATTCGCGTCCATCTGTACACAGTGTGAGTACGTTTCATGCGCCCATTGTGCGTGAGAACGTTGGGCATGTTTCGATCTGCTTGTTATTCTGCGGGTGAACTTCCAATTCGTTTCTATCACGTTCATTGCTTCGCACTTGCGGCAAAGCTGAGACTATTATTAGGCTGATTGGGATGCCATCAGGGCCATTTGATGTGGTATTTGGAACCCTCTTCTCCGCCCTTTCCCACTCATGTTGTCGCTGTGGAGCCACTGTGCTAATTGGTCCATCCTCTTTCTGCATAGTGCATGCAGATGTTGAGGGCTCTTGAAATGAACTGTACAGCTTCGCCTCTAGCGTTAGCAAAGAGCACTTGTGTACACACCGGCGCAACTACAATAGACGAACCCCCAGCAAAAGGAGCAAGCTCCTAAATCTCTCCTAATCACGTAAAATGTGACGAAGTGAACGAGCTGCGTTTACTTATTTCAAGGTTGCTCTCACCACTGAAACATGCCTGGCAAGTCCAGACCTCATGAAGTCGTTTCTTGTGCAGTGTGACGCAAGCGAAAAGGCGCTAGTTCCAGTTTTTTTGTCAGGAAGACGAGCATAGGCATGAGTATGCTATTTTGTACGTGAGCCGAAAGCTGTCTGCTTGAGAACAGGCTTACAGTACCGTATAAAAAGAATACGCGTATCTTTTTTCGGCTGTAGGAAAACTTTTCTGTCATTTGACTGGTTCTGAATACATTTTCATTACAGATCATCGTCCATTCACGTGGCTTCAATCACACGTCCAACAATATTGACAGGTTTTTACGTTGAAGTTTCAGTTTGCAACCACACTCGTTTACGGTTAAACATAACTGACCGCTGCACACATAATCAGATGGTCTGAGCAGAGCTTTCCATCCACCTACGCCGGTCGGCAAAGGGGAACTGAAATTTTGTCGCAAGTCTTCGATTTTTTTAATTTCGTTTCTAATTGGAAAGTTTCCAAAACACTCTGCTCATGAGGGTCGGGCCTGGCCACACTCGGAAGTTGTTTGCGGGGATGCTAGCTTATTCGCCTTTGCCAAGGACCCTGGCCCAGTATTCATGCTCGCTGAGACGCCTGCTGTTTTCTATCACACCATAGAGTCCCGATGTCAGAACATCGGCTTACGAGACCACCTGACCGTGCGCAGGTCCGTAAGGGACGCACCCATCGACCTGGAAACCGAGCACTCCGTCATCTGACCACTTAGGGTAAGAGGCCATATCGCTGCATCATTCCGGACAACGGTCACCTGGACACTTCAGTGCGCCTCTGAGCTGATCGTCAGGCCAGCTGAACTGGTGAAACTCTCTGAAAATTCTGGTACGCCTAAACTATGCGAAAAAAGCAGATATCGTAGAGACCCTTTCCTCTTGGTGCTCTTCCGAGTGGAGGGGTTGTTGCGTATGAGTGCCGCTTATCAGCCAGCGCGCCAGTTTGGCTCATGCGCTCCAGACGATAATCTGTTGTCGTGCATGTACCTTGGCATGTTTTCCCTCCTCTTTTTGTTGAAGGCGTTACTTTATAAACAATCAGACCACGCCGAGGGGCCATTGTTTCGTATACGTTCTTTCGGCAAGCATGCTGCATTCAAACGTACCTTCTTCCTTCTCACGGCGTCTTCCTCTCCCGGCTTGGAGCCCAAGTCGGCAAAATTTACCTGCACCATGGACTGTGGTTAAATAGAATTCGAATGAGTCCATTATGACTTGGATGCCAACCTCGACATGCCAGGCAGCATTCGGGGTCTTGGAAGATTGATGCTGACACCTGTGAAATAAAAAAATAATTCTTTCCAGGCTTCGGTGTGTTTCACGACATTTATTTGAAAATGAACGCCAGATTGCTATTGTTTAATACCTCGCCCAACATAATGATTATTTGTTTGTTCAGAGCCATCGATGAGTCCTTCACGAATGTGCATATGCTAAAGGTAATACTTCATGGCAAGCCATGCTTTCGCTGCTCTCGCTTATAAACCACGTGATCTAAACATCTGGCAGCAAATTCGAAATTGCCGGTGAGGTGTCGGCGGTGGTTGGTATCGACGCAATCGCAAACTACCCGTGCTGCATGACGAAAGTCGAAGCCTTTACAAGGACGCATTCCTCGTAAGCCTGGTGTGAATAAAGATTCCATAAGAATGGAACCTTTAGCACGTTGGTATGCGTTCATCGTGGTCGATAAAGGGCGCAAGAGAAGTTGACAAAAAATATGATACACAAGGCAGGCGCTGGATTAAGATTGCTGATAAAAGTACACTTATAATAGGGCGCAGTCGAAACGAGTCGGGATGCCGCTGTTGCTGGCACTGCGTCCGCTGGAACATTTTCTGCTGGCCTATGTCTGCCCAAATGACGGTTTCAAATGGCCAAAACAATTTTGAGTGGTTAAGCGCCTCAGAGTCGAGCCTTGTCCCTTCATCGGAGTGATAGGGGCAGCAGCGCGTGCTGCCTCCCAGCGTGCGATCTCTTTCTCTTCGACAGCGAAGACAACGAAGACAAAGCGGCAAAACTGCATGTGTAGCTGAGGGCTCGCAGACCGGCCGCATCATGGCAGTGCTGGCAAACTGACTTGCAGTTGAGGGCTCGAAAAGCTTTAGAGGCACGGCAGCGCAGACAAGCGGACCCGGAGGCTGTGAGGGCTCGCAAATCCGCAGAGGTGCGTCAATGTCCTAAGCCGACCAGGACGCGTCCAGAGTGCCAGAAGCGCCTGCAAAACGCGGAAAGCGCTATATGCTGCTACTGCTACCCACAAGAATCTGGTCACTTATCTGCTTTGAAGCACGTATATGAAGCAGAGGTATAAAAGTGTTTCAAATGTCTCGTCTACGTTGCTCGGGGAGGGTAAGTGATCCACGCTTTTCGCTCACTCATCAACCTTCAATTCAAGGATACGCTGCAAATTTTTTCTTTCTTTAGCATGTAAACCTTTAACTCGGCACGAAATAAAATGCTTCGAAATTGGACAAATTCCAATCTATTCTCGTAGTGGCCAAGGCGGTGGTGGTATATCGGAGGTGCAAAAGAAATACGAAAATTTTCGATGGGTATGTGACTAAAGTTTTCCGGCTGATTTGGTGTTTTCGCTCGTTTTCCTATTATGAAGTGCGACAGTGCCTATACCAGTGACGCACAAAAAAAAAACGCACCGAGCAGCGGTGTTCCCTTTTTCCTTTCTTTCCCTCCTTTATTTTATTTTCTGTTTCTTTTTCTCTCGCTCTAAACATTGCTCCCTTATTTTTATTCTCTAGCTTCCCCTCTTATCTGCATTGGTCGCGGAATCAAATCCCAGCTAAGGCAGCTGAATTTCGATGAAAAAGAAAATGCCTGAGACCAGTGTACTCAGATTGAGGCGCAGGTTAGAGAATTCCATATGGTATAGGTTTAAGGAGTCGTCAAGTACAGCATCTTTCGTAATCGTACTAGGGTTTTCGGACCTTAAACCGCAAGAATTATTATCTCTATTTCTGTCTTCTTTTGTCTTTCTTGACAACTTTATCCGTATTTCTTTCTCTATGCTTCTCTGTCTCTACCTCCGTACTCGATCTCTCGTCCATCAAGACAACTGAACCCCGCTCCAAACAAATCGGCGCACACTTATGGGCGCAGAAGCATTGCAGAAGATAAAATAAAATTGGAAAGAAGTGGTTAAAAAGCACGTATGGGTTCATGAAGACAATTTTTTTACCCACCAAAACTTTCTTTGAACGTCAGAGCTTCTCTGTTAAAAGCATTATTTTAAGTCAGCTGCACCCTGGAGAATATTTGTTGGAGCACTGAGTGAATATTACGTACAGTCTTTCATAGTAAGTTTAACCGGAGAACAAAGGTTGTTACCAGCGATATACATAGCGCTTGTATGACCAAGTTGCATCAATGTGTTTACACTGGCTTCATGGTCCTAGTGGTTATCTTGTCCTAAATTAAAAAAGGACAAACACGGCATTGGCTCAGCTCAATTCACTAGGAAGCTTATAGCCCGAACAGTGACACAAGTAGTCGAAGCAAAAATGCATCTGTATTTGAGCTGCACAACGTTGATCTCGGGCTTTCTACGAAACAATCTAATGACCTCTTTAATGCAATAAACGTGTCTAATGTGATGGAAGGTGTGACTTGCCGTTATGAAGACTTTGACTGATAAGCATGTCGAGTTGTGTGTGAGTTGGGTATATTGGATAAAAATTATATCCCAGAGACCAGCGCGTCGAATCACAAATATTTTATTTCATAAATTAGGCAATTGCAAAAAAACGGTCGAAATTCATATCGATACGGCAAGCAAGATGTTAGGAGCGCTTGCCAAGCCGATCAGCATGTAGGTCCAAATTCACGAAGGTCGTCGACCGCTCCAACCTGGAGAGGGAACAGCTGCTAGAGCTGCCGGAGCTTCGGGAAGTGCGGAAGCTTCACTGTAAAACCGGAACACTTCCTGTAATGGAAAGCATCGACGTCTCTCGTGGTTATGAATGTTGCCTGGGTGTTGCACACTCTGAACACCGGCACACTTTAGAGACAGCTTACCAGTTGCTCACCTGCATGAAGAGCTTCGGTGCTTCGAATCTTGTTCCTTTCCCCTTGAGCGAAGTGTGACCGTACATCGGTTACGCTGCACAGCGTGCAGTGACGACCTTTCAGGGGCGTGCAGCGTAGTATACGGTGCTTCGGCGGAGCAAACTCTCCAGGTTGACGCACGAAACGTTCTCGGATGCGGACCATCCTTGCGGTGTCTCTGACAAAGCCGTTGCGCTTTGCCATCGAACGATAGCGAGCGGTTGAAGATCTTCTGAACGTTCCGATGACCACTGTCTCCAGTGAACGAAAACGCTCTCCTTTATCGTCCAACAGCAATGGTTGCTGCGTATGGGAAAAATGGCTACTGAATGAACGAGCTCAAACAGCACGAGGACACGTGGCCTACAATTCTTTCTTGTACTGTAAAACAGCGTGCTTGGCAATGAAGAAGAGAAGGAAGAGTTTTTTAACACACATGGTTGATATGCAAAGTGTATTTATTTGTACCATATAGCATCATTCCATTCTTTCAGACAGATTTCTTCATATTTGCACCGTGTAGCTATCTAACTGAAAGAAGTTTCGTTAGCCACGAAGAAAATTTATCAATATTATAGGCGGGCACGCGCCAGATGTTTTCGCCTTCCTTTTTACCTTATGCTTCTCGCCGATAAAAAGATTGCTGATTTGTCTAGCGTGGAATGACTTAGCTGTGTTGGGCGAGAGTACTAACAAAAACTGATGTACAGAAAGACGATACCAAAAAAAGTGGTTAGAAGGATAGCCGTTCAAGCCTCGGGGAAACTTGGTTAATGACTGGCAAATGTAGTCATGATCAGAAAGCAGTATGCACTCTATACATCCTCTGTTTCGCCTGCGTCCACTTCCTCATCTTTTCTTTCAGGCCCCGAGCGCCTGTTTTTCTGATGTGGTATGCAAACATTCGCATATGCGTGAAAGCGGAAAAAGAACGTATGGGGAGAAGTAAATAGACAGACAATGGAATAGAAAAAAGAGAAAGCGATAAAAAATACAGTGACAAATAGAGGAAAACAGATAAATACAATACGTGATAATGTCAGAAACAAAACAAAGAGGAAGAAAGAGAAAGTATTCACAAAGAAAAAAAGAGGATAAAAAAAACACATTTTCAAAGAAAGAAGTAGAAGAAAAAAGAGACAAAAAAGAGATAGAAAACAAGGACAATGAGAAGCCAAGAAAGAGAGAGAGAATCAAAGTAAAAAAGACAGACGTGCACAAAGATAGGCGTTTCGGAAAACAAGGTAAGAGATTTAAAATGAAACAAAGGTATGAAAGACACAACGAGAAAGAAAGAAATAGAGGGACAAAGATATATTTTTAAACAAACAGATGTAAAGAATACATATGAAAACAGAGTGAGTACACACGAAAACAAAAGAAGGTATCAAAGCTGCATACTTTTGTTTCGGCTTAGCACCTCTTTTGCGAAGCTGCCTGTATTGTTTTTTTTTCTTTCAGTGATGGTAACCAAGCACAATACCTTGGCAATGAAGGCCAACAGCGGTGAGTGGCACACCAGGGTTACATCTATTTCAGAGCTTATTCGAGTGTGTTGTTTTTAAAAACGCAAGTCACTTGTATATGGACCATTTTACTGTGTATAGACACAGCCCCTTGAATACATTCGATATCGTCCTCCGATGTGCCAAAATAGCATCGGTGGGCAAGAAGAGCTTTAGAAAATAGCCCGCAAATTTTCTACACTTCGTTTTCTTTATTGTGCGAATTATAATGAAATGAATGCTTTTCAGCTACATAAAAATTGTTATAGAATTTTTTCAACTTTACGATTGGAACATTGTTCGATCTTGTAATGCAGCGAACCAAGTTGCTACCTCTCGACACAACTCAGGATTGGAGGGGACGCCAGTAGCTTCGCCAACATCACCGTTATCCATGTTAACGTCACTTGCCGACACACGGACATCAAAATTCGCAGTTTTTCTAAGTTAATTTGGTGGTTTACTTTCGCGTTTTAATGCTGCTGGTTTCGGCAAGTGTGCCGGAATATTCGGAAAAGTTCGAGACACAGCACCGGGCTTAGGTGTCCACCCACCACATGGAATTTTCACATTTCCCCTTACGATATGCTCGTAGCAATTGATTAGGTCCTCGGATTTGAAACGTAAGTCGGAAATGTGTCTTGACTGTCACCTCGAAAAATTTTCGTGGGATAAAAGCTGTTCAAGCCTTGAGATCTGCAGAGTGATGAGGGGTTTGACGAAGTGCCACCGACCGCAAGTGTTTTCCTCAGAGGCATAGCCACCTCTACAGCTGGGCAAGCCGAGGTTCGTTATGTTTACTATGTTAAACTGCTAACTCACTCAAGCAAGCTAGATTGCCCTGTAACATGTTAAATACTGTCTGCGATGACCGAAATCTAACCTTCAAGCTCCAAGCTCTGTGGTCGGAGCAAGCGAATTAAAAAAAAAACATGGCAGATCCCACGTACAGTGAGAATCGTTGATATCCGAAGCACGAATGAGAAAGACAGTTATACCATTTTAAAATCAGCACAACGTTACGAGGTGGAGGTTAGTGATATCGTTCATGACTTCCATGTCACAATTATCAAGTTTGGATGCGTCGTTTACGTTCGTCATATATTCACGTCACGTGATAGCAAATTCAGTATACGTGCAGCTAGCGAAACGGCTCCGAGCACGCTATGAGCGTGGTATGTTGTCATGTTCTTACATCACACGCACATCAGGGTTATCATGTTTGCACCAGTCATATATTTCGTCATTCATTGACGTCAGGTGACACCCAATTTGGTATATGTGCAGCTAGCAAAATGGCCACGAGCGCATTATGAAGGGCCCAGTATACTACAATACAGCATTGGTGCGCATGCACGCTGGGCACAGCGACGCTACGTTAGCAAAACGTGAGCACTCCATAGTCTGACACAAGGTGCGACCGGCGCAACCAGCATCCGTCAGTGCCGCCCCACGGCAACCGGCGTGAATGTCGTACCGATGCATTACCCACACAACACTGCGTCTTCTATATTCGTGACAGACGGATGCTGGACGCGCCTAAACGCGCATGCGTCATAACAGCGCAGCGCGGCGGGCCTGCGAGTATATGGAAGGACTGGCGCCTGGCGTGGCAACGCCGGCGTGACGTGAGGAAACGAAGGCCCGCAAGAACGCACACCACGTCAATTTTAAATGTATTGGCGTCTTCACTGTGGCATGTAGTCATGTTTTTACATGGCAGGCATCTCATGATTTTCAATATTTCACCAGTTACATACTTTCGTCATTCATTGACATCACAGACTACTATATTTGGCATATGTGAAACTAGCGAAACGGCCGCGAGCGCATCATGAGTGTGGCATGTAGTCACGTTGCTACATGATACGCATGTCGTGATTTTTATGTTAGGGTCTGGCGCTTGTGTTCGCCATGCAATCATGCCATACCTTACCAGTTTTTCAACATGCCATGAGAACAAAACTACCGCAAGAGCTGCATGAGTATGAAATGTAAATCATGACGTTCATGACATACATGTCATCATTTTCATGTAATGACTATTCAAGCATGTTCTTCATCCAGTCATGTTATGGCATACCAAATTTGGTATCGATACCATTATTAAAACAGCCAGGATAATTTAAAGTCATAGGCGGCTAGATGGATAGATAGATACGCTCTAAGTCGTCGAAGTTTGCTAAGAAATGCTTCGCATTTATAAGAAACTGCGGCGGCTCTATCTCAACGCTACGCAAGTGTCGCTTCTCGGAGCGGATAAAAGTTGGGGCCGCCTCCGGAGCGGGCTTTTGCAACTGACAGTATCTGAAAACGTTGTCTCCTACGTCCGCCATTACGATGCCTTCTCCGCGAACCACCTATGGCCACGATGAACAGTCAACGAGTTTAGCGCGTTTGCATACAGAGATTGTTGCGCCAAAATGTGTGGTACTCAACCAACATAAAAGAAACAAAACGTTTTTGCATCAGGAGTGTGAAGGTCTTAGATTCCTGGTTTCTAGTTTTTATTTTTAAAGCGAGATTAGCAGCTGGAAGTGCTTGATTCCCAACCGTCGACGCCAGCTGCGCCAACACATTCAATACGCTTATCTTTGGAATAGTCGGTCACAATTTACATGAATAAAGATGTGAAACACATGCACCTAAGTCAAATAACCTTTTAATGTGTCTGTGTCTTGTGTGAATTTCATAAAAAAGTGTAATAACAGTTTGCATCTTGCCAGCTGGCTGTAAAAAAGAATAAAAAATGCGTACTGTCGCGAAAAGAGAGAAAAATCACAGCATATCCACGGAGTGAATGACTCTGGCGAAGCGTCCATTCGTGCTTCCGTCCGTACATTCGTTCATACATCCATGCATCCGTTCATGCATCCGTCCATCTAGCATATCCACGGAGCACAGCATAGCACGTCTGTTTTAGCTTCCTTCCATCAGTGCATCTGTCTGTAAGTCCGTCCGTCTGTCTGTCACTGACACTATCACCATATGCGGAGTGAGTCATACAACTAGGTCGTTACGAATCTGTCACAGACATGCATGGACCAAAATCACGGCTTTAGAAACTTCACCCCTAAATCTGTGATTGCGTGGTACATTTTCATATATTGTTTTAGAATTATTCATAAGGAACCTTATTTACAGACCACACCTTGTAACGCTCAGTATATTGCACTTTGTTTTTATCTCTTGTACCTTACTGCGAACAGCAGATTGCCAAATCATTGTTGAAAACATATACTAGTTGGTGATATACATGTGGCCTTTATGGCATTAAGTCATGGTTCGAACGCAGACATTGACAATCAAACCAGGTTTTGCGTGTTTCTAATAGGTATATACTAAATTAGCAATTTTTCTGATGCGTTCATTGATATCGGGTAATGAATCGAACACACGGCTTTTAATATACGCCATATATTAAACTGCATTCATTACACGGCGATTTCAGATGCCACAGCTCTATTTGGATGATAACTTTAATATATTTAAAAACAAGCGCTATAACTCCCTGCAACTATAGACCGCAGTACATGTCTTGCTTCCACTTCCAGTGGTTCTCGTTGTTCCAATCTGGCGCAGGTGAATACGCAGCTTTAGTTGTGCATAACTTGATATCAACGTTTTTTTCAGAGAACTGTTGTGTTGCGGGCATGCATGCATGCTGCACTTCGCTGTTTTGATTAAATATTCAGTTACAGGTTTGAGAGGGGACTTGAGGATGAACAGGTTGTCTGTCCAGGATGTAATTTCTTTGAAGTCCTCTTCACAAGATAGGCGCCAGCTCATAAAATCACCGCTCAGCAACAGAACTTCTCCCCATCCTGAACATACTTCTTGAGTGCAGTTAGATATGCGCGTTCGTGGCTCACGGAGCCCTTAATTGCAGCCACGGCATGCCCACAGTCTGTTCTCCTCAAGAATGTTTACATGAGAAATCCACCTATATGGTGCAAAATGCTGTACTCTACTGAAGTCAACGCTTCAAAGAAAAGAATTTCCCTATCATGACTTTCCTCTTAAGCATCACCAGTACACTTCATTTTCTCTTGGCGATTCATAAAAACAATGTAATGCGAGTTATCACGTGCACAAATTGGCTGACGCATACAAGCTTTAAAGCGCTTTTCATGTTGTAGGTGTTAGGAACGGACGGCATGGACGGACGCGCGGACGTACGGACCCAAGGACGAAGGCATGGACGGACGAATGGACCGGCGCACAGACGCACTAATGGACGCACGGAGTGATGGATAGACGGTCGGATTGAAGGAAGGACAGACGCACGGAAGCACGGATGAACTGATGAACGCTTTGCCCCGCTTATCGTCGTTCACTCTGTGGATATGCGATGACTTCGTTTTTTATTGACATGCAATGCAACTGGCTACTACGAGTACGACGACACGTGGCATACGAGCTACGGCGTAAGGGGCTTTGTCCCTAAAAAAATAGTTGAAGGCACCGGAAGTAACAAGCGCACAATGCAAGCGCATATCTTCACTCAATTGCAGCTTGTGTACAAGAACCGATTAATTTTTGTTATCTAAAATGATCGAGTTTAATACGCACACAGCATGTAAGTGAATGTTTATTTTACCCGGTGCACTGGTGATGGAAATTAAGCTCAATCGGAATAAAATTTCTCATGAGTGATGGCACCCTTCTGCAGCTAAAAGGGCCAATTACGTCAAGCTTTACCGCGAATGAATGTGCCCATGTGACTGCGCTTTATGTTATGACTCTCGAAATGCTGAAATGGCAAAAACTTGCGCTGCACAAACATGAACGGTGCATGGGTTCCCACTTCTCGCGCTTGACCTTTACAAGCCACAAGAGTCATCTTTTCGAATTTTTTGGGAATATGAACATGCCTGTAGCGATTTCTCGAGAGGTTTGTGCACTGTGACAAACAACACCCGGGCAGTTTGCCCGAGACAACGCCACCCACGTGTCTCACCCAACCAGCCGCGACGATACGGGGGGAGCCGAATGGCCACCACTGGTTGGAAGGCGGCGCTGGCCCCTTCAAAAAGTGGCTCCACCCTCCAAGGGGCCGAGCGCATCGAGGAACACTACGGAATATCGGAAAGCAGCGCCCGCATGGTCCCACAGGGTTGCGTCACGCATCCATCGGAAATGCCTTAAGAATCTAGAGGCTGTTGGCGCGAGCCGCCGCCGCGCTGCGCGTACGCCGCTCGGCAACCTTGTTCATCCTCCGTCGACGAGCGTCTGTTGGCGCCCGCGCGAAAATGGCGCTTTTATGGTACCATAGAGCGCCCCCTGGCGCATTGCGTTGCCGAAAAAAAAAGACGTGATCGCAGTGGCGTGATCATCTCTCTCTTTTCTGTACGTGTGACGTAAATCCTGTTTTGATGAAACACACATTTTAATATCATCTCTTCTACAAAACGCCCTTGAGTGTGGGGTGATTTGGAATACTAAGCGTACATGCAATCGTTATATAGCACAAAGAGCGCCATCTATTGTTCGAAAAAGTTTTTTTCGACAATTATAAAGTTGCCCGGCAGTGTAGAATCTGCCGATTTATTGAAAGAAAGTGAGAACGAAGTGGCCTGTAGCACAAGAGGTGAGTTAATCAGCGAATGGAAAGCAAATTTCAATACTGCAGTAAAGCTATTGCGTGTGCACCAGAAAGAAGGCTTTTCTACCACATAATCTGCACCAAGAAGGCTTTTACAGAATCAATAATGGGAAAATGAGTGACAAAATGAAAAAATTGGCAGGGAAGCAGTCGTCCACATAAGCATAAGCGGCAAAAAAAAAAAAAAACAGGCGCTTTCTTTGCCTAACCGTGACGGACAGCGAGGCGGAACCTGCGCCACGTAGTTTTGTCCTCCCTTCTCTATGAGTTTGGCTAATGTAATACATGGTATCAGTTTCAGCTAGTTCGTGCGAATGCGACTGCTATTAATTACACCGGAGCTATAGACGCTTTCAGGCCGTAAGCGTTGTACCTTACAAACTTCCGGTCACCTCAACTACAACACTTAACGTCGAAACTGAAATCACGTTTTGAAGTTAGTTTTCAATGTAAGAAATGCCTCTACTTAAGATGAAAGGAACGTACGTAAAGTTGAAAAAAATTTATGACAATTTTTATGTAGCTGTAAAGCATTCATTTCTTTATATTTTGCACAATAAGGAAAACAAAGTGTAGCAAATGAGCGGGCTATTTTCTAAAGCTCTTCTTGCCCACCGATGATATTTTGGGACATCGGCGGACGATACCGGATGTAATCAAGGAGCTGTGTTTAAAAACAGTAAAAGGGTCCATATACTAGCGACTTGCGTTTTGAAAAACAACACACTCCAATACGTGCCGAGATAGACCACACCCTCGTGTGACACTCACCGCTGAAGGGCTGATTGCCAAGGTATGGTGCTTAGTTAACATCACTGAAAGAAAAATAATAATACAGGCAGCTTTGCAGAAGGGGTGCTAAGCAGAAACCAAAGTGTGCAGCTGTGATACCTTCTTTTATTTTCATATGTACTCACTCTGTTTTCGTATGTGTTCTTTACCTCTGTTTGTTTATAAATATATTCTTTGTCTCTCTATTTGTTTCTTTCTTGTTGTATCTTTCATAACCTTTGTTTCCTTTTAAATCTCTTACCTTTTTTTCTGAAACGCCTATCTCCTCGCCGCGGTGGTCTAGTGGCTAAGGTACTCGGCTGCTGACCCGCAGGTCGCGGGTTCGATTCCCGGCTGCGGCGGCTGCATTTCCGATGGAGGCGGAAATGTTGTAGGCCCGTGTACTCAGATTTGGGTGCACGTTAAAGAACCCCAGGTGGTCAAAATTTCCGGAGCCCTCCACTACGGCGTCTCTCATAATCAAATGGTGGTTTTGGGACGTTAAACCCCACAAATCAATCAATCAATCAATCAATCTGAAATGCCTATCTTTGTGCACGTCTGTCTTTTTTACTTTGATTCTCTCTCTCTTTCTTGGCTTCTTATTCTCTTTGTTTCCTATCTTTTTTTGTCTCTTTTTCCTTCCACTTGTTTCTTTGAAAATATTTTTTCGTCCTCTTTTTTTGTGAATCATTTCTCTTTCTTCCTTTTTCTTTGTTTTGTTTCGAACTTTACCGCGTATTATTTTTATCTCTTTTTCTCTATTTCTCACTATATTTTTGTCGCTTTTACTTTTTTCTATTCCGTTGTCTGTCTATAATACTTCTGCCTACACCTTCTCTTTCCTGCTCTTTTAGGTGCTCTTTTTCTCGCGCATATACGAATGTTTGCATACCACATCAGAAAAACAGGCGCTCGTGGCCTGAGAGAAAAGATGAAGTGGACGCAGGCGAAACAGGGGACGTATAAAGTGCATACCGGTTTCTGATCATGACTACATTTAACAGTAATTAACCAAGTTTCCCCGAGGCTTGAACGGCTATTCTTCTACCCGCTTTTTTTCGGTATCGTCTTTCTGTCCATCAGTTTTTGTTAGTACTCTCGCCCAACAGAGTTAAGTCATTCCACGCTAGACACATCAGCAATCTTCTTATCTGAGAGAAGCATAAGGTAAAAAGGATGGCGAAAACATCTGGCGCGTGCCCGCCTATAATATTGATAATTTTTCTTCGCGGCTAACGAAACTTTTTTCAGTTAGATAGCTACAAGGTGCAAATATGAAGAAATTTGTCTGAAAGAATGGAATAATGCTATATGATGCAAATAAATACTCTTTGCAAATCAACCATATGTGTTAGAAACTCTTCCTTCTCTTCTTCAGTGCCAAGCACGTTGTTTTATGGTACAAGAAAGAATTGTAGGCCACGTGTCCTCGCGCTGTTCGAGCTCTCGTTCATTCAGTAGCCATTTCTGCCATACGCAGCAACCACTGCTGTTGGACCATAGAGGAAAGCGTTTTCGTTCACTGAAGACAGTAATCATCGGAACGTCCAGAAGATCTTCACCAGCGCGCTATCGTTCGATGGCAAAGTGCAACGGCTTTGTCAGAGACACCGCAAGGATGGTCCGCGTCCGAGAACGTTTGGTGCGTCAACCTGGAGAGTTTGCTCCGCCGAAGCACCTGTATAGTACACTGCACGCCCCTGAAGGGTCGTCACTGGATGCCGTCCAGCGTAACCGATGCACGATCGCCCTTCGCTCAAGGAGAAAGGGAAACGATTTCAAGCACCAAAGCTGTGAATGCAGGTGAGCAAGCGGTAAGCTGTCTGTAAAGTGTGCCGGTGTTCAGAGTGCGCAACACACAGGCAACATTCATAACCACGAGAGACGTCGATGCTTTCCATTACAGGAAGTGTTCCGGTTTTACAGTGAAGCTTCCGCACTTCCCGAAGCTCCGGCAGCTCTAGCAGCTGTTTCCTCTCCAGGCTGGAGCGATTGACGGCTTTCGTGAATGCGGACCTGCATGATGATTGGCTTGGCAAGCGCTCCTTTCTTGTTGCTTGCCGTATCGATGTGAATTTTGACCGTTTTTTCGGAATTGCCTAATTTATAAAATAAAATTTTTGTGATTCGACGCGCTGGTGTCAGGGATATAATTTTTATCCTATATACCTAACTCACACACACACTTCGACATGCTTATCTGTCACAGACTTCATATTGGCAAGTCACACCCTCCATCACATTAGACACGTTTCTTGCATTGCAGAGGTCACTAGATTGTCTCATAGAAAGCCCAAAATCGACGTTGTGGGAGCTCAAATACAGATGCAATTTTGCTTCGACTACTTGTGTCGCTGTTTGGGCCATAAGCTTCCAAAGTGAATCTAGCTGAGCAAATGGCGTGTTTGTCTTTTTTTTAAATTTAGGGCAAGATAACCACCAGGACCACGAAGCCAGTTCAAACACAATAATGCAACTCGGTCGTACAAGCACTATATATATCGCTGGTAACAACCTTTCTTCTCCGGTTAAACTTACCGTGAAAGACTCTACGTAAATGTCACTCAGTGCTCCTACAAATATTCTCCAGGGTGCAGCTGTCTTGAAATAATGCTTTTAACAAAGAAGCTCTGACGTTCAAAGAAAGTTTTAGGGGGTAAAAAAATTGTCTTCATGAACCAATACGCGAGATTTTAACCTCTTCTTTCCAATTTTATTTTATCTTCTGCATGCTTCTGCGCCCATAAGTGTGCGCCCGTTTGTTTGGAGTGGGGTTCAGTCGCCTTGATGGACGAGAGATCGAGTACGGAGGCAGAGACAGAGAAACATAGAGAAAGAAATATGGATAAAGTTCATGAAGAAAGACATAAGAAGACAGAAATAAAGAGAATAATTCTTGCGGTTTAAGGTATGAAAACCCTGGTACGATTACGAAGGATGCTGTACTTGACGACTCCTTAAACCTTTATTATATGGGATTCTCTAAACTGCGCCTCAATCTGAGTACACTGGTCTCAAGTGGGGGGATACTATGCTTCTCACCAGACAAGGCTTGCATCCAAGACCTTCTTAAGTGTACTACTTTTGCATCACATCCGGTGAGCTCTTTTATCCCACCTCAACTAGCTTGCTGCAAAAGATTGGTTCGGGGGGTAGACGCATGTCTAAGCCCGCAGAAGTCTTGGACATCTTTTCCCCAGCAGGTGTTATTTCTGTTTACCACTGTACCAAACAGCAAAACCAACAGAAAGCTTCCACTGAAACTGTAGTTGCCACATTCGCTGGAACAGATCGGCCTTCGGAGATCAAGGCATGGCCGCTTATCTATAAGGTCGAAGCTTTGGCTCCCCATCCGCTGCAATGTGCTAAATGTTGGCGGTTTGGGCACAGTACTAAAGGTTGTCGATCAGAGACTCGATGCCGCATATGCGGGGCCATATACGGGGCTGTTCGTAGTACTGCAGAGTGTCAATCAGACAATAAGACATGCTGTTTGTGCAAGGCAAATCACGCTGCAGACGTTCCTAACTGCCCTACAAGATCAAAGGAACTTCAGGTGATTGAAATCATTGAAAGGAGACGATGCTCTCGTAGAGAAGCAATTGCAGAAATTCAAATCAGGAGTCAGGACTATGCCGGTATAGCAGCTCGTCCACCTCTTTCTATGGATGCATCACTTTCTCAGTCCATTTCTGCTATGGTAGAAAAGGCCGTAGAAAAAGTATTAGAAAATGTTTTACTCAATCTGTCCGTACTCACTCAATAATATTATGGGTTCAAAGATGTCGGGTGCATCTGATCGAATAACTAAGCGTATCCAACCTCATAGTGCCTCAATTAATAAACCTGCCGAACATCAGTCAGATGTCCTCAATCGATAATGAGTCAATGCTTTCCAGTCCTAACACAACTGAGCAGGAAGGTATATCTCATTCAGAATCAATAGTTAATCGGGATGTAGATATGGATGCTCGCCTTTTGAAACGCACCAGATCACCCACTAGCAAACTTAATAATTCTTCTCATCCAAAAACAAAAAGAGTGTGAAGGAACCTAGGACAAAATCGGACTTCTTAAAAGATAGTGTCTTAAATCAAGCAGTTGCTACTGCTGGCTTATCTTCACAGGGTACCTTAGAGTACTTCAGTCGAACTGCCGTTCAATTCTCTCTGCAACTACAGACTTAATATACCTCATTTATCAACAATCTCCAGACGTCATAATTTTACAAGAAACTTGGCTGTCTTCTGATCAAAACTTCTATCTGAAAAACTATAAGTGCTTTCGACTGGACCGAGACTCAGGTGGTGGAGGAATAATGTTTTTCATTTCATCCAAAATTTGCCATAAAGCACAGTTTACCAACAAATATCACACGATTATGAAGTATTGGTTCTGGAAATTCACTTTCCTGGATGCGCGCCACTATCTATAGTCAACAACTACTTTCCGGCTGGAATACAAGATGAAAGAGCCCTTGACGTGACTGTGAGTTTTTCCAGAAATAGTATACTATTTGCGGGAGACTTCAATTCTCATCACGTTTCATAGGGATACCGCACTGATTCATCAGGGAAACGGTTGTGGGACTGGACTAATCGGAATAACCTTATTTGTTGGAACTCCAGAGTTCCGACATTCGTTCGATGTAATTCGAGGTCCGTCTTAGATTTGACATTTGCTATCTCAAGTGTGACAATATCGTCTTGGACTGTTCTTGATACTGCTACAAGTAGTGATCACTGCCCCCTGGTATTTGAAGTCAGCATTCCTTTAGTGACGGTAGATCGCCAGGTGCAAAGTTTTGTAAACTACTCTAAATTTAAAAAGAACTTACAGTCAACGCTGTTTTCCTTGCCCAATATCGAAGCAAATATGAAAGCTATGAGCCTTTGTTCCACCCTAAAATGTACAATTAAAAAATCACAGTTCATCATAACTTCAACAAAGGGAAAATTCATATCTTCCTGGTGGAATGCGGATTGCGCCTTGAAATTATAGACGCCGCAACGATGCATGGAAAAAACTCCTCACCAACCAACGTCCGACTAACTGGAGAAATTATTTATTTGCTAAAGCTACCTTTAAAAGAACAGTTTCATTAGCGAAAGACGATTATGAAGAAAAATGGTACAGCTACTTATCCAAGAGTGGCAACAAGAAAGCTCTATTCAGACTTCTCCGTAATCGTAAAGCTATTACAGCACACGTAAATATTGACTCAGTTATTTTTTCTCCAACTGATTTGGAAGATACATTAACGGAAATTGCAATAGGATTGGAGAAGAGATGTTCCTTCTGGGGTTCCCCAAGGGAGTGTACTTGGGCCTTTATTATTTTTAATTTATATTAATGACAGTGTTGATACCGTTTCTTCACCGATTCAGATCAGACTGTTTGCTGATGATTGTGTGCTGTTTAATGAAATAACTTCCTATGACGACCAGGTCTTGCTAAACTGCTAACCTCCAAAATATCTTTGCATGATGCGAGCAATGGGAGATGAGATTAAACACAGACAAAACCGTCTTTATGCGAATAACCAACAAAAAAAATATCTTACCATTTACATATCAATCTGGTACCCAGACACTAGCTGAGGTTGTTGAGTATAAGTACCTTGGTGTCACTCTAACAAACAACCTCAGCTGGAATAAGCACATCTCTAATATTTGCGCATCGTCTTTCCGTAAATTTGGTCTTTTGAGACACCAACTAAAGCATGCTCCTTCTACTGTAAAAAAAACTAGCTTATTTGTCTGTTATACGCCCCTCATTGGAGCATGCCTCAATTGTCTGGGACCCATACACAAAAAGAAACATTGAGGCTCTCGAACCAATTCAACGCAAAGCAGTACGTTTTATTTACTCCAAGTACCGAAGAACTGATTTCCCCCACAAACCTTATGAAAGGAAACAGTATACCCACACTTGAAAAACGTCGTAAAGCTCACAGGTTCAAATTTCTTTTTCTTTTAAATAACAACAAGCTGTCAGCAAACCGTGATTTGTATCTGAAACCGCTTACGACAAGACAAACCCGGCATCGACAAACTCATTCATTAACACCGTATTTCGCCAAAACAAACATTTTCAAATACTCGTTCTTTCCTCGAACCATAAATGACTGGAACTGCCTACCTCAATCGTTAACCAGCTCTGTAGAGGCACTTGAGCGTATTTAACCATTACCTATGTTTTTGTATCTTTTGTATATGATGCAACCTTTTTGTTCTTGTTGTTGTACACCTATGTGCAATGTTATGATATTTGCCCCTCCTGCTGGGGCCCTTAAATGGGCCTGCAGTATTTTGTAAATAAATAAATAAATAAATAAATAAATAATGATAAATAAGATATTTACATCACAAATCAAAATAAAGTGTGCAGAACCGTCATTCGGAAAGGATTTTATTGAAGTAAGTAGGGATGAACTTGCGCACGTCGTTCGTATTCTGCCAAACACAGGTCCTGGACCAGATGGCGTCCCTTCAGAAATGTTAAAAATATTATTCGACATCTCTCCTGAAGACCTCCTTAACGTTGTCAACTATTCACTTTAAAATAGTTGGATACCTCTTGAATGGAGACTTGCAAAAACAATACAACTTCTTAAAAAACAGGGACTAGGAATGCAGATAGATAACATTAGGCCAATCGCTTTAACATCACACGTAGTTAAGTTAATAGAAAGAATACTTTACATTAGAGTTACGAAGTTCATAACAGATAATGCGATACTCAGTGCGTGCCAGATTGAATTTAGACCAGGTTACTTTATATGGTGGGCGCATGTTGATTTGGAGGCTCGTATAAAGCTTGCTCGGCACAGACGACAATATGCGGCCCTAGTAACCCTTGATTTAGCCAAGGCATATAACAGTGTTGAACATCCTATTCTTATAAATGTCCTAAAAGAGTTTATGTTCCCGCAGTACATAACGAATTGGAGATACGAATTTTTAAAAGACAGAAAATTTTATTGCTTCCAACGAGGTGTTTCCACGCCGAAGTATAGCCAAACGAGAGGTGTTCCTCAAGGCTCTGTTCTGTCGCCTGTGCTATTTAACATTTTATTAGGTTCAATACCACAGAGTGATAAGGTACAAGTATATGTACATGCAGATGATATCGCGTTCTTTGCTTCTGACAACGATATTTATTCACTACATTTGACTTTACAGTGTTATTTGGCAACATTGGAAACCTGGTTTCAGAAAAATTATAGGAACCTGAACGTAACTAAAAGTGCTAAATTAGTTTTTCCGTTGGACGCACCAGTTACTATTTCTCTTCAGTGCCATCAAGAAATAATACCCCAGGTTAATTGTATTAAATATCTGGGTGTACTGTACGTTCAAAACTGAGCTGGCGTGACCACATTGAATATATTAAAATTAAGGCTACACGCGCTGTTGGAATGATATGTAGGCCAGGCCGCCTCCGTTCCGGTCTTCGCAGAGATACGATGTTCATGATTTATCGCATGTACGTTCGTCTGAGTCTTGAATTCGGATGTGTACTATTCTCTGGTGGACCAGCATACAAAATAAACCCCCTCATTCTCTTATAGCGGGAAGCCCTAAGTAGTTGTTTAGGTGTGCCGAAATACACCGCTAACAATGTTTTGTATCAAGAAGCTCAGATACCCACCCCTGCTTGCTGATTTCGTATTTTAACAGTAAACACCCATTTAAAATTTTCTGAATCCACTTTAAGAAGGCGACAATTTGTATTCTTTGACGAGCTTGGTGTCTTTTTCAATGTGCATTGGTCCCGTGTATATAAACCCCAAGTGCTATTTGTTCAAACAATTCTAGATGCTTTAAATGTTAATATATTGGAGATCACACCATCTGTCAAACCAATCGGCCAAG
Organism: Rhipicephalus annulatus; assembly: GCA_013436015.1. Taxonomy (NCBI): domain Eukaryota; kingdom Metazoa; phylum Arthropoda; class Arachnida; order Ixodida; family Ixodidae; genus Rhipicephalus; species Rhipicephalus annulatus. The sequence continues at coordinate 224,737 of WOVY01014538.1, read as the reverse complement.
TGCAAATAAAATTTGACGATATCTTCCCCATCAACGCTAAACACTTGCCCTCTAAATATTTGATTGGTTTATTAGAACAACACCTGTCTCAATAAGGTACTAATATAGTAATTGCAACGAATGCATCTATGAGTGGTGAGAAGGCAGGTGTGGGTAATTTTTCGCTCTCTATATTCTGGTCATTTTCATTACGCCTCCCAGATTATACAACAATATTTGAAGCGGAATTATAGGCCGTTATACTAGCTATTCGTAAACTTCCTGTGACTCATTCGACAGCTGTGATAGTGTCTCACTCGTATTCCGTGTGTTCACTCTTATCATCGTCGTCGACATCAGCAGTACTAGAGACTTTTAAATCATTAATCCCAGCAAACATTCGTCTAGTGCGAATGATATGGGTGCCAGGCCATCGTAGTATATTTATAAACGAGATGGCTGACACACTTGCGCGAACATCTCTTGATCTTCCGATTGTGCCAATCATACCTCCTACAGCTTATGTAACAGCAGCGAGGTTTAGAAAACTTTCCCTTCTTGAAGACTCATCAAAAATCATGATACCGAATCCAGATTTCTCACACCTGCACTTCACATGGAATAATAAATGGTGTCCCACGCGTAAATTGTAAGTCTTGATAACAAAATTACGTTGCCGTGTACCACCTCTTAATTTCTACTTAAACAGGTCTTGTCTGGTGTCATCCCTCTGTGCTCAAGCTGTAACGAACCTGAACATAACGACCATTTTCTTATCACAGGTCACCGATTCAAAAGTAAGAGAAAAAACTGCTTTAAAAGTTTATTCAGAAAATTAGGAATATCACCTAATACTCCCAATATTTTGTCTTTTGGGGCCACTTTATTGGGACACAGCGACAGAAACATCTGCGGGGCTCTCTGCGAATTCATATATAACACAAGAAGATTACCTTGCTGAGTCAGCGATCAGCACTCGAATTTCACTAGCCACACTACCACTTATTATTTAGCTGATACACTGCAATGATTAAACTTTCAGGAGAATTTCATATAACGATTCCACCTCAGATATTCAACAAATTCTATTATTTCTCCCCCTTTTATTTCTTTTTTGACATTGCGCCAAATTAATTTCAAAGTCAAAACACAGTAATCATATTCCCCTAATCTAGAAAATCTATAGGTATTGACTTGCAATAACCACCGGCTTCTAGGCCAATCCCCCTTAGTGGGTGAGAGCCACAAAAGAAAGGAACAAGCAAGCAAGCATTTTCTTTTTCATCGAATATCGGCTGCCTTAGCTTTGATTCGATTCCGCAACCAAGGCAGATGAGAGGGGAAGATAGAGAATAAAAAAAGAGAGAGCAATATTTAGAGTGAGAGAAAAAGAGAAAGTAAGATAAAAGAGATAAAGAAAGGAAAAAGGGAACACCGCTGGCCGGTGCGTTTTTTTTGTGCGGCACTGGTGTAGGCACTGTCGCATTTTATAGTGGAAAAACAAGCGAGAACGCCAAATCAGCCGGAAAACTATAATCACATACCCATCGAAAACTTTCGTATTCTCTCTGCGCCTCCGATGTACCGCCACCACCTTTGCCACCACGAGAATAGATTTGAATTCGTCCTAAGTCTGAGCATTTAATTTGGTGCCGAGTTCAAGGTTTGCATCCTAAAGAAAAAAAATTGCAGCGTATCCATGAATTGAAAGTTGATGAGTGAGCGAAAGGCGTGGATCACTTACCCTCCCCGAACAACGTAGACGAAACATTTGAAACATTTTTATACGTCTGCTTCATATACGTGCTTCAAAGCAGATAAGTGGCCAGATTCTTGTGAGTAGCAGTAGCAGCATATAGCGCTTTCCGCGTTTTGCAGCCGCTTCTGGCAATCTGGACGCCTCCTGGTCCGCTTAGGGCATTGACGCACCTCTGCGGATTTGCGAGCCCTCACATCCTCCGGGTCCGCTTGTCTGCGCTGCCGTGCCTCTAAAGCTTTTCGAGCCCTCAACTGCAAGTTAGTTTGCCAGCACTGCCATGCTGCGGCCGGTCTGCGAGCCCTCAGCTACACATGCAGTTTTGCCGCTTTGTCTTCGTTGTCTTCGCTGTCGAAGAGAAAGAGATCGCACGCCTGGAGGCAGCACGCGCTGCTGCCCCTATCACTTCGATGAAGGGACAAGGCTCGACTCTGAGGCGCTTAACCACTCAAAATTCTTTTTGGTCATTCGAAACCGTCGTTTCGGCGGCCATAGGCCAGCAGAAATTGTTCCAGCGGACGCAGTGCCAGCGACGGCGGCATCCCGACTCGTTTCGATTGCGCCCTATTATAAGTGTACTTTTCTCAGCAATCTTAATCCAGCGCCTGCCTTGTGTATATTATTTTTCGTCAACATCTCGGGCGCGCTTTATCGACCACGATGAATGCATACCAACGTGCTAAAGGTTTCATTCTTATGGAATCCTAATACACACAAGGCTCTCGAGTAATGCGTCCTTGTAAAGGCTGCGGCTTTTTTCGTTCAGGACGGGTAGTTTGTGATTGTGTCGATAACAACCACCGCCGACCCCTCTATGGCCATTTCGAATTTGCTGCCAGATGTTTAGATCACGTGGTTTATACGGGAGAGCAGCCAAAGCATGACTTGCCATGAAGTATGACCTTTAGCATATGCACATTCGTGAAGAACTCACCAATGACTCTGAACATACAAATCTTCATTATGAAGGGCAAGCAATTGAACATTAGCAACCTGGCATTCATTTTCATATAAATGTCGTAAAACGCACCGAAGCCTCGAAAGAATTCTTTTTTATTTCAAAGGTATCAGCATCAATCTTCCAAGTAGCCGAATGCTGCCTGTCATGTCGAGGTAGGAATCCAGGCCGTAATGGACTCATTAGAATTCTATTTACCCGCAGCCCATGGTGCAGTTAAATTTTGCCGACTTCGGCTCCAAACCGGGAGAGGAAGACTCCGTGAGAAAGAAGAAGGTACGTTTAAATGCAGCATGCTTGAGCAAAGAAAGTATACGAAAAAATGGCCCTCGGCCTGGTCTGATTCTTTATAAAGGAACGCCTTCAACAAAATGAGGAGGAAAAACATGCCAAGGTACGTGTGCGACAACAGATTATCGTCTGGAGCGCATGAACCAGACTGGCGCGCTGGCTGATAAGTGGCACTCATACGCAACAACGCCTTCTTCGAAAGAGCACCAAGGGGAAATGGTCTCCACAATTTATGCTTCTTTCGCAAGGTTTTGACGTACCGGAATTTTCAGGGAATTTCCCCAGTTCAGCCGACCTGAGTTCAGCCACCAGTTCAGCCGGCAGAGGCGCACTGAAGTGTCCAAGTGACCGTTGTCCGGAATGATGCAGCGATGTGGCCTCGGACCCTAAGTGGTCAGATGACGGAGTGCTTGGTTTCCAGGTCGAATGGTGCGTTCCTTACGCACCTGCGCACGGTCAGGTGGTCTCGTAAGCTGATGTTCTGACATCGAGACTCTATGGCGTGATAGAAAACAGCAGGCGTCTCCGCGAGCATGAATACTGGGCCAGGGTCCACATGAATACTGGGCCAGGGTCCCGGGCAAACGCGAATCAGTTAACATCCCCGCAAACAACTTCCGAGTGTTGCCAGGCCAGACCCTCATGAGCAGAGTCTTTTGGAAACATTCCAATTAGAAACAAAATCAAATCGAAGACTTCGGACAAGGTTTCAGTTCCCCTATGCCGACCGGCGTATGTAGATGGAGAGCCCTGCTCAGACCAACTGATTATGTGTGCAGTGGTCAGTTATGTTTAACTGTAAACAAGAGTGGTTGCAAACTGAGACTTCAACGTAAAAACCTGTCATTTTTGTTGGACATGTGATTGAAGCCACGTGAATGGACTATGATCTGTAAGTAAAATGTATTCAGAACCAGTCAAATGACAGAAAAGTTTTCCTACAGCCAAAAAAAGATACGCGTATTCTTTTTATATTGCAGTGTGCGCCTGTTCTCGAGCCGACAACTTTCGGCTCACGTACAAAATAGCATACTCATGATAATGCTCGTCTTCCTGACAAAAAAACTGGAACATACCTTTTTCGCTTGCGCCACACTGCACAAATAGCGGATTCGAGAGGTCTGGACTTGCCAGGCATGTTTTAGTGGTGAGAACAACTTTGAAAACGCAGCTGGTTTGCTGCGTCACATTTTACGTGGTTAGGAGAGGTTTAGAAGCTTGCTCCTTTTGCTGGGGGTTTGTCTATCGTAATTATGCCGGTGTGTACACAAGTGCTCTTTGCTACTGCTAGAGGCGCAGCTGTACTGTTCGTTTCAAGAGCCCTCACCATCTGCATGCACCATACCGAAAGAGGATGGACCAATTATCACAGTGGCTCCACAAGGACCACAAGAGTGGGAAATGGCAGAGAAGAGGGTACCTAATAGCACATCAACAGGCCCTTATGGCATCCCAATTAGCTTAACATTAGTCCCAGCTTTGCCACAAATGTGAAACAATGAACGTGATAGAAACAAATTGGAAGTTCACCCGCAGAATGTCAAGAAGATCGAAACATGCCCAGCGTTTCTTATGCACAATGGACGCATGAAATGTACTCACACTGGGTGCAGATGAACGCGAATAAGCGTCTCAGTTATTTCGCTGTGTCTCAAAAGCGCGCCCTTTTCTCATACAGAGGCAGCAAAACGGCTGCAGTGACATTAGTGCTCAACGTAAGTATAACAGAATCGTTCCAGTGGTAGCCCAATGCAACTTCTCTGGTATGATCCTCCACAACGGGAATTAAGGGCGTACGAGAGATCGTCAACTCTCCTCCTCTCTGCGTGCCAAAGTACGCGTGAGATATGAGAGCTACCACGTGCTCATTGCACCAACTTGATGATAATGCTAAAAACACGAAAGTCCTTCTCCAAGATGCCAACCAACAGCGGTAAATGGTAGATATAAATAGCTTGCCGTTCGGAGTGTTGAAGGACGTGCCCCTGGTTGGATCAGTGGTTAACGTCTCTTATTCACGATGCGGAGGTCTCAGGTTCAAGTTAGCCCACCAGAGTCTTTAACTGAATTTTTTCTTTTTTGCGTTTATATATATATATATATATATATATATATATATATATATATATATATATATATATATATATATATATAAAAATATACGTACACATAAACGGTAAGTGATGGACGCCGACGACAGTGGCAAAATCCAGCTAAAACTCCATATAATTCTTACGACAATAAAATAAACTAGTATCAAGCTTCAGGAAAACATAAAGGGAAGCAGCGAGAAAATTAATAATGAATGGTGAAGCCTCCATTGGACGGAGACTGGGCAGGAGAAGCATGATGTGTAAAGAAAATGGGGGCAAAGCTGAAGTAAAGAACTATCGTCTTATAACATTGACATATGTAGTTTACACGCTGATGATGCAGATAGTAAAGGAAAGAATGTAGACATGGTTGGAGAATGAGGGTTTGCTGGGAGAACTACAAATTGGGTTCCGTAAATGAAGGAGGTAGGAGGACAATGTGTTTTCTTTGATGCAGTGTATTGAAATAGCTGACAAAGAACACAGGCCCCTCTTGCTGGCATTTCTAGATACCAAGGGAGCTTACGATACAGGGATTCGAAAAGCTTGTGAGAAATATTGGACACTATAGATATTGAAGATGAAAATATTATTTTACAAAAGGATATCTATAAATTGATAAGGTAGTTATAAAATGAGAAGTATAGATATCCGAACCTATAGAGATTCAACGCGGGCTTCGACAGGGCTGTCTCTTGTCACATTTGTATTTTATGCTTTATATCATCATCGTCATCATCATTATCATCAGCCTGACTACGTCCACAGAAGAACATAAGCCTCTCCCATGTTTCGCCACTCATCTCGGGCCTGTGCTCGCTGCTGCCATTTTATACCCACAGACTTCTTAATCTCATCTGCAAACCTAATCTTCTGCCTCCTCTTAACCCACTCTCCTTCTCTAGGAATCTAGTTATTTACCTTTATTGACCAGTGGTTATCCTATTTAGGCGCTACATACCCGGCCCACGTCCATTTCCTCTTCTTGATTTCTACTGTGATATCCTTAACCCCGGTTTGTTCCCTAATCCACACTGCTTTCTTCTTGTCTCTGAGGTCACACCTACCATATTCCTGTCTATTGGTCGCTGCGTCGTCGCCAATTTATGCTGAACCCTCTTTGTAATCTCCATGTTTTCTCCGCAGCTAAGTACCGGCAAGACAGAGCTGTTATATACTTTCCTCTTGAGCGATAGTGGCAATCTGCCTGTCATAATTTTAGAGTGCTTGCCAAATGTGCTCCACCCTATTCTCATACTTCAACTTTCTTCAGTCTCGTGGTTTGGCTCCACGGTTATTACCTGTCCTAAGTAGACATAGTCTTTTACAACTTCTGGTGCACTATTACCTATATACAGGTATTACCTATATACATGTAGGTATTACTTATATACAGTCATATTATCTATATGCTTTATTACAGGGACTAGAAGCGAATTCAGAGGGGAGTCGACTAAGCTTTCGCCTCTCTTTTGTCAAGCAAGGAAAACACGCTGAACGGTCATTACAAGCATTGTTGGATGCACATGATATAATGATATTTGCCAACAACAAGAGAGATATCCCGGGATTAATAGACATTTGAGGTAATAAGACAGAGAGGTTAAATTTGAAGCGCAGTAGGGCAAAATCTACATTCATGATTTTCATTCATAATGAAGGTAGTGAGGAATAATACAGGAAGACACGCTAGAAATAGTGGAATAATATAAGTATATTGGTGTACAGATCAATAACGGGTCTGAGTACCTAAGGGAGCACGATGGATACGCAATGACTGCGGGTAAGAGGAATGCAGCTGTAATAAAAAATGGTGCATTGTGAAACTACAATAGCTATATTGTTGTAAGGGGCATTTGGAAATGTGTCATGATTCCGGGTTTGACGTTCGGCAATGAGGTCTTGTGCATAGGATCAGAGGTTCAAGCAAGATTAGAAAATAAACAACGTGGCTTAGGTTGACTTGCTTTGGAGCACACAGGAACGCCACAGAGCAGCGGGTACAGGGTGACATGGGATGGACATATTTTGAGTTCAGGGGAGCTAGCACCAAGATAAAACTTGAGGAGCGATTGAAAAAAACTGGCGAGAGAAGCGTCGGGCTAGCAAAGTTTTCAGCTATTTGTACATAAAGATTGTTGTTACTAAATGTAAGAAGCGAACTCAAAAATTGTCAAGCAAATATTTAAACACAGCAGAATAGCAAGCCAAAATGAAACATCGGTTTGAAGAAAGTGAAGGGAACAGAATGGGACATGAGGAAGATTAAAATGCTTACAAAATTATCACTCGAGATCTACCGAAACTTAAAGCAGAAATTTGCAAAATAAAAGATATACGATAATTATCGCAGTAGTCCTTCGCTCTTCGACGCCAAAACGGAAGTATTGCGAAATAAGACGTACCGAGCGAAATACGAAGGAACAAACACGTTATGTAGTGCATGTGGAGAGTAGGAGGAAACGACTCAACATTTTATAATGTTCTGGGACTTCATCTTATAGTAGAAGATAATGGTGCGCAATTTTTTGAAGCCTTGGGGTTAGGGAACAGAGAAGGCAAAATAGGCTTTAAGCGGGTAGAAATAACCAGGAGGAGGCTAACCAATTGCTGGCTCAATCAAAGCGTGAGTGAAAGTTAATCATTCAATAGATAGTGATAGTACTTAACTTATGATTAGGTGGCGTGAGTCGTCGCCCAATGTGAAGGGCACAGCTGAATACAACCAACCATCCATCCATGTGACGCTCGCTCTCGAGAGCTTAGCGCGGGCGATGCTCCATTCTGGCTCCACGCAGCGGACGCGGACCACGATGACAGTGCGTAGCTATGAGTAGCGATCAAGAAAGAGACACGCATTCGAAACGCCAGAGGTGGAGTTGGTGAGAACGCCGTGGTTGACGCTGCTCTAGGCATTGTGCGTTGCAGCTTCTTGAGTGCCGATAATGGCACGTCACACTGCACTGCACAGTCGATGGTATCATGCTTGTGGGATGACACTTTCTGCGTGTGGTGGGGCTTTCTAAAAAATTGTATATAACGTGTATATACAATGACACCACAACAACTCTTGTGTCTCGTTTTATATGACCATCGATATAGCGAATGCCTCCACTCCAGCTTAGCATTTTATCTATAAATATCGACTACACAAAAGAAGAATTTTTATGACCAAATAGAAGAAACCTCACCCTTTGTCTAAACAACAGGCCTGCGTGAAGAACGGGAGTGATTTTATGGCAAGAGCTTTTAAACACAAAACACACACATTCGGGAAAACCATTTTATTGGGTTACAAGGAACGAAAACATGGATGCTTCCCTGAAACAAAAGAGGCAGAACCTTAATATATTCATTTGATTCATATGTGGGGTGGAACGTCCCAAAACTACCATGTATTTATGACAGACGCCGTAGTAGAAGGCTCCTGAAATTTGGACCATCTGGGATTCTTTAACGTGCCTCTGAATCTGACCACACGGGCCTTCAGCATTTTCGCCTCCATCGAAAATGCAGCTGCCAAAGCTGAGATTCCATCCCCAAAACCTTCAGGTCAGCAGCCGAGTACATTAGCCAGAGACCACCGCAGCGGTACAGTTAACATCAATTTTACAAATTTTGAAGAATGGCATTACCAATGGTTTTACCATACAGTATAGGTCAATGCAAAAGAAAAAAAAACGAGCATGTATCCCGTCGAGTAATGCAGCTCCCGCAACAATTTTCATTCGTCACATTCGTTCCATAAAGACAGCGATAACTTGGTTGACACTGACTTGTATGCGGTGAATGAAGGTTATGACCAGGCCATCAAGCTGCTCCTCGGTCGTCGGTTTCCCCAAATAGGTTTTCATTCTACCCATTGCCGAGAAGCTGTGTTATGCAACAGCTGTAGTCGCAGGGAACGTTGTCAATATCTTGAGGGGTGTGTGAATATTCCGGAACAGAGCTTTGTAACATTCAGCTAAATCGTCCGTCCTAAAACGGAAAAATTAGACCACTTGCCAGGCTTGCCATAAAGTTTTTCAGATTTACCATTAACCTTTTCGCGTAAGAACGTGAGCTGTTGTCATAACTATAAGGCCGGCTGCGCAGATTAAAACTTTCCTTTGGAGGCGTGCTTTGGCAACACAGATTGCAAACTTTGCAGTGTATTGCGATGGTCGCAAAGCGCCGTTTGAGGAACGTTTTCAAGTTACCGATGTAAAGAAAGAAGAAGGCTCGCCTTTAGTACTCTTTCGCATAACTACAGTCGTAGTTTTCTCGGTATCTCTGTGTTCATATCATCCGTGGAGTCTCGCGTTTCACTTCGAACTCCGCCGCTTTGTATTAACATAGAGAAAATATTTGTGGTATTCTGTTTCATGTTAGCTCTTATTTTCTCCAGCTTAGTCAGCACCAAGTCGATCTGCTCCAACGCGACGCCCATGTCAATATATGAGCTCTGTAGATACACACACAAGTGGTGTGTGAGGTCTAGAATTTCTGATAACAGTGAGGCAAGTTTTGCGAACAGATTCGCTGATAGAGGCGATGAGTGGGGGATGCTGTTGCTTTGTCACGGAAGGTGTCTATGTCTTCAAGTGAGCGCACCATCTCAGAAAGTGCTTATCCAAGCACTGCAATTGAATCGTGATGTTCCACTCACAGTCGTCAACAATATTGGCGCAGTCAGCTGAATGACATTGTAGACGCATCTAGATATTTTTTTCAGGACTGCTGTCGTTTTGGATGACGCCCGAAAGAAAGTGCATATTTAATTGCGCAAGAAGCCCGTCGAATGTATTGAACAGCTGAGGCGTCTTTCAAACAAGGATCATAGAGTGCGACTAGCAACGCGTGTACAAAGCCGTTGGGAAGTCGTTCCTGATGAGCGCTTGCACCACTGACGGTGAACGACACTTTTCGTTACCCTTTCTACCTGTCGGTGTCTCATCCTCACCCCAGGTCGTCGAGCCATCCCAATGTCGGGAGCAGGGACAGCGGTTGCCTCAGGGTCGTCAGAAGGCTGGCTATATAAGCCGAAGACTGTTGTACATTACTCTCTTTCTCGTCTTCTTCCCTATTTTCATGAGATTTAAATAAACCTCCAACCGTCCAGCAAGAGTATATCTCCTCACTACATAGAGTGGGTCCTGGACGAAAGCCAGCTACCAGTTGAGACAAGCTTGACTCGGTCCCAACAAACCGTAGGCAGCGGTAGGGTCCTCGTAACCCCCAAGACCCAACACCATGAAATATCGGAGGATGTGGAGAGATGGAAGAGGCACAATGTGATTCCACAGAAGAATCCGTGAGAAGATTGCCACCCTTTTCCCACAGATTTCGCCTGTGCTGCGCACAAACAAATCTTTCAGAAGCTTTCCTGGCTTCCCTAAGGCACTCCGCCGTGTCGCACAAAAGGCAGACAAAAAATAGCTGCCTTCTTCCTTTCTTTCTAGAGTAACTCAATCAATCCCTGGCGTCTCGGCCTAGGCCCAAACGGCGACCTAGGCATGAAGGGTCAGTCACTGAGGCGTCAGTTCGTGAAGTCTGTTGCTCAAGGAATAGTGTGGTTCATTGACCAGATGATACGCATTTGGTGATGTATTGTGGTAACAGATGCTTAGACTACAATAGATTTCGTTGTTTACCAGTTTAAACGTGATTAGTGCATCCAACAACCCCCGATACGGCAAAACGAAAGCTTTAGATCAAGTGACGCATTAAATATTTAAATGGTGGACTTGCTAATATGTCCCAACGAATAGCGGCGATCTATAACTCCCGTTGCACTGTATCATGTGGCCTCGCGGTAAATTAGTAAAACTATGTTGCGGGCGAGTTTTTGAGGTAATGAGCACCCCACCCCAGGGCAATCGTTAGACACCTCTAAAAGTTTCAGCCACCACACATACGACGAACGTTGATATTTTTCATTATGGAAACGAACACGCGGACAACGCGGTACAGCACGTAAAACGACATAAATAGCAAAGGTGGTCGTCGGCTTACTTTCCCCACAGTGATGAGCGTGCTCGCCAGCTGCGGCGCTTCTGTTGGTGTGCAGTACAGGAATAACTGTAGATCCACATTAAGACTCATTCAACAGGTGGGTGTAATCTTTCGCAACCCAAGCTCTGGCCCGAACACAAAGGCAGCGGACAAAGGTCGTGGGGTTCGCATAGGTGTGAATAGCGTCTGACAGGTCAAGGGGTCGTCGAAGCCGTCGTGTTACGCAATAAAGTTCCTTTTTGCAAGCTCTCCGTGTGCCTGTCTCCCTCGGTGGACGGTATTTGGAAATTTGTAGAGAGCATGTGGTCGTATGCTAGTGAGTCGCTCGGAAGTTTTCTTTACAGTACGGGCAAAGACTTCGCTGACGCCTCAGCCATACGAGTGTGTAGTGTTTTTGTTGCTATGTTGATTCACGGGCCGGACGCTGAATTTTTCGGCGAGTGTGGCCGTGCTTTCAGAATAAAGGTTCTTTGGTTGCTGTTCTTCTTTGTTAGTTAAATAGCGCTTGCTTTTCAATTGTTTAAATCCGCATGTCGCTACTTGAGCTTGTGCTTCTATACTTTATACTCTGGCGTTATTGGCCCACTGAAATAATTTCGAGGGGGGAGGGAGAAGGCGGCTACACACACATTATATATATATATATATATTTGAACTATGTATATATATATGTACATATATATATATATATCATGTATATATATATATATATATATTAAATTACAATAGAAGTTCATGTTAGTATAACTCATTCCCTGATGAAGGGAGGACCCCTCCCGAAACTGTTGGGAAATAAATATATTTATCCTTCTCGACAACGCTCCCGTTGTGCCATATCTTATACCTTCACGGAGACGATCTGACCCACTAAATTATTACACCCAATATATATATATATATATATATATATATATATATATATATATATATATATCGATATATATATATATATATATATATATATATATATATATATATATATATATATATATATATATACGTAGCGAGAAAGGAAGCGCACTGGCTCAGTAGTAAAAACGGAAGCGTGATAGCACGACGTACGAGGAAACACTTTTAATTATTACATACGTTTCGGCTGGTGGCCAGAATTCGTCAGTGTGACATGTAAGACAGCTTTCGTAGCCATTAAAACATTTCTAAAATGTTTTGGGACATTCGCAATAGCAATCGGAAGTGCTTCGACATGATTATACAAAAAGGCAAAATACACTTAGTGTGAAGATGCAATGCGTAAAGTAACATGGGTGCAGTGGTCACCTCTAATCGTTATGGCGACATCAGTACGAGTGAAAGAGATTTTAAATATAGATATGGCGCATGGTGCGGAAAGCATTATGACAACCATGCGTGCAGATTGAAGCGCATGGACGAGTGGTATACATACTAAAGATAACCAGGTAAACTGAGTTTGTTAAGCAGGGAACAAGGATGGTTCTGCCGAAAACAAAAATAAGGTGTAAATAACAGAAAATGAACTAGAAATCTCGGAAGGGCATGAGACACCTTAAGTGGTGGAAGGTAGATTAGCGAGTGTGCCTGCGTGTTCGTTTATTCCAGAGTTTAGCGTACCGAACCTGTAGATTAGAAACGATTAACGCATTTCCGGCTCATGATGTGAGCGGAAACTGGATTCCAGTACCGCTGCTTTAATCTTGTCGAAAAAATGACCAGGTATTGCTAGATGTTTCGATAGAGGCAGATTTAGAAGGGTTTTGACATGCGACTTATGATTAATAAATCGAGTTCTAAACGGTGTTTCTGTATGACCAATATATTGTAGACTACAGATATCGCATTCGAGAATGTATACTACGTTGTAACTGTCGCAGTTTAGATTGCCCTGATTGTTAACTGAAAGCCAGTGGATGAATTGGTGACATTTTGCGTAGTTACGATGTGCGCACACACCTTGCACCGCAATTTTCCACAAGGAGCGCAGCCATTTTGTTTACGGGCAGCTAGCTTAGACGATGAAAGAATATCACGGAGGTTACGTGCACGTCTGTACATGACTCTCGGTGGCTCAGCGAATACATTTTTAAGGCGCTTGCTTTGAGTTTATATGTTATAGTGTCGCTTCAAAATCGCGGTGACGTTTGGAGCTGACGTTGAATGCTTGAGCACAAGGTTAACCTGGGATGTACACAACGCCTTGGTGTCAGCGGTGAGCAGGTCGATTCGGTTTAGTTTGTCAGCGTGTTTTATGGCGTCATCAATTATTCTCCGTGGATATTTACGTTGAATGAGCGAACGTTTCAGATCCTGGCAATTCGAATGAAAATCTTCGTGGTTGGAACATATTCTTTTAAACCTATGAGCTTGGCTGTATGGTATCCCTGGTTTACAATGTCGGACGTGACTGCTATGAAAATGGAGGAGTTGATGCCTATCAGTCGGTTTGCGAAACAGATTTGGGGAGAGCCGTCCTTCGCTAGCTGTGACGGTAACGTCAAGAAACTTTTTCGTTGTTGATGAGTAATTATGGGTGAAAGTGATGGCGGGGTGAGCATTGTTGAAATTCTTAATTAAACTTAAAAGTCTTGCTTCGCCATGTGGCCAAATCATGAAGATGTCATCGATGAAGCGTTTGTAGAAGCATGGTTTCAAAGGTGAATTCTCTATGAAATTAGTTTCCAACATGCCCATAAAGATATTTGCGTAGTTAGGACCTACTGTAGTGCCCATAGATGTCCCGTTTGTTTGAACGCAATGCAAGTTATTGAATTGGAAGTTGTTTAGTTCTAAGATGAGCTTCATGAAAGCACGAATCGTTTCACCATCAACTGGCATATATATATATATATATATATATATATATATATATATATATATTGCAAGGGAGTTTAATAGCGACGCCAGGTAGTAGGCAGGCAGCCGGTAGGAACAGAAATGCTTGAGCCGTCCAGCGTCTACAGCTCGTGCACACACTCGCGCTTCGCACTCCGAGAGCGATGGTCCCACTAGTCAGTGCCTTGCAAATTCCCCACTACAATACCCCGGCGACCAAGACGAGCCATCCTGGCGACTCAAGGTGACGAGAGAACAGGAGGGTCGTAGCAGGGCTTGAGGCGACTGACGTGGACCGTCTCACGACCAAGGCGGCGCTTGTCCGTGGATGGCTTGAGCGGTTCAATCACATAGGTCACAGAAGAAGGGTGCTGTATGACGCGGTAAGGGCCCGTATACTTCGGTGCAAACTTGGGAGTTAGTCCAGGAGAGTGGAAAGGCAGTCGGAGCCACACGAGAGAACCGACGGGGAAAGTGTCCTGAACAAGATCACGGTCGTGGCGATCTTTTTGGAGGGCTTGATTATCGGCTGCGAAGGACCGTGCAAGCTGACGACACTCTTCGGCATGTTCTGCCATTTCAGAAACTAGGCTGAACTCGGAGGCATCAGGATTGTATGGCAGAATTGTGTCGAGTGTGCTGCATGGGTCACGACCATATAAAAGAAAAAATGGAGAAAAGCCCGTTGTTGATTGAATCGCCGTATTGTAGGCATACGTCACGAAAGGAAGGACAACGTCCCAATTGGAGTGGTCCGAATCAATATACATAGCGAGCATGTCTCCGAGAGTTCTATTGAAACGTTCCGTTAGGCCGTTCGTCTGAGGGTGGTAGGCTGTCGATGTGCGGTGTACCGTGCGGCATGAATGTAAGAGCTGCTGCAGAACTTCGGACAAGAATACACGGCCCCTGTCACTCAGGAGCTCCCGTGGTGCACCATGACGAAGAACAAACCGATGCAAGATGAAGGTTGCAACGTCACGAGCACCAGCCGAAGGTAGCGCTGCCGTTTCGGCGTACCTTGTCAGATGGTCGGCAGCCACAATCACCCATCGATTACCACCAACAGAGCACGGTAGCGGGCCGTATAGGTCAATCCCAACACGGTCAAATGGGCGTGCAGGACATGGTAAAGGCTGCAGTTGACCGGGTGAATGAGGGAATGTCTTGCGCTGCTGACACAGGGAACATGAGCGAATGTGTTTGCGTACAAACGTGTACATACCCCGCCAGTAGTAACGTTGGCGGATCCGTTCATACGTCTTTAGCGCACCGGCGTGTGCGTGTTGAGGCTCAGCATGAAAATATTCGCAGATATCAGAGCGCATATGGCTGGGTATGACTAGCAGCCATTTACGACCCACCACTTGATAGTTGCGACGGTATAACAGGTCATCTCTTATGGCGAAATGCGTTGCTTGGCGGCGAAGAGCACGAGGGTAACCGGAAGTTGATGTGTCAGAAAGCATATTCAAGAGCGAGACAATCCAAGGGTCTTTCCGCTGTTCGGATGGCATGTCTGTGACGCTGACGGAGCACAGGGGAAGGTCAAGGGCTGATATTTCCGATTCATCAGATTTCACGGGGGATCGTGAAAGCGCATCTGCGTCAGAGTGCTTTCGCCCCGATCGGTAGACGACGCGTATGTCGAATTCCTGGAGGCGTAGTGCCCAACGTCCAAGGCGACCAGAAGGATCTTTCAGTGAAGCCAACCAACACAGTGCGTGATGGTCTGTTACCACTTCAAAAGTTTGGCCGTACAAATAGGGGCGAAACTTGTTTAACGCCCACACAATCGCCAGGCACTCTTTTTCAGTAACAGAATAGTTGGCTTCTGCCTTAGTGAGGGCGCGGCTGGCATAGGCGACCACATACTCCGTAAAACCTGGTTTGCGTTGCGCGAGTACTGCACCAAGGCCGACGCCACTTGCATCCGTGTGTACTTCGATCGGCGCAGTAGGGTCGTAATGACGCAGTACGGGTGGTGAGGTAAGGAGTTGGCGCAGTGTTGTGAAGGATTCGTCACAGGCTTCTGTCCAATTCGAAAGATCTGCAGGGCCAGCAAGGAGTTTGGTGAGTGGAGCGATGATGGAGGCAAAGTTCCGGACAAAACGACGAAAATAGGAGCACAGGCCCACAAAGCTCCGTAGTTCTTTAACAGTAGTCGGCTTGGGAAATTCGGCAACAGCACGAAGCTTGTCAGGGTCGGGAAGAATGCCGGCTTTCGAGACGACATGACCAAGTATGGTGAGTTGTTTAGCCCCGAAGTGACACTTCTTCAGGTTAAGCTGAAGCCTGGCGTTTGTGAGGCACTGTAGAATCTTACGCAGACGAGTGAGATGCGAAGTGAAATCGGGTGAAAAGACCACAACGTCATCAAGATAGCACAAGCAGATGTTCCATTTGAGACCGCGTAAAATGCTGTCCATCATTCGCTCGAATGTGGCGGGCGCATTGCAGAGTCCAAATGGCATTACGGTGAATTCATAGAGACCATCTGGTGTGACGAACGCCGTTTTTGAACGATCAGACTCAGCCATTGGGACCTGCCAATAGCCTGAGCGAAGGTCAAGCGAGGAAAAGAATTCTGCACCTTGGAGACAATCGAGAGCGTCGTCTATGCGGGGAAGAGGGTAAACATCTTTCCTCGTAATGTTGTTTAGGCGCCTGTAGTCTACGCAGAACCGTATCGAACCATCCTTTTTTCTGACGAGTACAACTGGTGAAGACCAAGGACTACAAGAAGGCTTGATGACTCCACGCTGTAGCATGTCGTCTACTTGTTCTGCAATTACGCGACGCTCTGCCGGAGACACACGATAGGGGCGCTGGCGCAAAGGAGTACTCTTCCCTGTGTCAATTGTGTGCACAATTGCGTTCGTTCTTCCTAGAACCGCTTGGGGAAAGTCGAACGAATGCCTGAATTCGTGTAACAGGGTAAGAAGCTGCTCTCGTTGAGCCGGGGTTAGATGGCAGTCAATAGAACGATGAAATGCATCGGAGGACACACTGTTCGAGGCAAAGTGAGGAACCAACGCGTTCAGTTCCATATTCGGCTTGGTGTCGAAGAAATCGGCAGGCACGATAGTACCTTCATCGATAAGCTGAATATGGCCGAGCGTCTCGTTGCGGCGCAAACTGAGGGGGCACGAGTTCGGATTGGAAATAAATATTCCGGTAGTGTCTTTACAAAGCGCAAGAACGGCGAATGGCAGCGATGTGTGATGGCGGCTACCAAAGATGTGAGATGGCGTGAATAGGACGGTAGCGTCAGAAAGTGAAGTGCAGCAGGCAGGGACAAACTGGGCGCTGAAAGGAGGAAGGTCTATGTCCGTCGCGACGACAAGGTTAGCCACACTAGATACGGCCGCATCAACAGAAGGCGCATCACGAAACGGTAACAGCTCCACTTCGGCCCGAGCGCAGTCCACGACGGCGTGATGACGTGATAGGAAATCCCATCCTAGGATGACATCGTGGGAACATGAAGCCAACACGTGAAATTCAATGATGTACAACACGTCTCGAATAACCACTTTTGCCGTACAAGCCGCGACGGGCTCAATTTGTTGGGCGCTCGCAGTGCTCAAAGAAACTACGGGAGAAAGCATCGTCACTTTACGAAGAGAGCGGCAGAGTCTTTGGCTAATCACAGATATCGCGGCACCGGTATCGATGAGTGCAAGTGTTCGTACACCTTCGACGATTACATCGATAAGATTGGTGGGAGACAGGCGAGGACTTAAACGATTAGACGATGACGCAGCTCGTGCCTCCGGAGCTGCGGCAGTTAGTTTTCCGTCTCAATGGAGGTGGGTCGTCGACGCATAGGCGACACGGAACGACGACTTGGTGAAGGGGAAGGTGAGCGGGAAGTAGAACGTCGAGAAGCGGAGGTTCGGGTGCCGGAAGCAGCTTGCGCATCGCGTTCGTGAATTTCAGGTGGCACATGAGGCGCGTGGCATGAAGGCCGAAACGAGTAGTCAGGGTATCTTGGTGTATTAGCTGCGAAGCGCCGACGACATAGACGCGCAACGTGGCCTGGAATCCCGGAAAAGTAGCATATCGGCCGGTTGTCAGCAGTGCGCCAAGGATTTCCAGCATGCTGCTGTGTAGCTGGAAACGGCGCGGTAGAAGGTCGCACAGGTTGTGGCGTATACAATGGCAGACGAGGCGGAGGCATTGCCGCGACGGCCGCATAAGTCAGTGGCGCGGCAACAGGTGTTGATGGAGAGGCAGGCGTAGGTAATGGCAACGCCTCGGAGACCTGCTCCTGAATAGCCTGTCTGATTGTCGGCGTTAGACGGTTCGTTGGTGCTTCGGTGGTCGGCAGATACGAGAGACACGAAAGCTGTCGTGCGACCTCTTCACGTACATATACTTTTATCTGCTCCAGCAGGGTGCTGTCACCACTGACGGCCAGGGAAGCGAGAGAGTCGTCTGCTGTCGTTGACCTCCGAACTAATGCACGTTGCTTGCGAATCTCTTCCAAGTTCTGGCACAAGGTCACAAGTTCGGATACGGTACTTGGGCCCTTTGCCAGCAACATTTGAAAGGCATCATCGTCTATTCCTTTCAAGATATGCCTGATCTTTTCTTGCTCGGTCATCTCAGGGTTAAAGCGCCGGCATAAATCGATAACATCTTCAATGTAGCTAGTGAAGTTTTCGCCCTGCCTTTGCGCTCGTCCGCGTAGGCGCTGTTCAGCACGCAGTTTGCGCACTGCGGGGCGATCGAACACAGCTGCAAGGGTGGTCTTGAACGCGGCCCAAGTGGTAAATTCCGTACGGTGGTTTGTGAACCACAGGCTGGCGACGTCTTTGAGATAAAATGGGACGTACTCCAATTTCGAGGGGTCGTCCCACTTGTTGGCGGCGCTCACCTTTTCAAACAGCTGCAACCAGTCTTCCACATCTTGGTCCTCGGTGCCGCTGAAGAAGGGGGGATCCCGTTGGCGCAGGGTGGTAGGTACGATGACCAGTTGAGATTGGGCCGTGCTCTGCAGGGGGGTGCCTTGCTCGGTCGTCTGATCAGGCATTGCTGATGCAGTGGGCAGCTTCCGGCTTCGAAGTTCCAGGTTTGCGTACCCAGCACACTTCCACCACTTTGCAAGGGAGTTTAATAGCGACGCCAGGTAGTAGGCAGGCAGCCGGTAGGAACAGAAATGCTTGAGCCGTCCAGCGTCTACAGCTCGTGCACACACTCGCGCTTCGCACTCCGAGAGCGATGGTCCCACTAGTCAGTGCCTTGCAAATTCCCCACTACAATATATATATATATATATATATATATATATATATATATATATATATATATATATATATGTATATATATATATATATATATGTGTGTGTGTGTGTGTGTGTGAGAGAGAGAGAGAGAGAGATCTAAAAAACAATATGGCTGAAGAAGTACAGATGAAGCTACTACACCGAATCGTAACGTAAATGTGAAGAAAGAAAAGTTGTGGAAAAGATAACTTCCGTGGCCAGGAACCGAACCAGCGACCTTCGAATTACGCGTTCAGTGCTTTACTAACTGAGCTACCACAGCGGTTATCCCGCCAATCACTTTATTGTGTATATATGTGAAATGATACGTGGGAGTGTCAGCCAGCGCTACCTTTAGCCATGGCGGCGAGTGTAGAAAAAGTTTTATATATATATATATATATATATATATACAGTAACAATGCGTAGCACAAGCGTAGAATCGACTGTCACGCCTAGAATCGACTGTGAATCGTGTGACGGCAACCTGAATTTACCCCCAGAAACAGTCTGTGACACGAATACCATGAAAACATTCCCTCTTCAATTACTCCTCAGCGTTTTGTTAATGTTCTGTATTGGCCGTTACGCCAACATTCATGTTTGGTTATATCACCACAGAACAGAACCTGCTTGTCTGCTCACTGGAACACGCGCTCGCTGGGCTTCTTCCTTGCACGGCGAAGATGAGGCTCGGCTATGGGAGGAGAGACAAACCGATCAATCAGCAAACGCATAGACGAGTTGCTGTTGTGAGGTCGAATAGGGCATTCTCCGTGCTTTTAAATCCGGATTCGGTCCGTCGTTTGAATGCAACACACTGAAGTTAGCGGGGGCCGCTATTAGACGCATATAATTACGCAATTATTACGGATTCGTTTCGAAAAAAAAGTCACGATGCGACCAAGTTTGTTGAAGACTCCCGCACAACTGGGATAGCACTGCTAAGTTTAAATCTCTGAGCGTTTCTGGGGCCATTTGATAGCCGGCCCATTACAAAGCATTCAAGTAAAACGATGATGATGACAATGATGATGATGATCGTCATCAACACGACAATTAGGCAACAAAGTATTCAGCCGCGTGGGTGCACATGCGGCCTTAAGGAAGCATAAATACGTAATACGGTTATTCCCGATATGATTAATTATCACGTATAGCGAGCACTTCGCAGGGCACTTGCAGTATACACGGCAGATGCCACGCGCGCAGACGATTGTTTGCTCTCTGCGCAGTTTGACCGAGAAGGAAAGCACGTCAATCAGAGGGTGACGCAAGTGGTGCCCGATTCCACTATCACAATTCATTCATGACGGCAAATGCTCATCAAGTGATCACGTTTCCTCTGCAGTGTATACCGTTGGCGCAGCACTTTATCTGCCAAACAAAACTTCGGACAGATGACGGCTACATCGCACACCACTTATTTCACGCGCTCAAAATAGTTTCGTTTCATGTTTGCGTTCGTTCTTCGGCTCGTATTCATTAAACAAAGATATTAGGCAAAACACTGCGCTTTGTCTGCGTACTCTAATCGGTCTCGTCTACTCGGTGATGTATCAATGAAAATAAATCTACAACACGGTTTACAATCAATGCACTGCCCCCGTACCTTGTTTACAAGGCTGTATACGTACAGATAACTCTACTAAGGCGTTTTTCCCGAATATGTTACGCAAATTCATTCAGGGGCGGAAACTCTCTATACCTCTCATGCATTCGCTGTCGGTAGCAGCAGCGCCGCTTTTATCACTGGCATTGGCTTGGAATCCTACTTAAATAAATCACAAACAGAAAATTTCTTTAATGACGTCACTGGTGAGGTCCCCCAAATAGACAGCAATGACAAGAAATCCAGAAAACGGTTGGTGCGGAAGCCCTCATTTTGAGGGCTTCCGTGAAATGCGCCCGTGCCTTCTTTCAGGTCCGCTGGCCGTTTGGGCGATCCGGCGATTTGTAAAGTTTTGTACGTGCTTTTTCAAGAACGAAAGTGAAGCTGTCTGATTTCTCAGTAAGACGAAACTCGATCGGCACAAATAAAATTGCCTTTTCTATTGCACGTTTGAATTAAAAAGACGCACGTAGTGTAAAAGTGTCAATGTATAAAACCAGCTTTATGTTCAACTGACCTATGGACATAATGGGCAAACGTTAAACCCAGAATATCAAAATAAAGCAAAATTATCAACAATCGCGAGGAGGACACGTCATATTTAACTCAATCATGTTAGTTATGACAGCCCACATGGTTTTCTTACAGAACTTCAGTACCAAACGATACTGAAGTTCGGAGGCACAGAGAAGCTTGAAGCGATCAGAAGTTTTTGAAGAAAGAACTTCGCTGGAAACAGTGTTTGGATAAGTTCACTTGTCTTTGTCAGGGCAACAGCGTTGCCTTGACAAAGAAAACGTCACTTTCACAACGATGAATCCATCGACATTATCTGCAATAATTTTTAGAAGCACTTCGTCCATCACGTATATTTGAGCGACACAATTAAAGTAAAGAGTCACAGATTTTGAAACCATGGCTTCAAGAAATTTTTGAGCAAGAAGCAGCCTAAAATTACTTGACATCGTTTGAACTACGCGCCAAAAGTAATGGATACTAAAAATATGTAGCCGAGCCAACTCAAATGTAAGTGGTTAAAGACACACGTTTTTCCGACAGGAGCATGGCTGCCGTCTTCACCTGTTAGTTAAGCAACACTGCACTGCTGTCAGTCCAGTCACGTTTGCAGTGAACTGGGTTTACTCAAATATGCAGTGCTCAACTCAGTGTCGTGCGCGAAACAGCACGGGCGACATCTGCAGTCGCAAATACGCCACATCTGAGCATGCATGGCGCCAGTGATGTGCCTGCCTCGCAATACTGATCCCTGTTTATCGCCGTGGTTGCAACAACCGCTTTGGCCATCGAAAGCGCTCAGAGCGTCTTTGCGAGAAAAAAAAACAAGATTGGATTGGATTGGATAAACTTTTATTTGGTCCTCTAAAACACAGATCACTGTGTCGCGGGCAGCTCCCACATGGGAACTGAGATGCGAAGCTCCTCAGCCGCCTCGCGGGCTTGGTGGACAGCCCAGAGCTGATCTGCCAAGAATGTGCTGCGGATTGCCGCCTCCCATCTGGCAGAGGTGATGTTCGATATATGAGTGAATTCGGTGCACTGCCAGAGCACGTGTTCTAATGAAGCTATTTCTCCACAATGTGGACAAAGATTACTTGGGTATAGGTCAGGGTACATGATGTGTAACATTTTCAAAGTAGGGTACATTCGCGTTTGCAAAAGCCTTAAAGTAAGTGCTTGGGGCCGGGCTAGATTTTTGTGAGGTGGAGAGAAAATCCTTCTAGACAGGTAGAAATGTTTAGTGAGCTCGTTATATGTTGTAAGAATTTTCCGGTTATCATCTTCACCGGTAGAGCGCATCTCCGGGGAGGCGCGGTTGGAGAGTTCTCGCGCCGCCTCGTGTGCTGCTTCATTGAGATTGGGAGGGGAATCGTTGATTTGCCTAAGGTGAGCTGGGAACCAACTCAGAAGATGATGCGTTATGTTCTTGCCTTGCAGTATTCTCAGCGTTTGTCTGAGACCGTCCCCTTGGCGAACGCCCGTAGTGCTGCCATGGAATCACTGTAGACGACTTCAATGTTATCCATCTTGAGTGCTAAGGCGATGGCCACCTGTTCCGCAATGATTGGGTCTTTCGTCCTGACCGTCGCTGAGTTGACGACATGGCTAGCCCCATCGACCACCACTGCCACAAACGCTTTCCCATTGGCGTAGGAAGCCGCGTCAACAAATACGACTCTTCGTTCTTCGTTTGAGACTTGACGAAGTATAGACCTGGCCCTCGCTACTCTTCTTCCGACGTTGTGTTCTGGATGCATGTTTCTAGGTATAGGAGACACCGTGATATTCTTCCTGATGTCGGGGATATCATTGTAATTGTGCCTGATTGCCATTGGGTGTTGGCCCAGCTCCTGCAGGATCATTCTCCCCGACCTTGTTGTAGATAACCTTGCAAACTGTGCTCTCTCTTGGGCTTCTGCTATTTCTTCGAGCGTGTTGTGAATGCCAAGCTCAAGCAGGCGCTCGGTGCTGGTATGTATGGGTAGGCCCAGGACCTTCTTGATAACTTTCTTGAGGAGCACATTCAGTGTCTCGGACTCTGCTCTTGACCAGTTGTGCATTGCTGCCTCGTACGTAAAGTGGTTTAGAACAAACGCATGCATCAACCTGATGAGGTTGTCTTCCTTGATCCCATTTCTTTTGTTAGCCACTCTGCGTATGAGGTGCACCGCACTGTCTGTTTTTCAAGTTAACTTGGCTATAGATTTACTGTTGGCGCTGGTAGACTCTATCAGCATGCCCAGGACTTTGATGGAGTCGACCTTCTGGATGGAATCCCCTTGATTTGTACATAGGTGTATGTCTATCTGGTTTAACAACTTCCATCCCCTGGGCTTCGGTCCCCGGCGTGCAGTCCGATACAGTAAAAGTTCTGACTTACTCGAGGAGCACTTGAGCCCAGAAGGACGAAGGTACTCTTTTACGGTGTCAATCGCCTCTTGCAGGGCACTCTCAATCTGCCCCTCGCTTCCACCTGTGCACCAGATGGTAATGTCATCTGCGTAGATGCTGTGCTTCAATCCTTCAATGCTCGATAATTTCTTGGACAGTCCAATCATGTCAATGTTGAACAGCATTGGTGAAATCACTGCCCCTTGCGGCGTGCCCCTTGCTTCTAGTTCGATTGCTGCGGTCTCGATATCTGCAATCTTCATCACGGCTTTCCGATTTTTAAGAAAGGACCATACGTAGTCATAGAAGGCTTTCTCCAGACCAAGCTTGGAAATTGCTTCGAGTATGAATGAGTGGTGGATCATGTCAAACGCTTTTTCTAGATATAGGCACAGAATGGCTCTCACGTCTCTCGTTTTGTTGTCAATGACCTGGTGTTTGATAAGCTTCAATGCATCTTGTGTGAATAGCCCAGCCCTGATTCCAACCATATTGTGTGTATATATGTCGTTATCTTCCAAGTACTTGTTTATCCTGTGCAGTATGGCATGTTCAGCAACATTGCCGATGCATGATGTCAAGGATATTGGCCTCATGTTGTCCAAGTTAGGGGGCTTTCCTGGCTTAGGAATAAGGATCGTCCTGGCCAGCTTCTACTGCTCTGGCACCCTGCCTTCTTTCCACGCTGCATTTATCATATCCTTTAGGGTTTCAATTGAATCATCATCAAGGTTACGAAGGGCCTTGTTTGATATACCGTCTGGGCTAGGGGCCAACCTGCCGTTGAGATCATGCAAGGCTCTTCTGATCTCCTCGATGTTAAAGTCGCCCTCAAGACCTGGATTGGGCCTGCCCTGGTACTGTCTACTTGGTGGTGCCAATCCTCTTTTGATTGGGAGGTACTTATGCACGAGCCACTGCACAACTTGCTGTTATGTAGTGCGCCCTATCTCTTTACGCAAAATTCGAGCGATAACATGCTTTTGATTTGTTTTGGTGGTGTTTTCGTTGAGGAGATGCTTTAACATATTTCACGTCTTGCCATTGCGCATCTGACCATCGACGGAGTTGCAGATTTCGTCCCATTGCTGCCTGGATAGTGCGCGACAATGTTACTCGACTGATCCGTTTACCTCAGCTATCTTCTTGCTCAGTCTTCGGTTCAGGCGCTGACCCTTCCAACGGTTCAGTAGTGCTTGATTTGCCTCAAGAAGATGAGCGAGCCGGCTATCCATTCTTTCAACCGGAAAATCTGTGGTAATGGTGGAGGAGACGGACTTGATGTCATATCTAATTTGTTTGACCCACTGCTCTAAGCCTTGTCGGTGGCCATCTTGTTCCCTTTCCATCTTTATCTTCCTGAACTTATCCCAGTCTGTGAAGTGGAATTCTCTCTGCTTTTTGCGCTCCACGGAGAAGGTAGTGGCAAGAATGCAGTGGTCACTCCCTAGGTCTACAGCAAGGTTCATCCACTGGGCCTTCTTGATGTTCCTTACAAATGTAAGGTCCGGGGTGGAATCCCTGCATCAAGATGTACCAAGCCTTGTTCGTAGGCTGGGGTCTGTGATTAGGGTGAGATCAAGTTCACTGGCATTTACCAAAGTTGATTTCCTTTCCCAGTGTTGTACTTGTAACCCCATGTATGATGAGGGGCGTTGAAATCACCTGCTATGACGAGTGGACATTCCCCGGCGATATTAACAGCTTTCTTTAGAACCGTCTTGAACCCTTGCTTTTGTTCCTTTGGACTGCTGTATAAATTAAGAATGAAAATGCTCTGACGGTTGCTCGTACCTGGCACAATCTCTACCATGACGTGTTCCAAACGGCCTGCTTCTATCTTAAGGTCGTGGGTTACGTGCGTTAGTTTGTTGCATACGAAGGTGCAGACTCCCCTCCCTTCTGTATCCCCTATTACAGGCCGCAATCCAGGCAACGTTGCTTGCGGTGAAAGGGTTTCTTGTAATAATATAATATGAGGTTTTTCTTGGCTGCTCCTGATATACTGCTGTAGGGCTGCCTTCTTTTTAAGGTAACCTCTACAGTTCCGTTGCCAGATACGAAATGCTGCACGTAGCGCTGTCATCATGGTTATTACATGGGCGGCCAGAGCCTGATTCTGCACCTGTCGACAGGTTTGGTACCACTAGTATTGGTGGCCGAAGGGGTGAGTTTGGTGCATGAGGAGGCCTTGCTGTGTTGTGCAGATATACTTCGACCTTTGTAATGCGCAGTCATATGCTCTTCCAGTGCCGCCACGCTTGATTTTAGCTTACCCATCTGCTCGCTAAGATTGGCTACTACTTTGCTGAGCGTGTCAAAGACCTCTTTCATATCTAACATGGTCGTTTGGTTGGCTTCCACGTGTTCTGCCAAGACTGCCCTCTTTTTTGTGGTTCTCGAGTTCCCCACATTTTCAGCCACAGGGACATCAACTGGCTGAGGCATTGACTGTGAAGATTGCGCGCTGGTTAGCTTAGTGAGAAGAATTTTTATTTCCTTTAATTCAGCTGATAGCCTCTCATTTGATTTTGTAAGTCTCGCGTTGTCTTGCTCTAGCTGTGTAATTCTATCATGCTCTGGCAGCTTACCTGTCATCACCTCTGCCGCGCCGTTGCGCACTCGCTCAGCCCAGCTGCCTTTCGAAGTAACTGCAGGCGTCCTCCCCGGGTGTGAAGCCGTGATCTCGAACTGAACGCCAGGCAGCTGGCCTTTCGGGTGCCGCCCAGGCTGATCCCGACCCTGATGGTGACCTTGAGAACTCGAGCGCCCCCGTGATTGAGAGCGGGCCTTGGGTCTAGAACCTCTTCTGGAACGCGACCTCCCCCTGGAGTGGGACCGCCTTTCCTGTTCTTGAGTAGCCTGGATGCTCTGGGTCCCGTAGGCTGGAGTAAGCTGGTTGTCGTTGACGTCTGGACTCGATGTGATTGATGCGTCCAGGGCTTCTGCGGCTGCTCGCGATCTTTCCCAACGTCTGCGTCTGACGACGTATGGCCCTAAGAACCTGTTCTTGCACTCTTTGTCTTCCGTGGGATGGTGACCGTCACACAGCCTGCACCTTGGATTGCACTGGTGCAGGCTATCTGGGTTCTTGATCTCGCAGCCTCTGCAGATGGTTTCAGCTGGGTTCGGACAGACGTCAGACCGATGTCCCAGCTTTCCACAGACGTAACAAATATCGATGTTCTTGCGGTAAAGGGAGCACTGCAAAAGTTAAGGCCCATATCTCACGAATCTGCGCACCTTGTGTCCTTCGAACGCTATGATGATTGTCCCGGTGTCCTTGATTTTCTTGGCCTGCAGCGCGAGCGGGTTGTTCGCGTTCACAATCTTTCGGGTCAAAATGTCCGGAGTATCGCTTACGGGGATCCCGCGAATCACTCCTTTACAAGTATCGTTGGGTGCCGTGGCGTACGCGCTAACTTCGAAAACTCTGCCTCCAATGTCAATTTGCTTGACCTTGAGGTATCTTGAAGCTCTGTCTTGGTCCGGAGTGCTTGCCACCATAATGTTCTGCTGCAAGTTGGAATAGATGATGTCCTGCATGGCCTCCTCCTCTTTGATGCCGGCCGCCAGTATATCGCCTCTGCCATGGCTCCAGTGCCGATTCTCGAGATATTTAATCCTCCACGTGGTCGTAGCACAATTTTGCTGAAGTCCTTGGGTAGTGGCGGCATGCGTCCAGCTTGCACGATTGTATGCTTGGTATCATACCTACTACGACTGGCTCGAGCGTCTCCCGCAACGCCAGCCTTGGTCGAACCCTTGGCAGAAGGAACGCTAACCGCGGCTTGCTTATTCCTTGAGCGTCTCGTTTCGGCTTCCTTCCAACCCATGTCTTCCGTGCAATCCTCTGGAGAGATGTCCTCTCCATCTACTTGGTATTCCATTCTCAGTTGCAGGTTCTGGAACGCGCAGAGCGTTTAGTCACGTTGGCGCCGGGTTGGAACATCGGCGACAATCGCCTCCTTGGTTGTTAGGCCTAAATCTCCCGGTGGCGTTGCGTGTAAAAATGCCCCCAAAATCGTTTAAAAGTCCACTCACCAGCACAAAGGTGGTATCTGCTGATTTCTTGAGAACTTAGGCACACGATGGGACTGAAAACTTGGCGACAAATTCGTGAATACCACAGGAGAGCATTCTTGAAAGCAGGAGCCAATCTTCGCACGTCCGCACTGGTCGGCACCTAGCTTACAACCCCAAAAAAACAAGAAAAACGAAGTAAAACCGTAGTCACCGTGATATGATATCACGAGGCGAGAATATTTCTTTTTGTTGTTGTTGTTCTTTTATTTCAATTTTGTAATGTTCACAGCGCTTCGACGGCTATAGCAAACACCGCCGCCACGGTGATAAAGAAGGGTGGAAACTGCATGGTAGGCACATCATCGGCGCCGCGCATGCTCAGATGTGGCATATTTGCGACTGCAGATGTCGCTCGTGCTTTTCCGCGCCCAACTCTCCGTCGTTATATACAGCCGAGTTGAGCACTGTACTCAAGAAAAATCAATACCTGCTCCAATAATGGATCCAAATTCTTGTGCTCACTCGTTGCTTTTCGGAAACGCTTAAAAAGCTTCGCGGAATCAGGAATGTTCGGGTTAACAAATTACAGAGCCGCGGAAAACACGTGTTGCCTGATTAAGAGATATTCGACAAGACATGATTGACTTGTTGGGCGTAGCTCACTGAGGCTTCCGTTCTCTGCCCGTCACAGCTTGTTGTCTTTATCTTTCCTGTAGTTGACACGCCAACCGAGCGAGATAACTGATCGTGATCCAACTCCTAATATGGCTGAGTGAGGGGCGAGAAGGAGCGAACGCAAACGCTACGAATGCAAGTAAATCACTTCCCGTGCTTCACCTGATTTTGAATGTACGAACTAAGGAATAAGAAAAGACATATAAACAAAAGTGAAATTCCTTACAGCGTTATCAATTTTTTTATTTGGAAATGCTAGTGAAACCTCAAAAGTGCGAACATTCACATCAACTTCACTCCCAACCGGATCTCAGGATGCCCGGCAACCATTACGAGCGTGCATGTTCTTTCAAACCGAAATTGCTCCGGGGCCTGGTTCAATATTGTGCGCGTTCTAGTAAAACAGAAAAAGCGTGTGCTTTCTGCGCGATGGAGCTAAAACAGTTGTAAATGATAAATGAATAAAAATAAGGCCGCTTAACATCGATTTCCTGGCCTTTCGGCGTGCACATTCGCCGCTGTCTTCGCCGCTTTGGAGTGGTCAAGTTTTGATTGGTGCTTGTTCTGCAGGCTGTTCTCCTTTTACTGATCGCACTATCAGTGAAAATCGCTTGTCATGAAGTGTTTACTTTTGGTTACATTTTCACTTAGATTTTGAAGGAATACATTGAGAGGAGTAGACGCTCCGTGCAGGGAACGGGAATTCAACTCGCTACACTTTGTATTCGAACTTTTTTTGTTCCTTGGGACATTTATGCTCAGGTAGGCGTTTATTATTTAGAAACTATTCTGGTGTACCGAAAAAGAACACTTCAGTTTAGAGAGCTTCTGGTGAATTTAAAATGTTGCACAAATTTATTCTTTTAGCAAATGCTGTTGCATTTGATGCTTTCGTTTATTCAAAACTTGAAGTTTTACCACTTGAAGAGTGCTGACAGACGGTAGAAGGCCTATAATTAAATGTTAGATACTTTTATATTCTAATATTAGCAAAGTTTGGATTATTTTATTCAACCTCAGTAACTTCATAACGGATGGTGCGAAATATTACCTTCACACAAATCTTTCTGCGCTAAATGATGAATCAAGGATTCTCATGAAGTTCAATAATTTTCTTTTAATAACGAAAGAAACTCCTCAGGTGTCTGTGGGTCCCGGGAATCGGGCAAGCCCCATTAATGTGCACTGCAGGTGCGAGTGAAACAAAACCAAACGCGTGAAAGGGAGAGACAAAAAACAATAGAAAGAAATTGATGAGAAGAAAGAGCAAGAGAGAAACACTATGAAGTAAACGCAATAAATATATGAAAAGAAAGATAAACATTGTAAGAGAGAAACAGAGAAAGAGAGAAAGAAAGAGACATAGGAAAAGTGAAGAGAAACAATTGATTACCGAGTGCGAGAAACAGAAAGAAGTAGACGGACTAGAAAAAAAAGCTATAGAAAACAGATATACAAGTAGCCAAAAGAGAAAACAAAAGTAGAACATAAAATAAAGGGAGGTTCCTCAACAGCGCTTTCAGACTTCGCACCACTTCGCACCACTTCGCACCATTAGTGCGAAGATACCATAGTTTATTTCACAGTGTTTTTTTTTCTATTGAGCAAAGACTTTCATTCAAACATAGGTTGATTGAATGCACTGATTGTCTAGTGCTTCTAGTAGTCTCTATTACTACAACCTTCGAGTGAGTCGGATCACATTTCATCTGCGAAGGATATTGAAAAAGTCAGGGTGATGGTAGTATAGCTAAACTGCCGTCACCCTGCATTTTAAAGGTGGGAATGCAAAGGTGGATTTGAAAAGCACGAGTATTATGATGTTTCTGGCTAGTTGTTTTTGTGCTACTACTCTTCCAAAATAAATAGTAAAAAGGTTTCCGAAACTGATTGGAATGGCAGCATAAACTTTTGTGGTGAATCTCTCAAAATAATATTTGTTATCACCATTTAGCTGGCACCTTCTGCTATAATATGCTAATATAAATTCATTTCTAGTGAGACTTACTTGTTTGTATTGGTATTTATGATTCACAGTAGTTTTATTTTCGCATGTTACTTTTGACAGAGGATATGACTTCCTTTTCATTTTTCTCGTTGGTATGTAGTATTTTATGGATGACGCCACGATGTCCGTGAACCTACCGCTCAGCGTTTCGAATTCAGCAGATAATTTTTGTGAAAATGCCATGAATAGGTCACGCCCCCCCCCCCCCCCAAAAAAAAAAAAGAATTGCCAATACTCGCATTATCGGCCTGGTTGAAATCAGGCTGTAAAAGAATGACTCTTGATGATCAATCTTCGTTACAGTGCAGAAGACCAACTCGTGGTCCGAGATGTCCGAAATAGTTTTCTAATTAGGCACTGAGGAGTCGGAAGTGATCACTAACAATAATTGAATAAATAGTTTCGTACCATATGCTCGCGTGGGCTGTGTCACTGTCGTAAAGACTATCTAATTTAGAATAAAATTGTACAGGATATACGATATAATTGAGAATTCCCAGGTTTGAAGTGCGAAAACTTCTAGATTTTTTTTGTTCTGCTAAGGCGCTCGGCTGCTGTTTCGCAGGTGGCGGGATTGAATCTCGGCAGCGGCGGCTGCATTTTCGATGGAGGCAAAAATGCTGTAGGCCCAGGTGCTCAGATTTGGATGCACGTTGAAGAACTCCACGTGGTCCAAATTTACGGAGTCCTCCATTGTGGCGTCTCTACTATTTATATGGTGGTTTTGTAGCGTTACACCATACATATCAAATCAATAGTACGAAGAAAGATGTGTGGTACGTGATACAAGACGGTATACAGGTATGCTTACAAGAGTGAAGCAGTGACGTTCTTTGGGAAACGATGGGGTGATGTATAAATGGCTTGCACTGAAGTCGCTCACAGAGTCAAGTCAGAGCTGCAACATTGTGCTGTCGCGTCAGTGTTATCCGTATGATATGCTGGTTCTTTCGCTTTTCATGCACGGAGGCACAGTAACCTTATCACGCTTAAGCAGGCTGATCGTAGCGGAATTATACTGCCTTGACGTCATTTAGGCCACCATGATGGAACCATTTTTCTCTTCCACGACGTCACCTTTATGCTATGAGTATACATAGTTCACAGCAATGACACCTGATACAATCAATCACAAAATATTCCGCCTACAACTTCAGCATCTTGAAGAACTTTGGAAGAAAACCTTTCGCTGATATAAATATTCATGCCACCATGAGATGCGGACCACTCTTTTTATATCGCGTAGTTTTGGCTAGCTATTTCCTGGTCATAATTATAATATTTACAGCCAGATTTCAGTAATTCTATGAAGTTAGGTTGTAGTTACAGTATTACAGAGTCAAAAAGATGTATGACGACATCGAGCGTTTATATTTATGAAGTTTACTTCGCTTTGGCAGTTCGTTGTTGCATTATTATTTTTTTTTCCTCGGAGTGCCATTTACTTTTCTTGGATCACCTCATTTTTGTCTTTACTGCAGGTAAAAAAAAGTTTTTTCCACTAATCTGGAGTATTTTATCTGGCTGCTGGCCCACTACTTGCGGGACGGCAGCCGAGTACCTTAGTCACTGGACCACCACGTTGGGGCACCTTCATTATTTCCACAGCCATTGCATCGCTTTTTAGAAGAGTCCTAATTATACGTATCGCCTTTCACTGGTTTCTTCAAACTGTAACTGTTTGCTTTCTATCTAAATAGCTTTGCAGAAGGCCATATAAGATAAGCTTCTTTCGCGTTGATCAATTCGCAATACCATCCTTCGGCAGTTACAGCATGTGTAATACTTTCAGAGTGCTAATATTAGCACCCTGAGCAGCAAAGCAATCCATGGAATTTAGACGTTCTTCTTTTACTTTTTTTATGTCGTTCGCAATACTTTGCAGTATATGCAAACATATACAGTAATGTTCAAGCAAACTGCATTTAAAATATGGCAATATCACATGCCAAAACTTTATTTAGAAGATAACATTGTTATACTTCAAAACAAGCGCCATACCTCACTTTAAACTTAACAGCAGTGCATGTCTTGCTTCCACTTCCACTTGTTCTCATTGTTTTGAGCTGGCACAAGTGAATGAGTAGCCTAAATTGCGCATAACTTGATAACAACGTTTTTTTGAAAGAACGCTTGTGTTGCTGGCATGCCTGCACGCTGCACTTCGCCTTTTTGAATAAATATTCAATTACAGGTTTGATAGGGGACTTGTAGATGAACAGGTTGTCT
Source organism: Rhipicephalus annulatus (assembly GCA_013436015.1). NCBI lineage: Eukaryota > Metazoa > Arthropoda > Arachnida > Ixodida > Ixodidae > Rhipicephalus > Rhipicephalus annulatus. Next base: position 192,128 of record WOVY01014538.1, on the reverse strand, counting down.
GTCCATGTTGTAATTCCTTTAATGTCCTTTTCACATGATAGGAGCCAGCTCATAACCTCCCCGCTCGGTAACACAAGTTCTCACCATCCTGAACATACTTGTTGAGTGCAGGTACATATGCGTGTTTGTGTCTCGCGGAGCCCTTCATTGCAGCCCTGCACTGCTCACATTCCGTTTTCCTTAAGAATGTTCACACAAGAACTACACCTGTATGGTTCAAAATGCAGTACTCTGCTGAAGTCTAAGCTTCAATGAAAAAAAATTCCCATCATCAATTTCCTCTTCAGCATCTCCACGACTCTCAATTTCTTTCGGGAAATTATGTGAACCAACAACTGTGAGTCATCATTTTCATAACTATAGTTCGCCGGCATGTGCTAGAGCTGGGTGACAAATACAAGCTTTAAAACGCCTTTCATGTCGTAGGCGTTAGGAATGGACGCCCGGATGGACACGTGAGGGGACAGACGCATGGCTAACTAAGGGATGGCCGAATGGACGGGCACACAGACGCACAAATGAACGCAAGACTGACGGACAGACGCGCGGACGGGTGGACGAACTAATGGTCGGACGGACAGAAGGACGGAAGCACGGAAGGATGGACGGACTGATGGACACTTTGCGCCCCTTATCGTCATTCACTCCGTGGATATACTGTGACACCGTTTTTATTGACATGCAATGAAACTGGCTACTACGACTACGACAGCACGAGACATACGACCCATGGCGCAAGGGGCTTTGCCTCTAAAAGAAATAGTTGAAAGCGCCGGCACTAACAAGCATGCAACGTAGGCGCATATCTTCGCGTAATTGCACCTTGTGTACAAGAAGCGATGAAGAACAACGCATTTTGTGTTACTCAAAATGAACGAGTTAAATAAACATGTACACAGCATTTAAATGAACGTGTGTTGCACCCGGTGCACTGGCGATTGACACTAAGCCCCATCGGAATGAAATTTCTCGCGATGGCGCCCTTTTGCAGCTGGCGTAAGAGAGTCAATCACATCAAGCTTTATCGCGATCTGTGGCGTACCAGCTCTCTCGCAAGTGTGGGGGAGGGGGGGGGGGCTGAAGACACAGGGTCGCTTGCGCGCGCGCGCACGCACACACACTCACAAACACGCACGCGTGTATATATATATATATATATATATATATATATATATATATATATATATATATATATATATAAGAAATCTAACAGACAGTAATGCGAAGGAATGTACAGGGGCAGTTATTAGAACCAATGAAATGTAAATAAGAAGAAAGAAAAGTGGATAAAAAACTAACCAGCCGTGAGCAGGAACCGAACCTACGACCTTCCAATAACGCGTTCGAGGCACTAACCACTGAGCTATTACAGCGGCCTTCCCTCCATCCACTTTTTTGGGTTTATATGTGAATTTAGAAGTACGAGTGAGAGTCGGCGCCATCTATAAGCCGAGCGACGAGTGTGAAAACACTCTTTTATGCGCATGTTTGGCCTCACGTAGCACGTGAACATATTAGGAGCGGGCAGCTGATTAATAGTCCTTTGTATAAAACCTAATGACACCAAGTCGGCCAGTACGAGACCCTCGTTTAATGAAATAAGGGAAAGAAGTGTATTCTTAAGGGCTCGTTTTCCGTGTTTTTAACACAATAATAATGATATCTAACAGACAGTAATGCCAAGGAATGTACAGGGGAAGTGATTAGAACCAATGGAGTGTAAATAAGAAGAAATAAAAGTGGATAAAGAAATGACCACCCGTGAGCAGGAATTGAACCTACGATCTTCGAATAACGCGTTCGATGCTCTAACCACTGACCTACCACAGTGGCCTTCCCTTCATCCACTTTTTTGGGTTTATATGTGAATTTAGAAGTAGGAGTGAGAGTCTGCGTCATCTATAAACCAAGCGACGAGTGTGAAAACACTCTTTTATGCGCATGTTTGGCGTCACGTAGCACGTGAACTTATTATGAGCGGGCAGTTGATTATTAGTCCCTCGTATACAACTTAATGACACCAAGTCTGCCAGTACGAGACCCTCGTTTAATGAAATAAGGGCATTCCTTGGCATTACTGTCTTGAAATAAAGACATTCCTTGACATTACTGTCTGTTAGATTTCATTATTATTGTGTTAAAAACACGGAAAAACGAGCCTTTAGGTATACACTTCTTTCCCTTATATATATATATATATATATATATATATATATATATATATATGGTACAACACCTCTATTTTAAGTGGTGGAGGATCCGGGGTTCCCAACAACCTGGAACTTCGCAATCGGACGCTACCCTCACCGTTCGCCATGACTGGTCCTGGCCCTTCTCAAGCTGCCTTACCAACGACAGTCTACTGTACTGGCGTGCCTCGGCAACGCGACCCACCAATTTTTCGCGGCAACGACGAAGAAGACGTCGAGGACTGGTTCGTCGAGTGCGAAATCACAAGCGCTTCCAACAAGTGGAACGCCTGCAACCAGCTCACAAACGTGCGCTTTTACCTCGCTGATGTGGCCAGGCTGTGGTTCAAGAACCACGAAGGCGAAATCACCAACTGGTCCGCCTTCAAGACCACCATCGCCGCGGTCTTCGGTCGTCCCGCCGTGCGCCGGCTTCGCGCGGGACAGCGTCTCCGTAGTCCAGTCCAGCGCAGGGACGAGACCTTTACAAGTTACACTGAAGATGTTTTGTCTCTTTGCAAGCGCGTCGATGAATCTCTCACCGAACGTGACAAAATCAAGCACGTCAACCAAGGAGTTGACGACGATACCTTTCAGATGCTCGTCGCAAGGAATCCACAGACCGTCACCGATGTTGTCCAGCTCTGTCAGGAGTATGACGAGTTGCGTAAGCAGCGTGTCTCGACGCGCAGGGCCGCTGGAGATACGGCTGAAGTTCCCGCCCTCATGCACGACGTCGCTGCTGATCACACCGTCTTACTGCCTCACATCAAACAATTCATTCGTGAAGAAGTTGCGCGTCAGCTTTCTCTTGTGGCCGAAGCATCCGCGCCAGTGGCCTCGTTAGATCCACGTCAACGCCAGGTCATTGAGACACAGGTCACGCAGGCACTGCCTCCATCGCCATCTGTCCCTACGCCGCTGACCTACGCTGCCGTCGTTGCTAGACCCCCAGCCCCCCCCTGTCTCTGGCACATACCGGGGCACCGCGTCCTCCTACCCTACGACGCTGCCTACATACACGGCACCCCATCCCGTTTCGCCCCCTGCACCTTCTGTCGTTAACCCATGGCGCACATTGGATAATCGATGCATCTGTTTCGCATGCGGTTTCGTGGGGCATATAGCACGCTACTGTCGCCGTCGCAACTTCCAGCCTCCAGACCATGGAAATTCTGCAAATTACCAGGCTGCCCAGAATCCCCAGTGACCATCTTCTCCTATCACCGACTCATTGTCCCCACGAAGCCCTGTCGATTCTCGCCGGTCATTACCACCAAGTCGCCGATCTGTCTCCCCGATGCTTCGGCGCACGAGTCCCGCTCGAGAGGAAAACTGACAGCCGCAGTTCCGGAGGCAAGAACTGCGTCGTCGTCGAACTTTCTAAGACCTCCTCTTTGTCCGACCAACGAAATTGATGTGCTACTAGAAGGTGTTGCTGTACGTGCACTTGTCGACACAGGCGCGGTCGTTTCTGTATTTAGTGAAAAACTATGTCGTGATTTGAGAAAAGTTACAATGCCGCTTACGAATCTTGCTCTGCGTACAGCCACCTCCCATTTCATCGCGCTGACAGCTCAGTGCACAGCACGCGTTCTTATTCAAGATGTTTGGTACGCCGTCAACTTTGTTGTTCTCCCACGTTCATCTTACTACGTCATACTAGGATGGAATTTCCTTTCTACCCATCAGGCCCTCGTCGACTGCGCTCGTGCTGAACTCACGTTGACGAATCCGTGCCTGGATATCGACCACCACAGTCCCTCGAAAGTGTTTGCCACAGCTGACGTCCGCATCGCGCCGTTGTCCGCCGTCCTAGTGCCTGTGTTTTCCCCTGCTGCCACTAACTTGACGTTCTTGTTCCAACCAACTATAGCTAGTGTGCAACACCGAACAATCGTCCTCCCGTTTGCCGTCATCAACTTTTCCAATGGTTCGGCGGTACTTTACGCGTGACGTTTCTGCTTGCCCGTACATCCTGCTACGCGGCGATTGTCTGGGAAGCGTCGAGACCTAAAATTGTATTTTCGAAGACCTGATCTATCCAGACAAGCCATTTTTACCGACTTGTGCCATTACACCCGCAACTGACGCTAATGAACCTATGGATGTATTTCGCAAGTCCATTGATTGCAACCTCACGCCTGGGCAGCAGGAACAGCTGATCAATCTGCTACAGCGTTTTAGAGCCTCGTTTGACCATAAAATGCCTTCCTTAGGTCGAGCATCATCTGTTGTTCACCATATAGATACCGGTCAAGAGACGCCATTACGGCAGCGTCCATATCGCGTGTCAACTACCGAACGCCATGCCATCAATGAATAGGTTGACGACATGCTTACACGTGGCATAATCGAACCGTCAAGCAGTCCCTGGGCCTCTCCAGTTGTGTTGGTGAAGAAGAAGGACGGATCTATCAGGTTTTGCATGGACTACCGACGTCTCAATAGAATCACGCGCAAGGATGTCTATCCGCTGCCACGCATTGACGATGCCTTGGACTGCCTACAGGGAGTCGAATTTTTCTGTTCTTCAGATCTGCGCTCTGAATACTGGCAGGTACCCATGGCAGAGGTCGATCGCGAGAAAACCGCTTTCATCACGCCTGACGGGCTTTACGGATTCACAATCATGCCCTTCGGCCTCTGCAACGCACCAGCTACTTTCGAGTGAATGATGGACTCTATCCTTCGAGGCCTCAAATGGAACGTTTGTCTTTGTTATTTAGATGACATTGTCGTCTTTTCAACTGATTTCGCAACCCATTTAACCCGCCTCGAGAAAGTCCTCGCGTGTAGTTCTGCCGCGGGGCTGACTGAATCTGAAGAAGTGCCATTTCGCCGCTCGAAAGCTTACGATCCTTGGCCACGTGGTTTCAAAAGACGGCATTCTTCCTGACACTGCGAAACTTACAGCCGTTTCATCATTTTCCAAACCAACCACCATGAAAGAGCCTCAAAGCTTCATATGCCTGCGCTCTTACTTTCGGCGCTTCGTCCGCAATTTCGTGACGATCATCGCTCTTTTGACCAAGCTCCTCGCCGGCTCTGGAGACCTTTCAGCCAGGTCTGCCACCTGTGACGATTCTTTCAATGAACTGCGCCACCTCCTCACGTCGCCGCCTATTCTGTGACACTACGACCCATCGGCACCCACAGAGATCCACGCCGACGCTAGTGGTGTTGGGCTAGGCGCTATTCTTGCACAGAAGAAAGACGGCTTCCAAGAGTGCGACAGAAAAATTTCGACCTTACGTGTACGAGCGCCCTTTTGACGTCCTGACTGACCACCACGCTCTTTGCTGGTTGTCGTCACTGAAGGATCCAAGTGGTCGCCTCGCCCGATGGGCATTACGCCTCCAAGAATATAATATGCGCGTGGTCTATCACTCCGGCCGGAAACATTCGGACGCAGACGCCCTATCCCCTTCGCCCCTACCCCCTGACCCGGACTGCTGCGAAAGTCGAACCTGCGATGCCACTGCCGTCCCCATCGCCGACATGCCATCTGAGCAGCGCAAGGACACTTGGGTTGCTTCGCTTCTTGACATCCTGGCTGGGCGGACGGCTTCCCCCCCTTCTCGCACGTTGCGTCGGCAAGTCGAGCACTTCGCCACTCGCAACGCCGTGATGTACTGACGCTACTACGCACCCGGTAGACGTCAGTGGCTACTCGTGATTCCACGTCATCTGCGATCCGAAATTTGTTCCACGTTTCATGACGACCCCCAATGTCCCCGCCGCGGTGGTCTAGTGGCTAAGGTACTCGGCTGCTGACCCGCAGGGCGCGGGTTCGATTCCCGGCTGCGGCGGCTGCATTTCCGATGGAGGCGGAAATGTTGTAGGCCCGTGTGCTCAGATTTGGGTGCACGTTAAAGAACCCCAGGTGGTCTAAATTTCCGGAGCCCTCCACTACGGCGTCTTTTATAATCATATAGTGGTTTTGGGACGTTAAACCCCACATATCAATCAACGACCCCCAATGTGGCCACGTAGGTTTCCTGAAGACTTATTCTCGCATACGTCTCTGATATTACTGGCGTGGCATGTACCGTTTTATACGACATTACGTTCAGGGCTGCTCGACGTGCCAGAGACGAAAAAATCCCCCTTATCACGCCAGCAGTACCTTGTTACCCTTACCATGCCCATCCCGACCATTCGACCGCATCGGCATTTACATCTATGGTCCCCTTCCCAACACTGCTGACGGTAACCGCTGGATCATAGTTGCCGTCGACCATCTCATGCGGTATGTCGAAACTTCATCCCTTCCCTCGTCTACAGCAAAAGACGTTGCGACTTTCGAACTTCACAACATCGCATTACGTCATGGAGCACCTCGGGAGTTACTGACGATCGTGGTCGCGTATTCTTGTCAGACGTCATCACAGCATTGCTGCGTGAGTGCCACGTCGTTCATCGCACTACAAGCGCCTATCATCCCCAGACCAATGGAATGACAAAGCGCTTCAACCGCAACCTTGGTGACATGCTGTCTATGTATATCTCGTCAGACCACTCCGATTGGGCCCGAGTTCTCCTCTTTATCACGTTAGCCTCTAATACCGCCATCCAAAGCACTACTGGGTTCTCTTCTTTTTTCCTCCTTTACGGACGCGAACCTTCTTGCACTATCAACACCATTCTTTCGTACAAACCTGACTCCTCAGAGTGCACGACTTTGTCTCAAGCCGTTACATACGCTGAAGAATGCCGCCAACTGGCAAGGTCATTCACAACCCAAGACCAAGGACGCGAATAGCACCACCATGACGCATCAAATAACACTACTTCCTACGATCCACGTTTACTCGTCTGGCTGCATGTCCCTTCTGCTACACCTGGCCTTTCTACCAAGTTGGTCCCCAAATATCACGGCCCATATCGTGTGCTACAAAAAACGTCACCAGTGAATTACCTCATTGAGCCACTGGGACCATCTTCTGACCAACGTCGTCGTGGCCAGGAAATTGTACACGTCTCGAGACTTAAGCCCTGCTACGACCCTCCCGTGTTTACTTGTCCATGGGTCGCCAGGATGGCTCCTTATTTCGCGGGGAGTAATTGTAATGAATTAATGAATCTGAATAACGGACGCTCTGCTGGCAATGAAGAAGACGATGATGATCGGTGGCTGTAGTAGTAGCTCGCGCACGCCACTCATCATTAGCCAGACCTGCCTGATAAAGCACATTTTGCCAAGCTGGGTCTGAACCTTTCTCGACGTACAACACCTCTATTTTATTATATATATCTATATAATAATATATATATATATAATATATATACATTGTAAGCACATTATTGACTACGTTTGACCTTCATCTTCTTCATCTGTATGTAATCATCGTCTTGAAAAATGTCGTCTTCGTTCGAAGGGTTGATCAGGCGATTCGGCCTAATAAACGCCGTCGAGACTCCAACGCTGCTACTGTCTTACAGAGTGGTGGAAGTGCTTTGATCCCCAAGTCCTCTCCGACGTCACAATCCCCTGGAGCTTCGTTCGGGTCGCCGCTTGCTTCCCCCGTCCGCTGTCATGACTCAAAAACCGCTGCCCGGAACATCCAGCATCCCTGTCCAACAAACCAATCCTGCATGAATCGTCAACGCCTGGCAGCGCGACACACCCATCTTCTGTGGTCTTCCACGCGACTGCGTTGAGGTATGGCTAAAAGAATACGACATGACCAGTGTTTATAACCAATGCGATGAGCCTCAAAAACTTCATCACGTCGCCTTTTATCTGTCCGATGTCGCGAAAACGTGGTTTTTTAACCACGAGAGCAGCTTCCCGGATTGGCCTACTTTTGCTCAACAAGTCGGTAGGAATTTCGGGAAACTGAACATCCATTTCAAGGTGTCGAAACAAAAGCTCGATGGGCATGCCCAACTTTCCGGGGAGACGTACACTTCGTACATTGAAAACGTCCTTGCCCTTGGCCACCGCGTGAACTCGGCGATGACAAAGCTGGTCGTGTTCGCCACATCATCAAAGGGATAGGCCATGTCGCGTTTAACGCTCTGGCTGTTAAAAACCCCAGCACTGTTGAGGACGTCATCACGACATGTCAGCATCAGGATGAACTCCAAGCCATTCGATTGCACCCAGACTACCCAGACGCCAGTGACAGCCGGCCTTCCTCGGATGCGGATTTGCACGCGCTGATTTGCACTCTGATTCGCGAGGAACTTCAAGCGCAAGGGTTGTCATGTGCACCCGCCCCTCGGCCTCACTCTCAATCTGCTGGTCTGCGCGACATCATCAAAGAGGAGCTCTCACCCATGGCTGGCGCTCTCCCATCGAACACTACGGCGCCACCAACACCACCCATGACGTATGCGCAAGTCGCTGCCATGCCACTTGCCTTGGTTCAGCACGCGCATCCTGCTCCTGCGCAGTCCAACGTAGCAGCATTTGCACCACACTCGCCTGTCCCAGCGCCAGTACCAGCGCCTGTTTCAGCTCCAGCACACTACGCCCCCTGGCGCTCGGCTCGCCCAATATGTTACTATTGTGGCATTTGGGGCCATATTTCACGGTTTTGCCGCAAGCGCCAACAGGACGAACGCCGTGGCTACGATGTTTACGAAAAGGATTCGGAGCCATCCCCGAACGAGTACCAGCGATGCCCTAAGACACGTTCCTTCTCTCCGACTTCTCCACTCGCCGCACCTCGCCCATGCTATCCCGGACAACGCCGGTGCCCTTCACCTCTACAACGCTCAACATCTCCTCTGATACCGGCTGTATCTACTCCTGACTACCACTCGGAAAACTAGCTGGTGCACTTTTGGGAGGAAAAAGCTGCATTGTTTGAACAAACACCAAGACCTCCAGAGGGCCCAGCCAACTTGTTATTAGTGTATGTGGAAGGGGTACAAGTTCAGGCATTGGTGGACACGGGGGCTGCTATTTCTGTTATTCATGCGGATTTGTGTACTCGTTTACGCAAGGTTACCACACCTTATACTGTCACTCTCTTACGTAACGCAAATGACTCGCAGATACGGCCATCAGCACAGTGCACAGTTAGAGTTTTCATTGATGGGATCGAGCATCATATTCAGTTTGCCGTGCTGGATTCTTGGGCCTTTATGCTTATTTTAGGATGGGACTTTTTTTCTGATGCTGCTGCTTCCATCTCTTGTCGACAACGACTCATACATATGCTAGCGACGGATATTTCCCCGAAATTATCACGTGACCGGCTACGAACAGCCAATGACTTCCTTGTGCCACCTAACCACTAACACGTTATCACAGTTACGTCTGACTCCATTGACCACGTTGACGCCCTAGTCAGTCCATCAGCTCGTTCTCTATCCAGAAGGATTGCACTTTCATCCAGTCTTGTCCGCTTCTCCAACGGCACCGCATTTCTCGCAGTACTGAATATCACCAATGAGCCGATTCTGCTGACCAAGGACACTGTTGTAGTTTCCAGCGTGGACACACAACCTATCTCTCTAGTGGCTTCAGATACCAGTCCGGTGGAATCACGTTCAATACCAACAGATGCTCCACCCACTACGGCTCTCGTCAATACCAACAGCACGGAACTCACTCCCCCATAAGCAGACGAACTACTGGCGTTGTTGTCTAAGCATAAATTTTCTTTGGACGTACATTCCACTGCTCTAAGCCAGACTTCTGCCGTGGCTCATCGCATACACACCGACGGAACCTCTATTGTCCGTCGTCGACCATACCGTGTTTCTTCCAGCGAACGCGAGATCATCGACAAGTACGTTGCTGATATGCTCAAGTAAAACTTCATCCGCCCCTCCTCAAGCCCTTGGTCGTCACCTGTCGTTCTCGTAAGAAAAAAAAACGGTTCGGTGCGATTCTGCGTTCACTACCCTGCATTAAACAAAGTAACCAGAAAAGACGTATATCCCTTGCCTCGCATTGATGATGCCTTAGATTTCTTACAAGGAGCGGAATATTTTTCGAGCCTTGACCTGCGCTCCGGTTATTGGGAATTTCCAATGCACGAGGATGACAAGGAAAAACTGCCTTTGCCACACCCGATGGGCTTTACGAATTTAACGTCATTTCTTTCGGCTTCTACAATGCGCCAGCAACGTTTGAACGACTGATAGACACTGTATTGCGGGACCTTAAGTGTAAAACATGTTTATGTTGCCTTGACGACATCGTCATATTTTATTCAACATTCGAACAGCACTTGCAGCGCCTGGATGAAGTTCTGACGTGTCTCGCAGCTGCTGGCCTTCAGCTCAACACCAAGAAGTGCAACTTTGCTAGCAAAAGTATTAAAGTACTTGGACATCTCGCGAGCCAAGATGGAATCCGGCCTTATCCCGACAAGATTACCGCCGTTCTTCACTTCCCGGTGCATCAACGCGTCAAAGAGCTCCGAAGCTTTTTTGGCCTTGCGTCGTACTTCCGGCACTTTATACGAGACTTCGCCACCATGGCTGCGCCACTTCACCAACTCCTTTCTTCCGGAGCGTCATACGTATGGTCGGAGGAATGCCAAATGGCTTTTGACACCTTGAAAAGTGCCCTCACGTCTGAGCCAGTGCTTTGTCATTTCGATAACGTCGCACCCACTCTCCTCCATACTGATCGCCAGCGGACACGGACTCGGCGCTGTACATTTGCAACGAACAGAGTGTTATGACGAACGTGTGATCGCATACGCAAGTCGCACCCTCACAGCAGCAGAAAAAACTTCACCATCACCGAGCAGGAGTGTCTCGCCGTTGTCTGGGCCATCCAGAAATTTCGACCATATCTTCACGGTCCGCCACTTTATCGTCGTCACTGACCACCACGCTTTGTGCTGGCTGTCGACGTTGAAGAATTTGTCTGGACGTCTCGGTCACTGGATACTTCGTCTCCAAGAATACGAGTTTGACGTTATCTACAAACCCGGCAAGAAACACAACGATGCTGATGCCCTTAGCCACTGTCCTTTACAATCCTCATCAGGCACTCCTGGCCTGTCGCCAACTGTGAGTGAACCCATAAAAGTGTCTCCGTCAGTTCATTCACTCGCCGCTGTCGATTTTCTTTTTACCTTCAACAACGACACATTTGCATTTCAACAACGCAGTGACACTTACTGTCGCTGTATAATGCAGTGCCTTCAAGGCTCCTCTTGTCCTCCCAACGCTCGCGCCCATCGACAGCTGCGGAACTTCAAGACTGAAAACTCAGTCCTTTACCGCTTTGTCTTCCACCCCGAAGAACAGCGCTGGGTTCCTGTTGCTCCTCGTTACCTAAGAGCGCAAATTTTGGAGGCGTTTCACGATGACCCCAAGGCTGGTCATCTCGGTTTTCAAAAAAACCTATGAACGCATCCGCAGTCGTTTCGCCTGGCCTGGACTTTCCAACTGCGTAGCGCGATATGTTGCGTCATGCTCGCTATGCCAACGCCGCTAGCGACCCAATTCCTCCCCCGGCCGGTCTTCTACAACCTCTTCCGTGTCCTGACGCTCCCTTCGATGTCATTGGCATTGACCTGTACGGACCGCTACCAATATCAGCTAGCGCCAAGCGCTGGATTGTCACAGCAGTTGACCACTTAACAAGGTACGCCGAAACAGCTGCCCTTCCTTCAGGATCAGCAGATGACATTGCCATATTTTTTCTGGAGGCAATCTTTCTAAGACATGGTGCACCTCGCATCTTATTGAACGATCGCGCCAAGGCATTTCTCTCGAAACTACTCGAACAAGTCCTCCACGCATGTAATACGATTCTTAAGACGTTATCCAGCTACCGAACCCAGACTAACGGCCTCACAGAGCGCTTCCATTGAACTTTGACCGATATGATGTCAATGTATATCAACGCCGACCACACCAACTGGGATACCATCCTGCCATTTGTCACTTTTGCGTACAATACCGCTACGCAGCGCACCACGGGCTATTCCCCATTCTTTCTCGTCTATGGCCGTCAACTAACATCTCCGCTCGACATCTCCTTTGTTGACGTCCCTGTGAACTCGTCATCGTCATCGAGGGAGCACTTAATCTCTCGCCTGGCCGATTGTCGCCGACGCGCCCACCTATATACACAGGCAAGCCAACAAGAGCGGAAGACTCGCTACGATGGCGTCCACTGCGTAGTTCACTTCAATACTGGAGACGAAGTACTGTTGTGGACCCCAACGCGGGTTCCCGGCCTGTGTGATAAGTTTCACTCACGTTACATTGGCCCCCTCGCTATAGTCGAGCAGACGTCTCCTGCTATCTATCGAGTAACCCCTGTTGTCATGCCTTCCGGCGGCCGTTTTCGTGGTACGGAGGTTGTTCACGTGTCACGCTTAAAACCATTCGTGCGCCGTACACCACCGTCATAAACAGTGGCCTATTTGGCCGCTTCCGCGTGACAGAGAAATTAGTGTACGCACAATATTGACAAAGTTTGACTTTCATCTTCTTCATCTGTACATAATCATTATCACGAAAAACGTCGTCTTCGTTCGAAGGGTTGATCAGGCAATTCGGCCTAATAAACGCTGCTACTGTCTTACAATATAAATATATATATGCTAGATAGATCGGTGTATTTGTGGTTGTGAGGGTGCGACAGGGAAGATAGGGTTCGGGCACTGTAAATTGTCGATGGTCTTTTCTCACACAATGCGAATCACAAGGCAGCGTATGTTGCAAGTTTGCTTATTTGTCGCTTGTATTGCAAATCGAACGAAACAAGCAAACAGATGTGTCTGCCCCATGGTGCGTTGAAGTAAGTGTTATGTTTTTTGACCTCACTTGGCTTAGGCGAAAGCACGATGTGTGGATGTTCGGAACTGGAGATTACCGAAGGCTAATTTTCTCTCAGCTTTCCTAGAAATAAACTCCTTGATCACTTGATTTAACTCAAGCGCCGCAGTATTTTTCCTAATGGAAGTTTAAAAGAAGAAGATGAGTTAGCCTAGGCTGGGACATGGTACGTCGTAGGCATGTTTTGAGGTGCCGATGACCACTCAAAAAGCGCTTTCCGAGCTGGCTGCAGACGTTGGCACCGCAAGAATCAGAATGACGAGTCTTACCAAGTCGCTTCATAGGATAGCGTACAACGGATGATTGCCCGCTAATTCGTTTGAATATAGAGTGCATGGCGCATGGTTGGAGATGTGCTGCAATAGATGGCAGCATCAGATGCTGCGCGTGAAGCTGTTTGAAGTTCGAAATCTGAAGCAATAACTCCTAATTGCTGCTTCTAATTCGCGTGTGATGGCGCACTTCCTGCTGCTGAGGTGTACAGTATTTCTTCGAGCCTCACCTAATGCATTCTTAATACAAGCAGCCAGCGTTGCTGCTGTAGAGTCTGGTGGGCTGTACACCCCAATGAAAAATTCCTTCGCAGATAACGATTCTGATTTCGCAGTACGAACACAAAGAACAAATTTTTCGGTTCCTGCGATGTCAGTAGTCAAATCAGCAATTACTGAAAAAATGAAGATCTTTTGATATTTTCAACAATGCCTCGTTGTACCATATGTGCTTGTATATCTAAACAATTTGCCTCAAGAGTGGAACGGCAGCCGCCGAACGAGCCCAAAACATGTTTGTGCCGCGGTGACTGAACGCTCTAGCGAATATCGGCTGAGTTTGAAAAAATCGCTCGCAGCAGACGTGGCAGAGCGACCAGTGACGTGGATGACACGTAACGCCAGGGGAGGAATCGAGGAGTGAACGCGTGCGCTGCGGGGACTTCGCTTTACAGAACAACTCGCTCCGACTAAGTAGAAGACGACATCCGTCCTCTCGCCGACTCACAAAAGTCTCGCGCTGCTTTCAACTGGTTGCTAATTGCAGTAGTCGTAAAATGACCCCTCTTTTGGGACCTCAGGATAGAGGATTTCCGCAAAAAGCATAAGAAGAGCATTCTTTGAGAAGAAATTTGCGAGCAGCTTGAGAAGAGGCATGCTTTTGTAATATGAAAGCCATCTCTTGAACTGGCCATGTTGACTGATGAAGTAGAAGTGGCGCTGTTTTCCTTTCCATGCTCTCGACGAAGCTTTCACAGGAGTGGCAATCATGTGCGGTACCTTTTTTATATCAATAAGATTTTTTACTACTTTCTTGTTTTCATATTCACTGAAAGTTATTCTCACGTAGAGGAGCCGTAGTTATTTGTCGCAGCAAACGTTGCTGGTTTAACAAACAACGAAATTTGATGACACGGTGCATACATGAAAGGGTTCACACGAACGAGAGAGCAAGTACGGGTACTACGGCAGTCGAGTCGAGAAGTAGCATTCCACACTGGTCACTGAAAAGGAGTTTCGCGATGTGACTCAACAAGAAGGGGGCGCGAAGCTTGCTGTCAAAGCTCGGAGAAGTAGAGCATTCACTAGGGGCCTTTATTTCTGTTTTCCCCTTCAACAACACCTCTATTCTCACTAAAACCAAGCCTCACTTGTCCACGTTCTATGCGACGCTTTTTGCGCGAGGAACAATTGCACTGCACAGCGCTCAAGTTTGCAGACTGCCGACAGGTCCTGCCACACATGACAGCTGCTCTCCGCGATACTCAGTGCCGGAAGGCGTGGCTGGCTGGGCGAAAAGAAATGGACTGCGTACATAACGACGAACAGTTGTTGAGTTCAGACACCAGTAATGCAACACATGCCTAGGAGCATGCACCAAAATTACACGGCCGGAGGCTACCAATTAAATGTCGCTGTGTTCCGACGGCAATGGTGTGTTGTGTGAATTGATGCGATACTTCGGCTTTCCTGCTGACAACCGCCGATTTATGGACGCCGACTCCCGCTAAAGCAAGATTTCTTGCGTAGTCTCTAACCTGGGCAGCAAAGAAGTGTATATGCCGCAGCCGAAATACCGGAACCGTGAGCGTCTCTCGAATACCATGCTACATGTTGTTTGTGAAACTCCTCCTGAGGTGGTTTACTGAATCATTGAAAAACCTAAGAGGCTTATTTAGGGTGGAAGCATACATATTTGACCCGCAAAAGAGATGTAGACCACTCGGAAAATCCTGATGAATAGTGTGTTCGCATATGCCACAGGGTGACCACAAACACAGGCCGAAGCTTTCCATGCACTGAGACTTTTTATATAAACTTTTTTTTACTCGAGCGAAAAGGTACAAACATCTCCGTATGAAATTTGTGAGGTGTGTACACTGGGCTGACAGGAATCTTCGTTCGGCGCCTCAAAGTTAAATCGCTGAAAGCAAGAGCAATGATTTGCAGAAAGATTGGAAGCGCTGCGCAAAACACGCTCGCAGTTCTTGAGCGTTCACCTAGGTGGGACAGATGTGTAAGAAAATAATACCAGCAAACTGTTTCATTTGCTTCTCAATGGCCAGTTATACGAGGGCGCAAAAAGAACCACACATTAGAAAGCCAGGACAAAAAAAAATCAACTGCCAACGTTGTTTATTTTTATAAAACATTCACGTTAGACTGAGTTCAATGAGTGTATAGACGCGTGAAAGTTGAGCTGCTATTGATGATGAACCTTGCAGCACCGTGGCAAAGGAAAGACACTTAGGGAAAAACGCGGCTTTTAGATACCACTGAAAACAGCGGTTAACCGGCGCTTTCTGCGGACAACACTGCCCGTCACAGTGGCGGGAGACGCGCACAGCAGCGGCATAGCAGCGGCGCATGTGAAACGCCCGCACGTCGGCGCGTCCTCCTGCCGCTGATCCCCGCGACCACCGCCACTCGGTCACTCGCATGTGAAACAGGCTTAAGATTTCATTTTGCATCATCATCATCATTATCTTCATCCTCGTCAGCCTGACTACGTGCACTGCAGGACAAAGGTCTCTCCCGTGTTCCGCCAGTTAACCCGGTCCTGTGCTTGCTGCTGCCAATTTAACCCGCAAACTTCTTAATCTCATCAGCCCACCTAACCTTCTGTCCCCCCTAACCCGCTTTACTTCTCTGGGAATCCAGTTAGTTACCCTTAACGACCAGCGTTTATCCTGTCTACGCGCTACATGCCCGGCCATGTCCATTTCTTCTTCTTGATTTCAGCTATGATATCCTTAACCCCCGTTTGTTCTCTAATCCACTCATCTCTCTTCTTGTCTCTCAAGGATACACCAACCATTTTTCTTTCAATTGCTCGCTGCGTCGTCCTCAATTTAAGCTCAACCCTCTTTGTAAGTCAATTTGCATAGATGGAGCTAACCAATTGTCTCGACGCTTCAGTCACAATCTTAGCTCAGGAACAATATTTGCTCTTTCTGAAATGAGGTTGCCATCTTCAGCATCGTGACCGCGTATGCTATTACCTCTGCGAGCCAGATACCTTAAGGAACTCACGACTACTGATAGAGCTGCCTGGACATTTTTCTGTTTTGATGTTTTATGCTCCCCCAATTGCGAAATGACGGGGTTGGTTTGTTACTGTTCCATAACTATTGCTGTTGACCTTCGGTGGAAGTCACTTTTCTCACGCGATCGGAACATTTCGAGTGCTTTCTTCCAATTACGAAACCCTCTTGTTAAAAAATGCCATTTCTTGGCTCTCGATGGACTAACTTTTGCTATATTGACTGAACTTTTGCAGTTAAATCAGAGTACACAGTCATGCTCCTGGTCGAGATGTCATGCTCCTGGTCAAGATCTTGGCGTCCTTTTGAATAGGATTACCCGGCCGATGCACCATTTCCGCGGACTGAAGTAGAGCATGGAGAGGTGAAACAAATTATTTTTTTTAATATTCAAGCACTCAAGAAACGGTAATAAGATCTTTGTAATAGCCCCTTCATGCATGAGCACGAAGAGCAACTGTAACCGATAGAAAAAACAATAATTTTTGCAGGTTCAATCACCATTGTAAACAGGTGAGAAATGCCTATATTTATCGGAGCGGTAATGTTCCTTCATCCATGAAACACCACTCGGTGCCTGGAGCAGATGTAAAACCGAAACATCTGTCAACAGAAAGGTTATCAAAAAGCTGTTAACTAGAACAAAGAAAATCAAAGACATGTGAACTAAAACAACATAGAAGGCCATAATTCAGGATCCAAAGCACAGTGCTTCGCCCCATCATCAGCACTCACTTCGTGGATTTGCGTGGCTTTTTTTTTCTACGTTATCACTGTTACAAGAGTGTGAAGGCTCACTTACGTGCGTGCCTGCACGAGTAAAACTCTTTTACATGACACGGGCGCGTGCGTTTGA
Source organism: Rhipicephalus annulatus (assembly GCA_013436015.1). Classification (NCBI taxonomy): domain Eukaryota; kingdom Metazoa; phylum Arthropoda; class Arachnida; order Ixodida; family Ixodidae; genus Rhipicephalus; species Rhipicephalus annulatus. The sequence goes on along the minus strand of WOVY01014538.1, from coordinate 174,781 downwards.
GTGGTGTTTGTGTGTAGAGATGAGCGAAAAGTAGAAGAATTTGTACGGGTGGGCTCACATTTCTCGAAGAACGCCTTCCATGTGTACCAATTGCAGCTGCTGGGACTTCCAAGGGTTAGTTATGGCACACACCTAATAAATATGGAATTAAATGTACAAAGTTGCTCATTCTAACATTATTGACAATAAATGTTGCAACCATACGTTTTCTTCGGAGGAAAAGCATTGCTTTAAATTATGTGTGCACTTTGGAATGCACAGTAGAATTCAGGAAAATTCCAGGCGAGAACACATAAACAGCAATTCTCATGAAGTTCCCAGCCACTGGTTTCACGAATGGCGTTGTGCCCACGCAGTAAGTCTATGACCGTCATGATAATGACTGATCAACTACAAGAAAAAATCCTTTATCATGTGTCAAACGAGGGCCATGATGGGTTAAGAGCACCGATTTATTGACCTATTTACGACCGCGAAAACCTAGCAAGGCTCGATATGATTATGAGAGACGCCCTAGTAGAGGACAGCGGAAATTTAGACTGTCGATGTTCCTTAACGAGCACTGGCATGGTATTGGCACAGTACATGTGCCCCTACCATTTCGACTTTATTGAAATGTGACTGCCGTGGCTGGCATCGAACCTGCGATATTGGGGTCAGTAGCTGAGCCACCCTCACAGTCAATCCACCTAACTGACAATTTATGAAGTATTCTTTCATAAACTAGCCGTTTATGTACTTAGATTGCTCGAGCAGATATGTGTCTGCCACTTGGAGCGACTTGAAAAACTACAATTATACCTCCTCCCAGGCAACATTTAGTGAATATGCATAATATACCTCCCAGTACAGTAGCACAAATGAATGCACATAACTCTAGTTGTATTACACGACATACTTATCCGCGTGAAAATTACTCGCTCCAACCACTATTGCGGCGCGTTGCCGCAATGTAAATCATTTCACTAAAGAAAATCCTTCTATTGACAAAACTTCGTACAGTTCAGAACTTTTTAACTGTGAAGTTTCAATTTTCTTTTTAGACACCTGTATGCGGCTATACAAGCGGCCAGTGAAATTTCTATTTCCTTTTTATCAATGCCTTTGCTGGCGCTTGCGTAAATAACTTGCCAAGTTCGTACATGCCATGGAGGCAGGAGCTGCAGCAAAAGACGCCGTTTCAGAAGCCACACACAAGCCGGGGCTACTAGCAACACACATCCGTGCTCTCTTCACAACAAATTTATCCATTGCCTTGAGTGCTCGTCGGCCTGCAATAAATCGAAACGTAGTTGACCTATGTGATCTCCCAGAATCGCGTTTAAAGCGAAGCTAGTTTTTTCTGCGCGTTAGAATCAAAGGTGTTAGTTGTATGTGATTTCTAAAGCATTTCCTACAACGGCCATTTCTTATAATGCCTTTGAGCACAGAAGTTCCCGACATGATTCCAAGTCCGCTTCCCGTATAAATTTTGCGAACGATTCAGTCATTCCAAAACGCTGTGAAAACATCCAATAGCACCCACTAGCTAACATATATTAACACTTGGAAGACCATCCGAAGTAATAGAAAGCTTTTACAGTGCACCGGAGCTCCGTGAATGGTGTAATGACCACAGGCGGGCTCACGCGACGCATCGTACAGGGCACCTGCTTTGAGTACATGCATTGAGTACATTTGGAAAGTATGCAAGCACGGACTTACACTGCCCTGCATTAAAAGCAAGAATGGAAGAGGTGTTTACGGTGCGAAAGCGTCACTTATGTTTTCTAACCGACCCTGCGGTAAACAGTTCACGAAGATTCCGGATTCTATCCGGCTATCATGCACCACAATACTTAGAATAGCAGCTTTGCAGCGTTTCGCCTCACCTGCGCACCAATGTGTCACAACTGGTGCAACTCCGCAATCCCTATCAGTCACGGTACAAGCCACAGAAAAAAAAATAAAAACACAACTATCATCAAGCGTTTTCAATCCAAGATCAGACCCGTAACCACTGTTACCACTGTCAGCACTGTTGGCGCAATATGAAAGGGCAGAGAACATAGGAGAGAGGGGAGCGTTAGGGAGGGGTCCTCCTTGACAGGCAGGAGGCTATAGCTTTCTCCACCTCAGCGAATGAGTCTGGCGCCACTAAGTCGAGACGGAATATCTTCAGCGGTGCCGTCTCCTAAATGCGGCGCGCAGTCGTAAGTGTTCTCTGGGCGCACTCCGCAGAGAATACCGTGCACCGTGGTAAGGCTGGAAGGAAAATATGCGCGGCCGAAACGGACGTTGCGAAATAAAAATACATCACGTGACTACTATTCTGAAAGAAATGTCCGGCGTGACTTCTTCAATATTTCACTGTGCTGCCAATAGACATTCGCTTGAAAAGTAGGGAGAGGGTCGTGAGCCTTCCCCTACATTTAGGAGCTGGCGAGACAGCGCTCCTTCCCCCCCCCCCCCCAAGTAGACATGCCTATGATGGCGATTAAATGTGTTCGTTTGACAGTGCTCTATGTTATAACTCTGGTAATGCTGAAATGGCAAATCTTCGCTGCACAAGGACAAATGGTCGATGGGTTGCCACTTTTCGCGCTTGATATTTACAAGCCACAAGAGTCGTCTTTTCGGATCTATCGGGAATCTGAACGTATTTTAGTCATTTCGCGACTGGTTTGTGCACAGTGGCAAACACTCCTCGGGCATTTTGCCCGAGACAACACCGCCCATATGTCTCACTCAACCAGCCGTAACAAGACTAGGGAGTCGAATGGCAATCGCCGATTGGAAGGTGGCACTGACCCCTTCAAAGAGTGGCTCCAAAAGCCAAAATAGCGCTCGCATCGAGGAACCCTATGGAATATCGGAACGCAGCGCCCGCACGGGTCCACAGGGTGACGTCACGCAGTCTTCGGAAAAGGCTTTGGAATCTAGAGGGTGTTGGCGCGAGCCGCTGCCGCCCGGCACACACGCCGCTCTGCAGCCTTGTCCATCCAACATCGAAGAGGGTCTGTTGGCGCACGCGCCATAAAAGTGCTCACGATGTATGTATGTATGGATGGATGGATGGAAGGATGGATGGATGGATGGATGAATGGATGGATGGATGGATGGATGGATGGATGGATGGATGGATGGATGGATATGGCATTGCCCTGTAGATCGGGCAGTGGCTAACGCCAGCAAGCCATAATACTTTTAACCAAATACTACATTTATTACTCCCTTTAAATAGTGAGGTTGAAGACTCGTACTTTGCATTGAAGGGTTTAATTTTTACTCGTGCCTTAACTTGAGCCAGATCAGACAACCTCTTTCAAGTTAATTCTACCCACTTAAAGTCTACTTTGCCCTCCCTCTCCCTAAACCCAAGTGCTTTGAAAAACTCTGCGCCAACATCCTGAACTATAGGGTGATGCCCTTTACAGAACATTAACAAGTGTTCAGCAGTTTCCTCTTCCCTCTCCACACGCACTGCATACCGTATCTACCCCTTCGTATTTGGCCCGATATTTCTTGGTTCGAAATACTGCCATCCTGGCCGCAAACAGTAAAGAACTACCCCAATTATTATCATTGATTCTTTCCTTGGAAATTTTCTTCGTAAAAGTTCCACAGATCTCTAGTGCGAACTTCTTATTCATGCCAATTCTCCAAATATCGGTCTCAGCTTCGTTCACTCTCTTCTTCACCGATAAATCACTTTCGTTTGGCCCCCTGCTGTTTTCTAAGTATTTACCGATGAATTTTCTGATTCGCTTCTTCCATTTTGTATTGACATTCTTCATGTACAAGTAGCTGAATGCCATCCTAGTCCGACGCTCCTCCCCCATTTCTCTCAATCGCTTCTCAAATTTTATCTTGCTGCTAGCTTCGCTGCCCTCAATTTATGTTCATCCCATATCACAATATACTTCCTGATTTGGTGTATTCCGGTGAACTTCTAAGGCAAGCCCACGAATTCCACAATGCCTAATCTCTAATCTCTCTTGAGCTTCTAATCTCATGCACAAAACCGCATTGCCGAACGTCAGCCCAGGAACCATGATCCCTTTCCATATTCATCTCACAACATCAATGCCTATTGTGATTCCACAGTGCCCTCCCTAATTTACGTCGCCGGTCCAATGCTTATACCTTTAGTCGTCACGTATATTTCGTGTTTCCTTAGGTACTCGGCCCCATTACTTATTCATACGCCCAGATATTTGTATATATCTGTTATCTTCAGCGTGACCTCCTGAATGCTAAGCTAACTACCTTCATTATAACTAAATTCATGACTGCTGATTTTTCCTTACTGAATCTGAAATCTAACCTACCTACCTCATTACCGCAGATGTCCATCGATCTCTGCAAATCTTCCTTTTTGTCGGCCATTAGCCCTAAATCATCTGCCTACACCAATGCTGGTAGTGCCTGTTAAATGAGTTTTCCTTGTTTGACGAAAGAGAGATTGAAACCTGGTCTATTTCCCTCTAATTTGGCCTCTAACCCTTGTACGTACATCATGAATAACAAGAGTGACAGAGGACACCCCTGCCTTAGCCGCCGTTCTGCCTTAGCAGGCTTGGATACCTATTTTCCTACTTTATAATTGCGTTGTTACCTTTATAGATATCCTTCAAAAGATTAGTGACTCCATCTTCCACACCTAAGTGTGTCCAGTATTCCCCACAAGTCCTCTTGAACCACGCTATTGTGCGCTCCCTTGATGTTCAAAATTGCTAGCCACAGTGACCTGTGTTCCGTTTCTGCTATTTAGATGCACTGCGCCATTGAGAACAGATTGTCTTCCAACCTCCTGTGTTTTGAAAACCCATTCTGCAGTTCCCCCAGCACCCCCTCATCCTCTATGTATGCCTGCAGTCTTTCTTTTATAATCTGAATCACTAGCCTGTAGACCACTGATGTCACTGTTATAGGACGGTTGGTGTTTTATGTCAGCTTTGTCCCCCTTTCATTTATAGATTATGCTCATCCTGCAAAGTTTCCATCTATTGGTTACTTCACCATCGATAAATATTTTGCTCACTGTCTCTCTCAAAGCCTGCTTAGAATTCGGACCTAATGTCTTTATCAGCATAATTGCAATGCAATCTGGGCCTGTGTATGTACTACTAGGAAACCTCTTCTGAGCACTTTCCCACTCTCGTTGTGAAAATGAAGCCATTGCACCACTTGATTCATCCTTCTCTATAGTGTTGCATATAGCACTTCATTGCTGAATTTTTTTTCAGCCTTGTTCTTATTATTTCAATAGCTTCGTCCCCTTCTATCCTAGCACCATGAGCGGTAGTTACAAACCTCTGCTGTAGGCTCGTCTCATTTCTTAGGGAGTTTATATGGTTCCAAAATTTCGATGCTGCCTTTCTATCTTATTTATGTACTTCTGCCAGCCATTGAGCTCCCTTTCTTCTAATATTTTTATTGATCAGAAGGAATGCATCCTTTGTACAGCTTAAAAAGATTTCTCATTTCTTTCAACATCATCTGTCGGTTCACCCCGCTGCTTAGAGTGTCTATGTTCTCTAGGGGCTTCCTGACCTTTTGCTATGGCTCTTTTAACTTTTTCATCGCACCAACTCTTCGGTTGGTATCTTCTTTTCCGGGGTTACATGTCACGTGCCTTAGAAAGCTCTAGCTCTAACAGTCAAATTAGATTCGTGTGTGTCCACACTATTTTATCATGCTCAGTGATTACTTTCTCAATTTGTGTATAGCTATTGATAATTGCCTTTTTGAATAAAACTTTTCCTGTAGTTGCTGATCTTGCCTCCTCCCCACTTCCCCTGCTCTTCCAAAAATTAGCTTGATACGCTTGTGATCACTGCCTAGACATTTTTGAGCCACATTTATCTATGTGCATTCCCCTGAGCTTATCATACAATCTACGTGACAGCAGTGCGTAATCTATCGTCGACGGCATGTTGGACACGAGCACCATCTGGCAGGTATCCTTGAAAACGAAGACGTGCGCGCCCGCGGAGAAAGATGGGCGCCTGTCTCGGAGGTGATAAAGTGTAGAACGCAAAGCGACGGGCAGGTGCCACCACCATGTCGTCGTAGCAAAGCGTTGAAAACACTTACCTTTTTGAGTATCGCGTTGCACTATCAGCGCAGTGCGATAAACGCTACATTTCTTAGAGCTACTTGTATGTGACTCTTCTAGTATAAAGGCACACATAAAAAACATTGACGAGCTGTTATGACGCCTCAGATATGCGCAGTAAATGCTTTTTATTTGACAATCGCACAACTATGATCGTTGAACCTTGAACAATATTGGTGGGCGCTGCGCATGGGTTCGGCCGTTTGTGGTATCATGAAGGGCGGAGAAACAGACAGTTGTACAGACAGACAGACAAGCAAACAGACAGACTGACAGGCAGACAGACCAAAGTTTTTTCGTAGAAGTTATATAAATGGGAAGGGGCGGAATGCAAGGAAACCGTTCATTCACTTTCGCACGAGCGGCAAAAAAAAACCAAAAACAAAATTGACGCTTTCTTTGCCGAACAGTGACGGACAAAGTATGAAACCTGCGCCACATAGTTTTGTCTTCCCTCTTCTATGAGTTCGGCTAATGTAATACTATGTTTTTAGTTTCAGCTAGCTCATGCGAATGCGACTGGTATTCATTACACTGGAGCTAAAGATGGTTTCAGGTTACAAACCTTGTACGCCAGAAAACACCCGGTCACCTCATTCACCAACTCATAATGTCGAAACTGAAAGCCCGTTTTCAAGTTCCTTTTAAATGTAAGAAATGCCTCTCCTTAGGTTTTCAGGTAAAAGGAACATACGTAATGTTCAAGGAAATCTCTTACAATCGTTATGCAGCTCAAAAAACGTTTATTTCATAATGTTTTGCCAAATAAGAGAAAGAATATGTAAAAAATGAGCGGGCAATTTTCTAAAGTTGTTCTTGCCCATCGATGCTATTTTGGCACATCGGCGGACGATATACGGGATGTCATTAAGGGGCTGTGTTCATACACAGTATAGGGTCTAGATACCAGTGACTTGCGTTTTGAAAAACAACACTCTCCAATAGGCGACGAAATTTACCCCACTCTCGTGTGCCACTCACCGCTCATAAGCTGCATTGCCAAAGTATTGTACTTGGTTAACATTACTGAATGAAAAAAAGAAATAAAGGCAGCTTTGCAGAAGGGGTGCTTAGCCGAAAAAAATGTACAGCTGTGGGACCTTCTTTTATTTTTTTATTTTCATAATTTTATTTCCATTTGTACTTTCTCTGTTTTAGTATGTATTGGTTACCTCTGTTTTGGTTAAATAATTTTTGTCACTCTATTTATTTATTTCTCAGTGTGTTTGTCTTACCCTTTGCTCCTTTTTATTTTTCCTACCCTTATTTTCGGGTTCCCTTTCTTTGTGCATGTCTCACTCTTTTACTTTCATCTCTCTTTTCTTGGCTTTTCTTTCTCTTTGTTTTCTATCTCTTTTTTGTCTCTTTTTTCTTCTACTTCTTTCTGAGCAAATATTTTTCTTTATATCTCTTTCTTCCTTTTTAGATACTTTCTCTTCCATTTTCTTACTTTTTTCTGTCTTTCTCTCTAACTTTCTCGCGTCATGTTTTTTATCTCTTTTCCTCTATTTCTCACTCTGTCACTCTGTTTTTTATCGCTTCTCCTCATTTTCTATTCCTATGTCTGTAATTTTTTTATTCTATTTCTATTCCTTCTGCCTATACCTTCTTTCTCTTCCTCTCATAGGTGTTCTTCTTCTCGTGTATATGCGCACTTTCGCATACCACATAAGAAAAACGGGCACGCGTTGCATGGCAGAAATAATGAGGAGTTTGACGCAGTGAAGCAGATGACGTATAGAGTGCATAATGGTTTCTGCTCATGACTACATTTGACTGTAATTAAGAAAGTTTCTCCGAGGCCTAAACGGCTATCTTTTTAACCACTTTTTTTGGTATTCTATCCTTTCGTTAGAGTTTGTTAGTGCTATCGCCCAACACAGTTAAGTCATTACACGCTAGACAAATCAGCACACCTCCTATAAGAGAGAAGCATAAGGTGAAAAGGATGACGAAAAAATCTGGAGCGTGCCCGCTCATGATAAGTTTTCTTCGCGGCTAACAAAACTTTCCTGAGCTTGAATAGCTACACTGTGCAAATTTGAACAAAACATTTGTCTGAAAAGAAATGGAAGAATGCTAAATGATATTACCCCATGCAGATCAACCAGGTTTGTTAAAAACTATTCTTTCTTTTCTTCCGTGTCAAGCGCGCTTTGAAAAAGGACAAGAAAGAATTGTAGGCCACATGTCCTCGCGCTGTTCGAGCTCGTTCATTCAGTAGCCATTTTGCCATATGCAGAAACCATAGCTGTTGGACAAGTGGCGTTAGACTTTGCCCATATAGGCGAACGTGTTCGTGGGAACGTCAAGAGGATCATCATCAGCTCGCTATCGCTCGATGGCAAGACGCGATGGCATTGCGAGAGACACGGCAAGGACGGTCTGGAGCCAAGAACGTTTGCAGCGTCAACCCGGAGAGTCTGCTTTGGCATCTCTGCGGCATTCACCTGCACAGAAGCACCGTATACTACGCTGCACACCCCTGAAAGGACGTGACTGTATGCCGCCCAGCGGACCCGATGCATGGTCGGTCGCCCTTCGCTCAAAGGGAAAGGGACAAGATTCGAAGCACCAAAGCTCTGCATGCAGGTGAGCAGCCGGCAAGCTGTCGCTAAAGTGCGCCTGTGTTCATAGTGTGCAACACGCAGGCAACATTCAAAACCATGAGAGACGTTGATGCTTTCAATTACAGGAAGTTTTACAGCTTCTCGGTCAAGCTTTTGCACTTCCCGAAGCTCCTGCAGCGCCAGAAGCGGTTCCCTCTTCAGGCTGGAGTGGTCGACAAATTTCGCGAATCCGGACATGCCTGATGAGTGGCTTGGCCAGCGCTCCTTTAATCTTGCCTGTCTCATTGATGCGATTTCGGACTCTTTTTTCACTATCTGCTAATTTATTAAATAATATAGTTCCGAGTTGATGCACGGGTCTCTGGCATAAAATTTCTATGCTATACACCTAACTCACACACACCTCGACATGCTTATCTGTTAAGGTCCTCATTGTTGCACTTCACACCATCAATCACATTACACACGTTTCTTGCACTAGAGAGGTCATTTGATTGTCTCGCAGAAAGCCGAAATCGACGTTGTGGCAGCTTAAATAAGTTGCATTGTTGTTTCGACTAGTTGTATCACTGTTCGGACTATAAGCTGCTTAGTGAATTCAGCTGAGCGAATGACGTGTTTGTCTTTTTTAAATTTAGGGCCAGATTTCCCTAAATACCACGAAGCCAGTTTGAACACACTTGTGCAACTTGGTCATACAAGCACTATATATATCGCTTGTAACCACCTTTGTTCTCCGCTTAAACTTGCTATGAAGGACTGCACGTATACGTTAATCAGTGCTCCAACAAATATTCTCAAGGATGCCGCTGTCTTGAATGAACACTTTCAACAGAGAAGCTCTGACATTCTCAGATCGTTCATTGGCCGCAAAAAATTATCATCATGAACCCATACGCGCTGTTTTAACCTTTTCTTTCAATTTTATTTTATCTTCTGCATGCTTCTGCGCCTAAATATGTGCGCCCTTTTGTCTGCAGTGGAGTTCAGTAGCCTTGATGGACGAGAGATTGAGTACGGAGGGAGAGACAGAGAAACATAGAGAAATAAATGCGGATAAAATACGTTAAGAAAAACAAAAAGACAGAAATAAAGATAAAAATTGCTGCGGTTTAAGGTCCGAAAACTATGGTATGATTACGGAAGACGTCGTACTTGATGGCTCCTGAAACTAAAATCTAATGGGATTCTCTAACGTGCGCCTCAATCTTAGCACGCTGGCCTCAAGCATTTTCCTTCTCATCGAAATTCGGTTGCCTTAACCTGGATTTGATCCTGCAACCAAGGAAGATGAGAGAAGAAACTAGAGAATAAAAAAAGGAGAGAGATATATAGAGCGAGAGAAAAAAAGACAAAGTAAGATAAGGAAGAGAATGAAAGCGAAAAAGAGAACACCGCTAGTCGTTGCGTTTATGTTGTGTGTCACTGGTGTATACAAGCACTTCTTCATAATGGGAAAACGAGCGGAAACGCCAAATCAGCAGGAAAACTATAATCACATACCCACCGAAAACTTTTGTATTGCTTCTGCGCCTCAGATATACCACCACCGCCTTCACCACAACGAGAATAGATTCCAGTTCGTCACATTTCTGAGCATTTAAATTCGTGCCATGTTCAAGACTTACATTCAAAATAAAAAAAAAATGCAGCGTATGCATGAATTGAATGATGATGAGTTGGCGAAATGCGTGGATCACTTACCCTCCTCGAACAACGTAGACGAAACATTTAAAACATTTTTATACGTCTACTTCATATACGTGCTTCAAAGCAGATAAATGACTAGGTTCTTGTGGGCAGCAGGAGCCGCACATAGCGCTTTCCGCGTTTTGCAGCCGCTTCGCGCTCTGAGGGCCTCCTGGTCCGCTTGAGGGCGTTGACGCACTTCTGCGGCTTTTCGAGCCCTCACAGCCTCCGGGTCCGCTTGTCTGCGCTGCCGTGCCTATAAAGCTTTGCGATCCCTGAACTGCAGGTCAGTGTGCCGGCACTGCCGTGCTGCAGCCTGTCTGCGAGTCCTCAGCTACGCATGCAGTTTTGCCGCCTTGTCTTCATTGTCTTCGCTGTCGATGAGAAAGAGATCACACGCTGGGAATGAAAACGCACTGCAGTGCCTATCACGCCGACGAAGGGCAAGGCTCGACTCCAAGGAGCTTAACCACTAGAAATTGTTTCGAACATTTCAAACCGCAGTTTCGTCAGACATAGGCTAGCTGAAAATATTCCAGCGGACGCAGTGCCAGCGGTGGCGGCCCCCCGACTTGTTTCGACTGCACCTTCTCATAACTGTAGTTTTATCAGCAATCTTATTGCAGCGTTTGTCTTGTGTATCTTATTTTTATTCAACTTATCGTGTGCGCTTTGTCGACCAAGACGCACGCATACCAACATGCTAAAGATTCCATTCCTATGGAATCCTAATCCACACCAGGCTCTTGAAGAATGTGTCCTTGTAAAGATTGCGACTTTTGTCGTGCAGCAGGGGTACTTTGTGATTGCGTCGATACCAACCACCGCCGACACCTCCACGGCCATTACGAATTTAGAGCCGGATGTTTAGATCACGTGGTTAATACGCGAGAGCCGCCAAACACATGGCTTGCCATGAAGTATTAGTTTTAGCATATGTACTTTGTGTTGTGTTGGCGGCTTAAGTTCTCCCCACAAATTTTCGTAAACTTCGAAGGGTGACAAGCAGACAGCGGATCGCACGGGAAAGTGGAATACAAAAACAGCTGTCACACTGTACACTAGGGGGAAGGGTGGGTGTGTGGGAGGTATTGATGACAGTCATGGCATTGCTAGTTTACGTTCGCCTTACTCTGTTGAGATGCTGTCCCTTTCTGATCCCGCTCTGACCCCTCTTGCTTCTTCCTCTAGATTTTCTTATTACTTTTTAACATTTCTCACCCCTTTTTTTTCTTTGTCTTTCTCTCCTATTGTATTTTTGTTAGCACTATTATACTGACTTATTTTCTCCTGTCTGTGTAAATATTGAGAAATGGGAAAATACTGTGTAAATGTGTAAGTATTCAGATGCCCCTTGAAAAGACAGGGCTCCCGTCAAAACGTTGGCTGAATGAGCAGTTTTTATGTGAAAGCGCGTTTACTTTAATACTGTTTTGTGTAATGCGCCTTTCTTGCGGCGCACACAGACACCTGTTGAGTTCCTGCAGGACACAGACCACGTCGGGAGAGTACGCCGAAGAGAGTCTCTTGCAGGCCGGATTCATGCATTTCCCTTCATAACATGCCAAGCTGCTCGTCCAACCCAATGAAGGGTACAAGATATTGCTTATTGAGCTGTGGAAGCAGGTCAGAAAGCTTATCGGAGAGTACAAGGAGCTTGTTCAAGCTAGAAAGTGGTGTGATGGCAGCGCATGATACGGAGAACTCACCGCACAGACAAACATCACAGCACGCACGCATTTGACGGCTCACTTTACATGCCCTCATGGTGGCGCTAGATATCCCCCGCTCCTTTGCGAAGCGAAACAAATGAAAAGCTAACCGTTCGTTGGCGTATTTATGAAAGATTGATTGATATGTGGGGTTTAACGTCCCAAAACCACTATATGATTATGAGAGACGCCGTAGTGGAGGGCTCCGGAAATTTAGACCACCTGGGGTTCTTTAACGTGCGCCCAAATCTGAGCACACGGGCCTACAACATTTCCGCCTCCATCGGAAATGCAGCCGCCGACGCCGGGATTCGAACCCGCGCCCTGCGGGTCAGCAGCCGAGTACCTTAGCCACTAGACCACCGCGGCGGGGCATATTTATGAAAGAGGTCTATTCTGTGCGGCTTACGAAGTAAAAGGAGTTGAGGGCTCAGAAGCAGCGCTGGCTTCGCGGCAGCCACGTCGAGCCGTGGCGCACGCACCTGGAGTGCACGCATGTGCTGTAGGCCGCCGCGCTCGAACACGGAGCCCTGTGGCGCTCACTGTTTGCAGCATGTGTGTCACACTTGTGCTCGACTTCATATTCGCCGCAGATAACAAATATATGAAATTCTAATTAGAAATGTTTCATGTTGTTTTCCACGTTACTATATACTGCTTTGAAGAAGGAATAAAGCACGAAGAATACGAACACAAAAGAGACATAAAGGACTCGCTGTGTTCATTTCGTTTGCGCCTTGTTCCTTCCGTGAAACATGCAAGTAGGCCAACAAAAAGTTCTACTTGAATACCATACCATGACCATACACTCCGACATTTATTCTTTTCGTTGCCCTTCAAAACATAGTGCCATAGAAATTGGTTTCCGGTTGCTTTAGCGTGAGGACATTGAAAATCCCGTTTCGAAGAAATTCCAGTGACGGCGTCGGAGGCGTTATCCATGAGCGAAAAATGACGATGTATGCGAAGAATAAAAGTAAGGGATCGAGCCGGAATCAAATCCTGGCGTTCCACGTCCGCACACCCCAACCACTGCTTCAGGCTGCTTCAGAAAAAAAACCCTGAAAATGTGCTTTTATATATATATATATATATATATATATATATATATATATATGTGTGTGTGTGTGTGTGTGTGTGTGTGTGTGTGTGTGTGTGTGTGTGTAAATTGCGTGGCAAAAGCGTAAAATTGCTGTGCAAATCGTGTGACGGAACCCTCAATTACCCCTTAGAAAGAATTTGTGACATGAATTTTAAGAAAACAATCCCTTCTTTATTTACAACTTGGCTTTTCGCTAATGTTTTCCTTAGGCCATGACGCCAACATTCGTGTTTCGTTATTTTCCCACAGAGTCTCCCTGTGTCTCGCCGGTACACACACTCGCTGGCTTCTTCCTTGCACTGCAATGATGAGCCTCGGCTATGGGACAAGAGACAAACCGATCATTCAGCAACCGCATGGACGAGTTGCTGTTGTGAGGTCAAATATTGCATTCTCCGCGCTTCTAAATCCGGATTCGGTCCGTCGTCTGAATGGAAGACAGTGAAGTGAGTGGGTCCGCTATTTTTCGCATATTATTCCGCAATTATTACGGGATTGTTTCGAAAAAAAAATCACGATGCAACTAGTTTGTTGAAGACTCACGCACAACTGGGACAACACTACTAAGTTTAAATCTCCGTTTCTGGGGCCATTTATTAGCCGGCCCATTACAAAGCATTCAGGTTAAACGATGATGATGACAATGATGATGATGATGATCATCATCATCAACATCACGTCCATCAGGCGACAATTTATGCAGCCGCGTCCGTGCACATGCTGCCTTACGGATGCATATATGAGTACTACTGTTATTCCCAGTATGATTAGCTATGACGTATAGCGAGCACTTCGCAGGGCACTTGCAGTAGACACGGCAGATGCCACGGGCAAAGACGTTTGTTTGCTCGGTGTGCAGTTAACCGATAAGGAAAGCAGGTGAAGCAGAGAGTGACGTAAGTGGTGCCCGATTAAACTATCGCATTCCTTTCATGACAGCAAATGCTCTTCAAGTGATCACGTTTTCTCTGCAGTGTACGCCATAGACGGAGCGGCTTATCTGCAAAAAATGGATAGATGACGGCTAGATTGCACACCACTTATTTCATGCGCTCACAATACTTTCGTTTCATGTTTGCGTTCGTTCTTCGGCTCGTATTCAATAAGTAAAAAAATTGGGTAAAACTGCGTTGTGTCTGCGTACTCTAGTCGGTCTTGAATACTCGGTGATGTTTTAGTGGAAATGAATCTACAACACGCATTACAATCAATACACTGCCCCCGTACCTTCCATACAAGGCTGTACACGTAGAGATCACTCTACTAAGGCCTAGTGCCCGAATATGTGGCGCCAAATAAATCAGGGCGACAGGAACTCTTTATACCTCCCATGTATTCGCTCTCGGTAGCAGCAGCGCCACTTTTATCACTAGTGGTGGCTTGGAATCCTGCTTGAAATAAATCACAAACAGAAAAGTTTATTATGGACGTAACTGGTTTTATGGCGTCAATATCAAAATAAAATACTGTTTTCGTACATGTTGAGAATATTTTAAAACCGCGATGAAGAAGCATGCATTTCTCGTGAATATTCACTAATAAGTGGGGTGCGTTCGTATATGAACAGTGTTAAGAATACCCCTTTCCAAGTACGTTTGAAATAACTTCTATTTTGCTCTTACTGGCATAAACTACGCCTGGTTTGTTCTCTGTGTTTTGTTTTCTGCATGTTGATGTGTGCTGCCTTCCTTCGATGAAGCGTGTTATGTAGCAAGTTATTGCTACAATAAAAATGGCATCTCATGGTGCGATGCCATAAGAAAACAAAATCAGTAAAAATATGTAATTCAATTCCTTTCATTGCGGATGTTGAAACCCACCTTCGAAGTTAGTTTTATTTTTGCTTTTCTTGCTTCTTTCATTTTTTATTTGATGAAGAATTATAGGCGCTGTACTCTCTTGGTCCGTGGATAGCAAAATTGATAGCGTCACGTAAAAAAAACTGTTTGCAATGTTACGCGTATCACTGTGCCATTTTTTGTTAAATGAACAACTTCGTGCTTATACCGTATTTAAGTAATTATGAAGAAACATCTATTCGGAGGTTATATATACGCGTAGTGTGTTCCACGCGTAGCGCGTTTATAACAGCCGCTTTTTTGTTTTTGTGCTCGCAAGTTTGTGAGCTTCACTTCCAAGCAGAGAATGTTATACGTTGCTGTCACATCGATATGAACGCGCAAGAAGGGTATTGGAATTAGAACGGGAAAAACGCACACTGAAGCACAATGATCTTTCCAAACTGTCCAAAATACTTGTCCTCAATGCCAACACGTCGTGAATCACCAGCGAGAAAGATCGCGAAAAGGGAGAGCGCTGCTTAACAAGAAGCTATAAATAGGTCACTTGAGTCTACAGAACTTGAGCAAAAAAGAAACAGAGCGTCTTCATAAACGGACTTCAAAATGAAGCTGTCATCGATCTGCTATAATAATTTTTGGTCAGTACCTATCAGCGACGAGTGCGTAAGGTTTATTGTAATCGAAAACAACCTTCTCCTTACGTTAAATGCTCATTGACGGTTCTCCCAGATATTTAACGTTCTGTTGTTTTGAACGGAGTACAACTCCGATCACTTCCTTTTGATAGCGCTGTTCCAAGTTTTGTGCTTAGCGCAGTGACATGGTTCTGGTAACGAAGCTAGCTATAGGTGGTCTAAATTTCCGGAGCCCTCCACTACGGCGTCTCTCATAATCAAATGGTGGTTTTGGGACGTTAAACCCCACAAATCAATCAATCAACGAAGCTAGCTATGCAGAAACTGCAATAAAGACAATGTGCCAAAGCCTTTTTCTCATGTGACAAATGCGGTGTCGTCGCTTAGCTGGCATTTGCTTTAGCTGGGACCATAGACCAACATTTATGCACCTGAAAGTGGCCACACCACAGAAACCGTTTTGCATTTGCTAGTTCCCAAACTACCAATGTTGTCTTGAACAACGTCTTCAGGCTTAAAATTGACAGCATCCAACACAATGCACAGAAGAAGGCCGCAAAACGGAAATCAGCACAGCAAAGAAATAGTGATGGGTTAACGGAATAAAGCTTAGCTTGTTCCGTGTGGCTTCTTTTTACAAAAATGAAACTACCTTCGGAATGCTCCAATTGAGCCTGAGAAAGCTTCTCAAATACATTACACAGTATTTCGACCCATCACAGGCTATTCCAACACGTATAGAAGCGAGCGTGACAATCCGGATTAATAAAAGAGTGTCAACAGACAGGCCGCACGGGCAGTCTTGCGCGAATCAGCACCACAGTCTTGCTGTTCTTTATCTCGGTGAGCTTGCAAGCATCACAGATAAGACAGCTGGCAGTTGTGGTATAACTTTTATGTGACGATGCATTGCATAATCAAACTCGTTGAATCGATGCTGAAATTATTTGAGGAGTTAGGAGAAAGGCTTCCAAGTGATGGAAGCCTTTCATTTAAGAAAACTAAAAAACTAAGTTCAATGTATGACGTACAGCCAGTATTTAAATAATTTTTATTTGAAAAAGCTCTTTCGCAGTTTGTATTTCACACGTTACACGATGATCAAGCATGCTTGAGTGAATTAGCAGTAGGATAGTAAAGATGCCGGCCTGTAGCGCGCCGGGCTGTCAAAGTAGCTATACCTCCGTAGAAAACACTTATGATTAGCCGAATGGAAACTCCCAATAACCCTGCAGTTCTCAAGACCTGCACAGCTACTATTCTTCGAGAAGATTACTAGGTGACAGTCAAGTCCTACATTACGCATGCTCCTGTCTTTTTGTAATGACCAGCTCTTCTGCGTGCACTTACCGTATCGGCAAAGAAGCTATCGCCCACCTTCTATGTGAGTGTACACTTTTAAACGCGCCAAGACAAGAACGTACTGAAGCTCGGGATAGACTAGATGATCGGTCTTTGTCAGAACAAACGATTCTGGCTCATTGACCGAGTCCATCCTCAGCCCAGAAGGCTTTGAAAGCTTTGTTACGCTTTTTGCGGGCAACTGACCTCAAAGGCAGACTTTAGGGACTTATTCTCTTTGATTTCGCTTTTTCTCTATCTATATTTATTGAATTTTTTCTCTCTTTCTGCAACATGTCACTTCTATTATCTTTTATTCACCTCACCCCTTTCTCCAACAGAGGGAAGCCACCCGATCTAAGAACTGGCAAGCCTCCCTTTATTCATCTTTATCTTTGCTTCTCCTCTCTACTCCTCCTCCTCCTCCTCGAATCCGAAGACGGACCCTTGCTGCGAGCATATTGTAGGCGGAAACGTTGTCAAAATTTCACGTGGGAGGTTGGCATATTTTTGCACAGCTGTTTAAATCAGCGGCAACAAAGAGCGAAAGGGAACTCCAGAAACTAGAAGAAACCACGATATTCAAGGACCATTGAATAATGTTTGGGGTTTAACGTCCCAAAACCAGCATATGATTATGAAGGACGCCGTAGTGGAGGGCTCGGGAAATTTCGACCACCTGGGTTCTTTGACGTGCACGCAAATCTGAGCACACCGGCCTACAACATTTCCGCCTCCATCGGAAATGCAGCCGCCGCAGCCGAGATTCAATCCCGTGACCTGCGGGTCAGCAGCCGAGTACCTTAGCAACCAGACCACCGCGGCGGGGCCATTCCAGAACCATGTGTCGGCAATTATTGGTGATGTGTCTGGCGTTAACATGGAGTACAGCGATGTTGACGAAGCTACTGGTGTCCCCTCCAATACAGAGTTACGTACAGAGGTAGCAACTTGGTTGCCTGCAGTGCAAGACCGAATAAAGTTCCAATCCAGGAATGTCCAGCTTATCCAAGACAAATTTTTTCCAAATTATTCATAAGAAAGGTATTGTTGCTATCAACAAGGCCGTAGTGGTAACAAACGACTTCACCTTTGGCCTCAGTTGTCGGGGTCGCGAAGCTTGTTCCCTCGTACGCTTACCGCGAACATGGTTTGGAAAGCCAGCTGGAACTCACAAGATTACACAGCGAAATAACCCTCACGAGGGTTATTTCGCTTTGAAGTTTTCAGCGCATCACAAAGAATGAACTTGAAAAAAACTACTTTTTGGATAAGCTCGGAATTTCAGGATTAAAAAATTGTTCACACTTCAATGCAGGCATCCAAGTTTCTACCTCTCGACACAACTCAGGATCTGAGGGGACGCCAGTAGCTCCGTCAGCATTGCTGTTATCCATGTTAACGTCCGTTATACTGCATTCCAACACTTGCTGGCACATGGACATCAAAATTCGCGGTTTTTCCAAGGTAATTTCAGCATTGCTGTTATCCATGTTAACGTCCGACATACTGCTCTCACTTGCTGACACATAGACATCGAAATTCACGGTTTTTTCCAAGGTAATTTCAGCATTCCTGTTATCCATGTTAACGTCCGACATATTGCCATCACTTGCTGACACACGGACATCAAAATTCGCGGTTTTTCCTAGATAATTTCAGCATTGCTGTTATCCATGTCAACGTGCGACATATTGCCATCACTTGCTGGCACACGATCATCAAAACTTCCGGTTTTTCCAAGATAATTTCAGCATTGCTATTATCCATGTTAACGTCCGACATATTGCCATCACTTGCTGGCACATGGACATTAAAACTCGCGGTTTTTGCAAGGTAATATCAGCATTGCTGTTATCCATGTTACCGTCCGACTTATGACCTTCACTTGCTGACACACGCACATCATAACCCGCGGTTTTTTCAAAATAATTTCAGCATTGCTGTTATCCATGTTAACGTCCAACATAATGCCATCACTTGCTGACACACGGACAATAAAACGTGTGGTTTTTTCAAGGTAATTTCAGCATTTCTGTTATCCTTGTTAACGTCCGACATATTGCCATCACTTGCTGACACAGGGACATCAAAACTCGCTGTTTTTTAAGGTAATTTCAGCATTGCTGTTATGCATGTTAATGTCTGACATATTACCATCACTTGCTTACACACAAACATCAAAACTCGCGGTTTTTCCAAGGTAATTTTAGCATTACTGTTATTCATGTTAACGTCCGACCTACTGCCAACACTTTCTGACACACGGACATCAAAATTCGCGGTTTTTTCTAGATAATTTCAGCATTGCTCTTATCCATCTTAACGTCCGACATACTGCCATCACTTGCTCACACACGGACATCCAAATTCGCGATTTTTCCAAGGTATTTTCTACATTGCTGTTATCCATGTTAACGTCCGACATATTGCCATCACTTTCTGACACATGGACTTCAAAACTCTCGGTTTTTCTGAAATAATTTCAGCATTGCTCTTATCCATGTTAACGTTCGACATACTGCCTTACTTGCTGACAGACGGACATCAAAACTCGCGGTTTTTTCAAGATAATTTCAGCATTACTGTTATTCATGTTAACGTCCGACCTACTGCCATCACTTGCTGTCAAACGGACATTGAAATTCGCGGTTTTTCCTAGATAATTTCAGCATTGCTGTTACCCATGTTAACGTCCGACATACTGCCATTACTTTCTGACACACGGACATCGAAACTCGCGGTTTTTCCAAAATAATTTCAGCATTGCTGTTATCCATGTTAACGTCCGACATACTGCCATTACTTGCTGACACACGGACATCAAAACTGGCGGTTTTTCTAAGGTAATTTCAGCATTACTGTTATCCATGTTAACGTCCGACATATTGCCATCACTTGCTAACTCACGGACAGCGGAATTCGCAGTATTTTCAAGGCAATTTGGTGGTTTACTTTCGCGTTTTAATAGTGCGGGTTTATGCAAGTGTGCTGGAATATTCGGGAAAGTTCGAGAAACAGCACCAGGCATAGGTGCCCACCTACCATAAGGAATTTTCACGTTTTCTCTTACGATATGCTCGTAGCAATTGATTATGTCTTCGGATTAGAAAGGTAAGTCGGAAATGAAATATTTCTTGACTGTCACCTGGTAGGATTTTCGTGGAGTAAAAGCTGTTCGAGCCTTGAGACCTTCAGGGTGATTTGGCGGTTTGACGAAGTGCCACCGACCGCAAGTGTTTTCCTCAGAGGCATAGCCATTGCTACAGCCTGGCGCGCCGCAGGTCGGTATTTTTACTATGTTAAACTGCTAACTCACTCAAGCAAGCTAGATTGGCGTGTAATATGCGAAACACTCTTTGTGATGACCGAAATCTAACCTTCAAGCTCCCGTCTCTGTGGTCTGAGCTAGCCAACTAAAACAGAAAAAAAATAAAAAATGGCAGATCTCACGTACAGTGTGAATCGTTGATATGCGAATCACGAATGAGAAAGATAGTTGTGTGACTTTAAAATCAGCACAATGTTACGAGGCGGACATGATAACGTACATGACTTCCATGTCACGATTATCATGTTTGGATGCGTCGTCTACGTTCGTCATATATTCTCATCACGTGATACCAAATTTAGTACATGTGCAGCTAGCGAAACGGCCGTGAGAACGCTATGAGTGGAGTATGTTATAATGTTCTTACATCACACGCGCGTCAGGATTACCAAGTTTGTACCAGTCATGTATTTCGTCACCCATTGACGTCATGTGACACCAAATTTGGTATATATGCAGCTAGCAAAGCGGCCCCGAGCGCATTATGAAGGGCCCAATATACTACAATATATCGTTGATGCGCGCGCACGCTGGGCACAGTGACGCTACGTTAGCAAAACGCGAGCACTCTATATATAATCTGGTGCCAGGCGCGACCGGTGCAACTGGCGTCCGTCGGCGCGGCCCGACGGCAACAGGCATGAATTGCGACATGGTGCATTTCGCGCCGATGCGTTACCCAGACAACACTGCGTCTCGCTGTTTTCGTGACAGAGGGATTCAGGACGCGCTGAAACGCCCATGCGTCAAAGCAGTGCAGCGCAGCGCGCCTGCGAGTATATGAAAGGACTGGCGCCTGGCGTGGCAACGCCGGCGTGACGCGACGAAATGAAGGCTAGTGAGCACGCGCACCGCGTCACGTTGACATGTACTGGCGCCTTCACTGTGGTATGTAGTCATGTTCTCACATGACACGCATCTTATGATTTTCGTGAATGCACCAGTCACATACGTTCGTCATTCATTGACGTCACAGAATACTAAATTTGGCATTTGTGAAACTAGCAGAACGGCTGCGAGTGCATAACAAGTGTGACATGTAGTCATGTTGTGTCATGACAAGCATTTCGTGATTATCATGTTTGGATGTGTCATTTACCCTTGTCGTCCGTTCACGTCACGTAATACCGAGTTTGGTGCATGTGAAGCTAGCGAAATGGCCGTGAGCGCGTCATTAGCGTAGCATGTAGTCATGTTGTTACATGACACGCACACTATATTTAAAATGTTAGCACCAGTATCATACCTAAGTAATCATTTCACGTCCCGTAATACCAAATTCGGCATAAGTGACGCTAGCGAAACGGCTGCGATGGCATTTTGAGCATGGCATGTAGTCATGTTGATACATGACACGCATATCATGATTTTTATGTTAGGGTCTGTTGCTTGTGTTCGCCATGCAATCATGCCATGCCTCACTAGTTTTGAAACATGCCATGAGAACGAAACCACTGCAAAAGCTGCAGGACTATGAAATGTAAATCACGACATTCATGACATACAAGTCAGCATTTTCATGTTATGATTAGTCAATTATGTTCTTCATACAGTTATGTTATGGCATGCCAAGTTTGGTATCGGTACTATTATCGAAACGGCCAGGATAGCTAAGAGTCGTAGGCGGCTAGATGGATAGATAGATACGCTCGAAGTCGCCAAAGTTTTCTAAGAAATGCTTCGCATTTAAAAGAAACTGCGGCGGCTCTATCTCAACGCTACGCCAGCGTCGCTCCTCGGAGCGGATACAAGTTGGTGCCGCCTCCGGAGCGGACTTTTCCAACTGACAGTATCCAAAAACGTTGTCTCCTACGGAGTCCGCCGTAACAATGCCTTCTCTGCGATCCGAATATAGCTACGATGGCCAGTCATGAGTGTTGCGCCGTGGCTTACAGAGTTTGTTGCGTCAAAACGGGTGGTATTCAAACAACATGAGAGAAACACAAAGCTTTTGCATCAGTAGTGTGAAGGTCTTAGATCCTTAGTCTCTAGCTTTTAGTTTTAAAGCGACAGTAGCAGCTGGAGTTGCTAGACCCCGAAAAATACTGTCGATGCCAGCCGCTCCAACACCTTTGGAATATCTTTGGAATAGTCGGTAACTATTTACATAGGTTAAAGATGTGAAACACACGCACTTATGTCGAATGACTTTTCAATGTGTCTGTGTGTTGTGTGCATTTCGCAAAAGTGTAAAACTTGTTTTCTGTTTGCCAGATGGCTATAAAAAGAATAACAAATACATGCTGTCGTGAGAAAAGAGAAAAATCACAGCATATGCACGGAATGAATGATGCTGTGTGGGGCGAAGCATCCATCCGTGCTTTAGTCTGTGAGTCCGCCCATGCGTCCGTCTGTGCATCCGTTCATGCATCCATGCGTCCATCCTTGCGTCCGTAAATCAAGCCTATCCACGAAGCATAGCATAAAACGTCCGTTTTTGCTTCCGT
Source organism: Rhipicephalus annulatus (assembly GCA_013436015.1). Taxonomy (NCBI): domain Eukaryota; kingdom Metazoa; phylum Arthropoda; class Arachnida; order Ixodida; family Ixodidae; genus Rhipicephalus; species Rhipicephalus annulatus. The sequence continues at coordinate 152,052 of WOVY01014538.1, read as the reverse complement.
GCATCAGTGCATCATTCTGTCTGTGCGTCCGTCTGTTTGTCACTGACAATAGCGCCACATGCCGAGTGAGTCATACAACTAGGTCGTTACAAAACTCACAGCCATGCATGGACAAACCCACGGCTTTAGAAGCTTCACCCCTAAATCTGTGATTGCGTGCCATATTTTCATATATGGTTTTTGAATTATTCATTAGCTTCCTCATTTACAGACCACACACTGTACCGCGTAGCATATTGTAGTTTGTTTTTATCTGTTATACCTTACCGCAAACAGCAGATTGCCAAAACAATGCTGAATACAAGTACAAGTTGATGATATACATGTGGCTTTTATGGCATTATGTCATGGCTCGAACGCAGAGATTGACTGTCGCACCAAGTTTTGCGTGTTTCCCATAGGAATATATTGTAAAATAACAATTTTTAAAATGCGTCCGTTGATATCGTTAAATACAGCGAACACACGGCTTTACAACAATAATGAAGCAAATGGCAATTATTATACGGCAATTTTAGATGCAACAGTCCTATTTTGATGTTAATTTTATTATATGTTAAAATAAGTGCTATAACTTTCTGCAACTTAACCGCAGCGCATGTCTTGCTTCCACTTTCACTGGTTCTCGTTGTTTCGATCTGGCGCAGGTGAATGCGCAGTTTTAGTCGTGTATAACTTCATATCAACAATTTTTTCCAGAGAATGTTTGTGTTGATTGATTGATATGTGGGGTTTAACGTCCCAAAACCACTATATGATTATGAGAGACGCCGTAGTGGAGGGCTCCTGAAATTTCGGCGCGAACTTTCTTTGAAGGGCTTTTGGCGCGAACCGCCGCTGCTCCGCGCGTACGCCGCTCGGCAGCCTTGTCCCTCTTTTGTCGCCGAGCTTATAGCGGGGCGTGCGCAAAAACGGCGCTTTTATTGTACCAAGTAGTGCCTCCTGGCGCATTGCACCACCGAAAAGCACGCGATCGCAGTGGCGGGATTGTCTCTTGTTCTGTACGTGTGACGTAAATCCTGTTTTGATGAAACTCACATATAATATTATCACCTTTCCTACAAAACGCCCTCTAGTGTGGGACAATTTAGAATTCTCAGCGTATATGCATTCGTTATATAGTACAAAGAACAGCATCTATGTCTGGATTGGAGACACAACGAGCGGTCGTTACAAACGATAACGGGAGACGAACGGATCACTCCAAAGACCTTCACTCCTAAAAAATGGTAGGAAGGTAAAGATAAAAGATTGCGATGAAAAAATGCGTAAAGAGGGATTGTTTCAATTAAGTGGACATTTCCACAAGTGGGCTTGCCTTCCTCGAGACTAGAGCAGAAAAGAGAAGAACAGTAGCGGGAAGAAGCACAAGGACCGTGACAGATCAAGACTGGAGATGGCCAATACATACAACTCACTGTGTATCCAAGTCATCCCACACACCAGGCACGCATAGCCAAGATTTTTCACTACGCGGAGGGACAAAGCCTAATTGTTCGAAAGAAAGTATTTTCATGACAAATATAAAGATGCCCAGGAGTGTAGCAGTCTCTTAATTTTTAAAAGAATGTGAGAACGAAATACATGTAGCACAAGAGGCGAGTTAATCAGCGATAGAAAGGAAATTTCAATAGTGCAGTAAAGCTATTGCATGAGCACCAGAAACAATGCTGTCCTACCAAATATTCTGCACGAAGATGACCCTTACAGAATCAGTAACGGGAAAATGAGTGACAAAATAAAAAAGACGAGAAACCGGTCGTTCACTTATGCATGAGCGGCAAAAAAAATAAGATGCTCTCTTTGTCGAATTGTGATGGACAACGTGGCGAAACCTGCGCCACATAGTTTTGTCTTCCCTTCTTTATGAGTTAGGGTAATGTAATCCTTGGTTTTCAGTTTCAGCAAACTTATGCAAATGCGACTAGTATTCATTACACTGGCGCTTTAGACGGTTTCAGGTCACAAGCGTTGTACCGCAAAAAACTTCCGGTAACCTCATTTAGAACTTCTAACGTCGAAACGGAAAGCACGTTGTTAAGTTCGCTTTAAATGTAAGAAATGCCTCTACTTAGTTTTTAAGATGAAACGAACGTACGTAAAGTTCAAAAAATCTATAATAATTTTTATGCACCTAACAAACCTTCTTTTCATTATAATTTGCAAATGAGGAACACAAGTGTAGAAAATAAGCGGCCTATATTTAAAGCTCTTCTTGCTCACCGATGCTTTATGGCACATCGGCGGATGAAACCGGATGTCATCAAGGGGCTCTGTTTATAAACAGTAAAAGGGTCCATATACCAGTGACTTGTGTTTTGAAAAACAACACACTTGAATACGCGCCCAAATTGACCACATCCTCGCGTGCCCCTCACCACTCATAAGCTGCATTGCCAAGGTATGGTACTTTGTTAACATTACTGAATAAAAAATAAATAAAATAAAAAATAAAAGTATGACCGCTTCTGATTCACTTGCAGGAAGTTTAAGAAGCGCTTGAAATATAGCAAATATTTGAGCGATGAATATAAACGTGTAATCTGGCAATCGAACTGAGAAAGACCAGTCGAGAGAAGTACAAAAGATGCCTATTCCAGCCTTTTCGTTCAATACGGATGCATCTGTCGCAATAATGTTGTTTATGGACAGATGAGTCAAGTAATGTTTTAACCGAGTATTTTAATATTGAAGGGGCAGTTGTTTTGCATTAGAGGGGAAAATATCATCAAATTTAATTTCAAGTTTTGAATTAGGCGTATTCGTTATGCCAATCTGATAAATATTTACATTGAGAGGCTCTAGCAACGCTTGGACAAACCTATTCTGAGGGGAGTGTAGTCTAGACCATTGTGTTCCAAAGAATGCGGTTGGTTCTTGAATAAAAACGGATGAAGCTTGTCGCAGAGGCGAATTGTAGATTTTTAAGAAAGTTTGAACTGTAAGTATTCTAAACCGAGGTAACAAAGGTGGAAGGCGCGCTTCCACAGACAAAACATTATTTGCCACAAATTTGGGAAGTCCAAGACACAAGCGCAAAGCTTCTCTTTCTAATAATATTAATTGTCTCATCTTGTAAGCCGCACTGCCTGAAAATAATACACACCCGAATTCCATAATAGGCCACACATACATTTTGTAAATCATTATCAATGTACTCCTACGCAATCCTATTTTTCTGTTTCGCAATTTGCGCAATTACCCCAAGGCACTTGACGCTTTACAGCCAACCTCCTCTATATGGCTTTTCCAATTTAACGTCCTATTATATACGATGCCTAGGTATTTCAGGAAATCGACCTGGGGAATGAGTTCGGTACAATACATCAGGGAAATGTTGACACGATCCTTAAAAGAGAACGGCAGAAGCGCTCTTTTTTTGACGTTCATTGACATATGGATATTGTCATGCCATCCTTCTAGCATGTTCATGTAATTCTGTAATGCCTGGTACAATGAGTGCAGACCACCGTTTGTTGCGAAGAAAGCAATATCATCTGCATATACGTAAATTTGGATATCCTGATGAGTTGGAATGGAACTTAGTAATATGTTGAATAACACCGGGGATAATACTGAGCCCTGAGGTACACCTCGTATTTGCTTATATTTTTTAGAAGAGCACCCATCCAAGAAGCAATACAATTCTCTGTCTTTCACAAACTCTGTAATCCATGCTGTTATATATTTTGGAAATCGATAGTCTTGCATCTGCTGGATTAGGATAGGATATTCCACTTTGTCGTACGCTTTAGCTAAGTCTAGAGTGACTAGTGCACAGTATTTGCGGCGATGCCGAGCCAGCTCTATGCGACTTTTTAAATCCACATGTGCACACCAAATGGAGTATGCCGATCTAAAGCCAATTTGTCTGGGGTTTAGTATTGTATGTTCATTGATGTAGTTTATTATACAGGCATTTAAGACTCTCTCTACAAGGTTGACCAGGTTAGATGTCAATAAAATAGGCCTTATGTTATCCAGAGTAAACTCCATTCCCTGTTTCTTAACTATCGGAATTATTTTGGAAAGCTTCCAATCTGCCGGAATCCAAGAATTTTTCAGTGAATAATTGACTATATTACGGATTTCATGAGGGGATATTTCGTATAGCACTTTAATCATTGTAGAGGTCACCCCATCAGGTCCGGGAGCAGCGGGCGGTAAGCTCTTCATCACATCCGCCAGTTCAGCTAAAGATACCTCCTGGATATCACAGTCCATCCTTAATTTGACCATGGACTTGGAATAATTGTCGTAAACCTGGTTTTCAAGCCTTTAGCAATATTTTCCAAGAAATCAGAGAGTTCGCGAGGAGACATAATGTTGGAATGACTGATTTCTGTCTGTGGAATAATTTTTCTCACACGTAAAAACCTGAAAAGCATTTTGTTATTTTTAGACTTAGACAGATAATTAAATTTATTCATATCATAGTCTTCTTTTGTTTTGCGCACTAGACGCTTACAATCGGCAGCCATGAATTTTTAATCACTCCAATTTTTGGGGCATTGGTTAATTAACAGCTTTTTCCAAGCTGCTTTTCGCTTTCTATACCCCCTGACACATTCTAGATTCCACCACGGGCTAAAAGATCCCGCTGTGTTTAAATTTACAGTAAACGTTGAATTTTTTAATGATCGTTTCAACACAGCACATAGACTCATAGCCCAAAGGTCTTCCTGCATTTCCTCGCAAAAAGTTAACGTAGATTTTAACTCTTTTTGTAATTTAGCATAATTTACGAATGAGCCAACTTTCCCCGCAAACTAAACCTCGGGAACTTAATTTCAAACGTAATGAGAAGGTGGTCGCTGTATGTAGCACAATCTAATATATTCCACGAGGGTATGCTTAAAGTGGAGCTGGAAAGTGTTAAATCAATAGTCGATTTAGAGTTACCTTTTACAAATGTAGCAACGTGTGAGTTCAAGCAAAAAAAGTTATTATCAAGCGTCCATTCCCACAAACGTCGTCCACATACATCAGATCTGAGGCCCCAAGACACATGATGTGAATTGAAATCACCACACTGTACTATTTCTTTTCTGCATGAAGCTAACATAACATTGAGGCATCTCGTGTCCTGAACTCCTGCAGGAAAGTATACGTTTGTAAAAGAGAAAGACGAGCAGTCTGGTAGTGGTATGTCTCACACCAGAATTTCGTAATTCGTATCCATACACTGATATGATATCTTGGCTCTGTGACTAAATTTAGTTCATATTAAGAAAGCCAGACCGCCACCTCTACTCGGCCGATCCAGCCGGATTAATTGATAATTTTTCTTGTAAAATTTTTTACCGTTAGCAAGCCAGGTTTCCTGAATGGCAATTATGCCGGGAGAAATTTGCGAAGAAATATATTATAAATCTGTAGTTGCCAACCAAATAGACCGGCAGTTCCACTGCAGAATTTTTAGGGAACCTATTTTGATGCTATACCAGCAGAAGAAACTGCCTGATCGAGAATATCTTTTTTCAAGAAATCATTTTTTAAAAGGTTCTCAAAGAAGTCTTTCTTTGACAAGTATTTCTTGCATTTTGGGTTCTGAGAAGACTTTTTAGAAGGGGGAGATCTGTTACGTTTCAAAGTTCTTACAGACTCTGTGTCCATATCTGTAAAGTCTCCTGAATCATCTGTCACAGGTACTGACTCAGCCTGAACTCTATTTTTGAAGCTCCTACTTTCTGAGAGATATATCTATGATTGACTGTCTGATTTTCCTCCTCTGTACCCCTTGAAATCAACAGAGCGTGCGAATCCCGATTTTGCACAGAAACTGTACCAATGATTTGTGTCAGCTGTTGTGCTAACATATCAGCCAAGGCTTCAAAAAGAGTAGCTGCCAGACGCTGCATTGCCTTTTCAGTGGACTTTTCAATAGCCTCAGTCATCGACATTGCGAGCGATGCATCCATTTCCTCTGTGTGCCGGGATGTTATGCCTGCGTAACCTTTCGATCTTTCATGCATTTCTGCTACCGCCTCCCTCCTAGAGCAACGCCTGCATCCTATGATTTCTAGAACACCCATTTCTCTTTCTTTTGCGCCACATTCAGCAGAGTCTGCAGGGTGCGCTCCACTACACAAGCAGCACTTCTGGTCATCAGATTTGCAATCGCAGCTGTCATGACTCTCTCCGCACAGACGACATCTAGCCTGTGATCAGCATCCTTTCATGCTGTGGCCGAATAGCCAACATTTTGAGCACTGCAAAGGTTTCGGGGAAAGTGGTTCTACTTTGTAGATTAGTGGCCATGCCTTAATTTCTGTTGGCCTAACTCTTCCTGCAAAAGTTACTATAACTGATTCAGCAGACGATTTTGTTTTATCAGTCGTTCGGGTGCATCGATAGACTGAACCTGTCCTGCTACAGCAACTAAGTGAAGAATTTCTTGAGGTGCCAGACTCGAATCCACCCCACGGACTATGCCCTTTGTACATGCAGATGAGCTGGAATAAACGGGCTCACCGGCTGAGCAGCAAATTCAGAGCGATTCAGAAGCTCTCGGGCGCAATCCTGGTCTGCAGAGCAGCACAGAATACCCCCTTGGCCAAACTGGCGGACCTCAGTAATCTTCTGGAAAAGCGACGAGGCTTTCTGAAGCTCCACTTGTATCACCTTCGGATTCTTCATTGGAATGGAACTCACATTTGTAGGAACCAGAGCCACAGGGACGTAGCTATCTCCACTGCGTAGCAAGGTATCGAGCGGCCAATCCTTGAACGGTAGTGAGACCAGCTAAGGGGAGTGCCCTTGGCCGGGTGATGAGAAAGACATCAGAATATTCTAACTTGCCTGACCTCAAAAGGGCTACAACAACGTTTCAGTTGAGAGAAACTAATAAGAAATACGAGGAATGAAAACCAAACCAAATCTTAGCTAAAAGGATCCTGCCACTCTACGTTGAGCCGATCTCCGATGAGCCACGTAGCCCTCCTATCCGAGTGGAATCTCTTCTGCAACGGTATTTTGCATATGGCAAAATGGCTACTGAATGAACGAGCTCGAACAGCGCGAGGACACGTGGCCTGACATTCTTTCTTGTCGTTTTTCACAGTGCGCGAAGAAGAGAAGGAAACACACTTGGTTGATTTGTATGGTGTGATAAAATTGTAGCATTTAGCAGTCTTCCATTTTTTTCAGACAAATGTTTTCCTCAAATTTGCACACTGTAGCTAATGAAGCTCAAGAAAATTTTGTTAGCCGCGAAGAAAAACTATCATTATCATGGGCGGGCATGCTCCAGATCTTTTCGTCATCTTTTTTACCTTAGGCTTCTCTCCGATAAGAAGTGTGCTGATTCGTCTAGCGTGGAATAACTTAACTGAGTTGGGCGAGAGCACTAACAAACACGAACAAAAAGATAGAATACCGAAAAAAAGTGGTTAAAAAGATAGCCATTCAAGCCTCGGAGAAACTTTCTTAATTACTTCAAATGTAGTCATCTTAAGAAACCATTATGCACTCTACACGTCGTCTGTTTTCCCTGCGTCCACTTCCTCATTTTTTCTGTCATGCCACGCGTGCCCATTTTTCTGATGTGGTGTGATAAAATTCGCATATACACGAGAAAAAGAGCACATAAGAGAAGAAAAAAAAGAAGGTATAGGCAGAAGAAATAGAAATAGAATTACAGACAGTAGAATATAGAAATAGAATTACAGACAATGGAATGTAAAAAGAAGGAAACCGATAAAAAAATAGAGTGAGAAATTGAGTATACGGGATAAAAAATGACGCGAGAAAGTTAGAGAGACAGACACAAAACAAAGAAAGAGGATGGAAGAGAAAGTATTTACAAAGGAAGAAAGAGGATGAAAGAAAAATATTTGCTCAGAAAGAAGTAGAAGGAAAAAGAGACAAAAAAGAGATGGAAAACAAAGAGAAAGAGAAGCCAAGAAAAGAGAGATGAAAGTAAAAGAGTGAGACATGCGACAAGATAGGGAACCCGAAAATAAGGGCAGAAAAAATAAAAAGGAGCAAGGATAAGAAAGACACAACGAGAAAGAAATAAATAGAGCGACAAGGAAATATTTATGAATAACAGAGGTAACGAATACATATGCAAACACAGAAAGTACAAATAAACATAAAATTATGAAAATAAAAAAATAATAGAAGGTCCCACAGCTGTACATTTTTTCTTTCGGCTTAGCACCCCTTCTGCGAAGCTGCCTTTTTTTCATTCAGTAATGTTTACCAAGTACCATACCTTGGCAATGCTGCACATGAGCGATGAGTGGCAGACGAGGGTGTAGTCAATTTCGTTGCGTATTCGAGTGTGTTATTTTTCAAAACGCAAGTCACTGATATTTAGACCCTTTTACTGTGTATGAACACAGCGCCATGATGACATACGGTATATCGTCAGCCAATGTGCCAAAATAGCACCGGTGAGCAAAAACAGCTTTAGAGAATAGCCCGTCTTGAATGACCAGGCCGGGGTGTATGCGGAGCTGGCTCTAATGCGGTACAACAGCGTCGCTTCTTCACGAGAAAGTCCATGAATTACACATGCTTGGTGTGGAAACTTGTAGATCGCCTTGAAATGATTGCGTATCACATCTTTGTTGTTCTGGTAAGTCTTGGGAGTTCTTACTTTTGGAAACGATGTACGTGCTTCGCATGCAAGGGCATCAGCCTTTTCATTGCCCTCAATGCCAACGTGGGATGGGATCCACTGGAACTTTATATTAAAACTCTTGCCATTTAGGTGTTTGATTAGTGCCAGAGATTGCCTGGTGAACTTTTCTTGAGGTAGGCCACGATGCAGTCTTTGTAACGCCGATTTGGAGTCCGTCAGCACTACAACATCTCGTGCAGAAAAGGATCGCAATTTTCGCAAAGCCGCCGTAATTGCAGCGCTTTCTACCGTTGTGGACGAAACCACGCGATCCAGGCGGCCCGACCATGACACGCCCAGGCTGGATATGCAGAAAGCCGCTGCGCAGCTATCAGTCTGTGTGCACACTGATCCGTCGGTGTACACTTGTAGGTGGCCACGGTACATGGTGCTCAAGTGGTCCAGCGCAAGAAATTTTGCTTCCGCGGCTGGAATGGTGCGCTTCGCTGGTAGATTGGGTACGCTGAAGTTGCACGCAACATCCACAAAAGACCATGGCGGGTCCGTAGGGCGCCGTTTAGGCAGTTTCAAGCCTAAATATTGAAATGTGTTTAGTGCCGCGTTTAAATGTGAGCCAGTTCTTGCTCTTAGCCGCCGGAGAAGCGCCGTGCCTGCGAAGGACTCGCTCAGTCTTGACAGCTGCGTCAATAAGGCCTGAGACGCCAAAAGGCGGAGTGGAAGAGACTCGGCTTCATTGGTGACCTTCGTGTTTGAAGCCGCCTGAGGGACTCCCATCGCCAAGCGAAGACCCTTTCTGTGCACTGCCTCTAGGCGTTCGAACTGGCTTGGTGATGGTGATATCAGGGGCAGCTGATAAAGAATGCGGCTTGTTATAAGCGCATCATTCAATTTAAGCATGGACATAGGATTGTTGCCCCAACGGACCCCTGCCATGCGACGAAGAGCGTTGATCCTTTGCACTGATGCAGTTACGCTTCCCCGTTTTGTGCCTTCTGTGGTGACATCGGGGATATTGAACATTTCATTTGGCTTTGCCCACAGTTTGAGGCGCAAAGAGCAGCGATGATCCGCACCTTGCGAAAAGGCTGTCATAGGCACCGGACAGTTGATGACATCATCTTTCCTGAAGGACCCGCGGCAACTAGGAGGAACGTGCAACGAACTTTGTTGGTCTTCCTGCGAGACACTGGGCTGTCTGACACGTGGTGACATTTTCCAAATTAAGGAGATGCTCAGGCGGAACAATTGCCGGCCATGCAGGCCAGGCTAACCCCGCCTGCTGCAACACCACCACCACCACCACCACCACCCACCTAGAGAATAGCCCGCTCATTTTTAACTTCTTCGTTCTCCTATTTGACAAAACATAATGAAATAAAGGTTTTTTGAGCTGCATAAGAGTTGTAAGAGATTTCCTTGAACTTTACGTATGTTCCTTTTATCTGAAAAACAAAGGAAAGGCATTTATACATTTAAAAGGAACTTGAACACGTGCTTTTAGTTTCGACATTATGAGTTGGTGAATGAGGTGGCCGGATGTTTTCTGACGTACAGCGTTTGTAACCTGAAACCATCTATAGCTTCGGTGTAATTAATACCAGTCGTGTTCGCATGAGCTACCTAAAACTGAAAACCAAGTATTACATTAGCCGAATTCGTAGAGGAGGGAAAACAAAACTATATGGCACCGGTTTCATACTTTTTCCGTTATGTTCGGCAAAGAAAGCGTCTTTTTGTTTTGATTTTTTGCCGTTCATGAGTAAGTGAATGACCGGTTCCCTTGTATTCCGCCTCTCCCCTTTTAAAGACGATAGTCTTTCTTGGGGACCTTCTACAAGAAACTTTTGGTCTGTCTGTCTTTCTGTCTGTCTGTGTGTCTGTCTGTCTGTCTGTCTGTACAATTGTCTGTTTTTCCGCCCTTAATGATACCCCAAACAGCCGAACCCGTCCGCAGCGCCCACCAATATTGCGCAAGGTTCAGCGCTCATCGTTGTGTGAATGTCCCTTAAAAAGCGATTGCTGCGCACATCTGAGGCACCATAACAGCCCGTCGATGTTTTTTATGTGTGCCTTTACACTAGAAGAGTCGCACACAAGTAACTCTAAAAAATGTAGCGTTTATCGCGCTGCGCTGACAGCGCAACGCGATGCTGAAAAAGGTGTTTTCAACGCTTTCCTACGACGACATGGTGGTGGCACCTGCTTGTCGCTTTGCGTTCTACACTTTATCACCTCCGAGACAGGTGCGCAGCTTTCTCCGCGGGCCCGCACGCCTTCATTTTCAAGGATACCTGCCAGATGGCGCTCGTGTCCAGCATGCCATCGACGATAGATTACGCACTGTTGTCACGTAGATTGTATGATAAGCTCAGGGGAACGCAGATAGATGAAAGTGGCTACAGAAGTCTGGGTAGTGATCACAAACGCATCAAGCTGAGTTTTGAAATAGCAGGAAAAGTGGGAAAGAGAAGAGATGAGCAACTACATTAAAATTTTTATGCATGAAGGCAAATAGAAATAGCTACTAAACAAATTGAGAAAGTAATCAATAAGGATAATAAAATAGTGTAGTTATACACGAATCAAATTAGACTGAGCCAGAGCTTGCTAAGGCACATGACAAGTCACCCCAGAAACGAAGACACAAATCCAAGAGTTGGTGTGATGAAAAAGTTAAGAGAGCCATAGCAAAATGTCAGGAAGCCTCTAAAGAACACAGACATGCTAAGCAGCGGGGTGAACCGACAGATCATGTTAAAAAAATGGGAATCTTGCTAAGCTGTAGAAGGGATGCACCCCTTGTGATCAATGAAAAGATTAGAAGAAAGAACGCTCAATGGCTGGCAGAAGTACATGAAAAGTTGGAAAGGCAGCTGTGAAAATTTGGAACCATCTAAACTAAGAAATGAGGCCAGCCTAGAGCAAATGTTTAAAACTACAGCTCAAGGTGCTAGGCTAGAAAAGCACAAAGTTATTGATTATATAAGAACAAGGGTGATAGAAAAATTTCAACAAAGAAGTGTTTCATGCACCCCAATAGACAATCATGAATCAAGTGGCACAATGGCTCCGTTTTCACAACAAGAGTATGAAAGACCTGAGAAGTAGGTACCTAGTAGTACATCAACAGGCCCAGATTGCATTCCATTTGCGCTGATAAAGACATTAGGTCCGAAGTCTAAGCAGGCTTTGAGAGAGGCAGTGAGTAAAATAGTAGTCGATGGTTAAATCCCCGATGGATGTAAACTTAACAGGATGAGCATAATCTCTAAAAGAAAGGGGGAAAAAGCTGGCGTAAACAACTGCCGTCCTATAACAGTGACATAAGTGGTCTACAGGCTGGCGATGCAGATTACAAAGGAAAGACTGCATGCGGCATGCATAGCGGATGAGGGGGTGCCTGGGGACCTCCAGAATGGGTTTCGGAGACACTGGAGCTTGGAAGACAGTCTGTTCTCACTGACGCAGTGCATCGAAATAGCAAAAAAGGAACACAGGCCCCTGTGGCTAGCAATTTTGAACATCAAGGGAGCGCACAATAGTGTGGTTCAAGAGAACTTGTGGGGAATACTGGACACACTAGGTGTGGAAGATGGAGTCACTAATCTTTTGAAGGATATCTATAAAGGTAACAACGCAATTATAAAGTAGGAAAAACTGGTATCCAAGCCTGCAGAGATAAAATGGGGGCTTAGGCAGGGGTGTCCTCTGTCACCCTTGTTATTCCTTATTTACCTACAAGGATTAGAGGCCAAATTAGAAGGGAGTGAACTGGGCTTCAACCTCTCTTTCGTCAAACAAGTAAAACTCAAAGATAAGGCACAACCAGTATTGATGTACGCAGATGATATGGTGCTAATGGCGGAAAACAAGGAATATTTGCTGAGATTGATTGACATCTGTGGTAATGAGGGAGATAGGTTAGATTTCAGGTTCAGTAGGGAAAAATCAGCAGTCACGATATATTATGATAATGAAGGTAGGGAGCTTAGAATAGGGGAGGTCACGCTACAGTTAATGGATAAATACAAATATCTGGTCGTTTGAATATGGAATGGGACCGAGTACCTAAGTGAACATGAAATATACGTGATGCCTAAAGGTAACAGGAATGCAGCGGTGATAAAAGGAACAGAACACTGAGTAATTACAATAAGTATGATGTTGTGAGAGGAATATGGAAAGGGGTCATGGCTTAGGGTCTGACGTTCAGCAATGCAGTCTTGTGCATGAGACTAGAAGTTCAAGCGAGATTAAAAATTAAGCAACGTGGAATAGGTAGGCTTGCCTTAGGAGCCCACAGGAATACAACAAATCAGGAAGTACAACTTAATATGAGATGAACATCATTTGAGGGCAGCGAAGCTAGCAGCAAGATAAAAGTTGAGAAGCGATTGAGAGAAATGGGGGAGCAGCGTTGGGATAGGAAGGTATTCAGCTACTTGTACATAAAGAATGTCGATACAAAATTGATGATATGAACCAGAAAATTGACTTGTAAATACTTAGAAAACCGCAAGGGGCCAAACCAATATGAATTATCAGTAAAGAGGGTGAAGGAAGCTGAGACCTATATGTGGAGAATTGGCATGATTAAGAAGTCCGCACTAGAGATCTATCGAACTTTCAAGCAGGAAATTGCCAAGAAAAAGATCTATGATAACAATCGGGGTAGTGTACTATACTGTTTGAGGCCAGTACAGGAGTATTGCGAACCAAGTATCCACACTATAAACACTGCTTCCATTCTTGCGCTCAATGCAGGGCAGTGTAAGTCCGTGCTTGCATACTTTCCAAATGCACTCAATGCACTTTGATGCGAGACCAGAAGCATGTGGCCTGTACAATGCGTCGCATGAGCCCGCCCTCGATTATTACACCATTCACGGAGCTCCGGTGCACTGTAAAAGCTTTCTATCGCTTCGGATGGTCTTCCAAGTGCTAATATATGTTACCGAGTCGGTGCTATTGCATGTTTTCACAGCATTTTGGAATGACTGAATCGTTCGCGAAGTTTATATGGGAAGCGGACTTGGAATCATGCCGGATATTTAGGAACGAAATGGATATTTCGTGAACTGCTGTGCTAAAAGGCATTATAAGAAATGGCCATTGCAGGAAATGCTTTAGAAATCACATACAACTAACACCTTTGATTCTAACACTCAGAAAAAACTAGCTTCACTTTAAAAGCGATTCAGCGAGATCACATAGGCCAACTACGTTTCAATATATTGCAGGCTAAGGAGAACTCAGGTAATGGATAAATTTGTTGTGAAGAGAGCACGAATGTGCTTGCTAGTAGCCCCGGCATGTTGGTGGCTTCTGAAACGGCGTCTTTCGCTGCAGCACCTGCCGCCATGGCATGTACGTACTTGGCAAATTATTTACGCAAGCGCCAGCAAAGGCAATAATTAAAAAGAAAAAGAAAATTTCACTGGCCGCTTGTATATCCCCTTACAGGTATCTCAAAAGAAAATTGAAATTTCCCAGTTAAAAAGTTCTGAACTGTACGAAGTTTTGTCGATAGGATAATTTTTAGTGAAGTGATTTGCTTTGTAGCAATGCGCTGTAATCCTGGTTTATGCGAGTTCGTTTCTCGCGTATAAGAATGTCGTGTATTACCACTAGAGTTATGTGAATTCATATGTGCAATTGTACTGGGAGTTATATTATGCAAATTTTTAAATGTTGCCTGTGAGGTATAATTGCAGTTTTTCAATTCGCAAGTGGAAGACACATATCTGCTCGAAGGATACAGGTACATAAACGGCTAGTTTATGAAGGAATACTTCATAAATTGTCCGCCTCAATGGATCAGTGGCGAGGGTGGCTCAGATGCTGACCCCAATATCGCAGGTTCGACCCAGCCATGGCGGTCGCATTTCGATAAAGTCGAAATGGTAGAGGCCCATGTAGTATGCCATGCCAGTGCTCGTTAAAGATTACCGATGGTCCAAATTTCATGAGGCCTCTACTAAGGCGTCTCTGGTAATCATATCGAGCCATGCAAGCTTTTCGCGGTCGTAAATAGGTCATTATTAACGTGCTCCTAGCCCATGTAGCCCTCGGTTGACACATAAGAAAGGGTCTTTTACTTGTAGTGAACTCCGTCATTAAAATGGCGGTCATTGACTTACTGCGCGGGCACAACGTCATTCGTGAAATCAGAGGCTGAAAAATTCAAACTACTGTGAACGCTGCTTAAGTGTTTTCCCCTTGAATTTTCCTGAATTGTACTGTGCACTCCAATGTGAACAAAAGATTTAAAGCAATGCTTTTCCTCCGAAGTAAAGGTATCATTGCAACATTTATTGTCAATATTGTTTTAATGAGCAGCTTTGTAGATTCAATTTCCTATTAACTAAGTGTGTGCAATAATTAACCCTTGGAAGTCGCAGCAGCTTGACTTGGTACACATGGAAGGCCTTCTTCGAAAACTGGGAGCCCACACGTACTAATTCGTCTACTTTTTGCTTATCTATACACACAAACACGCACACAAACGCATGCGCGCGTGTCATGTAAAAGAATTTCACTCGTGCAGGCAAGCAAGCAAGTGAACCTTCACGCATCCTAACAGTGATAACGTAGAAAAAAAATTCACACATATCCACAAAGTCAATGCTGACGATGGGGCGAAGCACTTTGCATTGGATACTGAATTATTGCCTCCTATCTTGTTCTGGTTCACAAGGCTTTGATTTTGTTTGTTCTTGTTAACAACTTTTATATAACGTTTCTGTTCACAGACTTTTCGGTATTATATCTGCTGTAGACACCTGGTGGTGTTTCATGGATGAAGGGACTGTACCACTGCGTCAAATATAGACATTTCTCACCCGTTTACATTGGTGATTGATTCTGCAAAAATTGTAGTTTTTTTCTATTTTTTACAGTTTCTCTTCATGCTCATGCAAGAAAGGGCTCTTACAAAGATCTTATTACTGTGCCTTGAGGGCTTGAAGACTAGATAAATTAATTTGTTTCACCTCTCCAGGCTATACTGCAGTCCACGAAAGTGGTGCATCGGCCGGGTCATCCAATTCAAATGGACGCCAAGATATTTCTTTTGTTGAGCAACATCAACCAGCTGAGACGACTAGGTTTCCGCAGAACAATAGCTGAAGCTGCCTGTTCGAGTGGTTTAACTCATTTAACTGGCTACATCTCGACCAGGAGCACGACTGTGTACTCTGCTTTAACTGCACAAGTTTCCTCAATATAGCCAAAGGTTGGTCCATCAAGGGCCAAGAAATGGCATTTTTAACAAGAGGGTTTCGTAATTGAAAGAAGGCCGCTCGAAAGGTTCCGATCACGTGAAAAAAAGTGACTTCCATCGAAGGTCAACAGAAAAAGTTATTGAACAGCAACAAAACAACCCCGTCATTTCGCAATTCGTTCAGCATAAAACATCAGAGCAGAAAAATGCCCGGATAGCTCTATCAGTAGTCGTGAGTTCCTTAAAGTATCTGGCTCGCAGAGGTAATAGCATACGTGATCGCGATGTGGATTTTGGCAACCTCATTTCATTGTTAAAGAAAAAGGTAATACTGTTTCTGAGCTAAGATTATGGCTGAAGCGTCGAAACATTTGGTTAGCTCCATCTATGCAAAATTAAATCTTAAGCCTGTTTCACATGTGAGCGAATAAGTGGCGGTCATCGCGGGGATCAGCGGCATCATCATCAACATCACCTGCATCATCATCATCATCATCATCATCATCATCATAGCAGCAGCAGCAGCAGCAGCAGGAGGACGCGCGTTCATTTCTCGTTCGCCACTGCCATGCCGCTGCTTTGCGCGTCGCCCGCCGCACTGACGGGCAGTGTTTTCCGCAGAAGGCGCCGGTTATCCGTTGTTTTCGGTGGTATCTGAAAGCCGCGTTTTCCTCCAAGTGTCCTTTCTTTGGCATGGTGCTGCGAGGTTCATCATCAATAGCCGCTAAACTTTCACGCGTCTGTACACTCATTGAACTCAGTGTAACGTGAATTTTTAACAAATATACAACGTTGGTAGTTGATTCTTTTTTGTCCTGGCTTTTTAACTTATGGTTTTTTTGTGCGCTCATATTACTGGCCATAGAGAAGCGACTGTCAACGCTGTTTATTCCAATGTGAATCTTTTAACAAATATACAGCGTTGGCAGTTGTTTTTTTTTGTCCTGGCTTTTTAACATATGGTTCTTGTTGCGCCCTCATATAACTGACCATGGAGGAGCAAACGAAACAGTTTGCTTGTATGGTTTTATTAGACAGCTGTCCCACCTAGGTGAACGCTCAAGAACTGCAGCATGTTACTGTGAGCATGGTACACGTGATACGTTCACTGTCCCGGTTTTTCGGCTGCGGCATATATACTTGCAAGCAGCCCAGGTCCGAGACAACGCAAGAATTCTTGCTCTAGCGGGAATTTGCGTCCATAAATGCTGCGGTTATCAGCAGGAAAGCCGAAGTCTCCCATCATTTCAGACATAACACCTTTGCCGTCGGAACACAGTGACACTCAATTGGTAGCCTCCGGCCGTGTAATTTTGGTGCATGCTCCTAGGCATGTGTTGCTTTACTGGTGTCTGAAATCAGCAACTATTCTTCGTTATCTACGAAGTGTATCTCTTTTCGCCCAGCCAGCCACGCATCTCTCTTCGCCCAGCGAGCCATGCATTCCAGAACTGAGTGTCACGGAGAGCAGCGGTCATGTGTGGGAGGACTTGTCGACAGCCTCCAAACTTGAGTGCTGTGCAGTGCAATAGTTCTTCGCGCAAAAAGCGTCGCATAGGTCATGGAAGGGTGAGTGTTTATTTTAGTGAGAATAAGAGGTGTTGTTGACAGGGAAAACGAAAATAAGGCCCCTGGTGAATGCCTTATTTCCCGAGCTATGAAAGCAAGCTTCGCGCTCCTTCCTTGTTGAGTCACATCACGAACTTCCTTTTCAGTGACCTGTGTGGAATGCTACTTCTCGACTCGACTGCCGTAGTACCCGTCCTTACTCTCTCGTTCGTGTGAACCCTTTCATCTAATAACCCTGTCATGATATTTCATTGTTTGTTAAACCAGCAACGTTTGCTGCAACATAGAACTACGGCTCCTCTACGCTAGATTACCTTTCGAAGAAAATGCGAAAAAGAAAGTAATAAAAATATTCTTGAAAGAAAAAGGTCACTGCACATGATTGTCACTCCGGTGGAAGCTTCGTCGAGGACAACGAAAGGAAACAGCGCCACTTATACTTCATCTGTCAACATGGCCAGTTCAAGCCATGGCTTATCCTTTACAGAAGTATGCCACTTCTCAAGCAGCTCGGATATTTCTTCCCAGAGATAGCTCTTCTAGTGCTTTTTGTGGAACTCCTCTATTTTGACGTCCCAAAAAAGATGTAGTTTGACGACTTCTGCAATCAGCAACCACTTGAAAGCAGCGAGAGATATTGGTGAGCCGGCGAGAGGACGGATGTCGTCTTCTACTCAGTCGGAGCGAGTTGTTTTGTGAACCGATGTCCCCGCAGCACGCGCGTTCACTCCTCGATTCCTCCCCGGCGTTACGTGTCATCCACATCACTGGTCACTCTGCCACGTCTGCCGCGAGCGATTTTTTCAAACTCTGCCGATATTCGCTAGGGCGTTCAGTCACCGCTGTACAAACCTGTTTTGGGCTCGCCCGGCGGCTGCCGTTACACTATTGAGGCAAAATCGTTCGCACGTGAAACAGGCTTTAGAGATACAAGCACATATGGTACAACGAGGCATTGTTGAAGAAATCAAAAGGTCTTCATTTTTTCAATAATTGCTGATTTGACTACTGACATCGCAGGAACCGAAAAATTTGTTCTTTGTGTTGGTACTGCGAAATCAGAATCGTTATCTGTGGAGGAGTTTTTCATTGGGGTGTACAGCCCACCAGACTCTACAGCAGCAACGCTGGCTCCTTGTATTAAGAATGTATTAAGTGAGGCTCGAAGAAATACTGTACACCTCAGCAGCAGGAAGTGCGCCATCACACGCGAATCAGAAGCAGCAATTAGGAGTTATTGCTTCAGATTTCGACCTTCGAACGGCTTCACGCGCAGCATCTGATGGTGCCATCTATTGCTGCACATCTCCAACCATGCGCCATGCACTCTATATCAAAACGATTTAGCGTGCAATCATCCGTTGTACGCGATCTTATGAAGCAATTGGTAAGACTCGTCATCCTGATTCTTGCGGTGCCAACGTCTGCAGCCAGCTCGGAACGCTGTTAGTGGTCTTCGGCGCCTCAAAACATGCCTACGACGTACCATGTCCCAGCCTAGGCTAACCCTTCTTCTTCTTCTTCACTTCTATTAGGAAAAAAACTGCTGCGCTTGATATATATCAAGTGATGGAGGAATTTATCTCTAGGAAAGCTGAGAGAAAATGGACCTTCGGTAACCTTCAGTTCTGAACATCCACACATCATGCTTCCGCATAATCCCAGTGAGCTCAAAAAACTTAAGAATTACTGCAACGCCCCATGGACCAGACACCTCTGTTTGCTTATGTCGTTCGACTTGCATTTCAAGCGACGAATAGCAAACTTTCAACATACGCTGCCTTGCTGTGATTTGTAGTGTGTGAATAAAGAATTGATTGATTGATTTGTGGGGTTTAACGTCCCAAGAACATTATTTGATTAGAGAGACGTCGTAGTGGAGGGCTCCGGAAATTTTGACCACCTGGGGTTCTTTAACGTGCACCCAAATTTGAGTACACGGGCCTATGGACATGCTATGGACATGCTATGTCCAGAAGAAGTGCGTGTTAGTGTAACATGCACATATGCCCTGACGAAGGCCGGTCCCTGGCCGTAACGTTGGCAATAAAGCATCGTTTTTCGTTTGCTCGTTCGCTTCTTCTGGTGACTATATATATATATATATATATATATATATATATATATATATATATATATATATATATATATATATATATTATGAGACCACGTCCGGTACGGCAGCAACCAGGTTCTCTCTTTTTTAATCCAGACGCACGAGCCAGAGAGCCAGCCCGCGTGACATACGATGATGATCACTACAATGGTTTGGTCATACAGATGAAGATGAAGTACATAGTCAACGCTCACACTATTTTCCCCCCTTCGCGAAAGAGGGCAGCAAGTTAGAAAGGGTTGGGATGCCGAATATATCGTTTCAGACGAGAGACGTGGGTGATCTCGGTGTAACGGCGACGACAATCAGAAGCCGCGTTGACAGGAGCAACGCTGATAGTTGACTTCAGATGTTCGCTCCAGGACGGTGTATGGACCGAGATATCGGTGAAGGAATTTTTCGCAGAGCCCAGGTACACGAACATGTGTCCACAAAAGGATTTCGTCGCCTGGGCAGAACACAACAGCTCGACACTTCGCATCAAGGTCGATTTTTCTCTTGTCCTGAATGGCAGCAGTGTTGGCGCGGGCGATTTTACGGCAGCGGGCGACGCAAGCGGTGAACTCTTCCGGGAGAGATGAAGATGGATTGGAAGATGTGGACAAAAAGGTGGTGTCCAGAACAAAAGTCGGTACACGGCCATACACGAGAAAAAAAGGGCTGAAATTCGTTGTACGCTGTATGGCAGTGTTATATATGAACGTGACAAAAGGAAGTATTGTGTCCCAGTTTTTGTGATCTGGTTGCACGTACATAGAGATCATGTCGGACAAAGTTCGGTGAAAACGCTCAGTCAGACCATTAGTTTCTGGGTGATACGCTGATGTGGTCTTGTGGATGGTGTTAGAGGCCTGTAAGACTTCAGCAAGGACATGTGAAAGAAATGTCTTGCCACGGTCACTAAGGAGCACACGCGGTACGCCATGTCGTAAAATATTGGCGCGAAGGAAAAAATCGGCTACTTCAGAAGTAGCACCAGATGAAAGAGCTGCCGTCTCCGCGTAGCGAGTAAGGTGGTCTACGGCAGTAACAATCCAACGGTGACCGGCTGGCGTAAGCGGAAGAGGTCTGTATAAGTCTATGCCCACAAATTTAAAGGGAGTGGACGGGCATGGTAGTGGTTTCAATGGCCCCGCGGGAAGAGACGTGGTACGTTTTCGGTGCTTGCATGACGCGCAGGAGGCGACGTACTTGGCGACAGAAGTGGAGAGGCCAGGCCAAAAGCAGTGAGTCCTGAGGCGGTCGTCGGTCTTGTGGAACCCTAAGTAGCCAGCTGTCGCATTGTCATGAAACGCTTGTAGAACTTCCAGACAAAGTGAGCGAGGAATGACGGGAACCCATTGGTTACCGAGAGGATGGTAAATTTGCCGACATAATGTTCCCTCTTGAAGCTTGAAACGGGCAAGTTGTCGTCTTAGGCGGCTGTTTAGAGCACGCGATAAGCCAGTGAGCCGATCGATAATTGTGCGGCAGTAGGTATCGGCATGTTGAGGCGAGGCGAGATCTGTGGACGAAAGAAGGTCCGCCGAGGCAACAAACTGTTTCGAAGCAGCAGCCGTCTGTTTGGTCACATAAGCGGGCGGTGACGAACAGATGGAAGGTGACACTTTGGCGCTTTCCGAGAGCAGGCAACGGGACAAAGCGTCGGCCTCTTGGTGCTCTCGGCCCGACCTATATGTGACGCTGTAGTCATACTCTTGCAATCGTAGTACCCAACGACCAAGGCGTCCCGACAAATTTTTGAGAGACGATAACCAACACAGAGCATGATGGTCCGTCACTATTGTGAAATGCCGGCCGTATAAGTAAGGACGAAACTTTTGTATGGACCACACCATGGCGAGACATTCTTGCTCAGTGATGCTGTAGTTTCGCTCAGCAGGTGACAGAGTACGGCTCGCGTAGGCCACGACTTGTTTTTCGGAAGCGTGGTTCCGCTGAAGAAGGACAGCACCGATGCCAAGTCCACTTGCGTCAGTGTGTAGCACAGTAGGTGCTGCAGGGTCGAAATGGCGAAGCACTGGCCGTGATGTGAGGCATCGCGTGAGGGTGTGAAAAGCGGCTTCGCAGTCATCCGACCAGACAAAGGGTGCTCTCGTGGTCAGGAGTTTGTGCAGAGGAGCCGCAATAGTAGCAAAATCACGTGCAAAGCGGCGGAAATACGACGCTAAGCCAAGGAAGCTGCGGAGGTCTTTCTGTGTGGTTGGTGTAGGAAAGTGCAGTACCGCGGCAACCTTGTCGGAATCGGGTTCAACGCCATGTTTACTGACGACGTGACCTAATACCTTGATGCTGTGACTGGCAAACGGACACTTCTTAGTGTTGAGCTGGAGACCGGCCTTAGCTATACACGTGAGGACTTCGTCTAGCCGTTCCAGGTGCTGTGAGAAGCTCGACGAAAAGATGACAATGTCGTCCAGGTAGCAAAGGCAGGTCTTCCATTTGAATCCCCGCAGTACCGTGTCTATCATCCGTTCGAATGTGGCTGGGGCATTGCACAGGCCGAAAGTCATTACATTGAATTCAAAGAGCCCATCTTGCGCAGCAAACGCAGTCTTCTCTTAACAGACTCGTGCATTGGAATCTGCCAATAACCGGAGCGCAAGTCGAGACTTGAAAAGTACTCGGCACCTTATAAAGTATCAAGAGCGTCGTCAATGCGAGGATCTGGGTAGACGTCTTTACGAGTGATTTTGTTGAGTGATCTGTAATCAATGCAAAACCGTACCGAGCCATCCTTTTTTTTCACTAGTACGACAGGAGAAGACCATGCGCTTGTCGAAGGCCTGATGACGTTGCCCACGAGCATGTCGTTGACTTGTTCTTCTATACGCTTGCGTTCAGAAGCCGACACACGGTAAGGGCGGCGGCGAATCACACGGGATCCGTCGGTGTCGATACGATGGGCGGTCACTGTTGTTTGACCCAGACCTTCGGAACAAACGTCAAAGCAAGTTTTGTGCTTCATTAATAACGCTAGCAAGGCATCAGTTTGCGTTGGGTTGAGATGTTCACACAAGTGGCCTTGAGAGCAGGAAATGCATCTTCCGCTGGCATACACTTTGAGAATGACGAAGCAGATTAACCAGTGACGACACAAAGCGGTGCTTCTTCGGTAATGCTGGCAACAGTGGTCCCCTCAGGCAAAAGAAGTGGTTCTGGCGTCGTGTTGCAGGCCGTGATGCTTGCATAACCACGGGAGAACCGCACTAAACAAGATGCGATGGTGATCCCTCGAAACATGCAGCACTCGCAAGGAGCAACCACAGCGTCACCATCTAGAATGTCTCGTGACTTGATCGTAAGGACACGTTCTCGTCCGGGAGGCAGGAGGAAATCCGCAGCTGTCACAAGGTTGGGCGACGAAAGGTCGGCAGCAGAAGAAAGCTCAGTGTCCGTAATACGAATGAGTGGCCGACCACACGAAATTACAGCAGACGCCGCTGACAAGAAGTCCCAGCCTAAGATTATCTGATGAGCGCACGAAGACAGCACAGCCAATAGTATGTGATGACGGATTCCATCGATGAGAATACGAGCAGTGCACAACCAGGTCGGGCGAATTGGACTGTCATTAGCACCGCATAACATGGGACCGGCATAAGGAGTTTGCACTTTACGCAGCCGAAAACACAATTCACGATCAATTACCGAAATTGCGGCTTCAGTGTCTGTAAGGGCGTCAACAAAAACACCTTCCACAGAAACAGGCAGTAAATTAGCTGGACGAGACAGAGGAGTTCTAGCGTTCTGACGACAAGCAGTTTCCCCTCCAAAAACTGCACCTTCTAAATTTACGAGTCCAGAGAGATCGGAGCGGGACGCAAGGGTGATGGCGCATGCCGAAACGGTGACGGAGAACGGCGGCGAGATGAACGAGAAAGATGAAGCCCAGCATGAGACCGTGGAGGGGAGGGCGGCTGACGGAAGGTGGATGGATACGGTGCGGGATCGTATTCATCGGGTCTCGTGGCAAAGTCTCTCTCGTAAGCTGAGTAACCACGTCGTTCATCCTGCTGACGGCGGCGGCAGAAACGGGATATATGACCCCTTATGCCACAGTAGAAGCAGATGGGGCGGGGAGGACCCCATGTAGAATAGTGGCGTGGCCTTGGCGCTTGTGTTGTCATCGCAGCCACATGGTCGCATCCGACGTCCGCAGGCACGATTGGAACTGGTGCAGCGGCCCGAGATGCAACTTCTGCGTACGAAGGCACTGGGAAGCGCACAGGAGACGGGGCATGCGCAGCGCTTGTCATTAATGCCAGTTCGTTCTTGATTATCTCTCGCAGGTTGGGAGGAGATGTGTGGACAGACGCAACAGTAGGGTTGCCTGGAATAAGGCCGTGAAGTTCTTCTCTGACAATTGTGCGAAAAAGGGCCCGCAATTCATGCTCTTTGGTAAAGCGAGCGTCGCAGGAGGCGTGTGGAAGGCGCATGGAATGAAGCACGTCCAGGTGTTGGCATGTAGTGATGACGTCCCGGACGGTAGTCGGATTCTGAATCACGAGAGCATTGAAGGCCACAGAGTTGATACCTTTCAGTAGATGTCGGATGCGATCGGCCTCCGTCATGTCATTTTGTGCTCGGCGACAGAGAGCCAGAATATCTTCAATGTAGGACGTATACGATTCGGCGTGTCCTTGGAGGTGGGTTGCGAGCTTCTGTTTCGCTACTACAGAACATCCTGCAGACGTGCCAAATACCTGACGGAGATGACCCGTGAAGGGCGACCAATTGAAGAAGTCGCTCTCGTGGTTGTAATACCAGGTTTTAGCGACGCCATCGAGGTAAAAAGGAACGTAGCGCAGTGTGTGCGCCTCGTCCCAATAATTAAAAACGCTGGTTCGATCATAACTGTCCAGCCATTCTTCAACGTCTTTGTTGCGAAGGCCGGAAAATACCGGAGGGTCTCGATGAGAGGTACTCACGGTGTAGTGAACCCTAAGTGGCTGAGAAGGAGCGGTTGCAGCTGCAGACGCGTTGGGTTCTGCCATCGCTGTTGCTTGAGGGCACAACCGTCGACCAGACCGGAGCTCCAGGGGTGACGGGTAGAGCAGGAGGACGTGGGAACCAAAGCACGCTCCACCACTTATGAGACCACGTCCGGTACGGCAGCAACCAGGTTCTCTCTTTTTTATTCCAGACGCACGAGCCAGAGAGCCAGCCCGCGTGACATACGATGATGATCACTACAATGGTTTGGTCATACAGATGAAGATGAAGTACATAGTCAGCGCTCACAATATATATAGGCCTGGTGGTTGAGTGGCCGTAGCGTTGCATATAGTCCTGTAGATCCTCCGTGAGCGGTCACAACGTGGTTTATTTCGACGTTTCGGCCAAGAGTCTGGCCTTCATCAGGATTAAAGATACAGTTTGTTGGTGCTCAGCTTTATACAATCTGAAATCAGAGGGCAAGGAAAAAGGGAAAAAAGACAGAAAAGAAAAAAGAAAAAAAGGAAAAAAGAAAAAACAAAAGAAAAAGAAGAGAAAAGAGAAGAAGAAGAGAAAAATAATATACGGTGGACTCCCCTTGGGCGCCCCCCTTCCACTCTTTCTTCCACTTCCCCCTACACTCTTCCCTCCACTTCCCCATTCATCTCTCTCCCCCTTCTCCCCTTCACCTTTCTGATGTCAGCGGTTTGTGTATGTTTCCTTTCACTAACGCATTCCTCCCGATCAGACAGCACCTCCTGGCACTGGCGGTTCGTTGTGGGGCAAAAAAGAGCTTTTTTAGGAAGACCTAAGCCTTTAACTACTCGGAGTCCCGTAAACAATTCGTCATAGAAGGAGGGGTGCCGCGTATTGTGGTAGATGCTGGTAAGCGGGCATTTTAGGAAGTTCTAAGCCTTTAACTACTCTGAGCCCTGTCAACATTTCGTCGTAAAAAGAGGGGTGTCTCGTGTTGCGGTAGAGACTGGTAAGCGTGTGCAATGCGAATTCCTTGCCCGCTTCTGGATTACGCGTGAAGTGGGGGCCTCCCGGCTGTGCACAAGGTTGCTGTTGGGCATGTTGTGCATGGCACAATTGATTGGGTAGTAAAATGAAACAGAAAACAGACGACAGCTGCACTTAGGAAGAGTAGTTACACTTGGAATTGTTTTCGGTTGTCCAGTGCCCTTCGCAGCCGCAGTGCCGTAAACTCAGTTACTATTTTCATTCCGTTATTGTTTTCTAATGCTTTAATTGCTGCAAGTGTACCAGGATTCTCATTTATTCCTCTATCGAGGGTGTTAAATCGGTGGATAAGGTATGACTCTCGTTGTTCACGTTCTCGATTTGATTTAAATCCCGTCTCTAAGAGCGTTACTGATAGTTTGTCGAATGCATGGTCGGGAAGATTGAGATGTTTTGATAGAGGTAGACTTGGGGCGGATTTCGCATGGGCTCTGTGATTATTGAAGCGAATCCTAAAGGTTGTTTCTGTTTGTCCGATGTACTGCATACCACACACGTTGCCTTCGAGTAGGTATACCATATTAGAGGAATCGCATGTTAGCTTTCCTCGTATGTTAATCAAAAACTTGGATTGCATGCTGGTTGCTTTTCTGTTTCTCGCATCGCCTTACATACCAGACATCGTGGCTTTAAACAAGGGCGGCATGAATTATTGGGGGGTGATGTGTTAATTTGGGAGTGGACAAGGGTGTCTTTGAGGTTACGTGGTCGTCGGTAAACGACGCCTGGAGCAGATGGGAATGCGCGTTTCAGACGTTCACTTTATTCCAGAATGTTGTAATGTCGTTTAAGGATTTTGTTTACATTGGGGAAGTTTGTGCTGTAAGTCAAGCAAAGATTTGTTCGTTGTGGGTCTTCGCGTGGTGGTCGCTTCATAAGTAAGTCTTCACGCTTTAGTTTTCTTGCTTTTTGAACAGCGTCATTATTTACATGTGGGGGGTATTTTTCTTTCTCGAGCATAAGTTTTAGCCTCTGTGAGCTCGTGTCAAAGTCAGCGTCTCTAGAGCAGATTCGCTTAAACCGGTGAGCCTGGCTTTATGGAATACTGTTTTTACAGTGGCGTGGGTGATCGCTTTGGTAATGAAGGTATTGTTGTCAATCCGTTGGTTCGCGATATAGGGTTGTAGAGAGCTTCTCTTCTTCTATCGTTATGGTAACATCAAGAAAATTTACGGTAACTTGCGAGTATGTGTGTGTGAAGTGTATGTTCGGATGTACAGCATTGTAAGTGTCGATAAAGCTGAAATGTTCGTCCTCTCTGTGGGTCCAAATAAGAAAGATGTCGTCTATATATCTTCTGTAAAACATTAGT
The DNA here is from genome assembly GCA_013436015.1 of Rhipicephalus annulatus. Lineage (NCBI taxonomy): Eukaryota > Metazoa > Arthropoda > Arachnida > Ixodida > Ixodidae > Rhipicephalus > Rhipicephalus annulatus. Next base: position 125,282 of record WOVY01014538.1, on the reverse strand, counting down.
TTCAAGAAACTTTGTGCAAGAAATTTCGATTCTAGCTTTCCCAAAAATATGTTGGCATAATTAGGTGCCATTTCGGTGCCCATAGCGGTCCCGCTGATTTGTCGAAAATACTCTTGGTTTAACTCGAATGAATCTAATTCGAGGACCATCCTCGTCAAAGTTTCAATGGCAGAGAAATCTGCGGTGTTAGATTGTCTATGGTTTGTGTACATGTTTTGTAATCCAGCTATGCCGTCATCGTGAGGAATATTTGTATATAATGAAGAGACATCAAGAGTAACCAACTACGAGTTTTTCGGCACACAGAGACCTGCAAAGTCTCGAAGAAAATGTGTGGTGTCTTTCATGTACGACGCGCGGGTGCATGGAATGTGGCTTATTAGTTTGTCCACGTACCCTGATATGGGTTCAGTTATTGTACCTATGCCTGATAAGATTGGTCGACCTGGGTTACCGGGTTTATGAATTTTTGGGTGGACGTAGAAGCGACCTGGACGAGGGTGTGCTGCTTGCATCAGTTTATGGTCAGTGTTGGTTATCTTTTCTGCATCCAACAGTTTCTTTAGTTCTGTGTATATATATATATATATATATATATATATATATATATATATATATATATATATATATATATATGTATATATATATATATATATATATGATGCTACGGGGTGCCACAAGTAAACATTGTAGAAAAGAGGACGATGTTTAGGGCGAGCTCGTGCAGACCGGGCTCCATATTGTATGCCTGCCTGTTTACCAAAAGTAAAGGCATTTTTCAGACGCCTTCTCCCCGTAACATTTTGGTGGAAAGTGCGGGTCTTCCCAGACTCAATACCACGACGATTCTACGCAGCGGACGTTCCTTGGCTGCCTGTGCGATGCCTGATTAAGACTAACACGAGGATTCTTCGGAGACTACTCCAACCGTGCTTCGTCCAACTACGCAGCAACCAACAGCACCGCGTCTAGGTGCTACTAACCGCACCATCGTCCTGACTCAACCGCGTGACCCAGGCACATTTTCGGGCAGTGACAGTACTGACGTGGAGGAATGGCTTTAGCTGTACGAAAGGGTGAGCGCTCTTTACAACTGGGATCCGACGCTCATGTTGGCCAATATTATTTTCTACCTTGATGGTACAGCTAAAGTTTGGTTTTCCAACCACGAGGAAGATATCACGAGTTGGGACATCTGTAAGCAGAAACTCATCGATCTCTTCGGCAAGCCCATCGGGCGTCGTCGTGCTGCGCACAAAGAACTAGCGTCCCTACTCCAGTCCGGCACCAAGTCGTACGTCACATACATACAACATGTGCTCGCCCTCTGCCGGAAGGTTGATGACAAGATGCCGGAATCTGAAAAGGTCGCGCACATCCTCAAAGGAACCGCCGAGGACGCCTTCAATCTCCTCGTATTTTGGAACTCATCGACCGTAGACGACGTTATTAATGAATGCCGACGCTTCGAAGACGCAAAAAGTCGCCGTATCACTCCACACTTTTCGCGTCTTCCCAACGCGGCTGCAACATCAACCTGTGAGGACGCCCGTTTGGCACCAGCCCCTGCTGCTTCCGACAATATCGTGCGCATCGTGCGCCACAAAATTGAGGCAGCATCTCCCCTGTCTGACCAAGTCCAGGCCCCTGACGACTCTCGCGCCACGATTTCTTTGATCAAGAGTGTCGTACGCCAGGAACTGGCCAACGCCGGACTTCAGACGCTATGCCCCGTAAACCGACCTGACTACCGACTGCCCAGTACACCTAATATGTGCCGCGGACCGAACAACCGCCCACGTTACCGGAACCCGGCAGAATGGTGAACTTCCGATGACAGGCCGATCTACTTCAACTGTGGACGAATCGGTCATATTTCACGTCATTGCCGCACTTCCTGGGGTTGGCAGCCATGGTCGCATTATGCCAACACCCGACGCCCACCTGCTGGCTCTCGCATGCCGATCTACACGGCACAAGATGATGCTTCGTCATCCAGGCCCGCCCAACCAAGCCGCTCCCCGTCGCCCTCTGGACGCATGTACCATCTCAACTAACCGACCTCGCTCGCCCTCATCCTCCTACCACCAGTCGTCGGAAAACTGACGGGCGCAGCTCCTAGAGGTGAGCCTGCTTCGACGACCCGACCCGAAATTCCTCTGCACACGATACCCGGACACAACAACTTGAATAAAGTAAATGTTGGCGGTACTTCTGTGGCAGCACTCATTGACACCGGCGCTCACATATCAGTCATGAACTCCAGCCTTTGTGCTCGACTCAAGAAAGTGCTCACTCCTGCTCCGATCACTCTTGTCCGAGTAGCTGATTGTGCAACACCAGTGGTCACCGGGATGTGTGCCGCCCGTGTCACTGTTGCTGGACGTCGTACCATTCTGTTTTACGTACTGGACCACTGCCCGCATGACATAATTTTGGGAGTCGATTTTCTGTCGGAGCATTCCGCTCTAATTGACTGTTCTGCTGGTGTTGTTCAGCTCGTCCTACCACACGCCGTTGACCCTCCTGATCCTGCGCCGCCAAAGCTATGCTCCGCCGACTTTGTTCGCCTATCTTGTCGAGCTGTGACGAATATCGACGTCTCTTCTGATCCACCTGTGGTTGACGGCAATTATGTCATCTCACCTAATCCTACAGTACTCTGTTCGCTCAATGTTGCGTTCCCCCACACCTTCATCACAATGAAGAACAACGTGGCATGTCTCCCTATTGTGAACTTTGGACTTTGCTCTGAAGTGCTGCCACGAGGAATATCTCTTGCAACCCTTGACCCGGCCGGCGACTACCACAAATCGGCCTTAACAGAGGATACACCGTCATCTGCAAATATTCAGTCGCGCACTACACTAGACTGCATAACTGGAATGATTGCCTCTGATCTCCCGGCCGAGCATGTGTCTGCGCTTCGTGACCTTCTTGCGTCGTATCAAGACGCCTTTGATCTCTGCGACCGACCCCTAGGTCAAACGACCATCATAAAGCATCAGATCAACACCGGTGATGCAAATCCTGTACACCGGCGACCCTATCGGGTTTCCTCTACCGAGCGCCACGTGATCCAGCAAGAAGTCGACAAGATGCTTGCCCGAGACATCATTGAACTTTCTTCAAGTCCTTGGGCTTCGCCCGTTGTGCTTGTGAGAAAGAAGGATAACAGCTGGCGCTTCTGTGTCGACTACAGAAATCTTAACAAGGTTACAAAAAAGACGTGTATCCTCTGCCGCGAATAGACGACGCTCTTGACTGCCTTAGTGGAGCAAATTATTTCTCTTCCATCGACCTTCGTTCCGGGTACTGGCAGATATCAATTGATGATCTGGACCGTGAAAAGACGGCATTTATAACTCCCGACGGGCTCTATCAGTTCAAAGTAATGCCGTTCGGGTTATGCAATGCCCCGGCTACTTTCGAACGAATCATGGACGCTCTTCTTCATGGTTTCAAGTGGTCAATCTGCGTGTGCTACCTTGATGACGTCATTGTTTTTTCCCCAACTTTCAAAACTCACCTCGAGCGTCTCTCAACAATTCTTTCGGCTTTCCGCAAAGCAGGGCTCCAACTGAACTCGTCTAAATGTCACTTCGGCCGCCTGCCAGCTCACTGTCCTTGGACACCTTGTCAATTCTTCTGGTGTTCATCGCGATCCTGAGAAAATTCGCGCCGTCAAAGATTTCCCGTGTGCCGACCTCTGCGAACGATGTTCGAAGCTTTGTGAGCCTTTGTTCTTACTTTCGTAGATTTGTGCGGATTTTGCTGACGTCGAACGACCGCTCACGGAACTACTAAAAAAATGTGACTTTTGTGTGGGGACCTGAACAAATCAGAGAATTTGTTGAACTGACGAGTAGACTTACGACGCCACCGATTCTCAGCCACTTTGATATATGCGCTCCAACGGAAGTGCGTACCGACGCCAGCGGCCACGGAATCAGAGCCGCTTTGGCACAACGATAGCATGGCTGCGAGCGCGTTATTGCATACGCTAGCCGTCTTTTATCGCCAGCAGAGCGAAATTACTCCATCACAGAAAGCGAATGCCTCGCGCTCGTCTGGGACAGTGGCTAAATTTCGGCCATATTTATATGGACTGCCCGTTCACGGTTGTCACTGATCACCACGTCCTTATGCTGGTTGTCGTCCTTAAAAGATCCTAGTGGACGTCTCGGCCGGTGGGCTCTACGGCTACAGGAATATTTCTACACGGTTGTCTAAAAATCAGGTCGCCACCATGAGGATGCTGATTGCTTGTCGCGTCATCCAGTAGACCCAGCAGACCTTTCTGAGAGCGATGAGTCTACTTGCGTTTTGGCACTTTCCGCGTTTAGCAACATCGGTGATCAGCAACGCCGTGATCCTCAGCTCAGAGATATAATCCTTCGGCTTAGTGGTCCCACAACTCCTCCGTCTCTCCGTATGTTCCTGCTCCAAGATGGCGTCTTATATCGCTACAGCATGCATCCTGACGAACCTGAGCTGCTGTTGGTCATACCACAACATATGCGTCAGACTGTCCTTGCACAATTGCATAATATTCCGACAGCTCGTCACCTGGGAGTTTCAAGAACTTATGACCGCGTTCGACGTCGCTTCTTTTGGCCCGGTATTCACCAATCCGTCTGCCGTTACGTCGCCTCAAGCAAATTCCTGTCAACACCGCAAAAAACCAGCAACCCTTTCAGCTGGACGCCTTCAGCCCATTCAGATCCCATCCGAAACCATTTTATAGGGTAGGTGTTGACCTACTAGGACCGTTCCTTTATAGGCCACCGGAAACAAGTAGATAGCAGTCGCCACGGATTACACCACTCGGTATGCCATCACACGGGCTCTTCCTACCAGTTGTGCTGACCGACGTCGCTGACTTTCTTCTAGAAGACGTCATATTACACCACGGCACTCCTCGACAACTGCTTACCGATCGGGGTCGCTACTTTTTATCACAAGTTATCCAAGACATATTACACTCTTGCGCTACAAAGCACAAGTTCATAACGGCGTATCATCCTCAAACCAACGCGCTCATGGAGCGGCTGAATAGAGCCATCACGGACATGCTCGCCATGTACGTTTCTTCTGACCATCGTGACAGGGACTCCACCCTTCCAGTTGTAACATTTGCCTATAATACGTCTCGGCATGACACTGCAGGTTTCTCAGCCATTTTTCCTCCTGTACGGACGAGAACCTACGTTGCCTTTCGACACGCTCCTTCCTGCCGTTAGCCACACGTCATAATGTGCGCGCGATGTGATAATTAGAGCTCTAGAGGCACGTGAGATTGCTCGCCGGCGTCTGAGTGATTCGCAAGAACGACAACGACAGGTCTACAACGCGTGCCATCGTGATGTCCACTTCAGTCAAGGTGACACAGTCCTTCTCTGGACGCCGTCGCGGCGAAGTTGGCCTGTGCGAAAAGCTGACTTCATCCCTACTCGGGTACCGTACCGTGTGGTGCGCCAAGTCACCGACGTGACATATGAAATAGAACCTCTTAACGCCACCAGCACGCGATCGTGTTCTGAAGTTGTTCACGTCACTCGGCTGAAACGATATTACTCGGACCAACCAAGCACCGAGACGGTGCCTTCGCCACCAGGGGTGATGCTACGGGGTGCCTCAAATGAACATTGTAGAAAAGAGGACGATGTTTAGGGCGAGCTTGTGCAGACCGGGCTCCATATTGTATGCCTGCCTGTTTACCAGAAGTAAAGGCATTTTTCAGACGCCTTCTCCCCATAACAATATATATATATATATATATATATATATATATATATATATTATGCACACATGCGCGCGCGCGCTTGTTGTGTGTTTTCGTGTGTGTGTGTGTGTGCGCTAGCGACCCTGTGTCTTCAGCCCCCCCCCCACTCGTGAGAGAGTTGGTATGGCACTGATCGCGAATAAAGCTTGATGTGATTGACTCTCTTACGCGAGCTGCAGAAGCGCGCCATAACTGATGAGAAATTTCATTCCGATTGGGCTTAGTTGCAATCACCAGCGCACCGGGGGCAAGACACCTTAATTTGCATGCTGTGTACATGCGTTTTTAACTCGCTAATTTTGAATAACACAAAATGCGTTGTTCCTAATCGCTTCATGTACACAAGCTGCAATTGCGCGAAATATTCGCGCCTACGTGTTCCACTTGTTACTACCGGCGCCTTCAACTATTTCTATTAGGGGCAAAGCCCCTTATGCCGTGGGTCGTATGTCTCGTGCCATCGTACTCGTAGTAGCCAGTTGCATTGCATGTCACTAAAAACAGAGTCACCGCATATCCACGGACGTGAATGACGATAAGTGAGCAAAGCGTCCATCAGTCCGTCCGTGCTTCCGTCCTTCCGTCCGTATGACCATTCGTCCGTCCATCCGACGGTGCGTCTGTCCGTCAGTCCTGCGTTCATTCGTGCGTCTGTGCGCCCGTCCATTCGGCCTTCCCTTAGTTAGTTCATACGTCTGTCCCTCCGCGCGTCCGTCCGGCCGTCCGTTCCTGACGCCTCCGGCATGAAAGGCGTTTTAAAGCTTCTATGCGTCACCCAGCTTTAGCACATGCCGGCAAAATATAGTTATGAAAATGGTGTCTCACAGTTCCTGGTTGACATGATTTCCCAAAGGAAATTGAGTGTCATGGAGATGCTGAAGAGGAATTGATGATGGGGAATTTTTTTTTCATTGAAACGTTGACTTCAGTAGAGTACAGCATTTTGCATCCATATAGGTTGATTTTTCGTGTAAAAACTCCTGAAGAAAACGGACTGTGGGCAGTGCAGGGCTGCAATGAAGGGCTCCGCGAGACACAAACACGCATATCTAACCGCACTCAAGAAGTATGTTCAGAGTGGTGAGAACTTGTGTTAACGAGCGGTGAGGTTATGAGCTGGCTCCTATCATGTGAAAAGGACATTAAAGGAATTACAACATGGACAGACAACCTGTTCAGCCTGAAGTCCCCTATCAAACCTGTAACTGAATATTTAATCAAAAAGGCGAAGTGCAGCGTGCAGGCATGCCAGCAACACAAGCGTTCTTTAAAAAAAAACGTTGATATCATGTTATGCGCAATTTAAGCTACGCAATCACCTGCGCCAGCTCAAAACAACGAGAACAAGTGAAAGTGGAAGCAAGACATGCACTGCTGTTAAGTTTAAAGTGAGGTATGGCGCTTGTTTTGAAGTATAATAATGTTATCTTCTAAATAAAATTGTGGCATCTGATATTGCCATATAATACATGCAATTTGCTTGAACATTACTGTATATGTTTGCATATACTGCAAAGTATTGCGAACGACATAAAAAAGTAAAAGAAGAACGGTCTTAATTCCATGGATTGCTTTGCTGCTCAGAGTGCTAATATTAGCACTCTGAAAGTAATACACATGCTGGAACTTCCGATGGGTGGTAATTCGAATTGATCAACGTGAAACAAGCTTATTTGATATGGTCTTCAGCAAAGCTATTTAGATAGAAAGCAAACAGATACTGTTTGAAGAGACCAGTGAAAGACGATACGTAATATTAAGACTATTCTAAAAAGCGATGCAGTGGCTGTGAAAATAATGCAGGTGCCCCACCGTGGTAGTCTAGTGACTGAGGTACTCGGCTGCTGGCCCGCAAGTACGGGGGCCGAATCATTGCTCTGGCGGCTGCAGTTTTGGTGGAGACCACAATGATGTAGACCCGTGCGCTCAGATAGAGGCGTACGTAACTTTTTTTACCTGCAGTGAAGAGAAAAATTAGGTGATCCCGTAAATGTAAATAGTGCTGCGGGTAAAAATAATAATGCAAGAACAAACTGCCAAAACCAATTAAACTTCACAAATGTAAACGCGTGATGTCTTAATACATCTTTTTGACTCTGTATTGCTGTACCTACAACGCAACTTCACAGCATTACTCAAATCTGGCTATAGATATTGTAATCATGTCCGGGAAATAGCTAGCCCAAACTACGCGATATCAAAAGAGTGGTCCGCATGTCATGGTGGCTTGGTTATTTATACCAGCAAAAGGTTATCTTCCAAAGTTCTTCCAGATGCTGAAGTTGTAGGCACAATGTTTTGTGATTAATTGTATCAGGGGTCATCTCTGTGAACTATGTATACTCATAGCATACAGGTGACGTCGTGGAAGTGAAAAATGGCTCCAACATGGCGGATTAGATGACGTCAAGGCAGTATATTCCAGCGACGATCAGCCTGCTTAAGCGTGATAAGGTTACTGTGTATCCGTGCATTAAAAGCGAAAGAACCAGCATATCATACGGATAACACAAACGCGACAGCACGATGTCGCAGCTCTGACTTGACTCTGTGAGCGACTTCAGTGCAAGCCATTTATACATCACCCCATCGTTTCCCCAAAAACGTCACTGCTTAACTCTTGTAAGCATTACCTGTATACCGTCTTGTATCACATACCACACATCTTTTTTCGTACTATTGATTTGATATGTATGGTGTAACGCTACAAAACTACCATATAAATATTAGAGACCCCATAGTGGAGGACTCCGTAAATTTGGACCACCTGGAGTTCTTCAACGTGCATCCAAATCTGAGCACCTGGGGCTACAGCATTTTTGCCTCCATCGAAAATGCAGCCGCCGCTACCAAGATTCAATCCCGCGACCGGTGGGACAGCAGCCGAGCGTCTTAGCAGAACAAAAAAAATCTAGAAGTTTTCGCAATTCAAACCTGGGAATTCTCCATTATATCGCATATCCTGTTACAATTTTATTCTAAATTAGATAGTCTTTACGACAGTGACACAGCCCACGCGAGCATATGGTACGAAACTATTTATTCAATTATTGTTAGTGATCACTTCCGACTCCTCAGTGCCTAAATAGAAACTATTTCGGACATCTCGGACCACGAGTTGGTCTTCTGCACTGTAACGAAGAATGATCATCAAGAGTCATCGCTTTTATAACCTGATTTCAACCAAGCCGAGAGAGCGAGTATTGGCACTTTTTTTTTCTTTTGTCCGTGATTTATTCGTGGCATTTTCACAAAAATTATCTGCTGATTTCGAAACGCTGAGCGGTAGGTTCAGGAACATCATAGAGTCATCCATTTAATACTACATACCAACGAGAAAAATGAGAAAAGAAGTCATGTCCTCTGTTAAAAGTAGCATGCGAAATTAGAAGTATTGTGAATACTAAATAACAATACACACCAGTAACTCTCACTAGAAATGAATTTATATTAGCATATAACAGTACAAGGCTCTAGCTAAATGGTGATAACAAATAACTTTTCGCAAAGATTCACCACAAAATTTTACGATACCACTCCAATAACTATCCGAAACCTTTCTACTATACATTTTGTAAAAGTAGTAGCAAAAAAAAACATTCAGCGGGAAACATCATAATACTCATGCTTTTCAAATCCACCTTTGCATCCCCGCCTTTAAAATGCAGGGTGGTGGCAGTTTAGCTATACTGCCACCACCCTGACCTTTTCAATGTCCTTCGTAGTTGAAATGTAATCCGACTCACTCGAAGGGTGTATTATTAGAGACTACTAGAAGCACTGCAAAATCAGTGCATTTATTCAACCAATGTTTAAATGAAAGTCCCTGCTCAATAGAAAAAAACCACACTGTGAAAAAAATCATGGTACCTTCGCACTAATGGTGCGAAGTGGTGCGAAGTCTGAAAGCGCTATTGAGCAGCCTCCCCTTATTTTATGTTTTACGTTTGTTTTCTCTTTTGGCTACTTGGATATCTGTTTTCTATAAGTTTTTTTTCATAGTCCGTCTACTTCTGTCTCTTTCTCGCACTTTGTAATCAATTGTTTCTCTTCGCTTGCGTAAAAATGCGTTTTATGACATTTATTTGAAAATGAACGCCAGATTGCTAATGTCTAATACCTTGCCCATCATAATGAAGATTTGTTTGTTCAGAGCCATCGGTGAGTCCTTCACGAATGCGCATATGCTAAAGGTAATACTTCATGGCAAGCCATGCTTTGACTGCTCTCGCGTATAAACCACGTGATATAAACATCTGGCAGCAAACTCGAAATGGCCGGCAAGGTGTTGGCGGTGGTTGGTATCGACGCAGTCGCAAACTACCGGTGCTGCACGACAAAAGTCGCAGCCTTTACAAGGACGCAATCCTCGAGAGCCTGGCGAGGATTAAGATTCCATAGGAATGGAACTTTTAGCACGTTGATATGCGTTCATCTTGGTCGATAAAGCTCAGACGAGATGTTGACGAAAAGTAAGATACACAAGACAGGCGCTGGTTTAGGATTGTTGATAAAACTACAGATATGAGAAGGCGCAGTCGGAACGAGTCGGGGTGCCGCCACAGCTCGCACTGCGTCCGCTGGAATATTTTGTGCTGGCCTATCTCTGCCTAAACCACGGTTTCAAATGGTCAAAACAATTTTGAGTGGTTAAGCTCCTTGAAGTCAAGCCTTGTCCCTTCATCGGAGTGATAGGCGCAGCAGCGCGTGTTCCCTCCAAGCATGCGATCTCTTTCTCTTCGACAGCGAAGACAATGAAGACAAGGCGGCAAAACTGCATGCGTAGCTGAGGGCTCGCAGACAGGCCGCAGAATGGCAGCGCTGACAAACTGACCTGCAGTTCAGGGCTCGCAAAGCTTTAGAGATACGGCAGCGCAGACAAGCGGGCCCGGAGGCTGTGAGGGCTCGCAAAGCCGTAGAGGTGCGTCAATGCCCTCAAGCGGACCAGGAGGCGTCCAGAGCGCTGTAAGCGGCTGCAAAACGCGGAAAGCGCTTCGTGCGGCTATTCTTGCCCGCAAGATTCTGGTCACTTATCTGCTTTGAAGCACGTATACGAAGAACTTACAAAAATGTTTCAAAGATTTCGTCTACGTTGTTCCAGAAGGGTAAGTGATCCATTGCATTTCGCCCACTCATCATCATTCAATTCATGGATGCGCTGCAATTTCTTTGTTTATTTTGCATGTAAACCTTGAAATCAGCACGAAATTAAATGCCCAGAAATTGGATGAATTGGAATCTATTCACATAGTAGCAAAGGCGGTGGCGATATATTGGAGGCGCAGAAGCAATACGAATGTTTTTTTTTGGGTATGTGATTATGGTTTTCCGGCTGATCTGGCGTTTTCGCTCGTTTTCTCATTGTGAAGTGCGACAGTGCCTACACTGTGACGCACAACAAAAACGCTCCGACCAGTGGTGTTCCCTTTCATCCTTTCTTTCTCTTCCTTATCTTACTTCCTGTCTCTTTTTCTCTCGCTCCGCATATTGCTCTCTCTCTCTTTTTAATTCTCTATCTTCCTTTCTCATCTGCCTTAGTTTCGGGATTGAATCCTGGCTAAGGCAGCGGAATTTCGATGAAAAGGAAAACGCTTGAGGCATCTGTACTTAGATTGATGCGCAGGTTAGAGAATTGCATATGGTTTAAGTTTCAGGAGTCGTCATGTACGGCATCTTTCGTAATTGTACCAATGTTATCGGACCCTGAACCGCAACGCTTATTATCTTTATTTCTGTCTTTTTTTTTCTTAACGTCCTTTATCCGTATTTATTTCTCTATTTTTCTCAGTCTATCCCTCCGTACTCAGTCTCTCGTCCATCAAGGTAACTCAACCCCCCTGCAGACAAATCGGTGCACATTTATTGGCGCAAATCCTTGCAGAATATAAGATAGAGTGAAAAGAAGATGGTAAAAAAAGCGCGTATGGGTTCATGATGGCAATTCTTTTACCCACCAATCAACTTTCTTTGAACGTCAGAGCTTGTCTGTTAAAAGTATTATTTTAAGACAGCTGTACCCTGGAGAATATTTGTTGGAGCACCGAGTGACATTTATGTGTGGTCCTTCATAGTAGGTTTAAGCAGAGAACAAAGGTTGTCACCAGCTATATACATAGTGCTTCTATGACCGAGTTGCATAGGTGTGCTTAAACTGACTTCATAGTCCTAGTGGTAATCTTGCCCTAAATTTAAAGAGACAAACACGCCATTCGCTCAGCTAGATTTCCTTGGAAGCTTATAACCAGGACAGCGACACAAGTAGTCGAAGCAAATATGCACCTGTATTTAGGCTGCCACAACGTCGATTTCGGGCTTTCTACGAGACAATCAAGTGACGTCTCTAATTCAAGAAACGTGTCTAATGCGATGGATGGTGTGACTTGCCAATATGAGGACTGTGACAGATAAGCATGTCGAGGTGTGTGTGAGATAGGCTAATAGGATAAAAATAGATTCCCTGAAACAAGCGCGTCACATCGCAAATCTTTTATTTAATAAATTAAGCGGTTGCAAAAAACGGCCAAAATTCACATCGATTCGGCAAGCGAGATGAAACGGAGCGCTTGCCAAGCCGATCATCATGCAAGTCCGCATTCAGGAAACTCGTCGATCGCTCCAGCCTGAAGAAGAAACAGCTGCTGGAGCTGCCGGAGCTTTGGGAAGTGCAGAAGCTTCACTGACAAAGCGGAACACTTCCTGTAATGGAAAGCATCGACGTCTCTCGTGGTTATGAACTGTTGCCCTGGGTGTTCCACACTATGAACACCGGCACACTTTACTGACAGCTTACCGGTTGCTCACCTGCATACAGAGCTTTGGTGCTTCAAATCTTGTCACTTTCTTCTTGAGGGAAAGGCGACCATGCATTGGTTACGCTGGATGGCATCCAATGACGGCCCTTCAGGGGCGTGCAGCGTATTATACAGTGCTTCGCCTGAGCAGACTCTCCAGGTTTGCGCACCAAACATTCTCTGCCCCAGACCATCCTTGCGGTGTCTCTTGACAATGCCGTCGCAGTCTTGCCATCAAACGATGAAGATCCTTTGGACGTTCCGATGACCACTGTCTCCAGTGAACGAAAAACGCTCTCCTTTATCGTCCAACAGCAATGGTGGCTGCATATGGCAAAAAATGGCTTCTGAATGAACGAGATTGTACAGCGCGAGGACACGTGGAATACAATTCTTTCTTGTTTAAAACAGCTTGCTTGACACTGAAGAAGAGAAAGAATAGTTTTTTAACACACATTGTTGATTTGAGTGGTGTAATAAACTTGTAGTATTTACAATTCTTCCATTCTCTATTACAAACTTCTTATTCAAGTTTGCACAGTGTAGCTATCAAGCTGAGAGAAATTTCGTTAGTCACGAAGAAAAACTATGACTGTCTTGGGCGGGCACGCGCAAGAGAGGAAGAAAAAGAAGGTATAGGCAGAAGGAATAGAAATGGAATAGAAAAACAAAGACAATTGAATAGAAAAAGAGGGAAAGCGATAAGCAGAGTGAGAATTAGAGGAAAAGAGATAAAAAAATGACGCGAGAAAGTGAGAGAGAATGAAACAAAACAAAGAAAGAGGATGATAGACAAAGAAAGTATAAAGAAAGTATAAAGAGGATAAAAGAAAAATGTTTTCAAAGAAATATGTAGGTGAAAAAAGACAAAACAAATGACCGCAGTTTCCCAAGTGGGAACACTGGTTAGCATGCGGAGCATATATATTGAACTGCTATAAATGTGGTTTGTAATTTGCGACATGCGTTTGTGTTATGAGTGAACACGAGTGAACACGCACGCACGTATGCTGCGAAAGACGGCGTGGCGTACTCCTTGGCTCGCCACGCCGCTATCGCGGCGCACTCGCGCTCACGGGCGGCATCGAGATAGGCCTCGCGGCGTCGAGGCCGATCTTGCACGAGCTTGCACGTGGCTAGCACCATCTTGCACGTGGCTTCACCGTCCGGATTCTCTTGCCGATGCTTACGCCGCGCAGCGGCTTCGCGTTCTCGAAGCTTGGAATCTTCCGCTCGACATTGACGTATCGCAGCTGCTTCACGTTGATGATCCTCCACTCGACGCTGACGTCTCGCAGCTGCTTCACGTTCTCGGAGCTGGGGATCTTCCGCCTCTACGCTGACGTTTGCGTTCCGCATCGCGGGCTCTTCTCAGCGTGGCCTTGTCCACGGACGAAGTGTCTACGGAATTGTTTGTGGTTCCGCCAACACATTGGCTGACGCTATTGGAAGGGACGTCAGTAAGTGTGTTAGCGGATTCGTTAGCATACATTTTCACCAGCGACATCGGACGTGGAGTGACCGCACAAACCAACCAACGAAGGGTGGCGCGCCTGCGACACTTGGTTATTTATAGCGAGTGCCGGTCCCAGGACTGCGCATGCGCGTGTTAGCATACAGTTGGCGCACGTAAAACTAAAGTTCGCGCGGCGCGCGGAGGGGAGAAGCGAGCGCAGCGGGGCCTGTGTTGAGAGGAGGAAGGGTTGCACATATGGTTGCTGAGGAGGAGGGGAGGTTGCGGACAGCGACGGCGCATGACTAGCCGCTAATATACTACGCTTCCCTATGTAAAAGAGATAGAAAACAAAGAGAATTGGAAGCTAAGCAAAAGAAAGAGGATCAAAGTAAAACAGAGAGACATGCACAAACATAGAGAACCCGCGAAAAAGGGTAAGAGAAATAAAAGTAAGCAAAGGATAAAAAGACACAAAAGATAAAAAGAAATAGTGGGACAAAGAAATATTTGAGAACACACAAAGGTGCAGAATACATATGAAAACAGTGAGTACATATGAAAATAAAATTGTGAAAATAAATGAATGTCCTACAGCTGCTCACTTTTGTTTCGGCTTAGCACCCCTTCTGCGAAGCTGCCTTTATTTGTTTTTTTATTCAGTAATGTTAACAGTACCATACCTTGGCAATGCTGCTTATGAGCGCTGAGTGGCACACGAGGAATGTGGTCAATTTGGGCACGTATTCAAGTGTGTTGTTTTTCAAAACACAAGTCACTGGTATATAGACCCTTTTACTGTTTATAAACAGAGCCTCTTGATGACATCCAGTTTCTTCCGCCGATGTGCCATAACTAGCATCGGTGAGCAAGAGCTTTAGAAAATAGGCCGCTTATTTTATGCACCTTGTGTTGCTCATTTGCGAATTATAATGAAATGAAGGTTTGTGAGGTGCATAAAAATTATCATAGATCTTACGTAGAACTTTACGTACGTCTATCATAGAACTTTACGTACGTTCATTTCATCTTAAAAACTAAGTAGACGGCATTTCTTACATTTAAAACGAACTTGACAACGTGCTTTCCGTTTCGCGTTAGAAGTTGTAATTGAGGTTACCGGAAGTTTTCTGCGGTACAACGCTTGTGACCTAGAAACCTTCTAAAGCTCCGGTGTAATGAATACTGGTCGCATTCGCATAAGTTAGCTGAAAGTGAAAACCAAGGAATACATTAGCCTGAACTCATGCAGAAGGGAAGACAAAACTATCTGGCGCAGGTTTCGCCCCGTTGTCCATCACAATTCGACAAAGAGAGCGTCTGATTTTTTTTTGCCGCTGATGCGTAAGTGAACGACCGGTTTCCCGCCTTTTTTATTTTGTCTTTCATTTTCCCTGTTACTGAATCTGTAAGGGCCATCTTCGTGCAGATTATTTGGTAGGACAGCATTGTTTCTGGTGCTCACACAATAGCTCTACTGCACTATTGAAATTTCCTTTTTATCACTGATTAACTCGCCTCTTGTGCTACATGTACTTCATTCTCACATTCTTTTAATAATAATAGGCTGCTACATTCCCGGGCATCTTTATATTTGTCATGAAAATACTTTCTTTCGAACAATTAGGCTTTTCACCTCCGCGTAATGAAAAATCTTGGACTATGCGTGTCTGGTGTGTGGGATGACTTGGATACACAGTGAGTTGTATGTATTGGTCATCTCCAGTCTTGATCTGTCACGGTCCTTGTGCTTCTTTCCGCTACTGTTCTTTTCTTTTCTGCTCTAGTCTCGAGGAATGCAAGCCCACTGGTGGAAATGTCCACTTAATTGACACAACCCCTTCTTTACGAATTTTTTCATCGCAATCTTTTATCTTCACCTTCCTACCATTTTTTAGGGGTGAAGGTCTTCGGAGTGATCCGTTCGTCTCCCGTTATTGTTTGTAACGACCGCTCGTTGTGTCTCTAATCCAGACATAGATGCTGTTCTTTGTACTATATAACGAATGCATATACGCTGAGAATTCCAAATTGTCCCACACTAGAGTGCGTTTTGTAGGAAAGATGATAATAATAAATGTGTGTTTCATCAAAGCAGGATTTACGTCACACGTACAGAACAAGAGACGATCCCGCGACTGCGATCGCGTGCTTTTCGGTGGTGCCACGCGCCAGGACGCGCTCTTTGGTACAATAAAAGCGCCATTTTCGCGCACGCCCCACCTATAAGCTCGGCGACAAAAGATGGACAAGGCTGCCGAGCGGCGTACGCGCAGAGCAGCGGCGGTTCGCGCCAAAAGCCTCTAGATTCCTAAGGCCTTTCCGATGGCTGCGTGACGTAACCCTGCGGGCCCGGCGGGAGCTGCGTTCCGATATTCCATAGGGTTCCTCGATGCGCGCTCCTTCTGGAGGGTAGAGCCACTCTTTAAAGGGGTCCGTGCCGCAATCCGATCGGCAGTTGCCATATTTTCTCCCCGTCTCGTCACAGCTGGTTGAGTGAGACACGTGGAAGGCGTTGTCTCGGGCAAAATTTGTTTGCCTCAGTACACAAACCACTTGCGAAATGGCTACAGGATGTTCAAATTCCTGAAAGATCCGAAACGACGACTCTTGGCTTGTGAAGATGAAGTGCTAGAAGTGGCAACCCGCGGACCGTTCGTGTTTGTGCAGCGTAAGTTATGCCATTTCAGCATTTCGAGACTTATAACTTAAAGCGCTGTCAGAAGGGCGAATTCAATGGCGATAAAGCTTGATGTAATTGACTCTTCTAGCTGCAGAAGGGCGCCATCACTCATGAAAATTTTTATTCCAATTGAGCTTAATTTTCATCACCAGTGCACCGGGTACAATACACGGTCACTTACATGCTGTGCACACGCCTATTTAACTCGTTCATTTGGGATAATGCAAAATTCATTGTTTTTAATCGCTTCTTGTCCACAAGCTACAATTGTGCGAAGATATGCTCCTACGTTGTGCACTTGTTACTGCCGGCGCCTTCAACTATTTCTTTTAGGGGCAAAGCCCCTTACGCCGTGGGTCGTATTTCTCGCGTCGTCATAGTCGTAGTAGCCAAATGCATTGCATATCAATAAAAGCAGAGTCACCGTAAATGACGATAAGTGGGGCAAAGCGTCCATCAGTCCGTCCGTGCTTCCGTGCAGTCTGTGCTTCCTTCAATCCGACCGTCTGTCCATCACTCCAGTGCGTCTATTCGTGGATCTGTGCGCCGGTCCATTCGTCCGTCCATGCCTTAGTCCGTGGGCTTGTACGTCTGCGCGTCCGTCCACGCGTCCATTCCTAACACCTACAGTATGAAAAGCGCTTTAAAGCTTGTATACGTCAGATAGTATGTGCACATTATAACTCGCATTACATTGTTTATATGAATCGCCAAGAGAAAATGGAGTGTACTGTGATGCTTAAGAGGAAATTCATGATGGGGAAATTCTATTCATTGAAGCGTTCACTTCAGTAGAGTACAGCGTTTCGCACCATATAGATTGATTTCTCGTGTAAGAATTCTTGAAGAAAACGGACTGTGGGCAGTGCAGGGCTGTAATCAAGGGCTCCATGAGTCATGAACACGCATATCTGACTGCACTGAAGAATTATGTTCAGGTTAGTGAGAACTCGTGTTGCTGAGTAGTGAGCTTATGAGCTGACTCCTATCTTGTGAAGAGGACTTTAAAGGAATTACATCCTGCACAGATAACCTGTTCATCCTCAAGTCCCCTCCCAAACCTGTAACTGAATATTAAATCCAAGAGGGCGAATTGCAGCGTGCATGCGTGCCAGCAACACAAAAGGTGTCTGGAAAAAAACGTTGATATCAAGTTATGCACGAATAAAGCTGCGCATTCACCTACGCCAGATCAAAACAACGAGAACCAGTGGAAGTGAAAGCAAGACATGTGCTGCGGTTAAGTTGCAGAGAGTTATAAGCGCTTGTTTTGGCATATAATAAAGTTAACATCCAAATAAATCAGTGGCATCTAAAATTGCCGTATAATAAATGCCATTTGCTTCATCATTGTTGTAAAGCCTTGTGCTCGCTGTATTTACCGATATCAATGAACGCATTATAAAAATTGCTAATTTACAATATATTTCTATAAGAAACACGCAAAACTTGGTGCGACACTCAATGTCTGCGTTACGCGCCATGGCTTAATGCCATAAAAGCCACATGTATATCAGCAACTAGTACATGTATTCAACATTGTTTTAGGCAATCTGCTGTTCGCGGTAAGGTATAAGAAATAATAACAAAGTACAATATACTGCGCGTTACAGAGTGTGGTCTGTAAATGAGGAAGCTAATGAATAATTCAAAAACAATATATGAAAATATGGCACGCAATCACAGATTTAGGGGTGAAGAATCTAAAGCCGTGGGCTTGTCCATGCATGACTGTGAGTTTCGTAACGACCTTAGTTGTATGACTCACTCCGCATGTGTCAGTGACAAACAGACGGACTGACAGACAGACAGATGCACTGATGGACGGAAGCGAAAACGGACGTTTTATGCTGTGCTCCGTGGATAGGCTGGATTTACGGACGCAAGGATGGGACGCATGGATGCATGAACGCATGCACAGACGGACGCATGGGCGGACTCACAGACTAAAGCACGGATGGATGCTTCGCCCCACACAGCATCATTCACTCCGTGCAAATGCGGTGATTTTGCTCTTTTCTCACGACAGCATTCATTTGTTATTCTTTTTTATAGCCATCTGACAAACAGCAAAGAAGTTTTACACTTTTTTCAAATGCGCACAACACACAGACACATTGAAAAGTCATGTGACTTGAGTGCGTGTGTTTCACATCTTTAAGCTAAGTAAATTGTTACCGACTATTTGAAAGATACGCTAACTGAAGGTGTTGGAGCGGCTGGCATCGACGGTATTTTTCGAGGTCAAGCAACTCCAGCTGCTACTGTCGCTTTAAAAATAAAAGCCAGAGACTAAGAATCTAAGACCTTCGCACTACAGATGCAAAAGCTTTGTGTTTCTCTCATGTTGTTTGAGTACCACCCGTTTTGACACAATAAACTCTGTAAGCCACAGCGCAACACTCGTTGACTGGCCCCAATCTTGGCTACATTCGGCTCGCGGAGAAGGCATCGTAATGGCGGACTCCGTAGGAGAGAACGTTTTTGGATACTGTCATTTCATTTTTCATTTCATTTATTTACTTTCAGGGCCCGAGGGCATTACAGTTGGAAAAGTCCGCTCCGGAGGCGGCACCAACTCGTATCCACTCCGAGGAGCGGCGCTGGTGTAGCATCGAGATTAGGGAGCCTACATACGCCGCGCCGCGCCTTCGTCGTTTAGGGTGGTGCCACTCTTTGACACAGCTCGTGCCGCCTTCCCGCCGTCGGGCAGCGTTGCCAGCACACGTTGCCATAGTAACAGGGGCAGATGCGGCGCCATATTGTGCCCCAGTCGGTTCAATGCCGCCGTGTGCGCGTGTCTGCGTGCGTGCCGCCTGTAACTCGCTGTGACTTTTGTTGACCACGGGAAGCTTTTCGTAACCATGCCAGCTCGGTGAACGTGTTGGGAGTTGTATGAGCACCGAAAATGCTCGGCTGTTGCGTTCCGCAATGTACGAACCATTGCAGAAAAGGCATACGAATGTTCCGCTTCCCGGCCAGCCCGAACCGAAGAAAGCGCTGGCTCGTACAAGTGAAAAGGGACCGCTGGGAGCCCACTGCTGCTTCTCGTGTTTGCGCTGTGAGTATTGCACCTCGCTTCATGTTTTTTCGCACGCGTAATTGCAGCTATATTCTAATATGTAAGTGCTATGCACCTGCAACGCTTTCAGCGAGCGTCGTCGTATCCTCAACCTCTCCTCCGTCGCCGCAGCGCGGTTGCGCGTCGGTAGCGGAGGCCATGGACTATTTTGATGGCTTCCAGCGACGGCTGTGCGTAGCCGAGCGGCAATTTAGCGTGCGAATGCAGCGTGCGCGCAAGTGGATTGCTTTGCGTGGTTCGATTATGCCGGATAACGCATGCATGGAACGTGAATGTTCAAAACTAAGCCTGGTTATAAAACATCCCCGAAAGGCCTGGACCGTTCACGCTTGCTAAAAAACAAAAAAAAACACGCGATTCTCGTCACTGCGACAAAAATTGGTCGAGACCAAGCGACAAAAGCGGTCACTAAGTGACTTCCAAATCTTCGAACAAGCTGCAATTCAGACTTCGGCGATCGATTTTGAAGCTGCCGTGGGCTGGATATTCATCGGGTCGCCGAAAAATTTGGCTGGCGATCTCCCCCTCTACCGTAGACTCTCCTCGTAGGTGTTGTGAAATCCCCCCTACCGCAGACGGGCAATTGTTCCCTGCGTTGCTTGTGCTGATATTCCGCGGGGGGTGGAATATATGATTGATTCTTTCTTGCAACACTGCGAAACTGCGTACGAGGGGTCACTAAAGTCTGCAAAGATTTCTGTGGCGAGCCGCCCCATAAAAATTCCCGTACTGCAATTAGAGGGCATAATCGATTTCCATTCCAAAAGATAAAAAACGCGCGAAAGCGAGCATTCTGCCTCGCTAGCGAGTAATTCAAATGCATTATGTGGTTTTCAAATATTGTTATGATTGACTTTTTTAATTCTAGGCACATTTTGAAGATTCAAGTTTTGAGCAGCACCGAAAAGATGGACTGAAAAAGCTGAGGCCGCATGCTGTCCCAACTCTCTTTCCCTATAGTGGTAAGAACATATCTGAACTCGTTATATCAAGCCGTAATATGGACACAAATTTAATTTTCCTTTGAGTTTGTGAATCTTGTTTGGGTCATTCAGAGAAAAGACAAACTCATCTAAATGCATTGCCTCAATTGCACTGTGGCGTTTTGCTCTTATGTTTTACTCGGAACATCTATAAGGAACAGTAATATGCTTTGTGTGGTGCAGACCATGCAAGAATGTGCATGATAACATTTTGCTTGTAATTTTTAGTCTGGCAAAGCGAAAATGAGCATTGAAACTGTTTGCTGAGTGAGATTGCATAGGCAAGCATGTTATTGTAGTAATGTTCGTATGTTTAATTTTTTCCAGCTGCTACAAAACACCGGAAGTTCCCCGAAGAAGCGCACTTCTGCCATGAAACATGCGAATTCTTCTAACACCAAACGTGTTTGCCCATCTGGAGACATTCCACAGCTGCCTATGGATCCTTGCGACATAACCAGTTTTGAGAACGGTGTTCAGTTGAGTGCTCATGTTTCAGCAGCCGTTTTACAAGCCAGATGCTCTTCCTCATGACACTGCTGAATTCGCGAGAGGTGATCCTCCAGAAGCCCACTTGCTGTCACGTTGGCCCACCAACAAGGCAGCAAGCATCAGTACCAGTGATCCTGAGTCCAGGCTTGCTCACGCATTGGGAGCCGTCTCATTTCCTCTATCGCCTACAAATAATCTAGAAAGTGATGCAGACAGTGCTGCTGAGTGTAGGTGCGAGTGTACATCAGTGTGTGTGCCCCTGCCATTTGTTCCTCCAGCCAATGACTCAGACAGCGCTGGTGAGTTTCGGTGTCATCATGAGACAGTAGCCGCCTCTCCACCACACCTGTCTGCCAACAATCTAGCAAGCGACACAAACGCTACTCCAGGTGCATCCGTAGCCATTCTGAACAGCTCCCTCCCAACACCGTAGCAAATGATGCAGGTCTCACTCCTGCACAACAAGAGCAGTCAACCATGCCAGCTGCATTTATGTTTGGAGGCAGCACAACTCCCACATTGTCGATGTTGCATCGGGAAAATTCCTGAGCTCCGGAAAAAAAAAACGCCGACTTAAGCAGGAGGTTTAAAAACTTGGTAAAACTGCATGAGCAGACGAGATCAAAAGTACGTAGTCTAAAGAAGAAACTAAGGTTAGTTCAGCAAGAACTGAGCGCATTAAGATCATCGACATTTCTTGCTGCAGATCAAACGAAGGCTCTAACAACAAAAGGCAGGGTTCGCAAGTGGTCAGTTTCAGTCTATACGCGTAGCCCTCCAAATAAAGCACGCATGCTGGTACAACAGGTTAGGAATTGCTCAGGTCTCTGTCGTACCCACTGCCATCTAACCGGACATTGATTCGAAGAATGCAAAACATTCGCTTTCTGCCTGGTGTACTTACTGAAGTGCTGGGTGTTCTGAAGCGCAAGGCAGAAACAATGGAGGACATTGAGAAAGATTGCGTCCTCTTCATGAATGAGATGGAAATTAGTCAAGGGTTTGTAACATGACCACTCTCTGGATTGCCTTTTTGGGGGTACGACACTTCCAGAGTCAACTGACAACGTTGCAAACCATGCTCTCGTGTTTATGATTGCAGGTCTAAACACGAGGTGGAAACAGGTCATCGCTTAACACTTCACTGGTCGTTCTACTGACAGGAAGCCTTTTAAAGGAGCTTATATTTCATTTAATTGCGCTTTGTTTTGAGGTGTCCTTGAGAGTTCTTGTAACAAGTGACATGGGAAGTGCCAACAGGAAAGTGTGGCAGCTGCTGGAAGTTTTCAAGCCACAGGCACTCGGAAACTGTCTGCTCTATACCACACCCTCACTTGGATGGTAGGGAGCTGTATTTCATGGCTGATCCTGCTCACGTTTTGAAAAACATACGTGGGCAGCTTCTCCGCTCAGGAAGTTTTACCCTGGGGAAGGAGACGACAGAGGAGCATTGCATCCCAGGAAAAACTGTTAGCCTTGAACATGTTGAGGCTGTTCTCGAATATGATAAAAAATGACCTCAAAATCGCTAACAAGCTGTCGGACATTCATGTCAGCGATGGTGATTTCGCTAAAATGAAAGTAAACATCGCCGTGCAGTTGTTCCTTGAGGCACCTCCTGCCATTCGCTACCTAATCAAGCTCAAAATATTGAAGCCGGAAGCTGAAGCAACTGACTGGTTTTTTGACCTTGTCACTAAGTGGTACACTTTGATGTCATCACGACATCCCTATCGTTGCTTTAAGTACATTTTGACCGCACAAAGCACCAGGAAGCAGTTGGGACATTGCAGCTGGCATGTGCTACGTTCACTCGGATGAACATGGGAGCAACTGCACAGTAGAAGCCATCGCAGGCCGGTCTTTTGGTGTCGACGACTGTTGTGCTGCGCCTATCAGAGGAGCTCCTGGCGAGGCGTGGGTACTTGTACGTCCTCACTTCTAGGCTGATACAAGATTGCCTAGAAAACATTTTTTTCAGTTGTGAGATTGAAGGAAGCCAGTTCCAAGTGCGTATGATGTTAAATGTGCACTGAAGGCCGTTCGTTGTGTCAGTCAGTTTGTACACACCCCTAAGACTTCGAGCTACAACATTGACGACAGCAGTCATCTGGCTGACTTGCTTGACCCAAGCTTAAAAAAGCTAGAGGAAGACCCCATTCAGCAGGCTGAGGAGTTAGATAACTTGTTTGTGATTGGCCTGACGGAAGCAGAGTGCGACAATCGTAGCGTACATCGGTGGTTTCCTTCTGAGGTCTGTCTTAAAGTTTATAGACAACTGCAAAAGTTGTAAAGCAGTACTGACTGACAGTGCTCCTGGGAAATACAGCAGCCTCATCCAGTTGAAGGAATACGTAAAAAATGCCGGAAATCTCATCCAGCCCAGCATGTCTGTAATGACAATTTTGATGGATTGTGAAGAAAACTTCAAAACTTTTGCTTAAATGGGTGAAGTCATGAAGGTGAAAAAACCATGTTCAAGCATTTTAAGTGCCCTGCAGAAGTCTGTAAAAATGCACTTGGGATGTTGCAGTTTGCACAAGCCTACTGTAGAGAAGCTGCTTCTCGAAAAATATGTCCGAACAAGACTAAAGATTTACCTCAGGCAGCAGCATAAACACAGAGTAAATGGGGCAGCAAGCAAAACCTGTGCTGCGGCAAACTTGGAGTAGTTCAGCCGCCAGCTAGAACCGTAGAGCGTACGCAGCTGCGATTATTTTTTTATGTGAGGACACATGAACGACTTGGGTGATACGTTCTATCATAATTTAGGACTGCCTTTGTTAAGGACTCTATGCAACTTCATTGCCGTACAATGATGATAAAGGAAAATTGATGCCCATTGTATAATTTACATTATAGTGTGTTCAAAATAGCGGTAAAATATCTCAGTACCAGCCCGAAAAAAGCATTCAAAACCAGGAACACTGGTGTGCCTTCATTCACATCGCACCTTTCTCTTGAGACGTTGCTTTCCATTGTGCCAGTTGCTCACTGACGTGTTTTTATTCCCGACTAATGTCATGTAATTTTCAGTGGGGTAATTTAAACTGAACCCAGTGGGGCTTGGGGGATTTTCTTATCGATTTATTTCCCCAATATTTTGGTTCATGTATGTATCTGTGCTCAAAGTACTACTTCTGCAGTCGTTGTGTAAAATGCTTTCTTCTCACTGTCATCAGTGTAGCAAGCTGTATTCTTCTCTACTTGCTTTCTCTTTCATTAGTTATCTCTGCGTTGGTCTCATCAGCATTGTCCACCTGTGTAGCCCATCTGGGCTTTAATCTTGCTCGTTGCCTGTGTGTTCAGTTTTTTTTTCAACAGCTTCATTAAAAAAAGTCACAAATGAGTGATATCACTTTTACATGCATTAGCCTGCTACATAAAGTGCTTCTTAAAGTTCGATGCCTTTATTAGCTCGGACACATTTACTTTGTGTGTTTGTTGTATTTCCCTATGTACGCCTGTTTTTCAAGAAGGGGGCATCTGCATGTCACGCAAGCAGTGCAATAAAATAATTTTACGTGAATTTTGTCTTGCTTTATGCATGTAATAAAGTACGCTACAAGGCATGATGACTTGGATGTTCAGCCATAGATGTAATACTTTGTGTTGCCACCTCAACAGTATTTTTGTTAGTGTGTGTAAACATGCTAAATTACACATTGGGCACGTGCCCAGTACGGGCAGAACGATTCAAGCATAGGCTGGGGAGGTTCTATGGGCAACAGTGGTTTAGTCTGTGAGGGCCATTTTTCTTGTATCAAAAACTTTACTACCACACCGATATTTTCTATGCTAAAGCATTTGCGGGGTAACCTAATAACATGTAGTGCCTTGTATCTGCACAAAAATGCGTAATTGAATAATAGTGCATAATAAATAAAAGGGTAATAGTGCCAAAACAATTAAAATGATATAAAAGGCAAAAACCAAAACTGAAAATGAAATTACCGTCTCTCTAATCGGGCGTCATCGTGCAATTACCTAAACACAGAACCTTTCCGGATTAAGAACGACGGCGAAGCAAGGCGACATAAAATCCCCGGCCATTTCCGCGCTTCTACGTGCTTCTACGTGCAGCTAGTG
Organism: Rhipicephalus annulatus; assembly: GCA_013436015.1. NCBI lineage: Eukaryota > Metazoa > Arthropoda > Arachnida > Ixodida > Ixodidae > Rhipicephalus > Rhipicephalus annulatus. Next base: position 99,924 of record WOVY01014538.1, on the reverse strand, counting down.
CTTCCAAAGGAGGCACTGGCAAGCTTCTACCAAGGACGTGAATGCCGCATTAAACGAATAATCCCGCGATCTCAACTGTTCCTAGCAGCAGGAAGTTTTTGGAAAGCTTCTTGGCGATAACCGCTAATCACGTACGATCGTTTCGAAACAGGTCGTTCTAGAGATAGTCTGTTCCGCGCCTACGGAGGCGCGGCGCATGCCGGCTCTCTGGGTCGGGCGGGCACTAGGGGACCAATATGGCGGCCCGTCTAGTTTGGCGGCCGCCGCAGCCACCGTTAGGCCACCTTGGACTCTGCTGTCGCCACCCTAAACGACGAAGGCGTGTCGTATGTAGGCTCCCTAATTGAGATAGAGCCGCCGCAGTTTCTTTTAAATGCGAAGCATTTCCGAAATGATGACTTAGGTATGATACTGGTGCAAACACGTGAAATGATGACATAGGTATGATACTGGTGCAAACATTTTAAATATAGGGTGCGTGTCATGTAACAACATGACTACATGCTATGGGAATGATGCGCTCACAGCCGTTTCGCTAGCTTCACATGCACCAAACTCGGTATTACGTGACGGGAACGGACGACAAGGGTAAATGACACATCCAAACATGATAATCACGAAATGCATATCATGACGCAACTTGACTACATGCCACACTCGTTATGCACTCGCAGCCGTTCCGATAGTTTCACATATGCCGAATTTAGTATTCTGTGACGTCAATGAATGACGAAGGTATGTGACTGGTGCAATCACGAAAATCATGAGATGCGTGTCATGTGAGAACATGACTACATACCACAGTGAAGGCGTCAGTACATGTCAACGTGACGCGGTGCGCGTGCTCACTAGCCTTCATTTCGTCGTGTCACGCTGGCGTTGCCACGCCAGGCGCCAGTCCTTTCATATACTCGCAGGCGCGCCGCGCTGCGCTGCTTTGACGCATGGGCGTTACAGCGCGTCCTGAATCCCTCTGTCACGAAAACAGCGAGACGCAGTGTTGTCTGGGTAACGCATCGGCGCGAAGTGCACCATGTCGCATTTCACGCCTGTTGCCGTCGGGCCGCGCCGACGGACGCAAGTTGCACCGGTCGCTCCTGGCACCAGACAATAGATAGAGTGCTCTCGTTTCGCTAACGTAGCGTCACTGGGCCCAGCGTGCGCGCGCATCAACGCTATATTGTAGTATATTTGGCCCTTCATAATGCGCTCGGGGCCGTTTTGCTAGCTGCACATCTACCAAGTTTGGTGTCACGTGACGTCAATTGGTGACAAAATATATGACTTGCGCAAACATGGTAATCCTGACGCGCATGTAATGTAAGAACATGATAACATACCCCGCTCATAGCGTGCTCACGGCCGTTTTTCTAGCTGCACATGTACTAAATTTGGTATCACGTGATGGGAATATATGACGAACGTAGACGACACATCCCAATATAATAATCGTGACATGGAAGTCATGTACGTTATCACTAACCTCCACCTCGTAACGTTGTGCTGATTTTAAAGTCACACAAATATTTTCGCATCCCTGATTCGCATATCAACGATTCTCACTGTACGTGAGATCTGAAATTTTTTTCTTTTCTTTCTGTTTGGGGTCGCTAGCTCAGACCACAGAGGTGGGAGCTTGAACGTTAGATTTCGGTAATCACAAATAGTGTTTCACATGTTACACGCCAATCTAGCTTGCTTGAGTGAGTTAGCAGTTTAACATAGTAAACATACCGACCTGTGGCGGGCCAGGCTATAGCAGTGGCTATGCCTCTGAGGAAAACACTTGCGGTCGGTGGCACTTCGTAAACCCCCAAATCACCCTGCAGATCCCAAGGCTTGAACAGCTTTTATTCCACGAAATTCCTTCGGGTGCCAGTCAAGACACATTTCCGAATAACTTTTCAATTCCATGGACGTAACCAATTGCTACGAGCATATCGTAAGGGGAAGCTTGAAATTTCTATGTGGTGGGTGGACACCTAAGCCCGGTGCTGTGTCTCGAATTTTCCCGAATATTCCGGCACACTTGATGTAACCAGCAGCATTAAAACGCGAAAGTAAATCACCAAACTAACTTAGAAAAACCGCGAATTTTCGTGTCAATTAACCGACAAGTGATGGCAATATGTCGGACGTTAACATGGATAACAGCAATGTTGACGGAGATACTGGCGTCCCCTCCGTTCGTGAGTTGTGTCCAGAGGTAGCAACTTGGTTGCCTGCATTAAAAGAGGAACAATGTTCCAATTCTGAAATTCTGAGGTTATCCAGAAAGAAGTTTTTTTCGAGTGCATTCTTTGTGCTGAGCTGAGAACTTCAATGCAAAATCAGCCCCGTGAGGGTGATTTCGCTCGTAAAGCTCGTGAGTCTCAGCTGGCTTCCCAAACCATGTTCGCTGTATGCGCACCAGGGAACAAGCTTCCCACTAAAACTTAGGATAAAGGTGAAGTCTTTTCTTACCACGAAAGTCTTGTTGATTACGACAATACCTTTGTTTTAAACAACTCTGAAAAAATTCTTCTTGACTAAGCTCGACATCTCTGGATTGGAAATTTATTCGGTCTTGCACTGCAGGCAACCAAGCTGCTACCTCTGTAAATAGCACTGTATTGGAGGGACACCACTAGCTTCGTCAACATCGCTGTACCCCATGTTAACGTCAGACACATCGCCACAAATTGCCGACAAACGGCCCTGGAAAATCGGGGTTTCTTATAGTTTCTGGAGCTCCCTTTTGCTTTTTAATGCCCCTGATTTAGACAATTGTGCAGGAATATACAACCTACCACGTGAAATTTTCAGAACGTTTCCGCCTATTGTGTTCTCGCAGCAAGGGTCCGTCCTCGGATTCGAGGAGGAGGAAGAGGAGAAGGAGGAAAGATTAAAGGGAAGTACAAGGAGGTAAGCCAGTTTTTAGACTGGCTGGCTACCCTTTGTTTAGGAAAGGGGTGAGGGGAATAAAGACAATGGGACAAAATTATTGCAAAGAGAGAGAGAGAGAGAAAATACAAGAAATATTGCTAGAGGAAAAGCGTAATCAAAGAGAACAAGACACTAAGTATGTCTTTGAGGCCAGTTGTCCACAAAAAGCATAACAAAGCTTTCAAAGCCTTCTGGGCCGAAAATGGACTCGGCCAATGAGCCGGAATCATTCGTTCCGACAAAGGCCGATCATCTAGTCTATCCGGAGCTTCAGTAGGTTCTTGTCTTGGTGCGTTTAAATGTGTACACTCAAAATTGAGGTGGGCTATGGTTTCTCAGCAGCTACGGTAAGTGCATGCAGAAGACCTTGTCATTACATTAAGATAAGAGTATGCGTAATGTTTCACTTGACTGTCACCTAGAAAGCTTCTAGTGGAATAGGAGCTTCCAGGCCTCTAGAATTGCAAGGTTATGTGGAGTTGGAAGTGCCGCTAATCGGAAGTGTTTTCCTCGGAGGCATAGCTACTTCAACATCCCGGCGCGCTACAGGCCGGCATGTTTACTATCCTACTGCTAATTCACTCAAACATGCTAGATCGTCGTGTAACGTGTGAAATACAAATTGCGAAAGAGCTTTTCCAAATAAAAGTTATTTAAATACTGGCTTTAGGTCATCTATTGAACCGTGTTATATATTTTCCTCAAATGATTCTTCCATCACTTTGGAAGCCCTTCTCCTAACTCCTCGAATAATTTCAGCATCAACTTAACGAGTTTGATTGTGAAATGCATATTCACATAAAGATGATAGCATTTATACCAGCTTTCCCAGCTGTGATGCTTGCAAGCTCACCTATATATTGACGCGTCTGTACTGGTGGACCAAAACGACAATAAGGGGATTTGGCGGACACCAGGTAGTGGAGCTCTGGCTGATTGAAGATAGAGAAGGCGATCTTGCTGTTCGGCTGCTGAGAGTCACTGTGTCAACGTTTATCTGCCTTTGGTTCACGCTGTACTGCGACACTGGTGGAAGTGCTGGGACGCAACCCTACCTAATGCTCCATACTCCCACTGGGAGCAGTTCATCTAGCTTGGACGCATTGTTACCCATTGCAACTCCCATGCACCGGTTCAGTCGGCGGCTGATAGGCCTCGCTCCAGAGTTCACGCCTTCCACGGAACCTCGCAAGTGCCGATTACCTCTCCAAATGGCCAACGCCAGTCCGCAACCGGCGCCTCAAGGCCCCCCGCCAACACAGCCTTCACAGGTAACCATCTTTCAACCACTGGTTTCCTATCAATTTAGTGGCGGCGCCTATGAAGACGTGGACATCTGGCTTGAGCACTACCAGCGTGTCGCCAAGATTAATCTGTGGCCATAACAAGAAAAACTCTCACGCGCCTATTTCTACCTTGACGGCGGTGCGAAAATTTGGTATGAGAACAGAGAAGCCAGTCTGTTAACTTGAGGTGATTTCTGACAACAGCTTGTCGATACGTTCACCAATGTCGATCGACGCAACCGTGCGCAGCAACTGTTGGAGCTACGGGTTCAAAAACCAAATGAAAGCGTTACTATGTTTGCTGAAGATATGACTCGTCTTTTTCGTCGAGCTGACCCGAACATGAGTGAAGATAGGAAGTTGAGCTACCTCATGTGCGGCGTTAAGGAGCAACTTTTTGCCTGGCTACTGCGCCACCCTCCAAGTACCGTAGTTGACTTCGATAAGGAGGCTACGGCTATCGAGCGGGCGCTCCATAAACGATGCAGGCAGTATCATCGAATGTCTAGCAGCGCCCCAATCAATGCTGCCGCCATACCTGAAGATCAAAGCTTCCTGCGAGACCTCGTTAGGGAGATAGTTCGCGAAGAACTGCAAAAGTTCCGGAATCCAGCTGCTCAAACCCCCGTTGCGTCCGTCACTGGACTGGTATGCGACGAAATCCGCCACGCATTTTCTACCGCTGGTCCCGGTGACGAGCACCGTCCCATGAGCTACGCCGATGCTCTGCGACGTTCACCATCTGGTACATCGCCGCCATATCACCCAGTGCCGATGGCCCCTTGGTCACCGCGGCAAGAGGAGACCCTGAGCCGACCTTCAAGCGATCCGAAGTACCACCAGGCGTCCACAGCAGCACCATGGACATCGTCGCAAGAAGGGAGGCTCAGACGTCCACCGCTCCGAAGAACAGACGCATGGCGCACAATCGATCGACGTCCACTATGCTTTAACTGCGGAGGTGCAGGTCATATTGCCCGTCATTGCTGGCACCGCTGTGATTCGTTCCGCCCTCTTCGAACATGGTCTGACGATCGACGTGCGAACGTAGAATACAAACCACGCCGGAAGGACGCCTCTTTCCATGGAGCCCGTTCTTACTTTTACGAATACCGTACTTCTGACGAGGAGGCAATACCTACCCGCCAGCCAGGTTTGGGACATCAATCCCGCTCTCCTTCTCCCGCTCATTCACCTTCGTCACATCGACGTACCTCCGCGGACCTTAACGCAAGAAGGTCACCCAGCCCGCGACGGGGAAACTAAGGGCGGCGACCTCCGGGGGTAAGGTTGCAGGCCGTGAAGATGACGACGAAAAGCCCCCATTACACGACGCTGTAAATCCGACAAGACGTGAGAGCGACGACAAAGTGACCGCTGACCTGAGTGTTTTTCTTGACGGCCAGAAAGTAACAGCCGTAGTCGACACCGGTGCCGACTTTTCTATGATCAGTCAGGACCTCGCCATCCGCCTCAAGAAAGTGGAGACACCCTGGACAGGCCCTCAAATAAGGAAGGCAGGTGGTCAGTTATTGATGCCCTCTGGAAGATGCACAGCGAGAATTAACATAGGAAGTTCTTATTTCTTTGCGTCGTTCGTCGTTCTCTCTGCATGCTGCAAGGATCTAATTATTGGTATGGACGTGTTACGAGAGTACGGCGCCGTCATCAATATCCCAGACAGTTTGATTACGTTCCGCAACAGTTCGGGCGCACCTGATTGTACACAGGCGCGACCAAACCAGTTGCGTCTAACTTATGACGATGTGGTTCTCCCTCCTCGGTCATGCACGCTTGTTTCTGTGGCAGCCGCTGTCCAGTTTGACGGCGAAGGAGTAGAAGACCGAATAACCTCGCTCCTCTTCACACACGGCATTTCCGTCGCCAGAGGTATCATCAGTGTCGCCGCTGGACGCACGGACTTGCTTCTGACAAATTTCAGTGATGAGCGCCGGCACCTTTCAAAAGGCATGGCCCTCACTTACTTCAACGATATCACAGACGCAGAAGGCTGCTTGGCAGTAGTCGACGAGGTGCCAAAACTTGATTCGACACCAGCTCTTGACCTGAGCACTACTTTGCCTAAGAACGAGCGAAAGAGGCTTCTTGAGCTAGTGGCCGAATTCAAAAACTGCTTTTTGACAACATCAAGAGTTGGCCGCACGCCTCTAACCAAGCATCGGATAATTACCGAGGACATGGCGAGACCAATTCACCAAAACTCCCATCGCGTGGCTGCAAACGAACGCGAAGTGATGCAAGAGCAAGTCGACAAATGCTAGAAGATGACATCATTCAGCCTTCAAAAAGCCCCTGGGCGTCACCTGTAGTCCTCGTTAAAAAAAAGATGGCAGCCTTCGCTTCTGTGTAGATTACCGAAAACTCAATCAGGTGACAAAGAGAGATGTGTATCCACTTCTTCGTATAGATGACTCTCTCGACAGACTTCGATATGCTCGTTACTTTTCATCGATGGACTTAAGGAGTGGGTATTGGCAAATCGAGGTAGACCCAAGAGACCGCGAGAAGACTGCTTTTGTGATGCCAGATGGCTTATATGAATTTAAAGTCTTGCCCTTTGGTTTATGTTCAGCGCCTGCTACCTTTCAAAGACTTATGGATACCATACTTTCTGGGTTAAAGTGAAAAACCTGCTTGGTCTACCTTGATGATGTCATAGTTTTCGCCGCAACATTTGACCAGCACCTTAAAAGACTTGAGGCAGTTTTACAAGCCATACGGTCTGCGGGCTTGACGTTGAAGCCTGAAAAGTGCCACTTTTGCTATGAAGAGCTGCAATATCTTGGCCACGTTGTCAGTCACGCACGCGTTCGTCCTGATCCTGAAAAGATCGTAGCTGTTGCACAGTTCCCGGTGCCGACTGATAAGAAGGCTGTCCGACGATTCCTCGGACTATGTGCGTATTATAGGCGATTCATCGCAGACTTCGCACGCATCGCATCACCGTTGACCCACCTCACGAGAGAAGACGTTGCTTTCCAATGGAGCAACGAAGAGAAAGCTGCTTTTAGGAACCTCCACCAGCGACTACAGACGCCTCCAGTGCTTGTCCACTTTCATGAGAAAGCCCCAACGATGCTGCACACTGACGCCAGCAATATTGGTTTGGGAGCTGTGCTCGTGCAGCTGCAAGTGGGCGCAGAAAGAGTAATCGCCTATGCAAGCCGAACACTAACACGCGGCGAGACTAATTACTCCACGACTGAGAAGAAATGCCTCGCCGTGGGATGGGCGGTCACAAAATTTCGCCCGTATTTATACGGCCGCCCTTTCGAAGTCATCAGCGACCACCACTCACTGTGTTGGTTGACAAATATTAAATATCCTACCGGGAGATTAGCGCGTTGGAGTCTCAGGCTGCAGGAGTACGACATGACGGTCGTACACAAGTCAGGAAAGCGCCACATGGACGCCTACTGTCTATCCCGCTCACCCATTGAATCGGCAACTCTATCCGATGAGGAGGAAACAGCATTTCTCGGTGTGGTTGACTCAACCGCTATTGCACAGCAACAACGTGGCGGCCCTGAGTTACTTCCCCTAATTAATTACCTGGAGGGAAGATCTCAGAAGGCACCAACTGTTTTCGTAAGAGCGCTGTCATCATTTTGCTTCCGGAGCGGAGTACTATACAGAAGAAACGAGTAAATGTTCCTTCGTATTTATTTAACTACGGTATAAGCACGAAGTTGTTCATTAAGAAAAAACAGCACAGTGATACGCGTAACATAGCAAACACATCAGTTGTTATGCTACGTTATAACATTTGCTATTCATGGATCAAGAGAGTACAGCGCCTATGATTCTTTAGTTAAAAAACCAAGAAGGAAGCAAGAAAATAAAAAAATAAAACTAACTTTGAAGATGGGTTTCAACATCTGCAATGAAAGGAATTGAATTACATATTTTACTGTCTATGTTTTCTTCGTGCATCGCATCATGAGAATGCCATTTTTATTGCATGCAATAACTTGCTACATAACACGCTTCATTGAAGGAAGGTTGCACACATCAACATGCAGAAAGCAAAACACAGAGACCAAACCAGGCGTAGTTTATGGCATAAGAGAAAATTGGAGTTATTTTAAACATCTTGTGAAAAAGGTATTATTCTTAACACTATTCATATACAAACGCACCCCACTGATGAGCGAATATTCACAAGAAATGCATGCTTCTTCAACGTTGTGTTGAATTATTCTAAATATGTCCGAACAAAGAATTCTCTTTCGATAAAGGCGTCATAAAACGAGTGACATTATCAATACAATTACGGTGCGATCTGCTGTCTGCTTGTCTCAGTTTAAACTTTACGAAAATTAGTGGGGAGAACCTAAGCCGCCAACACAACACAATGCACATATGCTAAAACTAATACTTCATAGCAGGCCATGTGTTAGGCGGCTCTCGCGTATAAACCACGTGATCTAAACATCTGGCAGCAAATTCATATTGGCCGTGTAGGTCTTGGCGGTGGTTGGTATCAACGCAATCGCAACGTACCCTTGCTGCACGACAAAAGTCGCAGCCTTTACAAGGACACATTCGTCAAGAGCCTGGTGTGGATTAAGATTGCTGATAAAACTACAGTTATGAGAAGGAGCAGCCGGAACGAGTCAGAGTGCCGCCGCCCCTGGCACTGCGTCCGCTGGAATGCTTTCTGCTGGCCTAAGTCTGACAAAACTGCGGTTTCAAATGATCAACACAACTTTGAGTAATTAAGCTGCTAGGAGTCGAGCCTTGTCCCTTCGTCGGCGTGATAGGTGGTGCAGCGCGTGCTCCCTCCCAGCGTTCGATCTCTTTCTCTTCGACAACGAAGACGATGAAGACAAGGTGGCAAAACTGCATGCGTAGCTGAGGGCTCGCAGACTGGCAGCAGCATGGCAGTGACGGCAAACTTACCTGCAGTTGAGGGATCGCAAAGCCGCAGACGTGTGTCAATTACTTCAAGGGGACCAAGAGGCGTCCAGAGCGTCGGAAGCAGCTGAAAAACGCGGAAAGCACTATGTGCGGCTACTGCTACCCACAAGAACCTGATCACTTATCTGCTTTGAAGCACGTATATGAAGCAGACGTATAAAAATGTTTCAAAATGTTTTGTCTACGTTGTTCTAGGAGATTAAGTGAGCCACGCATTTCACCCACTCATCGTCATTTAATTCATGGTTATGCTGCAATTTTTTTGTTTCTTTTGTATGTAAACCTTGAACGCGGCACGAAATTAAATGTTCAGAAATTGGAGGAATTGGAATCTATTTTTGTAGTGGTGAAGGCGGTGGCGGCATATTGGAGGCGCAGAAGCAATAATAAAGTTTTCGATGGGTATGTCATGATAGATTTCCGGCTGATTTGGCATTTTCTGAGGTTTTCCCATTATCAAGTGCGATAGTGCTTACACCAGTGACACACAACAAAAACGCTCCGACTACCGGCGTTCTGTTTTTCGCTTTCTTTCTCTTTCATATTTTACTTTCAGTCTCTTTTTTTCTCGCTCTACATATCTCTTTCCTTTTTTTATTCTCTACCTTTCTCTCTCCTCTTTCTTGATTGTGCGATCAAATCCAGGCTAAGGCAGCCGAATTTCGATGAGAAGGAAAATGCTTGAGGCCAGCGTACTAAGATTGAGGCGCACGTTAGAGAATCCCCTTAGATTTAAATTTCTGGAGTCATTAAGTACGGCGTCTTTCATAATCATACCGTGGTTTTCGGACCTTAAACCACAGCAATCATTATCTTTATTTCTGTTTTTTTTGTCTTTCTTCGCGTTTTTCATCCGCATTTATTTCTTTATGTTTCTCTGTCTCTCACTCCGTACTCAATCTCTCGTCCATCAAGGCTACTGAACCCCACTCCAGATGAATCGGCGCACATTTTTAGGCGCAGAAGCATGCAGAAGATAAAATAAAATTGAAAGGAAAGGTTAAAAAAGCGCATATTGGTTTATGATGATAATTTTTTTAGCCGCCGATTAACTGTCTTTGATGTGAGAGCTTCTCTGTTGAAAGCGTTCATTAGAGACAGCGGCACCCTGGAGAATATTTATTGGAGCAATGAGTGACATTTACGTGCATTCCTTCATAGTAAGTTTAAGCGGAGAACAAAGGTGGTTACCAGCGATATACATAGTGCTTGTATGACCGAGTTGCAAAAATGTGTTCAAACTGGTTTTGTAGTCTTTGTGGAAATCTGGCCCTAAATTTGAAAAAGACAAACACGCCATTCGCTAAGCTAAATTCACTAGAAAGCTTATAGTCTGAACAGTGATACAAGTAGTCGAACCAAAAATGCAACTGTGATTCAGCTGCCACAACGTCGACTTCGGGCTTTCTACGAGACAATCGATTGACCTCTCAAGTGCAAGAAACGTGTCTAATGTGATGGATGGTGTGACGTGCAACAATGAGGACCCTGACAGATAAGCATGTCGCACTGTGTGTGAGTTAGGTGTATAGCACAGAAATTTAATGCCACAGACAGGCGCGTCAACTCGCAAATATTTTATTTAATTAATTAGCGCATAGCGAAAAAAAATTGCCCGCAGCTTCCCTCGGGGGAACACTGAGGAGGATGCGGAGCATATAATTGGTTAACGGGGTGTTAAAGTGCGACTTACTTGGGTCGATGGCTAAATTGGTTAACGTGGTTGTGAAATGGGGTGTTAAATTGCGACTTACTTGGGTCGATGGCTAAATTGGTTAACGTGGTTGTAGGAGGGGGTGTTAAATGAGTGAACACGTACACATGTATGCGAAAGGACGGCGCTGGTCGAAGGGACGTCGATCATTGTGTTTGTGGATTCGTTGGAATTTTTTTCACCGCGACCTTGGACGTCGACGCGCCGTACAAACCAACCGACGCCCGGCAACTGAGCGAGCGAGCGCCGACCTTGAGTATATATACAGCGCGACGGCGCATGCACTGTCAGCTGTTGAATGTTCTCGAAGGAGAAGCGCGCGCGCGGCACAGATTGCGACGGCGCGACGGCGCATGCGCTGTCAGCTGTCGAATGTTCTCGAAGGAGAAGCGCGCGCGGCACAGATGGTGGGCGACGGCGCGACGGCGCATGCGCGCACGTCAGCTGTCGAATGTTCGAGAAGCGGTGCGGACGGCGCGGACGGCGCGGACGGCGCACTACAAGGCGCGAGTATAAGATGCTTCCGCATCTAAAAGGGTCAAAATCGCATCAATAAGACAAGCAAGATAGAAGAAGCGCTGGCCAAGCCGCTCATCATGCATGTCTATATTCACGAAATTTTTCGACTGCTTCAGCCTGAAAAGGAAACAGCTTCTGGCGCTGCAGGAGCTTCGGGAAGTGCAGAAGCTTCCCCGAGAAGCCGGAAAACTTCCTGTATAGGAAAGCATCAACGTCTCTCATGGTTTTGAATGTTGCCTGCGTGTTGCACACTATGAACACAGGCGCACTTTAGCGACAGCTTGCCGGCTGCTCACCTGCACGCAGAGCTTTGGTGCTTTGAATCTTGTCCCTTTCCCTTTGAGCGAAGGGCGACCGACCGTGCATCGGGTACGCTGGGCGGCACCCGGTGATGTCCTTTCAGGGGCTTGCAGCGTAGTATACGGTACTTCTGTGCAGGTGAATGCCGCATAGATGCCAAAGCAGACTCTCCGGGTTGACGCTGCAAACGTTCTTGGCTCCAGACCATCCTTGCCGTGTCTCTCACAATGCCGTCGCGTCTTGCCGTCGAGCGATAGCAACCTGATGAAGATCCTCTGGACGTTTTCATGAACACTGTCGCCTATATGGGCAAAGTCTAACGCCGCTCGTCGAACAGTAACGGTTTCTGCATATGGCAAAATGGCTACTTAATGAACGAGCTCTAACAGTGCGAGAACACGTGGCCTGAAATTCTATCTTGTCGTTTTTCACAGTGCGCTTGACACTGAAGAAGAGAAGGAATAGTTTTTAACACACTTGGTTGATTTGTATGGTGTAATAAACTTGTAGCATTTAGCATGCTTCTATTTTTTTAACACAAATGTTTTCTTCAAATTTGCACAGTTGTAGCTATTCCGGCTCAAGAAAATTTTGTTATCCGCGAAGAAAAATTATCATTAACATGGGCAGGCATGCTCCAGATCTTTTCGTCATCCTTTTTACCTTATGCTTCTCTCTGATAAGAAGTGTGCTGATTTGTCTAGCGTGGAATATTTTAACTGCGTTGGGCGAGAGCACTAACCAACTGTAACGAAAAGATAGAATACCGAAAAAATGTGGTTAAAAGGATAGCCGTTAAAGCCTTGGAGAAACTTTCTTAATTACTGTCAAATATAGTCCTGATGAAAAACCATTATGCACTCTATACGTCGTCTGGTTCCCCTGCGTCCACTTCCTCATTTTTTTTGTCATGCTACGCATGCCCATTTTTCCGATGTGGTATGATAAAATTCGCATATACACGAGAAAAAGAGCACCTAAGACAGGAAAAAAAAAGAAGGTATAGGCAGAAGGAATAAAAATAGAGTTACAGACAATAGAATATATAAGTAGAATTACAGACAATGGAATGGAAAAAGAGGGAAAGCGATAAAATATAGAGTGCGAAATTCAGGAAACAGGATAAAAAAAAGACGCGATAAAGTTAGATGGAAAGACAGAAAACAAAGAGAGAGGATGGAAGAGAAAGTATTTACAAAGGAAAAAAGAGGATGAAAGAAAAATATTTGCTCATGAATAAGTAAAAGGAAAAACAGACAAAAAAAGAGATTGAAAACAAAGAGAAAGAGAATCCAAGAAAAGAGAGATGAAAGTAAGAGTGAGACATGCACCAAGATAGGAAACCCGAAAATAAGGGTAGCAAAAATAAAAAGGAGCAAAGGATAAGAAAGACACAACGAGAAAGAAATAAATAGAGCGACAAAGAAATATTTATGAATAACAGAGGTAACGATTACTTATGAAAACACAGAAAGTACAAATAAATATAAAAATGTGAAAATAAAAAAATAAAAGAAGGTCCTAATGCTGTAAATTTTTCTTTCGGCTTTCGGCTTCGCACCCCTTCTGCGAAGCTGCCTTTTTTTCATTCAGTAATGTTAACAAAGTACCATACCTTGGCAATGCTGCACATGAGCGATGAGTGGCACACGAGGGTGTGGTTGATTTCATCACGTATTCGAGCGTGTTACTTTTCAATACGCAAGTCACTGGTATCTAGACCCTTTCACTGTGTATAAACAATTACCCCATGATGACATCCGGTATGTCGTCCGCCGATGTGCCAAAAGAGTATCGGTGGGCAAAAACAACTTTAGAAAATAGCCCGCTCATTTTTTACATCTTCTTTTTCTTATTTGGCAAAACGTAATGAAATAAAGATTTTTTGAGCTGCATAAAAATTGTGAGAGATTTCCTTGAACTTTACGTATGTTCCTTTTATCTGAAAAACTAAGGAGAGGCATTTCATACATTTCAAAGGAACTTGAAAACGTGCTTTTAGTTTCGACATTATGAGTTGGTGAATGAGATGACCGGATGTTTTCTGGCGTACAGCGTTTGTAACCTGAAACCATCTATAGCTTCGGTGTAATAAATACCAGTCGCGTTCGCATGAGCTACCTGAAACTGAAAACCAAGTATTACATTAGCCGAATTTGTAGAAAAGGGAAGACAAAACTATATCGCGCAGGTTCATAATTTGTCCGTTATGTTCGGCAAAGAAAGCGTCTTTTTTGTTTTGTTTTTTTTGCCGTTCATGAGTAAGTGAATGACCGGTTCCCTTGTATTCCGCCTCTCCCCTTTAAAAGACGATAGTCTTTCTTGGTGACCTTCTACAAGAAACTTTTGGTCTGTCTGTCTTTCTGTCTGTCTGTGTGTCTGTCTGTCTGTCTGTCTGTCTGTCTGTAGAATTGTCTGTTTGTCCGCCCTTAATGATACCCCAAACAGCCGAACCCGTCCGCAGCGCCCACCAATATTGCGCAAGGTTCATCGCTCATCGTTGTGTGAATGTCCATTAAAAAGCGATTATTGCGCACATCTGAGGCGCCATAACAGCCCATCGATGTTTTTTTATGTGTGCCTTTACACTAGAAGAGTCGCACACAAGTAACTCTAAGAAATGTAGCGTTTATCGCGCTGCGCTGATAGCGCAACGCGATGCTGAAAAAGGTAAGTGTTTTCAACGCTTTCCTACGACGTCATGGTGGTGGCACCTGCTTGTCGCTTTGCGTTCTACACTTTATCACCTCCGAGACAGGTGCGCAGCTTTCTCCGCGGGCCCGCACGCCTTCATTTTCAAGGATACCTGCCAGATGGCGCTCGTGTCCAGCATGCCATCGACGATAGATTGCGCACTGCTGTCACGTAGATTGTATGATAAGCTCAGGGGAATGCACATAGATGAATGTGGCTCCAGAAGTCTGGGTAGTGATCACAAACGCATCAAGCTGAGTTTTGAAATAGCAGGAAAAGTGGGAAAGAGAAGAGATGAGCAACTACATTAAAATTTTTATGCATGAAGGCAAATAGAAATAGCTACTAAACAAATTGAGAAAGTAATCAATAAGGATAATAAAATAGTGAAGTTATACACGAATCAAATTAGACTGTTTGAGCCAGAGCTTGCTAAGGCACATCACAAGTCACCCCAGAAAAGAAGACACAAATCCAAGAGTTGGTGTGATGAAAAAGTTAAGAGAGCCATAGCAAAATGTCAGGAAGCCTCTAAAGAACACAGACATGCTAAGCAGCGGGGTGAACCGACAGATCATGTTAAAAAAATGAGAATCTTGCTAAGCTGTAGAAGGGAAGCACCCCTTGTGATCAATGACAAGATTAGAAGAAAGAACGCTCAATGGCTGGCAGAAGTACATAAAAAGTTGGAAAGGCAGCTGTGAAAATTTGGAACCATCTAAACTAAGAAATGAGACCAGCCTAGAGCAAATGTTTAAAACTACAGCTCAAGGTGCTAGGCTAGAAAAGCACGAAGTTATTGATTATATAAGAACAAGGGTGATAGAAAAATTTCAACAAAGAAGTGTTTCATGCACCCCAATAGACAAGCATGAATCAAGTGGCACAATGGCTCCATTTTCCCAACAAGAGTATGAAAGACCTGAGAAGTAGGTACCTAGTAGTACATCAACAGGCCCAGATTGCATTCCATTTGCGCTGATAAAGACATTAGGTCCGAAGTCCAAGCAGGCTTTGAGAGAGGCAGTGAGAAAAATAATCATCAATGGTGAAATCCCCGATGGATGTAAACTTGACAGGATGAGCATAATCTCTAAAAGAAAGGGGGGAAAAGCTGGCGTAAACAACATCCGTCCTATAACAGTGACATAAGTGGTCTACAGGCTGGCGATGCAGATTATAAAGGAAAGACTGCATGCAGGCATGCATAGCGCATGAGGGAGTGTGGGGAAACTGCAGAATAGGTTTCGGAAACACAGGAGGTAGGAAGACAATCTGTTCTCACTGACGCAGTGCGTCGAAATATCAAAAAAGGCACACAGGCCCCTGTGGCTAGCAATTTTGAACGTCAAGAGAGCACACGATAGCGTGGTTCAAGAGGACTTATGGGGAATACTGGACACACTAGATGTGAAAAATGGAGTCACTAATCTTTTGAAGGATATCTATAAAGGTAACAACGCAGTTAAAAAGTGATAAAAACAGGTATCCAAGCCTGCAGAAGTGAAACGGGGGCTTAGGCAGGGGTGTCCTCTGTCACCCTTGTTATTCCTGATTTACCTACAAGGATTAGAGGCCAAATTAGAGGGGAGTGAACTTGGCTTCAACCTCTCTTTCGTCAAACAAGTAAAGCTCAAAGATACGGCACTACCAGTATTGATGTACGCAGATGATATAGTGCTAATGGCGGACAACAAGGAATATTTGCATAAATTGATTGACATCTGCGGTAAAGTGGGAGATAGGTTAGATTTCAGGTTCAGTAAGGAAAAATCAGCAGTCATGATATATTATGATAATAAAGGTAGGGAGCTTAGAATACGGGAGGTCACGCTAGAGATAACGGATAAATACAAATATCTGGTTGTTTGAATATGGAATGGGACCGAGTACCTAAGAAAGCGCGAAATATACGTGATGACTAAAAGTAACAGGAATGCAGCGGTGATAAAAAAAACAAAACACTGTGTAACTACAATAGGCATGATGTGAGAGCAATATGGAAAGGGGTCATGGTTTCTGGTCTGACGTTCAGCAATGCAGACTTGTGCATGAGACCAGAAGTTCAAGCGAGATCAGAAATTAAGCGACGTGGAATAGGTAGGCTTGCCTTAGGAGCCCAGAGGAATACACCAACTCAGGAAGTACAACTTGATATGGGATGGGCATCATTTGAGGGCAGCGAAGCTAGCTGGAAGATAAAAAGATTGCCCGCAGCTTCCCTCGGGGGAACACTAAGGAGAATGCGGAGCATATAATTGGTTAACGGGGTGTTAAAGTGCGACTTACTTGGGTCGATGGCTGAATTGGTTAACGTGATTGTGAAATGGGGTGTTAAATTGCGACTTACTTGGGTCGATGGCTAAATTGGTTAACGTGGTTGTAGGAGGGGGTGTTAAATGAGTGAACACGTACACACGTATGCGAAAGGGCGGCGCTGGTCGAAGGGACGTCGATCATTGTGTTTGTGGATTCGTTGGAATTAATTTCACCGCGACCTTGGACGTCGACGCGCCGTACAAACCAACCAACGAGCGGCAACTGAGCGAGCGAGCGCCGACCTTGAGTATATACAGCGCGACGGCGCATGCGCTGTCAGCTGTCGAATGTTCTCGAAGGAGAAGCGCGCGCGCGGCACAGATGGCGACGGCGCGACGGCGCATGCGCGCGCGTCAGCTGTCGAATGTTCGAGAAGCGGTGCGGACGGCGTGGACGGCGCACTACAAGGCGCGAGTATAAGATGCTTCCGCATCTAAAATTTGAGAAGCAATTGAGGGAAATGAGGGAGGTGCGTTGGGCTAGGAAGGTATTCAGCTACTTGTACATGAAGAATGTCGATACAAATGGGAGGATACGAACTAGAAAATTGACTGGTAAATACTTAGAAAACAGCAAGGGGCCAAACCAAAAAGAATTATCAATTAAGAAGATGGTAAAGGAAGCTGAGACCGATATGTGTAGAATTGGCATGAATAAGAATTTCGGACTAGAGATCTATCAAACCTTTAAGCAGGAAATTGCCACGGAAAGAATTTATGATAATAGGCGGGGTATTTAACTATACTGTTTGAGGCTAGGACAGGAGTATTGCGAAGTATCCACGCTATAAACACCGCTTCCATTATTGCACCTAATGCAAGGCAGTTTAAGTCCGTGCTTGCATACTTTCCGAATGCACTCAATGCACTTCGATGCGATACCAGGAGCATGTGGCCTGTACAATGCGTCGCATAAGCCCGCCTGCGGTCATTACACCATTCACGGAGCTCCGGTGCACTGTAAAAGCTTTCTATCGTTTCGGATGTTCTTCCAAGTGCTAATATGTGTTACCGAGTGGGTGCTATTGCATGGTTTCACAGCGTGTTGGAATGACTGAATCGTTCACGAAGTTTATAATGGAAGCGGACTTGGAATCATGCCAGATATTTAGGAACGAAATGGATATTTCCTGAACTGCTGTGCTCAAAGGCATTATAAGAAATGGCCGTTGTAGGAAATGCTTTAGAAATCACATACAACTAACACCTTTGATTCTAACGCGCAGAAAAAACTAGCTTCGCTTTAAACGCGATTCTGGGAGATCACATAGGTCAACTATGTTTCGATTTATTGCAGGCCGACGAGCACTCAGGCAATGGATAAATTTGTTGTGAAGAGAGCACGGATGTGTGTTGCTAGTAGCCCCAGAACATTTGTGGCTTCTGAAACGGCGTCCTTCGCTTCAGCGCCTGCCGCCATGGCATGTACGAACTTGTCAAAGTATTTACGCAAGCGACCACAAAGGCATTGATTAAAAGGAAAAAGAAAATTTAACTGGCCGCTTGTATAGCCACATACAGGTATCTATAAAGAATATTGAAACTTCACGGTTAAAAAGTTCGGAACTGTACGAAGTTTCGTTGATAGGATCATTTTCTTTAGTGAAATGATTTACTTTGTAGCAATGCGCTGTATTACTGGTTGATGCGAGCTCTTTTCTGCCATATAAATATGTCGTGTATTACAACTAGAGTTATGTGCATTCATTTGTGCTACTGTACTGGGAGTTATATTATGCGTAATCGCTAAATGTTGCATGGGAGGAGGTATAATTGCAGTTTTTCAAGTCGCTCCAAGTGGCATACCAATATCTGCTCCAGAAATCCAAGTACATAAACGGCTAGTTTATGAAGGAATACTCCCTAAATTGTCCGCCTCGGTGGATCGGTGGCGAGGGTGGCTCAGATGCTGACCCGAATATCGGAGGTTTGATGCCAGCCGTGGCGGTCGTATTTCCATAAAATCGAAATGGTAGAGGCCCATGTACTATGCCAATGCCACGCCAGTGCTCATTAAAGAACACCGATGGTCCAAATTTCCGGAGTCCTCTACTAGGGCATCTGTCATAATCATATCGAGCCATGCAAGCTTTTCGCGGTAGTAAATAGGTCGTTATTAGCGTGCTCCTAACCAACGTAGCCCTCGGTTGACATATGAGAAAGGGTCTTTTTCTTGCAGTGAACTTCGTCATTATAATGACGGTCATTGACTTACTGCGCGGGCACAACGTCATTCGTTGTGCCCGCGCACAACGCACGTGAAACATATTAGCAGTTCCACCATTTTGATAGTTAATGCGTCACTTGATCTCAAGTTTTTGTTTTGCCGTATCGGCGGTTGTTGGATGCACCAATCACTTTTAAACTGGTAAACGACGAAAGACATTGTAGTCTAAGCATCTGTTACCACAACACACCATCAAATGCGTATGAACTGGTCAATGAACCCCACTATTCCTTGAGCCACAGACTTCACGAACTCATGCCTCAGTGACTGACCCTTCATGCCTAAGTCGCCGCTTAGGCCCAATCCGAGACGCCAGGGATTGATTAAGTTAATCTTGAAAGGAGGGAAGAAGGCACCTAATTTTTGTCTGCCTCTTGGGCGACACGGCGCAGTGCCTTAGAGAAGCCAGGAAAGCTTCTGAAAGTTTTGTTTGTGCGCAGCACAGGCGAAAGCTGTGGGAAAATGGTGGCATTCTTCTCACGGATTCTTCTGTGGAATCACATGGTGCCACTTCTATTTCTCCACTTCCTCCGATATATCATGGTGTTGGGTCTTGGGGGTTACGAGGACTCTACCGCTGCCTACAGTTTGTTGGGAGCGAGTTCAGCTTGTCTCAACTGGTAGCTGGCTTTTGTCCAGGACGTATTCTTTGTAGTGAGGAGATATACTCTTGCTGGACAGACGGAGCTTTATTTATATCTCAAGGAAATAGGGAAGAACACGAGAAAAAGAGTAATGTACAACAGTCTTCGGCTTATATAGCCAGCCTTCGGTAGACCCCGAGGCAACCGCTGTCCCAGCTAGCGACAAGGAATGGCTCGACGACCCAGTGGTGGGGATGAGAGACCGGCATGTAGAAAGGGTAAGGAAGAGTGTCGTTCACCATCAGAGGTGCGAGCGCTCATCTGGAACTTCCTTACGGATTTGTACACGCGTTGCTCGTCGCACTCCATGATCCTTGTTTGAAAGACGCCTCAGCTGTTCAATACATTTGACGGGCTTCTTGCGCATTTAAATGTTAACTTTCTTTCGGGCGTCATCCAAAACGACAGCAGTCCTGAAAAAAATATCTAGACGCGTCTACAATGTCATTCAGCTGACTGTGCCGATATTGTTAAACACTATGAGTGGAACATCACGATTCAATTGCACTGCTTGGAGAAGCACTTTCTGAGATTGTTCGCTCACTTGATGACATGAACACCTTCCGTGACAAAGCAACAGCGTCCCCCACTCATCACCTCTATCGGCGAATCCGTTCACTCAACTTGCCTCACTGTTATCAGAAATTCTAGACGTCACACACCACTTGTGTGTGTATCTGCAGAGCTCATATATTGACATGGGTGTCGCGTTGGAGCAGATCGACTTGGTGCTGACTAAGCTGGAGGAAATAAGAGCTAACACGGAGCGGAATACCACAAAATATTTTCTATATGTCAAGACAAAGCAGCGGAGTTCGAAGTGAAGTGAGAGACTCCACGGATGTTATGAACACAGAGATACCGAGAAAACTACGACTGTAGTTCTGCGAAAGAGTACTACAGGTGAGCCTTTTTCATTCCTTACATAGGTAACCTGAAAACATTCCTCAAACTGTGCTTTGCGACTATCGCAAAACACTGCAAAGTTTGCAATCTGTCTTGCCAAAGCACGCCTCCAAAGGAAAACTTGAATCTTGAAAACTTGAAGAGTTATGACAACAGCTCACATTCTTACGCGATAAGGTTCATGGTAAATCTGAAAAAGTAAATGGCAAGCCATGCAAGCGGACTAATTTTTCCTTTTTACGACGGACGATTTAGCTGAATGTTACAAAGCCCTAGTCCGGAACATTCACACGCCCCTCAAGATATTGACAACGCTCCCAGCGACTACCGCTGTTGCATAACACAGCTTCTCGGCAATGGGTAGAATGAAAACCTTTTTGAGGAAGCCGACGACCAAGGAGCAGCTTGATGGCCTGGTGATAACCTTCATTCCCCGGATCCAAGTCAGTGTCAACCAGGTTATCACTCTCCTTATGGAACATCTGTGATGAATGAAAATTGTTGCGGGAACCACTCTACTCGACCAGGATACATGTTCGTTTTTTTTTCTTTTGCATTGACCTATACTGTATGGTAAAACCGCTGGCAATGCCATTCTTCAAAATCGCTAAAATTAGTGTTAACAGTACCGCTGCGGTGGTCTCTGGCTAATGTACTCGGCTGCTGACCCGAAGGTTAGGGGAATGGAATCTCGGCTTTGGCAGCTGCATTTTCGATGGAGGCTAGAATGCTGTAGGCCCGTGTGCTCAGATTCCGGTGCACGCTAAAGAATCCCAGGTGGTCAAAATTTCAGGAGTCTTCTACTACGGCGTCTTTCAGAAATACATGATGGGTTTCGGATGTTCAACCCCACATATCAATCAAAATTATATTAAGGTTCTGCCTCTTTTGTTTCAAGGAAGCATCCATGTTTTCGTTCCTTGAAACCCAATAAAAAGGTTTTCCCGAATATGTGCGTCTTTTTTTTTGATTCTTGCCATAAATTGGCTCCCGTTCTTCACGCAGGCCTGTGTTTTAGACAAAGCTTGAGGTTTCTTCCATTTGGTCCTAAAAATGCTTCCTTTGTGTAGTCGATACTTATGGATCAAATGCTAAGCTGGAGTGGAGGCATTCGCAATATGGATCGTCATATAAAACGAGACATGAGAGTTGTTGTGGTGTCATTTTATATACACATTAAATATATTAGTTTTTGAAAAGCCCCGCCACAGCAGATAGTGTCGTCCCACAAGCATGATACCATCCGCTGTGCAGTGCATTGTGACGTGCCATTGTCGGCACTCAAGAAGCTGGAACGCACAACGCCTAGAGCAGCATCGACCATGGCGTTTTCACCAACTCCCCCTCTGGCGTTTCGAATGCGTGTCTCTTCCTTGATCGCAACTCATGGCTATGCACTGTCATCGTGGTCCGCGTTCGCTGCGTAGAGCCACAATAGAGCATCGCCCGCGCTGCGCTCACGCGAGCGAGCATCAGATGCATGGATGGATGGATGGATGGATGGATGGATGGATTGATGGATGGTTGGATGGATGGATGGATGGATGGATGGATGGATGGATGGATGGATGGATGGATGGATGGATGGATGGATGGATGGATGGATGGATGGATGGATGCCCCTTAGATCGGGCGACAACCAACGCCTTCTAATTATAAAGTCAAGTACTATCACTATCCATTGAAAGATTGAGTTTCACTCGCACCTTGATTGAGCCACCAATCGGTTAGCCTCTTCCTTGTTATTTCTACCTGTTAATTACCTATTTTGCCTTCACTGCTCTAAACCCCGATGCTTTGAAAAATTGCGCACCATTATCTTTGACTATAGGGTGAAGTCCTTTACAGAACATTATCAAATGTTCAGTAGTTTTCTCCTCCTCTCCGCACGCAATGCATAACGTGTTTGTGCCTTCGTATTTGGCTCGGTACGTCTTAGTTCGCAATACTTCCGTTCTGGCGTCGAAGAGCGAAGGACTACTATCTTTAAGGATCGTATATCTTTAAGTTTGCAATTTTCCGCTTGAAATGTCGGTAGATCTCGAGTGATGATTTCGTAAGTATTCTAATCTTCCTCATGTCCCATCCTGTTCCTTCCACTTTCTTCTAAACCGATGTTTCATTTTGGTTTGCTATTCTGCTGTGTTTAAATATTTGCCTAACAATTTTTGAGTTCGCTTCCTCCATTTAGTAACAAAAATCTTTATGTACAAATAGCTGAAAACTTCCTAGCCCGACGCTCCTCTCACCAGTTTTTTTCAATCGTTCCTCGAGTTTTATCTTGGTGCTAGCTCCCCTGAACTCAAAAGATATCCATCCCATGTCACCCTGTACCCGCTGCTCTGTGGTGTTCCCGTGTGCTCCAAAGCAAGTCAACGTATGCCACGTTGTTTATTTTCAAATCTTGCTTGAACCTCTGATCTTATGCACAAGACCGCATTGCCGAACGTCAAAGCCGGAATCATCACCTTTCCAAATGCCTCTCACAACGTTATAGCTATTGTAGTTTCACATTGCTCTATTTTTTAGTACAGCTGCATTCCTCTTAACCGCAGGCATTACGTATCTATCGTGCTTCCTTAGGTACTAAGCTTCGGTATTTATCCGTATGCCAATATACTTATATTTATCCAGTATTTCTAGCGTGTATTCCTGTAAATTCCTCACTGCCTTCATTATCAATAAAAATCATGATTGCCGATTTCGCCCTACTGCGCTTCAAATGTAACCTCTCTGTCTTATTACCTCAAATGTCTAATAATCCCGAAAGATCGCTCTTGCTGTAGGCGATTATCATTATATCATCTGCATACAACAATTCTGGTAATGACTGTTCAGCGTGTTTTCCTTGCTTGACAATAGAGAGGCGAAAGCTTAGTCGACTCCCCTCTGCATTGGATTCTAATTCCTGTAATAAAGCATATAGGTAATATGCCTGTATATAGGTAATACCTTCCTGTATATAGGTAAGACCTGTATATAGGTAACAGTGCACTTGAAGTTGTAAAAGACTATGTGTACTTGGGCCAGGTAATAATCATGGAGCCAAACCACGAGACTGAAGTAAGTTGAAGTATGAGAATAGGGTGGAGCACATTTGGCAAGCACTCTAAAATTATGGCAGGCAGATTGCCTCTATTCCTCAGGAGGAAAGTATATAACAGCAGCAACTTGCCGGCACTTAGCTGCGGATAAAACATGGAGATTACCAAGAGGGCTCAGCTTAAATTGGTGACGACGCAGCGACCAGTAGACAGGAAAATGATAGGTGTAACCTTAGAGGCAAGAACAAAGCAGAGTGGATTAGGAAACAAACCGGGGTTAAGGATATCACAGTCGAAATCAAGAGGAAATGAACGTGGGCCGGGTATGTAGCGCCTAAATAGGATAACCACTGGTCAATTAAGGTAAATAACTAGATTCCTAGAGAAGGAGAGTGGGTTAAGAGGAGGCAGAAGATTAGGTTTGCAGATGAGATTAAGAAGTCTGTGGGTATAAAATGGCAGCAGCGAGCACAGGCCCGAGATGAGTGGCGAAACATGGGAGAGGCTTATGTTCTTCTGTGGACGTAGTCAGGCTGATGATAACGATGATGACGATGATGATATAAAGCATAAAATACAAATGTGACAAGAGACAGCCCTGTCGAAGCCCGCGTTGAATCTCTATAGGTTCGGATACCTATACTTCTCATTTTATAACTACCTTATCAATTTATAGATATCCTTTTGGAGAATAATATTTCCATATTTCCCATCTATAGTGTCCAATATTTCTCACAAGCCTTTCGAATCACTGTATCGTAAGCTCCCTTAATATCTATAAATGCCAGCAAGAGGGGCCTGTGTTCTTCGTCAACTATTTCAATACACTGCATCAATGAAACCACATATTCCTCCTAACTCCTTCGTTTACGGAACCCAATTTGTAGTTCTCCCAGCACACCCTCATTTTCCACCAATGTCTATATAAACCATTTACAACATCACTGCAAAACATGAGACGTGTACTGTGTGATGAACCCCAAGATCTGTCCGCAGAAGAAGTTGCTGCCCTCTTTGGCAATGATGTCTCTGCCCACAAGTCAGTCCCAACAACCATCTATGCCTTCCTCAGGTCAGACGAGCCACTGCCAATCTTCCAGGTATGAGGGGGGAATTCTTGATTGTCAGATGCAACGCAGTCTTATTTACTTACTCAAAGTGTTTCTGCAATATTTTTTTTCTGTTTACACAACATTGACATCATTGGGCACAAATGACATGTTACTGGAGTGTAAATACACATGCCAGCGGAAGTAAAGAAAGCCCTAGAGGGAATGCAAAGAGGCAATGTGGCTGGTGAGGATGAGGTAACGACAGACCTGTTAAAAGATGGTGGACAGATTGTGTTAGAAAAAGTGGCCACTCTACATACGAAGTGTCTCTTGATGGAGAAGGTACCAGAATTTTGGAAGAATGCGAGCATCATCCTATTTCATTAGGAAGGAGACGCTAAAGACTTGGAAAATTACAGGCTGATCAGCTTACTGTCCATTGTCTACAAGCTATTTCGAAAATAATAATTGATATAATTAAGACAACATTAGAAGTTCAATCAACTGAAGGACCAAGTAGGATTTCGTACAGGCTACTCAACAGTAGACCATATTCATACTACCCATCAAGTGATAGAGAAATACATGGAATACAACCAACCGCTATACATCGCCTTCATTGATTACAAGGAGGCATTTGGTTTGATCGAGATGCCAGCAGTCATGCAGTCACTGTGGAATCAGGCCATCAACCAAGCCTATATAAACAAACTGTAAAAAATCTACAGTGGATCCACGTCACCATGGTCCTTCATGAAGTGATAGAATCCCAATAAAGAAGGGTGTAAGGTATGGAGACACAATCTGTCTGATGCTATTTACCGTGTGTTTACAAAAGTTTTTTAGGGCCCTATATTGAGAAGAGTTGTAGATAAGAGTTAAAGAATAGTATCTTGGTAGCCTTCGATTCGCTGATGGCCTTGCTTGATGAGTAACTCAGGTGTCGAGTTAAGGCTCATAGTTACTGAACTGGACCGATAAAGCAGAAGGGTATGTCTGAAAATTAATATACATAAAACTAAAGAAATGAGGTATAGTCTTGGCAGAGAACAGCACTTTTTGATAGGTGGATAGACTCTGAAAGCTGTAAAGGAATATGCCTACTTAGGATAGGTAGTAACCGCAGAGCCATACCATAAGAGTGAAATAACTAGACGAATAAAGGTGTGATGAAGTGCATTCGGCAAGAATTCTCAAATTGTGATTGGTAGTTTACCACTATCTCTCAAGATGAAGGTATATAACAGCTGCATCTTACTGGTACTTACCTACTGAGAAAAAAAAAACAAAAAACTTGGAAGCTTAAAAACAGGGTTCCACTTAAAATGAAGATGACATAGCGATAGATAGAAAGGAAAATGATAGGTGTAACTTGAACAGACCGGAGGAGAGCAAGGTGGGTCAGGGAACAAACGGGAGTTAAAGGATATCATAGTTGAAATGGAGAAGAAGTGGACACGGACTGAGCACGTACCGCATAGGCAGAATAACCACTGGTCATTAAGGGCATTAAGGGTTACTGACTGAATTCCAAGAAAAGGCAATTGTGTGAGAGGGAGACAGAAAATTGTATAGGCAGATGAGACTAA
Source organism: Rhipicephalus annulatus (assembly GCA_013436015.1). NCBI lineage: Eukaryota > Metazoa > Arthropoda > Arachnida > Ixodida > Ixodidae > Rhipicephalus > Rhipicephalus annulatus. The sequence goes on along the minus strand of WOVY01014538.1, from coordinate 73,765 downwards.
GAGGTTTGCAGGTATAACGTGGCAGCAGAAAGCACAGGACTAGGTTGATTGGCGGAACAGGGGAGAGGACTTTGCCGCACCATGGACATAGTTAGGCTGAAGATGATGATAAAATACACAGGCCAATTACTTGTCGACATGCTGGGAATAGAGCAAATGCTTATGTACATGAGGAAAGTCCTTGCAAGTACTAATAAAAATGGCAATTGTCTAAGCTTTTTCTTCTGTCTCACTTTGTTTATGCAGAATTCAACTGGTAGAGGTAAAATCGATTCACCACCTTTTGCATGATCACATGACTTCTATTGTATTGATGTAGAGATTGCTGTAGATTGGAGCCTGAAAATTATTTGCTTGTGCTAAACATTCAGCCACTCTTCAGAGCAATGAAATGCAGAAAAGAAAAACATGTTGTTACTTATTTTAGCATACATGCAGTGGTCAATCAGTTCTACCATTTTCAATCCTGTCTCTCTGTCCTTGCTGTCTATTTGCAGTCCTGTCTCTCAGTGCTTATGTTTAAAGTTTGACATGATTTGAAGACATTGCTGAAAGGACAATTTGTGTTTCCTTCGTTTTAAAGTTTTTATGTTCGCACTACAAATGGTCTTCATGCTGATGATTCATGTGTGCAAAAGTTGTAGTGAGTGATATTTTTCAAGGAAATGTTCCTTTTAAATCGTGCTATTTAAGGTTATTCAATAAAGCTTCAATTTAGAAAACCTTAAAGCTTCATGGTATTTCAAGAAATACCATGTGCCTGTTAACTTCTACTAAAGTTTTATGTTTATTCCTCTAGTGAGGCATATGTACAGGAGTGGTCATACTCAAACATCTTCTGCAGTTAAATGTTTACGACCTCGTGCTGTTGCTTACATAATAACTTATAACTGAAATATTGCTGTTACGAATACACAATATTATTGTGTAATTTTTACTATGTTTTAAGAATGTATATGATAGCACACAACACAACTACAAGACAAAAGAATTTCTTTGAAGAAGAGATATAGCCCAGTAATATAAGCTTTTAACACTAGTACAATGACAGTGTAGGTTAAAATTTTGAACTGGTAAATTATTTTACACAAATTAAAAAAGGCACTCATCTGTGGCAACTGCTCTCTGTCGCATGACTTGTGATTGGAAAACTTCATTTATAAAAACCATGAATAGTTAAACCGTTTGACCGCTGTCGTTAGCTCAAGTTTCACTTTATTGCCTTAGTCTTTTCTTTGTGGCAGTGGTGAAACTTTCTTGCATGAAAGTTATGGATGATCACTCTTTGTTATATGATGATCCCTAGACATCAAATCCTAAAAAGTTTGAATGCCTCACTATCATCAGAATTTTGTTGTTGGAAGCTTGTTATAACAAAATCTACCTGTGTGTGTGGCATTGAAGGCTGTAATGCAAAGCTTTACAGATTTATTCTAATTTTAATACTGACATGGGCAAAATGCATTCAAGACTGGCCACAGACACACAGAGTGCAATGTGTGTAGGCACTTCGTACGTTGCTGTGTCACTCTTCTGTGTCCTATCTTAGATGTGCTTTGCATGGCACTCAATGACTGATCAACAGGCCCAACAGGCAACTTTAATATAGGGGGAGAATACTGTGAGCTCATAATGTGTTTTTCCCATAGGTCGGCAAAAAATGTATACCTCATTCAGATTTACCCAAGAAATAAGTTTTGTTCTAGGGACTCATTCGAACTCAGACTCATAAAGATTTTCCTCGGCCAGACTCAAAAAACTTTTTGCCGGACTCACTTGGGCGTCAACTCACCAAAAATATACTCGCTCAGACTCACGACTCGATGAGAGTCTGAGTGAGTTCACTCACCCATGAGTGGGCCGACCTATGATTTCTGCATATTGATTTCAGCCTGGCTGTTCTTGTTATGCAGACTAAATTGTGCCTTTCTGTTTTGGTTTTTTCACTGCAAAGACCGAGAACCCATTCGTCCGAGCCATCGTTCTGTCCATATCTGTTGGAGGCGACACTGACACCATAGCTTCCATGGCAGGAAGTATCTCTGGTGCTTTTCACAGTATTTCAGGCATTCCAACTTCTCTCCAAAGGCACTGCGAGGGCTTGGACATTACCTTAAAGCTAGCAGACTATATGTATGAGTATGAGACTATATGTATGAGACTATACACATAGTCTCATACTATATGTATGAGACTATATGTATGACTACATCCAGCCATGATGACGCTTCAGTTGAAAGCTTCTATGAAGACGTGGAATCGGCAATGAGTAAGGTAAAAACACAGTATACTATGGTGATGGGCGACTTTAATGCAAAGGTAGAGAAGAAGCAGGCTGGAGACCAGGCAGTAGGAGATTATGGCATCGGTACTAGAAACGCCAGAGGAGAGCTACTAGTAGAGTTCGCAGAACGCAATAATTTACGGATTTTGAATACCTTCTACCGAAAACGAGAAAACCGCAAGTGGACATGGAGGAGCCCTAACGGCGAAAATAAGAACGAAATAGACTTTATAATGAGTGCACACCCTGGAATCGTTAAGGATGTGGAAGTGATTGGCAAGGTACGATGCAGTGACCATAGAATGGTACGGTCTCGAATTCGCCTAGACTTGAAGAAGGAACGACAGAAACTGATACGCAAGAAGCCAATCAATCAGCTAGCACTGAGAGGGAAAGTACAGGAATTCAGAGTGTCGCTGCAGAACAGGTATTCGGCTCTTAGTGAGGAAACCAACCTTAGCGTAGATACAATGAATGATAATCTGACGAGTATCATTACGGAGTGTGCAGTGGAGGTTGGAGGCCGGGTAGTTAGACAGGACACTGGCAAGCTTTCCCAAGAAACGAAGAACCTAATTAAGAAGCGTCAAATCATGAAAGTGTCAAGTACAGCAGACAAAATAGAACTGGCAGAGCTTTCGAAGTTGATTATTAGACGTAAGTTATGCGATGTAAGAAGGTATAACGTGGAGAGAATTGAACACGCTCTGAAAAACGGAAGAAGTGTCAAAGCATTGAAGAGGAAACTTGGGATAGGCAAAAGTCGGATGTATGCACTAAGGGACAAAGAAGGCAAAATAACTACCAATATGGATAGGATAGTTATAATAGCGGAGGAGTTTTACAGAGATCTGTACAGTAGCCGAGACAACCACGACCTTAATACTATAAGAACTAGCAGTAACCCAGATTACACCCCACGAGTAATGATAGAAGAAGTCAGAAAAGCTTTGGAGAGCATGCAAAGGGGCAAAGCTGCTGGTGAGGATCAGGTAACATCAGATTTGCTGAAAGATGGAGGACAGATTGTGTTAGAAAAACTAGCCACCCTGTTTACGAGGTGTCTCCTGACGGGAAGAGTACCAGAGTCTTGGAAGAACGCTAACATCATCTTAATACATAAGAAAGGAGATGACAAGGACTTGAAGAATTACAGGCCGATCAGCTTGCTCTCTGTAGTATACAAGCTATTTACAAAGGTAATTGCTAACAGAGTAAAGAAAACATTAGAATTCAATCAACCAAAGGAACAAGCAGGATTTCCAACAGGCTACTCAACAATTGACCACATTCATACTATCAATCAGGTAATAGAGAAATGCTCAGAGTATAACCAACCACTATACATAGCTTTCATAGATTACGAGAAGGCGTTTGATTCAGTAAAAATATCAGCCGTCATGCAAACACTGCGGAATCAGGGCGTAGATGAAGTATATATAAACATTCTGGAAGAAATCTACAGGGGATCAACTGCTACCATAGTGCTTCACAAAGAAAGCAACAGAATACCAATCAAGAAGGGTGTAAGGCAGGGGGACACAATTTCCCCAATGCTATTTACCGCGTGCTTACACGAGGTTTTCAGAAGCCTAGAATGGGAGCAGTTAGGGATAAGAGTCAATGGAGAATACCTTAGTAACCTGCGCTTCGCCGATGACATTGCATTGCTGAGTAACTCGGGGGACGAATTGCAACTCATGATTACGGAGTTAGACAAGGAGAGCAGAAAGGTGGGTCTTAAAATTAATCTGCAGAAAACGAAAGTAATGTACAACGACCTCGGCAAGGAGCAGCGCTTCGAGATAGGTAATAGTGCACTTGAAGTTGTAAAAGACTATGTCTACTTAGGGCAGGTAATAACCGCAGAGCCGAACCACGAGATTGAAGTAACTAGAAGAATAAGAATCGGGTGGAGCACATTCGGCAAGCACTCTCAAATTATGACAGGTAGATTGCCACTATCCCTCAAGAGGAAGGTATATAACAGCTGTATCTTGCCGGTACTTAGCTACGGAGCAGAAACCTGGAGACTTACAAAGAGGGTTCAGCTTAAATTGAGGACGACGCAGCGAGCAATGGAAAAAAAATGGTAGGTGTAACCTTAAGAGACAAGAAGAGAGCAGAGTGGATTAGGGAACAAACGGGGGTTAAGGATATCATAGCTGAAATCAAGATGAAGAAATGGACATGGGCAGGGCATGTAGCGCGTAGACAGGATAACCGCTGGTCATTAAGGGTAACTGACTGGATTCCCAGAGAAGGGAAGCGGGTTAGGGGGAGACAGAAGGTTAGGTGGGCAGATGAGATTAAGAAGTTTGCGGGTATAAATTGGCAACAGCAAGCACAGGACCGGGTTAACAGGCGGAACATGGGAGAGGCCTTTGTCCTGCAGTGGACGTAGTCAGGCTGATGATGATGATGATGATGTATGAGTTTGTGGGGTCACATTAAGCTGCTGGCAAACACTGCTATGGTGTATCTACAGCTCATGACGGACTTGCTCATGTTGAGAGAGCAGTGATTATTGGAAATTTTACAGCCCTGCTTTCGGGCAGAGCCAAACAAAGTATTACACGGTAACAACGAGTTTCGTGGTGCTTGTTATGGGTGCCAAGTAACAGTGTTCGACTTGGCTCTCGCTCATAGGAATGGTGTACTGTCTCTACTTTTGAACTTGGCCAGCAGCTGTCTGCGTATTTCCAGTAATGTGCACCTAGAACTGGGTAGGGAAGCTTACTCTCTTCAGACAACGAATTTTATGTAGTTATAGCAAATGAGAGCTTGCTCACTTGAACCAGTTTTATTCGTTTGTTTACCGTAGGCAGTAATACTTGTTTGCTCTTTTTCTCATTGGCAGCAGCATAAGTAAGCATATATTTAAAGGAAATGTTTGGTCAAGGTTAGCTGCTATTAGTTGACAGCTTGCAGTAAATAAGAACCAGTGGGAATGAATAGTACGGTCTTTATGGTTGCCTTCAGAGTTTTATTCTTTGCTTGCTGTTGACAGATGAACCATGTATATATTAATGAGGTATGCCTTACTTCAAATAGTCAAAGCTGGGCAAGATGAAGTGAAAGCTCCATAACTCTTAATTAGTGGGTTTGTTCATATTCCTTATTGTTTGAACAACTAACTCTAGTTTAACCATGTTGATTCATTCAGAAAGTGTTTGCAAAACAGTATATTTTTAAAGAAACTTGCTAGATGTAGTGAAAGCTCCATAACTCTTAATTAGTGGGTTTGTTCATATTTTATATTGTTTGAACAACTAACTCTGCTTTAGTCATGTGGATTCATTCAGAAAGTGTTTGCAAAACAGTATATTTCTAAAGAAACTTGCTAACTCATAAACAAATTGGTTTTGCTGCCAGTAATTCACTCTGAAAGATGCTGTAGTAGGGTGATATGTGCAGCAAATAGGTCAAGCAGCCTAGAATAGATGTTCCTGTACCATCCATCACTCCGTTACAGGACATCAGAAGACATTATAATACCCTGGTAGTCATTCACTATCATGTGTTGTTGCCACTTTTGCATGCATTGATGAGAATGACTGCCTCTTCACAGAAGCCTCACTGCACAAGCTGCAAATGTTTCACCTTTGAAATAAATGCATTCTTGGTATCTTTGATGGTGTTGTCAAAATAAGGGTGTGGTGCCTGCACCAAGAAAGGGTCTTAGCCACATTGATAGCTGGACCAATTGATAGGCGATTCAGTTCAGCATTGTCATTGATAGCAAACTTGTGTTAAAAATATATATAAGATACATCAAGGCGTTATCTTTTTTTACCATCATATGTGGCTCTAGAAGCTTGTGTAAATGCAAGCTTGTGTAAATGGTTATCCTTACCTAACCCACGAGCAGTTTGTAAATAAAAAGAACCATGAATTGGTGAGAGTGTTATTCAGAGTGTGAAAATGCACTGTCACTCTTTGTGTGATGAATAGCTACAAAAAGAGCAAGCATTCTTGAAAACAAACTGCTTCGTAAATATTAAAAAAGTGCAGATGAGCTTTTTATAGACAAACTTGTTCTTTGTAAATTCACGGCCAAAGCTCGCTCTATCTCTTAGGTTTTTTCAATTCGAGTTTAGTGGAATTCAGCTTTCCTACTGCTTCAATGAATCTTCAGATAATGGGCTTTTTTTATTCATAAAGGGTACCTTCACCAGTATTTGATGGTGCATGTTGTGTCATTTTAAGGTGCAGTGCTTACTTTTGTAAAATATTTACATGTACAATTTACATGTACAATTCAAGAGTATTTTGAAATGTTGCTGCATCTGCTTAGATTTGCGATCCCTATTTAATGTGAGAATGCTTGGTCTTCAGTTACCTAATAATTTTAACCAAGGTTTTTGTTGGTATATTTGTTTGTAAGAAAAAAAGTTCACTTGCCATAATATTTCCTAAAACAGTATGGGGGAAAAATATTAAAAAAACTTTGAATACCGAATTCATTTGTTAACATTAAAAATAGTCAATATTTTTCTAGTATATCTGGAATGAAAACCCCGATGGGAAAAAACCCTCCAAAGAAATAAGACAACCGAAAATAGGGATGTAATGTTTCTTGTTTTAATCAGTAAATTACCAAGATGCATGTAGCCCAAGATTTTACATGACTGTGGATGCTATGTGAAACAGATGAAGACATTTTTACTTAAAGGGGCCCTCCAACACTACTCAAGCCCCCATGTTTTATCCGTGTATTGTGTAGACTGTAGTACATACGGACTAACGCAGAAATTCGGCAGTGATAACGGCACGCAGTCTGAAGTTATTTGACTTGGAAGGTTCATTACACAAGAAAAAAATGCCGACCCTCAACTTGATTTGCGAGGCATCGCTTGACTATATTTCACTCGTCCGTGACGTCGGAGGGCTGCCCCAATGAAGTCAGATAAAGCGCCTATGTAAAGACGCTCGCACCTCATTGTTGCTTTTTTTTCTTTCAAAGTAATATTGACCTTGTTGCGATAGTAACGAACGTGATGCCTAACGCCTGGCTTGCCAGAACATGAGCAGGAGCTACTGTGCTGAAGTGAGGTATTTTCTGCTGTTTTTGACAACATTCGCAGTCACTCTCTTTTCTTATTCTGAGAAAGGAACTTGTGAAATGACCAGAACAGTGAAGTACTGTTGACCTTTTGCGCGTCGTTCGGTGAACCACCCGAGGAACAACTATGGTGCACTGCACCCCTTCTACAGCGCACGTGTGGAAAGATACAGCTTGAAAACTCCCAAAAGCAAGAAGAGGGAAGAAAGAGAGAGAGGTCTTTCATATGGACATCCTACCCGCGCAAGCCGAAAGCGGAGATTGCATGCCTTGTACCAAGGCGTGCGACTCAGTTTCACGCAGGGTATGCTATCATAGATAAGTGTCCCTGTGGTAGTTATCATGAGCAGATAAATGGCTGCATAGCGAGACATCTACATATTGGTGACGCAAAAAAGCCCGTATCTGAGCGTGGCTACATGCCATTTGCTCATCACTGCTGCACGAAAACGTGCGTGTGACTTAAAGGCGCCCTGAAACGCTTTTTCAAGTGACCATGGAATTAATTCACTGGAAGAGCTTAATAACTCACAAATTCAACGCTCCAAAACTTTTAAAAATTCATCCAGTGCGAGTGGAGTTACAAATTTTAGTCACATGCTGCAATTGCATTCTTTCTTTTCTCGCTGAAAAAAGCGCTGGAAGCTAATCAGGGAGAGATAGCAGGGGCAAAGAAAATACGTCATGCGCACCTTGTGACCTTGAGCACTTTTTCTTTTTTTGCTTCATATACACGGCTTTTCCAGTGTAATCGCGGACACACGCCTGGACAAGTAGCGGCCTCCCACGGCGATCTATGTCACGACCGAGTGCGGCATGTTCAAATCAGCCAATGGCTGATAGTTGAGCTTTTTACCAGTAATTTTCGAGCGTCATTCGTGATTTGTCGAGAGAAGAGAAAGGAATTTTTTGCTGACTTCGATCATTTATCGTGAATTCCAGGCCGCCTGCTGTGCTATAATATTTGGCTCGCGTGTTGTCAGGAGCCTCCGCTACTGATAGGTAGCATTTTCGGATTGTGATCAAAAAGGGTTGCAGGGCCCCTTTAAGTTCTCGTAGAGCTTTGTACTGTAACTTGTGTCCTTACTGAGCGTCAGTGAAATGCGGCATTTTGTAGATCCACTTGTAGCCATCCCTATAGACTGCGCACGACTATACGTTGAGACTACGAGTGCAATCGAATTGACACAAGCAAGCACCGATCCTGTGAATGCCTTTAGATGAAACTGTGGGCATAAAATATCAGAACCTACAATTTTGAAAACACGGCAGACCGTGATGGCCTTGTGTTTTTAGTATTCCGATGCACAATGATAGTACGCAATATCTGCACCCCTGGCAGGTTTTAAGTCACCAGGGTGGTTTAGTTGTTATAGCGTTATGGAGGCAAAATCCTCGAGGTGCATTTAGGTGAACAAGAGTTTTAGTGTTAAACAACAAAATATACAAGATGTGCATTGGGAAAAAGCAATCAAGATATGTGTAAGGATTTAGTGAGGGGATATAGAACAAACACAGCTGCAAAATATGGGCTATATGCATTTATAAGCCGATAGCAATTTTCAAGAGATACGCTTTTAATCGTAAACCAATTTGAGCATTTCTTTATAATATAAAAACTGTACGTGATATATGTCTACAAAGCAGTCAGTGTTAAGTGGAACAAGCAACTGATACTAGTGTGTTACTGTCCATTCGCAGTCACTATAGTGTATGTGAGAAAAGGACACAGAGGACCCTATATAAGGGTCCTGCAGAAAACAAACTCTACAGCATTTTATGTACGAGAACCACTTGAAATACAATATTTCATTGAGTTTTAGCAGCGCACTTCTTACTGTGTTTGAAGTGCATTGTAAAGTATAATATTAGTAATTAGGCCAACTATTTTCTACTAATTAAGTGTTCAAAGATAACAGAAAGCCGCCCATCATCGCAAGGCGGTGGCAAAGACGCTCGCTGTGCATAACTTACGTTAACTCGCACAGGCGAGGGGTTACAATACGATTGCTGATCGCCAGCCGCTTTTACTCGGCAAACGAGAAGAACTGTGCGCCTTTGAGATCGCGCGCGCAGTGGTGTCCTGCGTACGCACGAGCTGTCTGTGACCGTTGTTGGTGTAGCAGCAGCAGTAGCCTTACCACCTTTCACGGAGGCTGCCGCGCTTGCTGAAAAAAAGGGCGGGGGGCGCATTTGCGTAATGCTCAATGAAAGCATGACTCGGCTTATATATTATGATAAATAATTGAATTAAGTGAGCAGCAAGACATTATAACTGAATGTTATCAGCCCGTTGTTTAACGTACACCGAAACGTTCACGGGCCTCGAGCTTTTTTGCCACGACTGAAAAAAGTGCGGCCGGAATTCGATCCGGCTACCTACGGATCAGCAGTGGAGCACGATAACTCTACCATAACTACCACAGTTGCGGTAGCGATTCCACAAGGTATGGTTCATTGACTACAAGGTATACACAATGTCCTTACTCAGAAGAATCGAAGTATCTGAGATATTTTGAAATATACTTTTTAAGATGCCCCAAACTATCTAACTTGGAAAAAAATAAGGAACCCAAAAGCTTCGTCTTTAGAAGTGTAACGCGATAGCGATATGCGATCAGTAGTGCGTACTTCAAACTCTTATTGCACGAAACCTTTTCGAACAAGCTAAGCAGCCACTACGTGGCCTTGAGAGAATAGGCGCAGTAGCGTGCATGTCTTTTGTAGTTTGATACTGGCTTTCAACCACGGAGCCATTGTGATAATCACATATTCTGATGCCCGTCGGCAATGGACACTTACCACGCATTACCGTACTCCAATAATTAGCGTTGCATTCTGAAACATATATACAGGACGCATGTGTTTTTGAAGCATGAAAGCTACTTCCACTGCATTTCCGAGCAGAGGAAGTTCTTTTCACTGTTTCCACAAACAGTATTGCGGCTGCCCCTGCCGCGGTGGTCTAGTGGCTAAGGTACTGGGCTGCTGACCCGTAGGTCGCGGTATCGAATCCTAGCTGCGACGGTTGCATTTTCGATGGGGGCAAATACGCTGTAGGCCCGTATGCTCAGATTTGGGTGCACGTTAAAAAACCCGAGGTGGTCGAAGTATTCGAAGCCCTCCACTATGGTGTCTCTGATAATCATATGGTGGTTTTGGGACAATAAACCCCACATATCATCATCAGAGGCGCGGCCATGTGGTATAACAGCTGCATGCCACGCTAACGACGTGGGTTCGATTCTCACTCGGACCCAAACAACCCTGGTTCGGTCCCCATTCTGCTCCAGGGGTTTTAATCATTCATTCATTTTATTTGCATCGTTCTTGATTTTTAGGTAACGCATGGGATGATGATTTTTTGCTCACAACCACCAACGCTGGAATTTATGCGGAACAAGCTCTTTAATGCTTTGTTTTAAAAAATCGCAGCATATTCACGAATTGAATGTTGATAAGTGGCACGAAGCGTCCCTCCGTCCGTCTGTCAACTATACGACAACCACTAACGCCGTCTAGTGTTATCAAGTCCATGGATGGATGGATTGGCTGTACCCTTTAGATCGAGTGGCGGCTAACACCACCTAGCCGTAATACTTAGTGAACCAACAACGGGATTTATCTTTTCTTTCTCCTTTAAATAGTAAAGTTGAGGACTGGTACTTTGAAGTGAAGGGTTTAATTTTCACTCGTGTCTTCACTTCACCCTCCAATCAGATAACCTCCTTCTAGTTAATTCTACCCGCTTAATGTCTATTTTGCCCTCCCTGTCCCTAAACCCCAGTGCTTTGAAAAACTGTGCATCATCATCCCAAACTATAGGCTGAAGCCTTTTACAGAACCTTGTGAAATGTTCGGCAGTTTCTTCTTCCTCTTCACATGCACTGCATACCGTGTATACCCCTGCGTCTTTGGCCCAATATGTCTTGGTTTGCAATACTCCCGTCCTGGCCTCAAACAGTAAAGAAATACCCCGAGTATGATCATAGATCCTTTCCTTGGAAATTTTCTGCTTAAAAGTTCGATAGATCTCTTGTGCAGACTTTTTAATCATGCCAATTCTCCACATGTTGATCTCCGTTTCTTTCACCTTCTTCTTAACCAATAGTTCTTTTTGGTTTGACCCCCTGTTGTTTTCTAAGTATTAACCCATTAATTTTCTCGTTCGCTTCTTCCATTTTGTATTGTTTATCTTCATATATAAGTAGCTGAAAACCTTCCTCGCTCAACACTCCTCCCTCATTTCTTTCAATTGCTTCTCAAATTTAATCTTGCTGCTAGCTTTCCTGCCCTCATATGATGTCCATCCCATATCGCTTAGTACTCCCTGATTTGGTGTATTCCCGTGAGCTCCTAAAGCAAGCCTACCTATTCCACGTTGTTTAATTTCTAATCTTGCTTGAACTTCTGATCTCAAGCATAAGACCGAATTGCCGAACGTCAGACCAGGAACCATGACCTCTTTCCAAATTCCTCTCACACCATACCTATTGTAATTCCACAGTGCCCTGTTTTTCATGACTGCTGCATTTTTGTTACCTTTAGTTGGTACGTATATTTTGTGTTGCCTTAGGTACTCGTCCCATTGCTTATCCATATGCCCAGATATTTGTGTTATCTGTTATCTCTAGCATGACCTCCTGTATCCTAAGCTCACTACCTTCATTATTGTTAAAAATATGACTGCTGATTTTTCCTAACTTAACCTGAAATCTAACCTATCTCCCTAATTACCGCAGATGTCCATCGATCTCTGCAAATCTTTCTTGTCGTTCATTAGCACTATATCATCTGCTTATGATGACGCGTCAGTTGAAAGCTTCCTTGAAGAAGTGGAATTGGCAATGAGTAAGGTAAAAACACGTTTCGATCTGTTAGCTGTTCTCAGCGTATATCCAACGTTATTGCTATCACATTCATTGCATGGCCCTTGTGGCGAAACTGTGACTTTTGGTGAAACTCCAAGGAAACGTGTATACGACAAGCACTGCTAGCAGTGCTTCTTCGCGAAAGTTTCTAACGATTGGCCTTCCCGCATTGAGAGTTTGTGTGTGGGGAAGCACGCTTCTAAAGCGTACCTTAGGTTTAAGTTCACGTGCGAGTATTTATTTATTTATTTAGTTAGTTAGTTATTTATTTATACATACGTACTGCAGCGCTAATTGCGCCATGGCAGGAATTGGTATACAAGTACACTCAGAAATATAACTAAAAACAATGAAAATAACGCAAACAGGTAAGATAACCTTGTGTGAGCATCAAGGCAAAAATATGAGAATATTAAAAAAAACAATGTAGGAACAGCGCACCCTAGAAGTAGTTAGTTCGTAGCTGGGGAAGCGGAAAAAAAGGACAAGGACGGAGAATGGCGCTGACTTTCAACAGGGATTTGGTATCGGAAGCGGTGTGCGTGTGGGCAGAAAAGGAAAAAGTTGGGCATGCGTGGGGGGGTGCAGGAGCGGCCACTGCAATGCAATGTCGGCGGAACTCTTGTTTCTTGTTGAATGGGCTGAAAGCAAATGCACATGTAGCTTAAGAAAGATCGAGATACGCAGTTTCTTTTTGCAGCAGCGCGGCCGATGGGCGGCTTGCACATTTGCCGTCAGACTTGTTTATTTGATGAGCTTCAATTGTCTCGCGCGTGGCCGGCGAGTTGTGCTTGCTTGGTGCCTCGCAGCGCTCAAAGGCTGGCACGCGGCCGCAGTCTTGGCAGTGGAGTCCGAGGTGTCCTTGAGCTGCATTGTGCACATTAATATTGTGCTCTCTTGGGCGGTCATTGAGGCACCTTCCGGTTCGTCCTATGTGTGCCGTTCCGCACGATAGCGGAATAAGATATACGACACCGGTAACGTGGGGTGCGGGGCGCGTTCTGTGTTTCACGGTGCATCTTCCTCGGATAGCGGCTGGATTATTCACCAGCTTATAAAGCTTGGAAAGCTTTTTTTGGGGGGAAAATACAACAGTGACACCAACGTGTTTACCATCGGACAAAGAAGGTGGCTTTGCTGTTTTGCCTTCCCTTTCGTTTAAGAACAAAGCCACCATCGCTATAAATTATGTTTTTAAAACCAGTGATTCTTCAATAGCAAAAGCTAAATTGGAAGCAAAAAGGCTTTGCAACTCTATCGACTTGGATGAAGTTGCGAGATCAATCGACAAATCAAAGAAGCTAAGTCTTGACATCTTTTTTACCACTAAGACGCACAAGATTGACTGCCCACTGCGGGTAATAGTTTCTGAAAACGGGACCTGGCAAAAACAGGTCGCCTTGTTTTTGCAAGAACAGCTAAACCTTTTAACTATTGACAATCCTTTCCTGGTAAAAGTACTCTGAGGTGGTTATCAAGTTTTTAAGGTCTAATGACAAAGCGCTTGAAGGCTTTCTCGATAGACGTGAAAGATTTGCATTATTCACTTCTACATAATGCACTGCTCCAGTGCCTCGAAGAATGCATTGATTCGTTTGGGTCGATAAATTCTATAATGCGTCAGGTATGTAAGTTTGTGGTTTTCTTGAATTGCTTTCATTTTATTTAAAGTCAACGGTTGCGTCCTTGGAATGAGCAACATTTCATTCAAAAAAGTGGCGTTTGCATAGGTTCCTGCTTGGCACTAGTTTTGAGTGACATCTTTCTCGCGCATAAGGATCGCCACATTCAAAAAGATCTCGACTTGTCTCTTGTTGTGAAGGTCTGCAAGTTTGTTGATGATTTCATTGTATTTGTTGATTGTTTGGATACTGTTTTTCGAAGTTGTTTTCGTTAGTCTTCTAGATTTGTTTAAGAAGCATTTGTACCCTCTTGAACTTACTCATAAGCTACCGTCTGGAAATTCGATTAGGTTCTTAGACCTAAGACTCTGTCTTAGAAGCAATCATTTGTGCTGGCTGTTTTCACCGAGAAGTGGTGAACCCCTTTTATCTTTCCACTCAGCTCATTCAAAATCGGTGAAAAAGGGTATCCTTAATGTTTGCCTGGTAAACGCTCTTAAGAGGTCATGCCCGCACTCGATGCAATGCAGTTTCAAAGCACAGGTATTAAGGCACAGGTGTTAAGCTGCTGGTTACTCGAGCGCCCTGATTTCTGCTGTTGCGGAAAAACTTTTGAAGCAAATTAAAAATCAAGGAGGGCGATCGTCAGCCTCAAAATGCGTCAGTTCCCATGAAATGTGTTGCAGTTCCTTATCTGCATAACGTGTTGCATCAGGCTTAAAAAATCGGTAAAAAAACTCTGTAAGCTGGTGACTAATCCAGCTGCTGTTGGGGGGGGATGCGCCGTGGAGCGCGGAGCGCGCTTTGTACTTTGTGTTGTTGGTGTCGTATATCTCATTCCTACCGCAGGGGTGCCTGCGCAAGTAGGCGTTTGGTGTGTAGCGACACCACGAACCCGAGCTAACGGGGGAGTTTCGACTCCCTCCCACGCCTAGCCGTGCGTGGCTTTGCCGTGTCCGAGGAAAAGGGGATCCTGGGGGTTGAGCCGACGCTGGGTGATTGGACCGTTAAGGCTCCCCGGCAGAGGCAACACACCCCTTTGGCCCCGGCTTCACGTAGATGGCACCCCTGAGCTGACCCACCCAGGGGAATCGGCAGTCGCCTTTTCCTATCTCTCTCTCCCTACATCTTCGTCTTTATCTCTTACTATTTATCTGTCCTGTCTTCTACTCTCTTCCGTTTACTTCCAAACTTCCTGGCGGCTAGGGTTAACCCTGTGCAAATAGCCTACCTTGGTCTAGGCGCATTGGGTTATAGGTGGCGTTGTACGACTGGCGTCTGCAGGTTTCAACATTTGTAAACTTGTAGCGTCCCCTCGTTGGGCTTCCGTGGTGGGTGGCCGCCAACGCTACTGAACAACAATAAGGAAGACATGCATGGAGCATTCCCACTACTGTCTGATCGTACCGGCTTAAAGCCGTTACACACCGATGATCTCACCAGAGAAGGACTGGCCACCCTGGTGCAGTCTCTGGCCACCCCCTCCCGTAAGCATTCGTCAATTAACTCACGGCCCTCAGTCCCCACCTGCTGCGGAGCAACTGACCACGGCGGCGGCCAGATCTGCAAAGCAGCAGAGGGTGCTAGGAATCTCTGGATACGGACAGGCCACCATTGGAACTTGAACTTAGCAACGTTTAACGTTAGAACGTTATCTAGGGAGGGAAGTCTAGCTGTATTATTCGAGGAGCTAGAAGGCATTAAATGGGATGTAATAGGGCTGAGTGAGGTTAGGAGGACAGATGAGGCCTATACTGTGCTACAGAATGGGCACGTCATTTGCTATCGGGGCTTGGCAGACAGAAGAGAACTGGGAGTAGGGGCTCCTAATTCACAGAAACATAGCTGGCAACATAGAGGATTACTATAGCATTAATGAAAGGGTGGTAGGCATTGTAATTAAACTGAATAAAAGATAAAAAATGAAGGTAGTACAGGCTTACGCGCCTACATCCAGCCATGATGACGCTTCAGTTGAAAGCTTCTATGAAGACGTGGAATCGGCAATGAGTAAGGTGAAAACACAGTATACTATAGTAATGGGCGACTTTAATGCAAAGGTAGGGGAAGAAGCAGGCTTGAGACCAGGCAGTAGGAGATTATGGCATCGGCACTAGAAACGCCAGAGGAGAGCTACTACAAGAATTCGCAGAACACAATAATCTGCGTATTTTGAATACCTTCTACCGAAAACGAGAAAAACCGCAAGTGGACAGGGAGGAGCCCTAATGCCGTAAATAAGAACGAAATAGACTTTATAATGACTGCACACCCAGGAGTCGTGCAGGATGTGGAAGTGGTTGGCAAGGTAAAATGCAGTGACCATAGAATGGTACGGGCTCGAATCCGCTAGACTTGAAGAAGGAACGACAGAAACTGATACGCAAGAAGCCAATCAATGAGCTAGCACTGAGAGGGAAAGTACAGGAATTCAGAGTGTCACTGTAGAACAGGTACTCTGCTCTTAGCGAGGAAACCAACCTTAGCGTAGATACAATGAATGATAATCTGACGAGTATCATCACGGAGTGTGCAGTGGAAGTTGGAGGCAGGGTAGCTAGACAGGACACCGGCAAGCTTTCCCAGGAAACGAAGAACCTAATTAAGAAGCGTCAAATCATGAAAGTGTCAAGTACAACAGACAAAATAGAACTGGCAGAGCTTTCGAAGTTGATTAATAGACGTAAAGTTATGCGATGTAAGAAGGTATAACATGGAGAGAATCGAGCACCCTCTGAAAAACGGAGGAAGTCGTCAAAGCAGTGAAGAGGAAACTTGGGATAGGCAAAAGGCGGATGTATGCACTAAGGGACAAAGAAGGCAAAATAACTACCAATATGGATAGGATAGTTAAAATAGCGGAGGAGTTTTACAGAGATCTGTACAGTAGCCGAGACAACCACGACCTTAATACTATAAAAACTAGCAGTAACCCAGACGACACCCCACCGGTAATGATAGAAGAAGTCAGAAAAGCTTTGGAGAGCATGCACAGAGGCAAAGCTGCTGGTGAGGATCGGGTAACATCAGATCTGCTGAAAGATGGAGGGCAGATTGTGTTAGAAAAACTAGCCACTCTATTTACGAGGTGTCTCCTGACGGGAAAAGTACCAGAGTCTTGGAAGAACGCTAACATCATCTTAATACATAAGAAAGGAGATAACAAGGACTTGAAGAATTACAGGCCGATCAGCTTGCTCTCTGTAGTATACAAGCTATTTACAAAGGTAATTGCTAGCAGAGTAAAGAAAACATTATAATTCAATCAACCAAAGGAACAAGCAGGATTTAGAACAGGCTACTCAACAATTGACCACATTCATACTATCAATCAGGTAATATAGAAATGCTCAGAGTATAACCAACCACTATACATAGCCTTCATAGATTACGAGAAGGCGTTTGATTCAGTAGAAATATCAGCCGTCATGGAGACACTGCGGAATTAGGGCGTAGATGAAATATATATAAACATTCTGGAAGAAATCTACAGGGGATCAACTGCTACCATAGTGCTTCATAAAGAAAGCAACAGAATACCAATAAAGAAGGGTGTAAGGCAGGGGGACACAATCTCCCCAATGCTATTCACTGCGTGCTTACAGGACGTTTTCAGAAGCCTAGAACGGGAACAGTTAGGGATAAGAGTTAATGGAGAGTACCTCAGTAACCTGCGCTTCACCGATGACATTGCATTGCTGAGTAACTCAGGGACAAATTGCAACTCATGATTACGGAGTTAGACAAGGAGAGCAGAAAGGTGGGTCTTAAAATTAATCTGCAGAAAACGAAAGTAATGTACAACAACCTCGGAAAGGAGCAGCGCTTTGCGATAGGTAATAGTGCACTTGAAGTTGTAAAGGACTATGTCTACTTAGGGCAGGTAATAACCGCAGAGCCTAACCACGAGATTGAAGTAACTAGAAGAATAAGAATGGGGGGAGCACATTCGGCAGACACTCTCAAATTATGGACAAGTAGATTGCCACTGTCCCTCAAGAGGAAGGTATATAACAGCTGTATCTTGCCGGTACTTAGCTACGGAGCAGAAACCTGGAGACTCACAAAGGAGGGTTCAACCTAAATTGAGGACGACGCAGCGAGCAATGGAAAGAAAAATGGTAGGTGTAACCTTAAGAGACAAGAAGAGAGCAGAGTGGATTAGGGGACAAACGGGAGTTAAGGATATCATAGCTGCAATAAAGAAGAGGAAATGGACATGGGCCGGGCATGTAGCACGTAGACAGGATAACCGCTGGTCATTAAGGGTCACCAACTGGATTCCCAGAGAAGGAAAGCGGGGTAGCGGGAGACAGAAGGTTAGGTGGGCAGATGAGATTAAGAAGTTTGCGGGTATAAATTGGCAACAGCAAGCACAGGACCGGGTTAACATGGCGGAACATGGGAGAGGCCTTTGTCCTGCAGTGGACGTAGACAGGCTGATGATGATGATGATGATGATGATGATAATGATCTGCTCATGTTAATGTTGGTAGTGCCTGTTCAATGAGTTTTCCTTGTTTCACAAAAAGAGAGGTTGAAGCCAAGCCCACTTTCCTCTGATTTGGCCTCTAATCCTTGTAGGTACATCATGAATAACAAGGGTGATAGAGGACACTCCTGCCTAAGCCCCCGTTTTACCTCTGTGGGCTTGTATACCTGTCTTTCCCACTTTATAACTGCATTCTTACTTTTATATATATTTTTTAAAAGATTAGTGACTCCATCTTCCACACCTAGGGTGTCCAGTATTCTCCACAAGTCCTCTTGAAACACGCTACCGTTTGCTCCCTTGATATCCAAAAATGCTAGCCACAGGGGCCTGAGTTCCTTTTCTGCTATTTCGACGCACTGCGTCAGTGAGAACAGATTGTCTTCCAACCTCCTGTGTTTCCGAAACCCATTCTACGGTTCCACCAGCACCCCCTCATCCTCTATCCATGCCTGCAATCTTTCTTTTATAATCTGCATCGCCAGCCTGTAGACCACTGATGTCACTGTTGTAGGACGGTAGTTGTTTATGTCATCTTTGTCCCCCTTTCCTTTATAGATCATGCTCATCCTGCTAAGTTTCCATCCATCGGGGACTTCACCATCAATTATTGTTTTGCTCACTGCCTCTCTCAAAGTCTGCTTAGAATTTGGACTCAGTGTCTTTATCAGCATAATTGGAATGCCAATCTGGGCTTGTTGATGTACTACTAGAAACCCTCTTTTTAGCCCTTTCCCACTCTCGTTGTGAAAATGGAGCCGTTGCACCACTTGATCCATCCTTGTGTATTGTGGTGAATAAGGCACTTCTTTGTTGAAATTTTTCTGTCACCCTTGTTCTTATATATTCTATAGCTTCTTCCCCTTCTAGCCTAGCACCTTGAGCTGTAGTTTAAACCTCAGCTCTAGGCTTGTCTCATTTCTGAAGGAGTTTAGGTGGTTCAGAAATTTCGCAGCTGCCTTTCTATCTTTGTTATGTACTTCTGCCAGCCACTGAGCCCCCTTTCTTCTAATCTTTTCATCGATCAGAAGGGATGCTTCCCTTCTACAGCTTAAAAAGATGTCCCAATTTCTTTCAACATCATCTGTCTGTACACCCCACTGCTTAGCATGTCTGTGTTCCCTGGAGGCTTCCTGACGTTTTGCTATGGCTCTCTTAACTTCCTCATCCCACCAACTCTTCCGTTTGTCTCTTCTTTTTCGGGGTGACTTGTCACTTGCCTTAGCAAACTCTAGCTCAAACAGGCTAATTAGATCCGTGTATGTCCACACTGTTCTATTATCCTCAGTGATTACTTTCTCAACATCTTTAGTAGCTATTTCTTTTTGCTTTTATGAATAAAAATTCCCCTGTAGTAGCTCATCTCGTCTCCTTCCCATTTCATCTCTTCCGAAACTTAGCTTGATACGTTGGTGATCACTACCCAAAATTTTGGAGCCACCTTCATCTATGTGCACTCCCCTGAGCCTATAATACATCCTACGTGACATCAGTGCAGCATAATCTATCGTCGACTGTAGCCTTCCTACCTCCCATGTTATTTGCCCTACACACTTCTCAGTACTGTTGCAAATGATCAAATCATGCCTTTCACACACATCCATGATCATTCTCCCTGTTGAGTCGGTATACCCATCTATATCTTCTATGTGCGCATTCATATCTCCTAGTATAATTATCTCCCACTCTCCTCCTAATTCCTCAATGTCCTTTGATATACACTCCACCGTTGCCTGGTTTTCGTCTCTGGCCTTTATTCCCGTCCACAAGTACACCAAGCTAAGGAGTGTCATCTGCCCAGCTACTTTCCCTCTTACCATAAATGTTCCATACATCCCTGCTTGACTCTTTGTCAACCCATACTTTTATGTATGAATGCGCCAATTCCACCTCCCTTTTTGCTGCCTTGTGTTCTATTGCAATATTTCCATACGTAGTCCGGATTGCAAGATGGTTGCTCCATATCCCGAAGATGTGTTTCCACAACCCCATATACTATCAGCTCCTCCTGCCTCAAATGCCCTTCTATCTCTTCACACTTTGGCCTATTTCTGCCACCCTGCAAGTTAATGTAGCCTATGTCTGACTTAGCTCGGCCTTTGTGCTCACGTCAATTTCTTCTCCCACGGACTCCGTGTGGCTCGCATATTTGTGCCCCTTTAGAACCCTCTTTGGCTACACTGTTGGCCTCAGTGCTCTGGGTCACCATAAAAAAGCTGTGGCTCGACGACCCATCCTATTGCCAACCCTCCTGCCCGTACCACCACTGCAGTGAATGCCATCCTGTGCAAAGGGGCGAGCGCCGGGCTCGTACAAGTTGGTTCACCTCCATTACGCTGTATACGAGTTGCCGGCTTATACCCTTGATCACACAATTGGCCTCCACTACCCTCCTCTCAATCCCACGAGACTGCCCCCAGACCTCTGGGACTGTGAATATGGTGACATGCACACTCCCAGAGGCTTCTCGGACCTTACGCATCCCATCCTCTAACTGTCTCTGAAGGTTCTTATCCTTGCCCTTCAACACATTATTGAGCCTAGCATGAATATTGACGACATTTTCGTCTTCCATGCTGTCGTCTACAACCTCCTGAGCTTTAGTCAGTTTATCCACCACGCTCTTTCCTGACTGGGCCTCCACCCTCACTCTCTCATCTTTTTTCACTGTCGTGAGGACCTAACCCTAGCCATATTAGAGTCCCCCACCACTAGGACTCTTCTACGCTCCAATCGCTGGTTTCCTGTTTGTGATGGCGCCCCTGTTCGCTTCATCTGTTTCTTCTCTCTGTCGTCTGTCCTGTGTTCCTGCCCAGCTCGAAGATTGCCGCGTCACCGAGCTGTATGTCCTCGGAGCCTACGTGCTGTGGCCAGTCACTGCGGCCCCCTGACCTCCCTTTTCGCCTGTTCCTTCCCGCCTGCCACCTTCTCCGCTACCCACGCCTTCCGTCTCACACCGCTCGGGGCCAGGGCAAAGCACCATTAGCTCCTTTACCCGCTGCTCCAGCTTGGTCCGCCCTTCCTGTTCTTTTCGAACGTCTCCCTTCATTTGCTCTAATAGGCTGGCGGTAGCCTCCTTCCGATCACGCGACGCTCTGAGCTGTCTTTGGAGTTCTATCCTCTGCTACCTTTCCGCCCTAAGCTTCCCTGAAGCCCCACGAGGCTACCCTCCATATGCGCTGCACGGCCACCTTCAGTGCCTCGCAGAGCCTGCAGACGAAGCTCGCCTTCTGTACGTCAGCCAACCTTGTGAATGCTGTCTGGTCCAAGTAGCACCAGCGCTTGCATTCTTCGCACTGCACCAGCTCACTCTTGCCCGTGGTTTTCCTAGCCTCCTTAGCCATCGTCCGCCCAACCATCGGACCGAGCGCCCGGGGGGGGGGGGAGTGATTATAAATGAAAAGAAGAGAAAGTTGAACCCCGTAACTATCTCTCAGGGGGAGGACACCTCAACAGTAGCTCACAAGGGATGGGGGTAGAGAAGGAAATAAAAGTATAGGATTAAAAGGTAGAAAGATAGAGAGAGAGAGAGGAAGGAGAGAGCGAGGCGCAGGGACAGCGAGTGACAGAAGTAAGAAGACGGAAAAGATGGACACGTTTGCAGTCATACGAGGTCAGGGCACCACTGGCGAGAGCTCTTGTCGGCGACAGGAGATGGCGTAGGGCTAATCCAGTCGGCTAGAGCTACGTTGTCGTCGTCGTAGGGGACCGGCGGCAGGAGGTGGCATAGGACCAACGCAGTCGGCCAGAGCTGCGCTGTCGTCGGAGATCGCGAGGGCACAACCAGTCGGCACGGAATCGCCCGACAGCCCTTAGCTCAGCCCTAATCCCGCCATCTAGCCACCTCCGCTAACTGTCCTACCTCAACAACTGTTTGAAGCTGCCGCCTGCACTTCACACACACGTGTTCAATTTCGCTAGTAGCCTCTCACTAGGTCCACTTCGTGTTTGGCTCTGCAGCTGTTTAGCAACTAACCGGGCGCAGTGAACTTCTCCGAAACAGCCGCCTACCCATATCACGTGGGCAACGTCACTGCAACGGATCGCGTTGTGCAAGGACAATTGCACAACGCGATGTATTGGGCAATTCATCAACTAGAGGTGGCTACATGCTACGGAGGAGGAGGAAACTATCCACATCCTAAGGAGCTTTGCCCTTAAAAGTGGACGCCGTATACAGACATGCAACCTTTCAAACACACTCCGCTGATTCTTTGGTTTATACACCTCCCTACCCCCCCCCCCCAAAAAAAAGGGGGGTTACATATTTTTTAACTCACTATTTGATGCGCTGCTTTCGAGCACTTTCATGGTAACTATTCGCCAGCAGTGGTTACACTATTCACAAAGCGTATACTATATTGAACGCCGCTTGTTTTGTCGGTATTTTTCCCATTTACGGCAAGCATGGACTACGGTGAATACGCCACCACTTACTTGACTCTGCACGCCCCGGCGCGGTGGTCTAGTGGCTAAGGTACTCGGCTGCGGGCCCGCAGGTCGCGGGATCGAATTTCGGCTGCGGCGACTGCATCAAAGTTTGCAAGATTTCTTGTGTAAGGTTCGGTCGAGCATTACACATCTGCAGAACAGAAACCGTCGCTAATTATGGTGCTAGCACTAGCGATGCGCTGAACAGCCACTTACTACTACTAATTGATATAGAGAATTATACTGGACACGCTTGTATAGCAAGTGTACACATCAACAGCAGTAAACAAATCGAGCTTTCCGAAAGCTTTATTCAAATCAAATGTAAAATTCACTACGCACACACACACAAACAACAAAATAGTCGTTATTGGTTAGTGTTAAAAAACAAGCAAAAATGCACACAGGAAAACAAAAGAGAAAATACCGCGATGGCACAGTTCTCGGCCCAGTTTTTTCCACCTTTTGGTTGTGTTGCGTGTTTGATCAGACGAAATTCCGTGAATAGCATATCATTGTCTTTCTCCAAGAACGTGCGTTCGTCGCCACGTGATCTGCCAGGCTGTTTCTCGTTTTCGGATTTCTTTTTGATGGGTCTACTGACTCATGTAGCCTTCTTAACACCTAATTTGAGGTTTGACGTGTGACAATTTTCCGGGCGCTTGGGTGCCTTCGTGTCATGCTAGTTTTCGACCGGTGCACTGGCTGTGGTAGCCTTTTGGAGATGTTACTTGACGTCGGGCGTACCGCAACTTTCTGCTGCCTCACGTGAAGTTCCCTGTTGGGGCTCGGCCTGCTTCTGCCACTTCTCATCTGGGGAAGGTTGCTCTCACGATTTTCGTAATTTTATACGGAGCTTCCGGCCAACTCCAACAATGTTTTTAAGGGGGTTCCGCTTTATGTCAGCTAATTGGCTAGCCCAGTCACAATCAGGTGCTCTCTTTTTACCTCCTCGCAGTGCGATTGTCCCTGCATTCCTCTTCCTTCCGAAATTTTCTGCAAGAAGTGGCTTCTCAGTGACCCTGTCCAGACGAGTCCGCTTTTCAGGCGACACGTGTCGTCCCTTAGGTAAAGATGCAGCACCGGAAACCAGTCTAGCCTTTGTCTCAATTTCGGGCACAGCGCTCGAAGGTTCTACGGGGCGTTCCAACGCCACTGATTCCTGTTTGCGAAAGCGACAGCCTGAATACCGTCGTACAACGACACCTCAGACGCACTGCCTTAAGTTCCCAAATTAGGCCTAGCCGTGGTCGAGTCCTCGGACGACGTGCTCGCAGCAGCTGCCTCCGTAAAACTGCCCTTCTCCCCGCTGTCCCCGGCTGGAAGCTCTCTGCCTTCATTTTGCGCTGAAGCACTGCTTGTAGAGGGTTTGTTGTCAGCAGCGGGCAGGGAACAACTCGCCGGCGGCGCCTTGTCCTCACCAGGCACATCGGTGCTTGCCGACCACGTCACGCTGCGCGGCGGCCTGAAGTTGAAGTGCTGAGGCAGGGTCGATAGGGAAACGCGTAGGAATGCAGCCACCTCTCTTCGCGACCTCAGCCTTTGACCTGATGGAGTGTAGAGGTACACGTCACACCTGCCAGCAGAGCGGCCCTTTATTCGCTGGCCGATCCGGCGGCGCCAGCCTTCTGGCAGAGCATCGTGGTCGCTCTCGGAGATCATGGCTCGCTGTCGACGTAAAACGAATACAAAACTTTCACGCCTTCGGGCTGCTAGCCGCTATACTCATGCAACGCTAAAGCTTGGCGTTTAAGACGTATAACGACAAAAGCAGACAACGTGGTGTACTATTCTGTACTTCTCACTTATTTAGTCCTAGTAAAAACACTCCAGAAAAAAACGAGAAAAAGAGGGCGTTATTTCCCTATTCTTGAAAGATTCTGTCACAACCAAACGATTAGCCACGAATATAGAGGTAAAGGCGATGGCAGTGCACGTTCTTGGCAACAGGAATCATGGCTAATTAGCGATAATCGGCAGCGATTCCTCTAAAGCATAGCGTCATAATCAGTCAAGAGAAGGCGCTGCACTTAACTGGTGAATATTTTTTTTAAAAGAGAGAGAGAGAGTGAGAAAGCAAAGGCCGGGAGGTTAACCAGATATTGGCATCTAGTTTGCTACCCAGCGCTGGGGGCGGGGAAGTAGGGGAAAAAAGGAGGGGGTAGATAGAGAAAAAAAACGCACGCGCACTCATAAAAAAACAAAAACAAATGTTATGGTAAAATAACGAGCTATCAAAACTCTATGGTCATACAGTAATAAATAATAGATGCGACATCGGCCAGCTTGATTGAATAACGAGTTCGCAAAAATTTTTGCAGCTACATATAATAATATAATAATGATAATAATAATACTATTATTGGTAATAATAATAATAATAATAATAATAATAATAATAATAATAATAATAATATAATAATAGTAATAATAGTAATAAATAATAATAATAATAATAATAATAATAATAATAATAATAATAATAATAATAATAATAATAATAATAATAATAATAATAATAATAATAATAATAATAATAATAATAATATGCACATCGGTACATGTTGGAAAGCGTGAGGAACATATAGTGGCCTCTTGTTGCGTACATGAACTCTTCTATTTGTGTCATGCCCTACGCGAAGCACGGGCGCGGGACGAAATAAAAATGAAATTGTTAAATCGTACATTTTCTGTAGTTAAAGCTGAGAGTATTGTCTCCATCGCAGTGCCGTTAAATCACGCATAGCTAACTTGCGGGTCCTATGCTGGTTAGCTGTGCTAGGTTGGACCTAGAGGCTCAAACTCAAAATGTCCCGCCATTACAGTCATTATATGGTAGAGTGGCAGCTCCAGCCATGACGGTTCCAGCTAAAGCAAATGCTGTCTCGGCTTTTGCCGTACACAAAAATATCACACGATGACGCTGCGGTAACGTTCAGCTCTACAGGTAGGCATTCCAGCTTTAAAGCAGATGGAAAGATTGTTTGATTGATTGATATGTGGGATTTAACCTCTTAAAACCACCATATGATTAAGAGAGACGCCATAGTGTCAGCCTTCGGAAATTTCTACCAACTAGAGTTCTTTAACGTGCACCCAACTCTGAGCATACGGGCCTGCAGGGAAAGATTCTTGCGAATGAGTTGTTAAAATCCTAATTGGCGTTTTCTTTTTTTTTCTCGCGCTTTTCTTTTGCCACAGCGTGGTCGCCTAAGGTGTGTATAATAGACACTTAACTAAATCGCACCGGCGACTAGCACTAAGCACGGCCATTTGCGAATGGCGACCAAAAAAAAAAAATCAATTCCTCCGCGATCGGCCCCAGAAGCGCAACAGCGAGTTGTCGGTGCCGATCGCGGAGTCCACGGTACAGTCGCCGCATTGGTGACTACTTGCGCTACCATCGCCACGCGAACGGAGCCCGCGCATTGGACTTCTTCAGAGGACGCTTTGAGCCGCGTTTTCGTCGCTGCTTGTATAGGTGCGAGTTTCCTGCAGCCCCACCGCCAAAACATCTCGCACTCTTCAGAGCAGTCTAAATCACTGTTCGCACTCGTCCCAATGTAGCGGGTAGCTCTTGCAAATCAGCGACAACGCCACGCACTATGGTTTTCGAAATCGCCACGTCGACGTACCGAGAAACACAAACAGGAACAGCGGAGGCCTGTATGTAATTTGTGACGTCTCCACAACGGCAACGCATAGCTTTTCATATTGGTTTCCATTGAAACAAAAACAAACTAACAAAAAACGGTGTGTGAGCGTGAGGAGAGGGAGGGATACGGTTGAAGTTTTTTTCCTCACTAATAAGACAACCAAAGTTACTTGGGTTACAAAGTATAAGTATAAAATAACACAAGACATGTTTAATACGGACTTTATTACAATGCAATGCAGGGGCATAGCCAGGAATAATTTTCCCGCCTTTTATGTATCTGCATGTTTGTATACGTATATACAAAACATGCAAACAAAAATATACAACATATACAAGTATACACAACACTCACAAAATGTAAACACACATGCAGCAGCTCTAACAACACAAAAAGCGCAAAAGAACCCTTCCAAAGCACGAAAGGCTGAAACAGATAGGGAATATAGCTGGTAAGTGCTATCTGTATAGTGGTCCGGAAAGAGGTACTCACGAATTGTAACATCCAAGCGGGTACGATAACATCCACAGTGCAATGGGCACCCTACAGTCCGGCCACACACATTAAAATTCAAGGCGGCACACGTATTTTACCTCGAAAAGCAACAACCACACGCAAAGGCTGCGTGGGATAACTCGCCGAGAAGTGCCAACGAAGACGTCGCGAAATTCTTTGCGCCAACACTACGATGCCCATCCGTTTCATTAAAAAATCCCGCGTTCTCTGAACTGCGTCTAGCCCTTCAAAACAAAGTACAGCACAATTAAATAAAAGAACACAATGAAGCGCTCGCCACACGGTTCGTCGCGTGATTACGCTCACAACGACGGCAGCAGACTACCCCCAATGCCAAAACCAACAGTGACTGACAGGAAAAAGACGACGATATCGCTGATTTCTCAATGGTCACGTCAAATATATCAACCGTCATGAGTTTATTCTGATTGGCTCTTAGGTGTCACGAGGTCCTAAAAAGGCGCGAAACCATCCCAAGCTTTCGCAAGCTTTTCTCCTTTCTCGTGTTCTCTCTCGCGGCAACCGTTACATTGTCTCGCACTCCTGCTGGTTTCTTATGTCCCGGAGAAAGGAGGGCACGGAGGAGGGAAGGTCGCAATTTGATTTTTTTTAGAGAGGCACATCGCTGGATTTCGGACGCGCTTTCTGCTCGCACCGCGACGCCGAGCGCTGTAGCCGCAGGCATGCTTACTTTGCGTGCATAGAGGTACTTGTTCGATTGTTGATTTGGCGGCACCGAGATACAACTAGAAAGGCTAGGAGTGGGATGGCGGGCTTGCAACCGAAAAAACAAATGCTTTAATAACTCCTATGTGCATATACCTTTATTCGAGACCACAGGCCTAAGGTCAGAGAAAAAAGAAAGGGGTGGGGGTGCAAGGCATATGGAAGGGTTGAAAGAAACATTTATTCAGAGTCCTGCGGTTTCATGACCCGGGCCTCCCAAGTGTGGGCGTCGAGGCATTGAGAAGTGGCCGTTTCGCGGCCCTGCTTGATAACCCCAATTCGGTTGGCGAGCACAGTAGTGCGGTACATCGGGCGACCTCGCCGCCTGTCCCAAGCCTTTCATTAGTGCAAAGTCATAGGAATTGTGACGTTACATTAAAATAGCTGCTCACTTGCCCCCTTTACTCCAGTATGTCAGGGACCAAAGACTTTAAGAACCACGTCATCGTTTTCAATTTAATTTTTCCGTGAACCACGAATCTGTTCCTTTCCTTTTTTTCACTTTGTTTTCCAGATTTGATCAATGGCGGGTGGGGCAGGCTCATATCGAGGAATTTTTTCAGAGGGGAAGGGCACTTGATGAAGGCCTTGAAAAATGCCCACTGTCATTATTTATCTTCGGCTAACCTACCCCCCCCCCCATCCATCCGATTTTTGGAGAGGGGGTTGAGCTTGGGCACCTCCCCC
This sequence comes from Rhipicephalus annulatus, assembly GCA_013436015.1. Lineage (NCBI taxonomy): Eukaryota > Metazoa > Arthropoda > Arachnida > Ixodida > Ixodidae > Rhipicephalus > Rhipicephalus annulatus. The sequence continues at coordinate 45,415 of WOVY01014538.1, read as the reverse complement.
CCACCTTCAGGCTACGTGCTTAGGGGGGGGGGTTGAGGTGGCGTGAAAATAAAGTAGAAGGTACGTAAATAGTGCTGTCGTATAGTTAGTTTGAAATCAAAATATGTGTATTCGAAAGTGAAAGTGGTCGACTATATTAGAAATATCAAATAGTTGCACACCCCCGTTATTTTTGCGACAAAAGACGCGCAACAGGAGCGGAAACTAAGCCAGGTAAGGGCACGTCTATTTAGTGAAAATCCCACAGACTAGCGCAAATTAAAAAAAAATTGCTTTGCGTGTAGAAGTGCCTCGCATTAAAGGACATTCTGCGATGCTGTCGTTTCTCGAATATTATTTAAAGAACTTCGCATGAATGACAAAATTTGAGGCAGGAAATTGAGCGACCTGGAGTTACTACTAAGATTTTTGCTCGCAGTAGGCAAATATTGGCCGAGAGGAATTATTTCACGCTTTAGTGGTAGACACTTGCTCTACACTTCATAACGCACAAAGCATGTATCATAAGTGATTGCATTTTTCACATTTTGCGGTGTTAAGAATGACCAGAATAAGCATGAGACCAGTATGGCTTATTTTCCATAATTTTTTTAGAACGATGGCTGAAGTACATTTATGACCTCCAAACCGAACTGCTTATTGCAAGAACTTGTTCGATAAACATATTTTCGGAAACCCAAAGGAGCTGCCACAGCCTGGCTTTAAATAGAAATGCCCGTGGCAGGAACATAACAAGCTTGACTTCTTTTCGTTAAACAACAGATGAAATGGAAGTTGTCACAATTTTCAAAAAGGATACCTGCAGTCTTCACGCACACAGTATTCATAGTAGAGCCGTGAAACGTGTCCTCAGCAAGCACGTAGCCAGAATTTTTTTCGGGGGGGGGGGGTCACCACTTTTATTTTGGGAGAGGCAACCCCTAAAATGACCATTTTAAAACAAAATGGGGGGGGGGGGGCATGTGCCCGGTGTTCTACCCCCTGGCTACGCCCTTGGTCATGAGTGTAATTACACCATTTCAAACACCCATACACTTTCGAGTCACGACATCTTAATGGCCTGTTGATATGCAGCCAGCCAGGGTTGCTTTAGTTCGCAAAAAAAGGACATAACTAGAAAACTGTAGGTGGTTCGTCTAGAAAGCTTTTTAATAGAGAATTCTATAACAAACGGCTCTCGATATGGTTTTATACACGAATTATACAAGCCATGTATGAAACCCGTTTTTCAGATTTTCTTTTGTTTTTACGACATGATCTTTACGCAAAACACTGTGACAGTTTTGGGAGGAAAAAGCATATCGAATCGTGATGCCCTGTACGAGGTATGTGATATTGTGATAATGTTGTGATGGCCCTTCAGGTGCTGCCATTGTTCTCAAAGGGGGTGAAGGATCCCTCAAGCCGTCATTACGGCTTTTCCCTCCGTCTCCTGTTACACCTTACTGTGACAAATCAAATAAATCAAATCAATACAATTAGGTCTGCAAAGCATGCGCTGCACCCTCATTAAATAAGAATATCTTAAGAGAACTTCGAGAAAAAGCTTTTAACTTCTATTGACATTTTTGTCGACGTCAGCCACGCCTTAGAATGCTCAACTCATTACGTGCCTTTTGCAAAATTTTACATGCGCTATGGCACGCGTAACCACGCCTTCAACCCAACAACATCGTGCCGGACTTCGCGGTAAATACGTGGTCATTCATCCTTATGGTATGCCTCATACATTTGAGTCATTGTTTTAAAATTCGGGTTTCGAGACACTTTACGAATCTTATTTTTTTTGCAAATGCACGCGGATTTCTGCACTCTTTCTCGCCAGTGGTTGTTTTTCGCCTTGTTTCTGCTCTGACATGTAAAGTTGGCGAGGCCCGTACTGCGGTGTGAAATTCGCTGCTCTTTTCCGGCCATCCCCGAGTTGTATGCAGAAAATGAAATAATGGGATGGTCGGTCTGTCAGTCGGTCGATTGATTGACTGATTGATTGATTGATTGATTGATTGATTGATTGATTGAAGTGACAAAGTGTCCCCGTAATTATATTTCTTTGAGCCTACCAAGTTGATGTGCATGATCATTAGAACCTATTGCAGTGTGCTTTTCACTGGAAGAAGAGAGATTTTATGGTAGACGTTGACGAACATACGCCTCCGAAAACACCACAGAAAAATTCACAGGGTTCCTTTCATGCATTCGGCAAAACTAATCGAAGGCAGAAGATATCCAGGGAGGCTATTTTACTGTGGTATTTTATATCGACGTCCAAGATTCGCAAACTCCATTGAATTTCAGGTATTTCACCATTTAGTTCAGCTGCTTCGGTGATCATTATATGCACGCATAGCAAAGTATTAACTCGCTTTGGTTTCCACTCGTCGTGGTATCGTTTTTGCTTCACTTCTCGAATGCTTTCTTTTGTTTGAAGGCCCCGCTGCGGTGGTCTAGTGGCTAAGGTACTCGGTTGCGGAATAGCAGGTCACGGGATCGAATCCCGGCAGCGGCGGCTCCATTTTCGATGGAGGCGGAAATGTTGTAGCCTCGTGTGCTCAGATCGGGGTGCACGTTAAAGAATCTTAGGTGGTCGAAATTTCCGGAGCCTTCTATAACGGCGTCTCTCATAATCATAAGGTAATGTAGTGAGCACCACCACCGTTGCCAACCACCTTCAAGGGAACGAGTGAGAAACTGTGCGACGCACTGTACAAAATCACAAGACACAATACACAAATAAATATTTGGACTTGTTCTTGACTTACTATAACTCTTGACTGACACAAAGAATTTTTTTCGCACGTTTTTTCCCCTTCTTTATCTTGGTTTTTCCATGCTGAGTCCTCCATCTTCCTCATCTTTTTCTTCCAGGCCCTTCGATCCGCTTTCTTGTGCATAACCGTCTGGGCTTGCATCAACTGGCTTGGGCCTCCTGATTTCTGAAGTTCAGGCAGTATTTTGCAGCAAGAAGCCAGTCAGGCTACGTTCGTACCCCAGTTGCTTTACGCCACGAATGACCTGAAGATGACTTGACCCCCCCCCCGCACTGTTTACAGTCCCTCCCTTCCTCTCCCCGCCACCAACCGTACCTAAAAATAAATAAATAGATAACTAAATACATAAATGCACAAAAAGTTATTCGAAGTAAATTGAGACTATTCTTGCAAAATGACCGCTTGTTTCATAGTAAACAAGGAAGCAAGCCTTCACAGAAACCAACTGTACGACTATAGTAGGCAGGAAATGGCAGGCTAAATTTGAAGGAAAATAAACATAGTTATATGCGCAAATAAACAAGAAATACACATACAAGAACAAGCGTTTTACGTTACGTGTTACATATGCGAGGCCAGTTTACTCGTGCTTCTTTTCATTAATTATTAAGTAATTATTTATTAATTATTATTTATTTATGAAGCTAACTGAGCATGTAGGCTGCCCTTCGCTCTGTCAACGCTAACTACGGACATGACATTAGAGCCCAAACAATCCACGAAGAAAGGTAACATTTTTTTTTTCATTTACGGCTCTTTACTAAACGAAGTGCTGAAGAAGTCGGTGTGATTAACGTTACAGATGAATACATCGAAAAAGATGCGTCACTACTCTCAGATACATAATTGACTTACCTCAGCGCACAGGTTTTTTTAAAATAATGTACTGTTAGCTTACTAATTGGTCACCAAGTCAGTATCACACGCGTGTGATACTGACTTAGTGAGTCTGGTAGAGTAACAAAATACGCGCTGCCTTAATTAATATTTAATACTTATTAGTGTTCGAAAACGGCTCCTGCCAAACAAAAAAACTGTCGCTACTTCACACATGGCTGCGAAGTTAATGCTATCGCGTTACATCGAGACGGCGCCAGCGCACACCTTGGGAAGCAGAGACGGCGGCAATGGACGAAGTGAAGGTCGCTAAACTGCGAGTCGCCAACTGCGCGATGATTGGGCCGCCAATCAAGCCGCACACTTCGTCCTCCCCTCTCAAAAGGTTTGCGCCACTTAACGTCGCGGTCACTCTCGAGGAGCATTCACGTCGGCGACTGACATGGGTCGCATGACAAGCTGGTCGCGCTTGGTCGTGAATATAGAAATATCTAAAATAGAAAACAGGCCCTTATACGTAGCTGATCTGGACATCACTGAGGTGTACGAAAACGCCAATCAGAAAGTTTTGTGAGGCATATTGAAGGAAATGGGCATACGTGACGGCTTTATGCAGCTTTTGAGAGAAATATACCGAGAAAATACAGTTTGCATAGAATGAGAAGGAATAAGCAGCAATGACGGCGTTGAAAGTAGCTAGGTGCAGAGACAAGGATGCCCTTTGTCCCCGCTGTTATGCTCGGCCTGCCTGGCTTGACGCCGTTTTGACGAATGAGACATTGTGGTTGAGCCTACACTGATTTCTTCCGAGTCAGCGCTCCCAGAGATGCACCAAGAGCGGCGACAACAGAGAAATCATTCTTCTAGCTATCTCAGGTCGTCGGAGTCCCTTTTGACACGCCTGACGTACTGTTGGCCGTCGAGGCGACTTGCTTTGTCGTCAAGGTGCCCCGGGCAAAGGGCCCAGCGTCTGAGAACCATCTGCGGATGCCCTTCCCAAATATACGTGCCGCCTTGATGCCATTGTTTCCACCATTTTTTGTCTGCCTGGCGCCACATACCCATCACTGCAACAGACTACGAAATTGACATCCATTTAAGACTCAACGTCTTCGTGCCGTGTTGTGTCGTGCGCGGCGTGCAGTGTTTTTTTCCTTCGCCATGGGCTGAACTGGGCGTGCCTCTTCTCCCTTTCGTGGGCTGGGAAGGAGGCGGCTTTTCACCTTCCCCTTTTGGGCGTGGAGGTGAAGATGGTAATCTGCATCGGACTGTCCTGGCCTCCATTGTTTTTTTTTCACACAGGGAACCCTGGGAAGGCAAGGACATGAAACGCGAGCGCCGAGGCTATCCCGACAAGCTCTCACAAGCTCCGAGCAGCTCACAGAAGCTCGAGGGCTTCCATGATGCTAACCCCATCATGTAGCAACACGCTACCTGTAAATAATCTAAATAAATGTTACTGTTAGCAGCTCCGGCTCCTCTCCTCGACATCTTCTCGAGACTCTGGCCTGCTCCTGTCCTCTGGGCAGACCCCCGAACACATCACCGCTGTTATTCATGCTGCACATGGTGAGGATGGAAAGGCGCTAGAAGGTAGCAACATTGGGTGTAATCTCAAGCAAACAGGCGGGCGCCAAGGTTGAGCAGAAACTTCCAGGTCTATTTTAGGCTGACGATATTGTCCTATTTGCGGACATTCAAGACGATATGCAGCGGCTGACGGATATATGCAGCGGCTGACAGATATATGCGGAAGAGAAGGCGAAGTTGTAGGACTATAAGATTTAGTGCAACAAAATGTGGACTGATGGTATTCAACGATCACGAAGTCCAGGCGGACTCAGTACAGGGCCAAGAAATAGCGAGTGTAAGCGAGTACAAGTACCTCGGGGTATGGGTAAATGAGGGAGATAGATATATGGCGGTACAGGAAAAAACACCGGCAGCAAACGGAAAGAGGAACAGGGGTGGGAATGCCTTCCAGCATTTTGTAGCAGCCGTTGGAGAAGGCAAAATCTGCTTTTGGAGCAGCTACCTGTGTGCTTGAAGGCCGCACGGGCTTTCCTTGTTCAGTTCATATAAAGTAAGTTCAATATTGTTTTCTTTAAAACTTTGTAATAGAAAACATGAAGGTGACTTTCAGGCTACTGGGTGGCAAATGCACAAAACATAAAATACTCAATCAAAACTAAAATATCAACTTCTGAACCCATGTCAATCACCTTGATGTTATTCTTTTCAAGATATCGTTTGAAATAATGTTGGAGGATGTGGCGACCACTGTCTAACAGCCTGTGGCGACTACTGTCCAGAGATCTGCGCAGCCTTCTTCTCGTCACTGATTAGCCTGGCGTGGCACGGCCACTTTTTGCCACACGTTTTCGATAAAAGGCTGCGCCAATGCAGTTTCACAGGCGGCTCGCGTCACCACCAGCTATTGTTAAAAATTCGGGTTTGATGGCGTCCCACCGCTGCCACCACCTTTAGGAATTCGCTGTGTCGTGATGGTAGTAGTAGCCGAAAGCGGCGATTAGCCGAACGGACTTCGCTGAACCCTTCGCTCAGAGGCGGAATAGGGAGGCAAACGTATTGCAGAACGAAACAGGTAGCAACGTTTAGAGCAGAAGCTTATCGTTTCTACAGAGATGGCCAGCACAACGGCGTCGGCTGGGGCAAAATCCTTAAGCATGGGGCCGGCATGGCCCTAAATAACGTATTGGGGTTATCTCTGAGACCAGTTTCCGGTGCTTGGGGGAGGAAGCGAAACCTTCCCTAGAACGACACGTGGCTCACCGCCGTCTGTGTTGGAAGGTGGAGCTGGGAGGGAGGAGAGTTCCCCGGAACTGCGCTCGTTCCCGGGGGAAGAAGTGCTCTGAAAGTGGCCCATGCCTCTGGCATAACACTATATAACCCAATCTACCAAGCTTGGTTTCATAATTGTTTCTCTAACCTTCCGAGCACCGCAGCGGCATGCTTGCCCCGCTGATGCTACCTCGTTAATAAAAGATCGTTACATTTTACATTGGGATTCGTCCTTGATCGTCACCGCATCCCATATCTGGTGAAATAAAAACAAACTAATCACATCACCACGGCCCATTCAGAAGCCCTCACTGCTCTCCGCCTTCAAGTTCAACAACTTCAACAAGCAAGACCCAGCAACAGCTGCCATCTCGCAATGCCCCTGCAAACGAGGCCCTGCCTACCGGTTTCACTTATAATGTCAGAGCTCCTACAGAAGCTATCCCGCACGCTGTTTGCTGGCTTGTTGCTGTCAAGCTTCCTCTGTTTTGGGTCGACTGGCCCGAGGTTTGGTTCGCCATGGTCAAGGCCCAGTTCTCCTTGAGGCTCGTCACGCAAGACCGGACCCGCTACCATTACGTCGTCGCCCACCTGGACGCACGTTACGCCAACGAGGTCCGTGATATCCTTGCCAATCCACCAACGGCCAACTTGTACGAACACCTGAAGTCTGCACTTCTCCACCGCTCTTCACTCTAGGAAGAACAGAAGAGATGACAACTGCAGTCCGCAGAGCTTGCTGAGCGCAAACCTTCACAGCTCCTGCGGCACATGCGTGCGCTCGCTGGAAATATGCTCGAGGATTTCTTTCCGGCGATCACTATGGCTCCAACTCCCCCCGCACGCCCAGGCAATTCTGCAGGCTAAGGTCAGGCTACCTCTCGGAAAACTTGGGAAGAAATGCTGATCGAGTCGTCGCGGTCTCCTTGCCGCAGTTGTCGCTCACCGCTGTACACCACAGAGCTTGCGCACCTTAGTGACGACATCAATCAGCGGCTCACCTCCATTCAACAACAGCTGGGTGAACGTCTTCAGATCGTTCTGATGCAGGGGCTGAGGCATTCGACTGCTGACTCGCAGGCCACGGGACAAAATCCGACTGCACCGGTTGCATTTTCAATTCAGCCAAAAATGCTGTAGGCCCATGTGCTGAGATTTGGGTGCAGGTTAAAAAAAAACCAGGAGGTCTCCAATTTCGGAGCCTTCCACTACGATGTTGATCATAATCATAAGGTGCTTTCGGGATGTTGAAGCCAACAAATCAATCAATAAATGATTGTCTTTCGATGCAACAGCGCCCTCAATCGCAAAGCAATGACCATAACACCACCTCGTTCGTCACAGCAGCCTACTGAACACGGCTAGTGCTAATACCATCGGCACTTCGGTGCCAGAGTCTGGCGATGCTGACCACCCTGCTCCGCCAACGTGAAACACCGACGGGAGATAGTGGAGATAACCGCAAGCTGCTGACCTGGAGGCCGCCGCAACTTCGTCACTGACCAAGTCGCAAGACAGCGGTTTCTTGTCAATAGCGGTTCCGACATATGCAGCTACCCGGGATCCCACCTTCAAGGTCCTCGCCCACCAAAACCTTTCGAGTTGAGCGCGATGAACCGGTGCACAATCAAGAAATACGGCTCGCTGCGGCTGCACATCAAGTGCAAGAACCTACGCCGCGACCTTCACTGCCCTAGTAAAAAAATATCCACCATAGGAATGGTGGAGTCCACCATCCACCATTTGGTGCATTATGGTGCTGTAAATGTTAGTGGCACATGTTGTACGGTAGCCTATGGTAGATGCTGGAGTGCCGGTAATTCTGGAGTGCAAATCGGCGTCAGAACCACCGTGACTATATAGCTGCCACTAAAAAATTATAAAATAGTTATAGAAAAAGGAACGTATAAAATCATCGTGAAAAAAGAAAACGTGACCACGCGGCTACGAACGTTCAACATTTGGATTTCAAACTGAACACGCCAACCACTGCGCCATGCCGACATACACTGGCAGCTATAGTATATTTTCAAATGACTAGTGGACTTACGGGTAGACTGTTCAACTTCAGTTCTGTTTGTTGTGTACTCGACATGGACGGTATCTGCACCTGCTTTTAAAATTTGCACATTTATTAAACACAAACAACTTCTGCCTGTAGCGATTACCACTGCAATACTGGCAACAGCGCTATGTTTTTGTTACAATTCACAACCGCAAAAACTATAAGTGGACTGAGGGGCAGGTACAGTTTATCGGTGGTTACTCTGAAGTTTAATATTCGTTTCTCGCTCGTTATAAAGGGCGACATCTGCTCAGGCTTTATGGCGCCTCTAGGCTCATTCGATAGGTACACCCACACAATTGATTGAGTATTGTGATGTTTTCGGGCATGGTACAGCGCAGTCGGGCCTGCGCACATGTAGCTCTACCGTTAGCAACAAATACATAACGGCTTGGCCAAAACCAATGCAGTGCGCCAGAAATATTACGCTATCATATTGGTTCAGTAAGCATACGAATTGTCGAGTCTGTCTTCTGACATAGGAACCAGAAAAGTGCCGGCGAGTGCGACCGGCGGCTGTCAGTGAGGGTAGGCGTTCGTTTGTGGAAATGCTGGAATCGCGTCGCGTCGATGTTTGTCGCTTCTTGCGCTAACACCGTAACCAATAAAAAAGGCTTCAATTAGTTTAAATGACGTCTCGGCTGTGCTGTATTGTCATTCTTCCTTGCCGCAGTAGTGCATTCTGAAACCTAGAAGCGCCGATAACACTTGTACGGGCTCGGTCAGTAGGCCCAACCTTTAGTGGAAATTGTGGTAGTAAAACAAAAGGGTCAAAGGCAAACTCGCTAGGGATTGTCTCGACGCATGTCGAAGATAAATGTTTATGCATATTAGCGACGCACGCAGTTCGTTAACATAAAAGTACGGCTCAAGTAATTGAGTGTGCAAGAATTGCCAGAGTTGCATTTCTAGCGTTGCGATGTCAAGTGACCGCTGTAGTCTAGTCTACCGTTAAAAGGGGGAATTGCTAACTGCAGCTCATTTATTTCTTGACAACTCTGCGGCGTCGTAAAGCATTTACTGTCTCAGCTCACATCGACAGCTCTAGTCTTCTAAACATCACAAGAAAGCAGCACATCGCGTATGTCAAACTAATGTAATTACGTGCACGAAATGTAAACATTCCAGGCCACAATCTACGCTCCACGAAAATTGAAGCGTTATTGACACAGCAGGAATTTCCAAAAAGTGCTAGATAGCGTAATGAGTGGCGTTGGTTTCTGTGGACCAAGCGTATATCTCTTCGCAATCGAGAATGAAACACTACAAATTAGTGATTTCGCATACTATCATGGGCTTTTAGATGAAGCATCTTATACTCGCGCCTTGTAGTGCGCCGTCCGCGCCGTCCGCACCGCTTCTCGAACATTCGACAGCTGACGCGCGCGCATGTGCCGTCGCGCCGTCGCCCACCATCTGTGCCGCGCGCGCTTCTCCTTCGAGAACATTCGACAGCTGACAGCGCATGCGCCGTCGCCCACCATCTGTGCCGCGCGCGCGCTTCTCCTTCGAGAACATTCGACAGCTGACAGCGCATGCGCCGTCGCGCTGTATTTATACTCAAGGTCGGCGCTCGCTCGCTCAGTTGCCGCTCGTCCGTTGGTTTGTACGGCGCGTCGACGTCCGAAGTCGCCGTGAAATGAATGCCAACGAATTCACAAACACAATGATCGACGTCCTTTCGACCAGCGCCGCCCTTTCGCATACGTGTGTACGTGTTCACTCATTTAACACCCCCTCCTACAACCACGTTAACCAATTTAGCCATCGACCCAAGTAAGTCGCAATTTAACACCCCATTTCACAACCACGTTAACCAATTTAGCCATCGACCCAAGTAAGTCGCACTTTAACACCCCGTTAACCAATTATATGCTCCGCATCCTCCTCAGTGTTCCCCCGAGGGAAGCTGCGGGCAATTTTTTTCATCACGCCACCATTATGCACCAAGCTTTCATCAGGCCACCATCATCCAACTTGTTCACCAAGCCTTCCACCAAACACATTTTACATCGCCACTTCAGCCAGCCCTTTCCACTGTCACCACCATTGGCTCGCCACCACCACCACCACCATCTGCCACCTTTTTTTTCACTCTCGCCGTCATCTCCCATTATGACCACTACAGCTTCCACCATATCCACTATGATTTCCACCATATCCGGTATTCTTCGAATTCCAGTATTCGGTAAACGCCCCGTTGTTGTGGATCAGTTGATTAAACTGCTGTCAAAAAGGTGTCTTCATTGAAAGGTGCAGCTATCGAACTTCATAAGGATGATTTTCGGAAGATGGAAGGCGGGCTGGGGCGTGCGTGACACGGGATAGGTGCTGTTGGTGGTTGTGGACAGTTCCGAGAATCTTGAAGTTGGCGTAGCCTGTACTTCAGCTTCGCTGCCATGGTTGTGGCTCGATTGTTGTATCCCTCAACCCAATCGAACTCAGTCTCCACTTCCGTGGTTGATAGCAGAGGGACTATGTCGGAGTCGGTGGCCTTCGAGTCGATGTGAAGCTGGTTGAGGCGTTCGTTGAGAAAAAAAAAGATTCTCTTCCATGACACTTTTTTAAGTGGGCGTTGCTTCAGCGTTGTTTATAACGCGCGTTCATTGGGCTCTCTCGGATTTACGGTTTAGTTTGAGAGCTTCCATGTTGCGTCGACGCATTGAGCAGTTGTAAGTATATCGGTCGAATCCGTAAGCAGGAAGACGATTACCTTGAGTTCATCAACGTGGTTCGCTATTCCGATGGTTTTTGGCATGACTTTTGGAAAATCGAGCCTCCCATTGCGTAGAAAAAGGAGTTTACTTACAATGAATGGAAGCCCAACTGTGTGGGTTGCTGCTGTAGTGCGTGTTCCGAAGGCCAGCTTGTTTGTTTGTTTGTAGAGTGGAATCTATGGCACGTACCCATACTGGGGGATCGGCCAAGAAAACATATAGTACCTTATGGACGATAACTGCACTATTGCTTACAAAAAAGAAAAAAAAACATAGATGTAAAAGGAAGACAGTATATTAAAAAGAATTCAGAGAGTGAGAAAAAAAAACAAGAAAACAATCACTAAAATAATTACTATGCCTTGATTTTGGGAGGTGTCTAGACAGCTATAGTTTGCCAAACCCGATTAATTTGGGATGTGTGTCTCAGATTTATTGCCATTTTGAAAATTACTTTCCGACCCACGTTTTTTTAGTATTTGTTGAAGTGGGCCTTATGAATAAGTACGTTTAGATTCTTGAATAAAATTGCACACCGCATCGAATACATCGCATCACACCATCGCATACACACCGCATCGAATACATCGAATGCACACCGCATCGAATTTTGGCAATTTCCCAAAACGGAGCCACCAAAATTTAGAACGAATTGTGTGGTTAAATTGAAATCTAGCTTCGAAAATGGAGTAGCTAGAAGCCTTTTCCTAATTACTACGTCGTTACGACATGGAACAAAATAATGTTCAATAGTTTCTGATCCTTCGCCAAAGGGACAAAGGAGGAAGAGTGTCAGACCAGCTCTGTGTAAATAAACATTTAATAGGAAAGCACGGCACTGAAATATGGAGATTATAACTTCAAGTTTTTTATGGTCTCCACTGAGATTCCAGCTCTACGTCGTCTTCGTCTTCGATCCTTTTTTTAACAAAGAGAATCGTGAAAAAATGCGAATTCATTGCATAGCGTCCATGACGGCGTTTTCGACATAAGGATAATGTTTTATATTTTTTTCTTACATCATGCAGCCAATATCGCCGTTCGCCGAGGTGGCGTTTTGCTGTTGCAAGAAACGTGGTATGCGTTTCCAGCTCTAGTAGCTAACGTGAATGGTTAAAAAAAAGCGCTGCACGAACGCTACAAACGCGTCTCAAACGTACTGCATTGATGCCGTGGCAAGTCACGGTCACGTTCAAGTCAAGAAAGCGGGGGGGAGGGGGGCTCCGGCCCTGGTTGCTATGAGCGAGGATAACAGTCAGCTTACAGATGCAGGTGACACAGACAGGTTTCAATTTGGTAAGGTCTTACAGAAAAAGCGGTTACGAGATCACAACACAGGTCATGTGCGCACCGTAGTTTTCTGCCACAGCCACCGGTGCCCGTAACTACTATTGCACTTAATAACAAAAAAGTCAATAAATAAAAAACACCGAGAACACATTGGGATTCGAACCCGTGTCCCCTGCGTGCCAGCCCAAAACTCTGCCACTGAGTCATACCTGTGCTCGGAACTTTCTTGAAAATTGGCCCTAGGCTTGCTTGTTGTCGGGAAAGAAATTGCGTTAATATGACCAACGATTCGGGTTTCAACTGAGATTGCGATTGCATGCTCTTAGCCTGCTGCTTTCATGTGTCATTATCTATCGATAATATAGAGATATTGCGGAAGCTATTGAACAGCAGCGCCTATTTTCTGTCCTGCATGCAGTACTGAAGAAGGTGACACAGGCGTCCTAGACATGGACATCGTCAGAAGAAGGCTACCAGAAAACTGGCCCCAAGAGCCACACAGAAGTGGGGTGTGAACCGCACAAAGAAACTGATGATGCTTGCTTCCCAGCACTTCCGTTGTACATATTTATTGCCACTGTACAATTAACAAAAAAACAAGAGTGATTCTGGAAGCAAATATAGAGGCACTGACGTGGCCATCCTTCTTTTTCCGTCCGCGTGTCTGCGTTATTCCACCTAACCAAAGATAGCAGGTCTGTAGACCAATCCCTAGAACAATCTTGCCATATTTGGGGCACGTATGTACCTCTCATCCTGGCACTGTCATGCCAGTAGCGCTTCCGTTGCGTTTAGGCAAAAGGCAACCCTTGACAGAATGCAGAGGCTAGTGGCATTATGGGTTTAGCAATGTGTTGTTGGTGGTGGGATATTCCGGCATAGGTGCACCTGCTTGACTGTATCCCTATTGTACAGTTGTCTTATCGTACTGGAGGAAAGTAAAAACTAATTAAAATTAAACAAAGTTTTTGACAGGCATGATGAGTACAGTTTTAAGGTGCATGAAATAAATATTACCAGTGAGGCTGCTAGTTGACGCAGTTGGAATGCTTGTGTGTTTTGCATCCACTCCTTCAAATGCACAACGTTACACCGCTTCATTTTCTGAGTACAGTAAAAGAATATATTTATGCCTACAAGGAAGCTGGAACGTTTTTTTTTTTACGTGGAAACATGTACGATGAAATGTCAGATGGCAGCACTGAGATGGTAATATCTTTGTCTTTTAGCCATCGTTTCACATTTTTTGGCAACTTGTGTTTTGAAAATAGCGTCGGGCAGTATGCGCCCGTGTCCTGTTGGTCCAGCATTGCAGAAAAGCTTGTCGATTACCAGCAGGTATCACCTTTTTCTATGAACAATTAGCAATGAACTTCATTATCCTAATTCGAATTTTTTGTGCCGATTCTTATGGATGTGAATGAACTTGTTTTTTAAAAAGAAAGTACCTTGGATCAGCTCAAAAAATTTTTCATTGAGCAATTTTCAAAGTATTAAAGCAGTTAGCGGTTACAAAGGAATAATTCAGAGTGTTTACGTGCAAAAACAGAGGTGGAAAGTAATACGCCCGCTATATTACATTACGTTGTATCAAGTATGCCTAGAAACCAAGTTCGATAAAAGTAGCAAATTTTTCAATTTTGAGCACTAAACAACCCACATCGCATTATTATTACCAAATTGCTCAAGATGCAACATATTTTACCGGAAATCTACAGCGAGTCACTTGATTTCTTGTGTAGTGCTGTTTAAAAATGGCTTTTGTCTGTGCTAGTCCAAGCTGTTGCCATAGTATACATATATTCTTTTATACTTATTTGTAACTGCTTGTGGCGGTGAAAGTATCCTTGTGCCAACTGGCGCTGGTAATATTGAGAAAGCACCTGTCAGCATCCTACTTAGTGCCTCTTTATTCTATAATCATTGAGCATGACACATAGTAAAAAACCATTGTAATGTGAGAGTATTTCATTATAGGCACTTATTGTGATGAACAAAAAATGCTAACATAATGCGAGAAAGAACATCTAGCTTTTGATGCAGTTGCTTAATGGGATACTGCAAAGCGTAGATCGTTGTCTTGGGCTGTGTGAAAACAATCTCGTACAATGAGCTGGGACATAAGGGTGAAATGGAACTAATGGTCAGCTTTCCCGCAATTATTTATGATTTGATCACGTCAGATATGTGCTACTAACTTTTCTGCAAAAGAATGTCACCCTAAAGATCAGTTTTAATGAAAAAAAAATCTAGGGTATTCAACGACCTTCAAATTATCTGTTCCATCACACACTTCTGTAGCAAGGTCCGCCTCGGTGGAACAGTGGCTACGGTGCTCGGCTGTTGCCCAAAGGTTGTGGGTTCGGTCCTAGCTGCGGCGGTCATGGAGACGAAATGGTGGAGGCCCATGTACTGTGCAAAGTCGGTGCCCGGTAAAAAGCACCAGATGGTCAGACTTTCCGGAGCGCTCCGCTACGGCATGTGTCATAATCATATAGCGATTTTGGGGTGAAAACGCCAGATATTATTATTATTCTGCAGCAACTATCATATGGTGACAAGTTTTGCTAAATGCCAACAGTGTCTATGTTGTAATGTCCTACCAGGTTTATCAAGAGAGCACTCCATGCTGTTGCAAATATTGAATTGGAAATTTGTGACTTGTTCCAAATTCATTCATTTCAACTCTCAACATGCTCTTACATGAGCGAAGCACATCGTTGTAAAATATTGCCTTTGTAATTGCCTCTTTCATGTCAGTACAAATCTGCATAAATGCAACTGGAAAAAAGAACACATAAAATAAATAAATAGAAAGCCCTATGCATGCTTCATAAGCGATGTTTATTAAAATACGACAGGTACTACGTACACGGCATCTTAATGTCCATAAGCTGGGAGACTGCACAGCTTAATGCAACATCTACAGTGAGAGATTTTGATGCACAAAAATAATGGTAATGCACCTCTTCGGGCACCCGTTGATCCTATATTTTCACATTGCAAACAGCACGGTGAATATCGGAACACTGTTTGTACGCTGCTGTTTTTACTAAATTTTATAGTCATGCATTGAATCGTTGGTGTCCGACTTTTAAAAATACGACTGGCCACTTTTGAAATTGATATTTATCTTTCAAAATGAACATCATTCTTTAGACCGAAAAAAAAACTATGAACTAAGTGATAAGACTTAAAATTTACAAGCAGCAGGGGTGATTTGCGTGTAGTTGAAAGCTAGCAAGTACAGCATTCTTTGCCTGTACAATGTGGCACAGTCACAAAATATAAATGCCAATTATGTGCACTAGTGCAGCGCAAGTTCTAAATGTAATAAGTACCACAAGCAGTGGACTTTAAAAAATATGCTTGCCTTTCCTCTTAGTCTCAGCTGGTGTCATGCCATTCTTCTTGGGCATCGGTCTTCCTCCTACTGATTGCCGGCTGTAGCTGAAATGAAATTCACAGACGTATACCACAGTGTAACGAAGCAGAATATCCTTGTTCAAGGTGTACTAGCACCCCCTTATGTGGGAGCACTGTTAAACTTTTATTCACTCATACTGTTTGCCTGTCGGCCGTTACAGGTTGGGTCAAAAATAGCACTTTGCGAGACATATATTACATGACAAATAACGAAAGCACTTTAAAAAATAGAGAAATAATGCGTCGGTAAACAATAAAACACGAACAGAAACAAAATTAAAACGAACGTAGGCATACACAAGAAAATAGTTTTTATAGGTTGATAAAATTTTACACCACCATACATGCGAAGTCTGCCAGCAGTGGTACAATCCATAACCAAGCGTTAGGTACAAGGATACACAGCTGGACATAAGGAGAATATCCCGTACATACATGAATAAAACGATACAAAAATAAAGACCGAATGCTTAAGAATGATCTCGGAGACGTCCACAGATAGAACATGAGCACATGCATATAATTCCTTAATTTCGTGCAAGGTTATTTTGAAATTCATTTGCAGTGGTGCTTTGTAGCATTAGTAGTGGCAATTTATTCCATTTTGTTATGGTTCTTAGAAAAAAAGCAAACACGTACCTGTTTATGTGCATCTGAGGCACTTCGAAGGTACCCCCTTCTCTGTTAGCAGTACTCTATAGCTTCTGGTGCTATCAAGCACAGATAACTATTGATGTTAAATTTGTTTTTAGTGAGATAGTAAAAAAACTTTAGCCTTGCTATGCACCCGCGTTTAGCAAGCAAGGGCAAGTTGAGCAAATTGAGCAGTTTGGAGACAGAATCTGTACGAGAGTTTTGTGATAAGATGAACCTTGCCGCTCGACGTAGAACTGTTTCCAATTTCTGAATTAACCCCGACTGACAACGGTCCCGGATTATGCTGGCATTCTCTAGCATGGCCCGTACATGCTAGAGTATGCTAGAGTACATGCTGGAGTATGAATGTACGTGGTTATCCATTTCGCTGTTTTCTCATTTATTCTCATAACTGTCAGCTTCACGAGCAATTCTGCATGTAGCACTTTGTCGAATGCTTTCGACAGATCAAGACAGATGACATCTATTTGTTTTTTTTTAAGCTCATGGCATAGTCATCAACCGTTTCAAAAAAGCTGTGTTGCTGTGAAAAGATGCTGTCTGAATCCATGTTGGTTGGGAACAAACATGTTGGCGTTTTCGATGTACGCATAAATTGACTTGCATACAACGTGCTCAAGGAGTTTTCAGCACACACAGGTAAGTGATATTAGAAGATAGTTTTCAATTACCCACTTATCACCAGATTTATGCACAGGTGTAGCTTTAGCCATAAGCCAATCATCCAGCATTTGGCAACAGACCCCAAACTTAGAACAGACCTCATATATATCACACCAACTTTGAGCTTTAGCTAACACAAGCTGTGTCACTTTTATAGCAGCAGATCAATCCCAGCATCATGTTCCTCGTTATATTGAAGAAGCAGCTTAATTTAGTCCTTTAGATGAATGCATAGGAATGAGAGTAACATAATGACTTAACAAGCACAGGATTGAAAAGTGGGGCTTCCCCAAAATTCTGCTAGCAGAACACACAGCAGGTTCCCCCAAGCATTCCGATTAAGGCTGCTCAGTACTTGAAAGTGATACAGCAAAGCATCAAGGACTACAGGCATCACAGCATTGGCAGGATAAGCACGCGTTCGATCTGAACAAGTTTGAGGCCCATTGTCGTTGCTGCTCTACCACCATACATTTAGTCCCAGAACAACCTTTGGAAGCAAAATAGCAAGGCCAGTGCCAATGGGGACAGTTTACAGAACACTTTGCTCTATATATTTACGTGGTTGAGAAAAGCTTGTGAACGCTGATTCCGTTGTTTTATTGGAATGAAGCATTAAAAGGAAAACGGCATTTGATACTTGAAGTAAACTGGACATTTTTGCCTAAGAGCATCACGAGAATGCATCCCTAACCTTTTTAAACCTGGCCAGCGTGATGTCTATTTTAGCACCGATTCCTTGCAGCTCCTCGTTTCCTTCGGCAACTTGTGCTTCTAAGGCATTAGTTTTCTCTTTGCTTTCCTTCAGTGCGGCAGTCAGGTCCTTTACGTGCCTCGCGTATAATTGCCGTAAATGATCTTGGACATCCTCATCCGGATTTCCAGAAGGCCGCCTTGTCGGAAAAAGAAAAAAACAGGATCAACGAGAATAAAGAAACACGTGATGAGAGAGGTCACCCACGTTAAGCAAACGGTCGTGGTCACTTTCGTTTGACATCGCTAATTTTATACAAGCGCCGAGAACGATATGCTGGAGCAGTTTTGCTTACCACGCAAGTGTCCCTTTGTATTCTTCTTGCTTTTCGATCAAGTGGCTCAGACTTTTTAACTTCTCGTCCAGATTCAGGTCGTCGACGATAGCCTTGCTTTCTGCGTTCATGTGCGTCAGAAGCTGATCAGTGAGGCTATTAACACACTTCTCCGACGAGCTCTTCTCGATGCCGTACTTTTGAAGTTGATGTGGTTGGAGCGCGTGCAAGCACCGCTGCCTGAAACGAATCGAGGCTGTTTATAGGGCGCTTACGAATACACACGGATGTTGTATCCCTACCTCAACTTCTCGCAAAGGTCTTTGGAAGCTTGGTCGATGGCGCGTAGACATCTTTCGGTACGCTCGCAGCACTGTCCATCCATGATTTTTCTCGCCCCCTGGTATAGTAGTTCAATGCCTGCGGCCCATTATACAACGCCAAGAACTTTACCTTCGTTTCGCGGTTCCCGCGAGACACTGCAGCCTTAAATGGATTGCAGCCGTTATTGCGAGCATCTATTTATCGTAGAGAATCTTACCTACGAAGAGGTTTTCTGGGGATTTTTCGACCTAGAGATTTTCGATGGTGGCGCCAAAACGTCACCGTGGAGTTTTCGAAATGCCACCGACACCGCTTCGCCAGCCGGTGAAGTGGGCAAGTTCTTTTTGGCGTTGCATAAACGTGTCCAGACTGAAAGTGCCAGTGTTGCCAGATTGCCGCTAAATATGACTGCAAAATTTTTTTTGTAGTTGTGGCTTTTTCGTGAGAATTTGGTGCCATCCGCGGTGCATTTCGCGAACGAGCGACGCTGGCCGTTTTAATTAACAGAATGAACCGCGCCTAGCAGTAGTCGAGCGTGCCGCTGCTGCGCAATTGAGAGGCCAATTTACTTACGGAATGAATCGCGCCTAGCAGAAGTCGAGCGCGGCGCTGCCGTGCAATTAAGAGGCCGTTTTAATTAATGAAATAAACCGAGCATTACAGGATTCGTTTTATTTACGGAATGAACCGCACCTAGCAGAAGTCGAGCGCGGTGCTGCAGTGCAATTAAGAGGTTGTTTTAATTAACGGAATGAACCACGCCTAGCAGAAGTTGACGGCAGCGCCACGCTCGACTTTTGTATCGCGCGGTTTATTCCGTAAATAAAACGAATTCTGTAACGCGTGGTTCATTCCATTGATTAAAACGAATTCAACTTCTGCTAGGCGCGGTTCATTCCGTAAATAAAACGAATTCTGTAATGCGCGGTTCAGTCCGTAAATTAAATTGGCCTCCTATTTGCACGGCAGCACCACGCTCGACTTCTCCTAGGCTCGGTTGATTCCGTTAATTAAAACGGCCAGCGTCGCTCATGCACTCGAGAAATGCACCGCGAATGGCACCAAACTCTTACAAAAAAGCTACAATTACAAAAAAACATTTTTGAGCCAAATTAGCGGCAGTCTGGCAACAACAAACCTAAAGTCTGGCAACTAATTTATGCAACGCCAAA
This sequence comes from Rhipicephalus annulatus, assembly GCA_013436015.1. Taxonomy (NCBI): domain Eukaryota; kingdom Metazoa; phylum Arthropoda; class Arachnida; order Ixodida; family Ixodidae; genus Rhipicephalus; species Rhipicephalus annulatus. The sequence goes on along the minus strand of WOVY01014538.1, from coordinate 25,666 downwards.
AGGAACCTTGAAGCAGCTGTCTGATTCTCAAGTTATAGCGCCTTGCTCGAGTGAGTTTGATCGTTTGTCTGTGATTTGGCTCTGGGAGGCTCTTCGTGTGGCTAACGTGGGGCACGAACCGGTGCCCCCTTGAGATTTTGTTTACATCGTGGCGACTGTGCTTCCTCGATCGGCAGACGTCGCAGGCTGAAGTGCGCTGCCTTGCTACAACAGGTTAGCAGTCGTCTCTATTATTTGCATTTGTACTCTGCCCGGTTGGCCGCTATCCTGCATGTAATAAGAAAAATACCTGTCAACACCAGATAGCGTGATAATATAGGGCTATGCTGCCGGACTTCGAGAACACTTTTCCAGATGCTTCTCATATCTAGTGCTGAATTTTTCGGCACCTGTAATAGCTTCCTGAAAAGTTGTGTAATTTGCACCGAGCCATCGTCTCATTACACTGATATGCTGGAATGGCAAAATTAAATTGTGCTTTGCGTTGCCCATTTGTAATTGAGAGAACAACACTGGTGTAATTGTAATGACTCTACGTGTGTGCTTCTCCGCATTGCACCTAGATGTGAATGCCAGTATCTTTACTGTGTGCTTCTCCGCAGGGCACGTGTATGGCATTGAAGCCGAACTTGATCATGCATTGTATCATTTGTCGTATTTGCAAACATAGAGATGAGCGTTTGAAGTTCTAATCAGTACGTATTTTTCTATACTTTTATCCAACGACTTATTTTTTTAATTATGTGGACATATTTGTCATGAATTTCCCACAAAAATCCTAAGCCCTCACAGTAAGGAAGAACATGTCTTCATTAGGTGCCTCCTACAAACTGCTGTACCATGGAATGAACATCTCGGCTGTTTCTCATGGTAATACATACAGGGCGATAGAAGGGCCATGGGATGAATTTTTAAGCAACTATTCAGTCGAGTTGACATCCTCAAAGCCACGGATCTTGCAAAGCTTAGCTCTGAAAAACACTTCAGTTATATTCTTAGTACAGCCCACGGTATGCAAGCTTGTTCAGCTAACATCTGCGGCACCCCCTTCTGGTCCTTTTACGCCTAAGTTTGCAAGAGACACTAGCAAGCTTTTGCTTCTCAAGTTTTGTTTACTTTCAGCTTAAATCTGATTCTTCCATATAATCTACTCGGTAAACGGCTTGAAGTAAACTGCTGTAATAAACTAAGAATACAGTATTTTAATTAATTTTACAAACAGCAACCAAGAAGCAAATGGGACAGCTGCAATATAGCCTACATTGTCAAAGCGGTGAGTTGGGCTTGTCGGTACATTATTCTGGTGCACTACAGTGCAGGAAACACACAATAGACAGAACACAAATGACGACCGCTGATTGGGAGAGTAATACTGGCAGGTTATACAATGGCCAGCTAGGAAACGTTCAAAAATTTTTCAGTCATGCGCCTTCTTCACACTGTTTGCATGCTCTCTTAGCCTATCATTTATGGAACGCCCGGTATGGCCATCGTACACTTTACCTCACATTAAAAGAATTTCATACTCTACCCCTTCTGCACAATCAGCAAAGGGCGTTCTGTGCTTTGTGCTACAGACCTGTTTCATCTTTGCCTTCAGGTCGGTGTCAATCTGCAGAGCTTAGGCAGCCTGTTTGGTACTGAAAATATGAGTTCCGCGTCTTACCACTGGGCCACCTTTTTCAAGTTGGGCGGCAGCTTTTGCATATAAGGTATCAATGCTACCTTTTGCCAGCGCTGTGCGATGGCTTCACAATTTTGTGGGTGGTGGCGCATCTTCTTGAGCAGGCTGCGTGCAACTGAATTGTGGAGTGGCTGGAGATGCCCAGCACCTGACAGCCTTGTAGCTTGACGCTCAAATGCTTTAGAAGTACAGAATGGGCAAGATTTTCCCAGAGCACTTTTGAGGCACAACGTGGCAATAGCTTGTTTACCGAGCTTAGAGTGGGTGTGCTTGAAAGGTAGCAGTGATTTGTTAGTACATGGTTCATAGCACCAGCAGACGCTAACACATGCACAATGAAACCGGATGTCTAGAAATTTAATTTGGCCATTTGCTGGGAGTTCATGGGTTAGGCTAATTGGGCTCATCACACCAAAAACACATCGAGTAGCACTTTGCTTTGTATTTCTAAGTCGTACGTTCACAACTTAAAACAATTAGGTAATTGTACATATCAAAATATGTTGAGAACATTTTCATTGGTGAGCAAGCCGTTGATCTGACGATTGAAGTGAGCAAGAACTAGGTCTCTGATAACCGAGCGATGCAAGAACAAAAGCATCTTCTGCTGGTGTGGGTTCCTTTCAAACATTACATAGGTAGACGGCTAATAAAAGCTTAAACATTCTAAGAAACCACCAGCAAAAATTGTCGCACAGTTTTGGAAAGCGACGGAACTGTGTTAGTCAATAGAATGCTCAACACACTCAAGGGTTAGGTTATGATGCAAGGAATAAAAAGATCTTCGATTTGAATCGATAAATCCGGACAGCACATGTCAGGGAAAGTGTCAAAGACGTCTAAAGCCTGGTTAGATTTAGTCTCAATAAAAGGGTCATCTATCACTAAAAGCTTGGGATTACGCTGATTCAGATTCATAGACAATGGTCCAAAAGGGTACGTCGACCTTGTAAATTTTTGCACTAGAAAGACATTTGAAAAATTGTTCTTGCTCTTATCGATCGCCTTAACCAGATCAGAAAGGTCAAGATTCTCACTATTTTTGCAATAGACTTCTGTTTACTCAATGAAACATCGGAGTGAGAAGAGACTGTAGAAATCGCTTCTCTCAACATTGATTTAAGAATATTTTTGCTCAATAGAATCGTGAAAGCACCTCTCTTATCGACCATGAGAATGTGGATGGAGTAGTCGCATATCAAAAAAGCCACTCATCTATAGGGTGGGCAGGTTTAAGTTCTTGCGGTTGTTAAAGAAGTTCCCACCTCCTGAAATACAACATGCACTCTAATCGGCGGGGGCTTCATGCGAAACCTTACATACAAAAGAAAGCTGTGCTGGCCTTGACTCCCTGATTGCCACAGCGAACTTCTGTCCAAGAGAAAGAACACAGGCTAGACCGGCTGACAAAGTTGCTTCACCGATGATGTGCATATTGCATTTTGACTTGCGTGCGTTGGATACACGAGGTCCTCAGTCTTCTCAGGGCGGTGTAAATATACCTGCTATTTTATTTCCCAATAAACATGGTTGAAAGTTCAGCGCTTGTTCTCATCATTTGTGTTCTGTCCATTGTGTCTTTCTGCACTGTAGTGCACCAAAACTTTTGTTATTGTTTCACAAGTATGTTCACAGACCAGGACCATCCCCAAAGTGTTTGAGTCTCACCATTTATGTTAAGAAGTGTACATACCCAGCCTCTCGAGTGCATAAGTGGTAAAACAAACACCTTTAACTCTCATACGCTCCTCCATCTGTAAAGAGCTTGTCAGAGTTAAACATGACATCGGCATCTCCAAAGAACTTCCAATTTCATGTCGGCTGAACGCAACAAAGAAAAGTTTTACACCATCTTTTACTTTTGAATTATTGATCTGCATTTACTAGTCAGCTTTTTCTTTAGATATAGTATGTCAGCTCATTATCAATTCCCTCCCGAGTGATGTAGTTGACAACTACAGGACATTCATAGTAACGCCATGAAAAGACTTATGCGATAAAATTTGTGTTTCCCTCTGTTGCGAGATTGTTTTTATACAAGGTTAGGAGGAAGGAGTGAGTAGAAACAACTCTGGGCGAAATTTCATAGCTTAAGGGAGCTGCATGTTTGCTAATATGCCTGCATTACCTTAAAATAAAGATGTCTTTTTTTAGCTTTCTGCTTAGTTTTATTTTCGCATTTTGCAGTTTCAGGGAATGTTGCAATAATACCTTGTTCTGAAATTTTTTCTTGCAAGTTCGTCACAGCAGCCCCGTTGGAAGGTAAGGGATGACCTTGGCCCGTTATACTGAGATGTTTCTGCAGCGCAAATAAGATTCATTCATATAGATGAGGCAATAAAGAAGTATAGCAAATTTTAACAGTGCATAAGTCTCTCAACTCATTTACTGCAAATGCAGCATTCTGCCATGTGGTCTAAAGAGACCATTGACCAACAATACGTCAATTCTTACAATCCTATTTTCATTTTTGTTTTTGTTTCAAATATTCTATCAAGCCAATATATGCTTTCAAGCAGGTGCACGGTTCTAGCGCCAACTAGATGAAGGCATGCGAGTAGGCGTGTCTGACACAAGAGAGATGGAGACACTTGGACTGCCAAAAGGTGCCAGAAGAAAAACCGCTTTATTCACATCGAATTCACTTTACATATAGCTCACAGTAAGAGTGCTTGGGCATCAGAGTGACACGCAAAGTTAATATATTAACTTCTCATGGTCACTAGCTTCAACCCGGAACTATAGTTAAGTATCATATCAAGTGATAAGTTGACCACGAGATGAGAAACGGCTTAGATAGTTAAATATAAGGAAACTGTATAGAGCAGATAATGGCTCACAACACGGGAAAGTGTCGGAATGAAACCTTTCATTTGTTATTGCAGTCACAAGTTGATTAATGACAAGAAAAAAAGTTCAAGACCAAACCTTTGAACCTCGCACTGAATCCTCACTGCCCAACAGCCAGCATGGCGTCACATACTCAAACGATCTTTTTATTTATTTACTTATTTATTTATTCATCTATGGCCAGTTTCTACCGATCAAATATTATTATGACATGTCAGCAGGGATGAAAAGTTTCGTGTCTAAATTTTTTCCTTCCACACATTAAGCTCAGCCAAATAGCCCAGGAGTATGTATGCAGTGGTATTTTTTTTTCATGCAGAAAAAGTTTGTTTCGTGTACTTATGGCTGGCACGCGTGAATGACAGGCCAATCAAAGTTGCTTATAAAATTGTGATTTCGGTTTCGGTTTTTAAGTGCGCAAAGCGCTGCCTGCTTCCTGTAGCAGGTGTCAAGGCGACTGCATTTTTAAAACGATATCGCATGCGTTCGTGTGAAAAATCACCCATTGCCTTTGCCTTTTTGTTTTTGCACAGAAAGAAGAGCGGCCTGTGGTTGCTTAAACTGCAGCAAGTGCGAGAGTTGGGATAGTGGGTTTGGGTTCATTTTGAAATAGCGCTAAGACTAAACACATGAAGGACAGCGCTCGTGTTGGCCAGCTTCTTCCGTCTTTTAGCTGTCTCGAGATGAAGTTGCATGCATGAACTGCCTTGTTGACTTCTTTTCTGCTCCGCACGAAGCCATAAGAATTTCGCCACTGTGGCCTGCCTTCGGCTGCTGTCGTTACTGTACTGGCCTCAGCCAATACAGTAACCCAAAAGCAAGCGAGCTTCTGTTTTCCCCACTTTTAGCACAGTTGTACTGTTGAGACTCTACGGACAGCAGACGCAGCATCTCAAGCAGACATGAACGCTGTGGTTCAAATAACAGACGCACGTTGGATTTTTTTTATCTTGCAGGCTTATAAATTAGCGTGCACGCATGCGCAACAGGTGGAAAATACGGTGGCATGCTTGTTTATTCACAATGTCACTATATGGAAACAAATCAGTTTCTTGGTCTAAAAAATTGTGGACAATCATTTTAGGTCAATATTCGACCTCTTGCAGTGTCATTGCAAGAAATTTTTTTTGCTGTCTTAAGAAGTGGTTTAATGTTGCAATAGTTGGTTTAACCTAGGTTGATTAAAAAAAGCCATCAATACAATACTGCTGGAATTATTGAGAACAGATGCTAATGCAAAATAACATCCAAATGGATGTTATTTGTTGCAATTATTATACAAGTGTGAAGTGGGCAAAAAGACAACTTGCTGCGACCGATAATTGCTACAGATAACATCTCCTACACTTTCCTTGCCATTACTTCCAGTGGTCGTTTTTATTTTATCTAAGAAAAACAAGTTATTAAAATACCCTTCTTTCTTTAATACTGCATAGATTTTTCTGATTTGCTGCTGGTTGCTAGAAACTGAATGGTGCTTTTTATCCACTTCACGCCAGTGAAGTGGTTCACTCATTCTGACAATTTTTTTCAGTTCTACAAAATACACAATAGCATCACACACCCGAATAGTTGATAGTAATTGTATCAAAGAAGCATGGAGGTCGAAGACCAACTAGTTTTAAAGAATAAGGAGCGTAAACGTTAAAAAATTTTGTAAGTCGGGGTGTCCCACTACTTGCTATACCTGAATGCAAATAGATGGCAACATTAAAGTAAAAGTGCCAAGTTGCCACTTAAACCTTTTCTTCAATTCATTCATGCCAAAGAGAGCATCTGAAGAAGTTAGACAAAAGCACGCAAAGGTTCATGGGAGGTGCCATCTGCATCGTCTTCCGGTTCAAGGTATGAATGGCGCCCTGTCTCACTGGCCGCGTTTTTGGAGCTGTAGACACGTCTTTCCTTTCGATTGGGTTGCAAGCTAATCACTCATACAATCGTGGTTGATTGTCTTCAGTCAATTTTGATTGCTCATGCAATCATGGTTGATTGTGCAGCTGTCGGTTGCTCTAGTTCGAGCCCAAAATAGAAAAAGATGTTTAGATTCCCTCGGAATGAAGATAAAATACGGAAGTTGGTTTTGTGGTAATAAGGACAGCCATGGTGAGTGGTATAGCCTTTGGATACTTAACATCAGGTGGGTGATATTTGTCCCAAATCTTGCATGAATGGTTTCTTTTGTGTGACACGTTTGGTATTTAGGTACAGGCACTCCCAGCAAAAATTCACGGTAGGCTGACTACGTGCCGTCGACATTTTGGCATGACAAAAGAGAAACTGAGGCATCAAGACAGAAGCACGAAAGGCATTTGAATGTGTAGTTTTTCATCAGCACAACCACAATCTCTATATACGCACCTACTACAAGCATACGGCGTTTACGCTAAAACGCGTGGCCGCCACATAACGTGCAGCCAGCTCTGACCCTGATACTGAAAAATGCGTGACACAGCAGCCGCACGACATCAGGTCGGCAGTGATGCTGCGGAATCTATGGACACACCACTTGTCAATGATATGAACTGCTGCGATGTATATGCAATCACTCAGTGGTTCTGTGGGCGAAGACCTCGCACCAGTAGGGCAAAATTATGTCACTAACGTTATGTAGACAAGAAAATACTGTTATACATATAGAACAGCTATGCAATATGTTGCTGGTGATTTCAAGTGTTTTTTCAAGCATTTCTTTCATTAATCAGTTCATTCATACCTCCTCCAGCGCACATGGAGCAGAACATGTAACTACGCATAACAAGCACAGCGCCTGACTATGGGCTGAGTGTCGTCTCGACCAGCTTGTTTACCGACACTATGCAATATGTAAACGCCAAACAAGCTCGACTTAGCTAAATAAAGTTGCCGCCGACATATTTAGCTTTTTAAAGCTTTGTCAGGGTTGTAATATAGTCGAGGTTATCACAAACGAAGGATTGAACAGTTTTCCAGGCCGTTGCCGTTGAACGCATAGTTTCAGTAATAAAGGATACCCCTTTCACACAATGAACATTGATGCGAGCTGTGGTGCAACTACAAATGCAAAAGCAGCTGAGCACCCCCAAAGATGGAAACCTGTAAGAATAAGCACGTTAGTGGGCACCCTGCATTAATATACAAGTGTAAAATAGTTGAAGAACATGACAGCCAAGTCCACGCCACTTATTATTCCGAAAAAACGCAGAATTGTGATAGCATGTACATCCTGTTGTTTGCCACTTGAAAATATTTCACGACAGCACATGCTTTGTTTTCGTGGTCAGTCGTAGGTGCGGCTAGGCTAACGTGCTCTAGAAATTCACAGCATACACGTTGGGTTGCTATGAAGAAAGAGAGCACATCGATACCTTAAGAGGGACGCAGCAGATGGATGGAAAGCCATTAAACTGGAAGCCAGTGCAGACCGCGTGCATCCCATAAGCCTTTGCGAGTTTACACCTCAACTTTACAACCACCTTCTCCTATCAGTTGCCAACAAGTCAGACCAATTAATCTTTTCAAGTGGTCTTGCATAACATTGTATAGCATAAATACATTAACCACTCTCCTCTGTACAATGTTGGGCATTGAGAGTATGATTTGATGATTTGTGGGGTTTAACGTCCCAAAACCACCATATGATTATGAGAGACGCCGTACTGGAGGGCTCCGGAAATTTTGACCACCTGGGGTTCTTTAACGTGCACCCAAATCTGAGTACAGGACAATGACAGTATAACTTAAATTACCTATGTATGTTTAGGCGCTTTGGTGATGCAGTTAAATTAAAATTTCATGCCCGCACTTGTTTGGAAGCGCATACAAAAAAAATTTATCGAGCAAAGTTCAATTAAGAGTTCAATTAGCGTGACTTGTTTTAAGCAAGAAAATTTTTATGTTCAACATCTACTACGTTCTCAGTTGTCAGTTCCTAAGTACGCTTAGCTGTACCATGTGCTTTTTGGGGGAAACGGAAAGAAGCAGCGTTCATACCCATGGTAAGATCATATGCTTCTTTTTATATTTCCACAGTTTGACGAGCATTTATCGGCTTTCTGCAGTGCCATCGATTCACCAAGCTTTAAATAGTTGTAATTAAAGTACATAAACACTGGGGATACACCTTTCATTTCTTTGTTTTTGTTTTTTGCAGCTCCTCTAAATGTGATTGTACAGATCATGTCTTGGAGCTGTCTGCTGCTTCAGTTTGTCACACTTGGATCTTCAGCACAGGTCAACTTTGCTCGGAAGAACACAGCGCCGATTGAGAGCATCCGCAGGTTGTCCTTTGGCCACATCCTTATAAGGCCTTGCGTAACATGAGCATTGTGAATGCTGAGCACATCGCTTTCTCGTCATACTTTACATAGAGAGCCTGCAAAAAAAAAACAGCGATAAATACCCAAAAGGAGGCGGAACCTTACAAATAAAAAGGCATCACTCTCACTCCCCAAGACAGCACATTTAAAATTCAAGATGACAGAAATAAAGCGATTGGGACAGATTCCTTTCTAGAAGTGATAAAAAACCAGTTAAAAATCAATTTTCTCTCGCAAAAAATGAATAGAAAATGTTTAACCCTATATTGTGAAAAACGTGTGGCGCATGACAAAGGCGTGGACTAAAAAAGACAAAGGGACGATGTGCAGGACAGCACATCGTCCAGTCATCTTTCTTATTGCCTTTTTTTGTACGCCAGACATTCTCATAATGTATCACCACCAACAAGTCTATTCTTACACCCTGTCAATTTAACCCTACGTAGTTTTTTTAAGCCTATGTAGGGTTAGTTTAACACCCCTACCCAGCCTGGTGTTTTCCTGCCAGAAGCAGCTGAAGTGCGTTTTAAATGTGGAGCATTTCTTAGTCGCACGATGTCTTTCTTCGGCGACGGCTGCGGCTCGCGTCACGTTCCGGCCCAAGAAGACACCCGCAAAACTGTCACTCCCCTCACCCTGTTGCGTCTCGCAAGGCCAATGCAGGCAGCGCCTGCTAGTAAAAAAAACGACTGCTCATCCTCTGGATCATGCGTTCGGATTTCAATCACGTGCATCTTGGCTTTCGCTTTACGTTGAAGGCTACAATTCTCTCTTATTCTATAAAAAAGAATAAAAAAGACGAAATAAGAAGGACAAATGCACGTGGGTGGGGCATGAAGCACGTAAACAGGATAACCGCTGTTCAATAAAGGTGACTGACTAGATTCCCAGAGAAGGCAAATGCACGAAGGGGAGACAGAAAGTTAGTAAAAAGTTCGCAGGTATTACGTGGCAGCAAACTGCACAATACCGGGTTGATTGGCGGATCATGCACGAGAACAGTTATAGCACGAGAACAGAACGATGACAAAGAGACAAGGACACGAGCGCTCATGTCCTTCTTGTCTCTTTGTCGTCGTCTTCTTCTCGCGCTATAACTATCGTTATGTCATACCAACAAGCCCAAACTGCCACACTTCTAAGTTGCAAAAATAACGTAGCGTGCATAGATTAAAAAGCCAGCTATGACTCCAGTTTCATTTGTCATTGTTCTAAAATTATTTCTCAGGAATGTCACAGGTGTAATTAAGTGGAAATATACACAGAAACAGGTAAATATGTGGCCCTAAAAATTATCAAAACACTTTTTAGAAGTTATCTTGTGTGCTGTAGGTATTTACTCAATAACCGAAGATTGGACAGTGCTTCGTTTAGGCTGACGGCATACTGGCGAAAACGGGCCGGGCCCAAACTTTTCGGGGTTGGGCCGGGTACGGGCCATATTAAAAACTCCAGGCCCTTACTTGGGCCAGGTATGGGCCGTATTTAAAACCTCGGGCCGGGCTTGGGTGAGCCTGCACATGTATATTTTGGGCCAGGCCGGGCCCGGGCCAGAAAAATAGGCTCATGCAGTGCTCTAGTACCGACGTTTTAATATGTGGTTGCAAGAGTGAATCTGTCAAGGTGCAACAGCATCCTTGATTCCACAAAAGAATCACGAATGTCGGCACGTTAACTTGATTTAAGTGCTCTGCTGTGGACGTGACGCTGAAAAATAATTGCAGATTTATTTACGCAGTCTCAGAAAACCACAATGAATGATTTAGCTGGTTACCCAAGTGTTATCTTCGAAACACAAGCAATAAGTGTGTAGCTGAGGACGTTTGCTGTTGTATCACCAATAACAATAACATAATAAAATAGTATTATTAACAATAATAAAAGACATAGATAGCCTGGCAAGCTTCTGCTGATGGCAGTTCTAGCCTAGACAATCCAGGCGGCCTTTAAGCCCAGCAGAAATTGTGGCGCAGACAGACATAAGTAAAGTTGTTGTTCAGAAGTCAGATATGCTGTGTGATATGTAGAAGCAACAGACATCAAAAGAGTGGATGTACCAACATGGAAGCTAAAGTTAATCCAATGTGAAGGACAAGTTGCCAAGCAGAAATTTTCTTTGTCTTGTTTATGCACTAGGCTGCCACATTTGTGACAGCGAGTACAATGGTGAAACTGGTGATTTCAAGAAAAAAGTGAAACAACACACATATGACGCCACGAAACGACGTGTGGCCTCGACTGCCCACTCTGAACACGCGGAATCTGCAGACCACCAAATAGATTTGTAAAACTCGTGTGTTCTTGACGGTGAAAAAACTTGCATCTTCCCACGAGGGGGGGGGGGACTCGAGTAAGTGCGTCACGGAATGGTGGGATATCGCGCGATTTTTGCGTAATTAGATAAGGTTTGGGAATGCTTAATTGTCACTTCTTTATTATCCATATTTATTGAATCAAAGAGAAGCGTCGCCTTCAACGAGTGCTGGGACACTGTTGGGGTTGCCCCACTATTGGTTGAAAGTACTGTTGCTTCCATCGCACCTACTTGCGTCAAGCAAAGCGTCAAGTCAAGTGACAGCCAAGTAAAGACGGCCTTGGCTGAATTCCGAACGCACGCTCTAGTGTCTACATATAAGGAGTGGTAAGTGAATGGTTGTGCTGCGCGAGCACTCAATTTTTATTAGCAGACACTGCCTGTGACGGCCTTGCGAGGCGAGAGAGTGGGGAGAGCGACAGTTCGCCCGAGATGCGAGCATGCGCAGTAAGGGTGTAGACACCGTCGCTGGATTTACGAGTAGGTTCGACTATAATATGCTCCGCATTTAGAAGAAGCTCACATCATGCCTGCACCTCAAATCCAGATACAGACGACTGTACATACACTGGACAGGAGTGATGAGATGCTTCCGACAATGTACTGTCACTACTTACGTCACGTGTCTAGGCGTATTTAAGTAGGCTGTGAATTTCTTATGGCTTTTATTGTGAACAAGGTTCCCTCCCATATCGGGTGCTAAAACGTCAGTAAACTTTGTGTTCTATGGGTCTGTATCCTTTTGCGTTTACACTAAAAAGCAAGAGTTGTGCACTGTCTTTTTCTTTTTAATGCGGAGCATTTCTTGGTCGCACCATGTCACTCATCGTTGGCGTTCACATCCCCACTGCACATGCTGGGCTTGTCTGATGGTCGGGCGGGTGATGGCTAAGGAGGCTAGAAAAACCATGGGCGAGAGTGAGCAGGTACGGTGCAAACAACGAAAGCGCTGGTGCTACCTAGACGAGACAACCTTAACGAGTATAGCCGACGCAGAGAAGGCGAGCTTCGTGTGCAGGCTGTGCGAGGCACTGAAGGTGGTAGTGCAGCGCATGGAAGCTAGCATTGAGGGGCTGCAGGTGGAGCTGAGGGTGAAACTGGAGCAGATGATGGAACTCCAGAAACAGCTCGGAGCGTCGCGTGAACGGGAGGACGCTACCGCCAGCCTCTAAAGCAAACAAAGGGTGACCTTGGAAAATAACGGGAAGGGTGGACCGAGCTCGAGCTGCGGGTGATGGCTCTTTGCCCCGGTCCCGAGTGGTGTGAGGTGGGGGGTAGCGAAGAATGCGACGGGCGGGAAGGAACAGGCTAGAAGGGAGGTCAGGGAGCCGCAACATGAAGCCGCAGTGTCTGGCCGCAGGATGGAGGCTCCTTGATTATACAGCTATGCGGCGGGGCAGTACAGTGGCTTTAATAGGGATGTGGGATGAACGCGCCGGCTAGAGAGTTAGAGGGTGGGATGCGTAAACTCCTAGACGCCTCTGGGAGTGTGCATGTGACCACATGCACAGTCCCAGAGGTCTGGGGGCAGTCTCTTGCGATTGAAAAAAAGGAAGCGGAGGCTTACTGTGTCATAGGGGGTATTAGCCGGCAGCTCGGATACAGCGCAATGGAGGTGAACCAAGACGTGTACGAACCCGGCGCTCACCCGTTTGCACAATATGGCATTTAATACAGTGGTGCGATGGACAGAAGGGTTGGTAATAGAATGCGTCGTCAAGCCACAGCTTTCTTAGGCGGACCCAGGGCCCTGAGGCCAACAGTGTAGCCAAAGACGATTCTGAAGGGGCACTAATATTCAAGCCACATGGGGCCCGTGGGAGAAGAAATCGGCGTAAGCACAAGGGCCGAGCTAAATCAGACGTAGACTATATTAACATGCAGGGTGGCGGAAGTAGAAGTGGCAAGAGATACACGAGCAGTTCAGGCAGGAGGAGCTGATGATATAAGGGGTTGTGGAGACACATCTTCGGGACATGAAGCAACCACCTTGCAATCCGCACTACGTATGGGAATATTGCAATAGAACAGAAGGCAGCAAAAAGGGGATGGAATTGGGGCATTTATACACAAAAGTGTGGATTGGCGAATAGTATAGCAGGGATGCACGGAACATTATTGTTTAAAGGTAAAGTAACTGGGCAGATGACATTCCTTCTTTTGGTGTACTTGCGGACGGGAGCAAAGGCCAGAGAGGAAAACCAGGCAATGGTAGAGTGTATATCAAAGGACATCGAGGAATTCGGAGGAGAGTGCGAGATAATTATACTAGGAGATATGAATTCACACATAGAAGATATAGATGGGTACACTGACCACACAGGCAAAATGATTGTGGATATGTCTGAAAGGCATGATTTTATCATTTGCAACAGTACTGAGAAGTGCGAAGGGCAAATAACGTAGGAAGTAGGAAGGCTGCAGTCGGCGATAAATTATGCTGCACTGATGTCACGTAGGATGTATTATAGGCTCAGGGGAGCGCACATAGATGAAGGTGGCTCCAAAATTTTGGGTAGTGATCACCAACGTATCAAGCTAAGTTTCGGAAGAGATGAAAATGGGAAGGAGACGAGATGAGCTACTACAGGGGAATTTTTATTCATAAAAGCAAAAAGAAATAGCTACTAAAGATGTTGAGAAAGTAATCACTGAGGATAATAGAACAGTGTGGACGTACACGAACCTAATTAGACTGTTTGAGCTAGAGCTTACTAGGCACGTGACAAGTCACCCAGGAAAAGAAGACACAAACCCAAGAGTTGGTGGGATGATGAACTTAAGAAAGCCATAGCAAAACGTCAAGAAGCCTCTAGGGAACACACATGTTAAGCAGCGGGGTGAACTGACAGATAATGCTGAAAGAAAATAAGACATCTTTCTAAGTTTTAGAAGAGAAGCATATTTCCTGATCAATGAAAAGATTTGAAGAAAGGGGGCTCAGTGGCTGGCAGGAGCACATAAAAAGGATAGAAAGGCAGGTGCGAAATTTGAAACCATCTGAACTCCCTAAGAAACGAGACAAGCCTAGAGCAGAGGTTTATAACCACAGCTGAAGGTCCTAGACTAGAAAGGGGCGAAGGTATTGAATATATAAGAACAAGGGTGTCAGAAAAATTTCAACAAAGAAGTGCCTTATGCACCACATTGGCAAGGAAGAGTCAAATGGCGCAGTGGCTTCATTTTCACAACGAGAGTGGGAAAGGGCTGAGAAGAGGGTTCCAAGTAGTACATCAACAGGCCTAGATGACATTCCAATTAGGCTAATAAAGGCATTGGGTCCCACGTATACGCAGACTTTGATAGAGGCAGCGAGCGAAACAGTTACCGATGGTGAAGTCCTCGATGGATGGCAATTCAGCAGGACGATTATGATCTACAAAGAAAAGGGGGACGGAGCTGACATAAACAATTACCGTCCTATAACAGTGACATCAGTGGTCTACAGGCTGACGATGCAGATTGTAAAGGAAAGACTGTAGGCATGGATAGATGAGGAGGGGGCGCTAAAGAGGCCCGTTACACACGTGTCGTCGTTGTTTACATCCCGCCATAGAGTTTCCCAAAATATATTGAGAAACTCTATGCATCTCGCCATGCGCCACGCCCCCTCGGAGTTCCACGTGACTTTGATTACGTAGGCTGCTCTGAGCTGCCTGACGGCTTTTTAGGGGCGAAGCTCCTTAGGGCGTGGGCTGTGCGTCCCCTGTAGGCTGTATGTAGCCACCTCTAGTTTAGTTCTTGCAGTGTTCACTAGATGGCGGTACCGTTCCCTTTATGTAGCCACCTCTAGTTTAGTTCTTGCAGTGTTCACTAGATGGCTGTACCGTCTCCTGTATGTAGCCACCTCTCGTTTAGTTCTTGTAGTGTTTACTAGATGTTGGTACTTGTAGCTGATGATGAAAAGATGCAAGATGTTATAAACTTGAAAGCGGTACTTGTAGTTGATGAAAGACGCGAGATCTTATAAAATAGGAATGATGTTACATATGGCGCGTATCATTGGTTGAAGGCAATCGTTTGATTTAGTGCGGCGACGTACGCTAGGGGGAGCGATGTGATAAAATCGAGTCGGCAAATTGTACAGAGGATTCATGGTTTACCAGGTTTACCTCCGGAGCTTTGCCCACTCATCATCATTCACTTCGTGGATATGGCGGAATTTTTTCTTCCTCTTCCCCATGGAAGCGTCGCGCCGACGGTGCAGTCACTGTTTCCCCCTCGCTCTTAGATAGGGAGGGCTCTAACTTCTTACCACTTGTCCAGTGTTTTTTTCCCCCTCCTTTGTGGGCGCATCGCTTCACCTGGCTCCACCTCCGGTTTCTCGGTGGTCTTAAGGCGGATTGCGTGTGCTGCGTTTGGTTTCTTACGCGCGTGCGCGAGACGAGCGATCGAATGCCTTTCACTACCCTTCTTTTACCCCCTTTCTTCTGTCTCTTTAATTCCAATTCCCCCATTCCCTGCGCTTAACTGTGTAGGTGCTCTCATCGAGAGAGGCAGTAACAGAACAGCGCTTATTTTTTCTGTTTTTTTCCTTTTTTCAAAATCAATTCGCGTGGGGCGAAATGCAGATTGACCGGGTTTCGAAAGCAAAGGAGGTTGGTAGACAACCTGTTCTCACTGACGCAGTGCTTCGAAATAGCAGAAAAGGAACAGAGGCCCCTGTAGCTAGCATTTTTGAATATCAAGGAAGCGTGGACACACTAGGTGTGGAAGATGAAGTCACTTATCTTTTAAAGGGTATTTATAAAGGTAACAAAGTAGTTATAAAGTGGGGAAAACAGGTATCCAAGCCCACAGAAATAAAACAAGGCTTAAGCAGGGGTGTCTTCAGTCACCTTTGTTATTCATGATGTACCTACAAGAATTAGAGGCCAAATTAGATGGGAGTGGACTTGGCTTCGAAGTCTCTTTCGGTAAACAAGGAAAAATCATTGAACAGGCACTACCATCATTGATGTACGCAGATGATATAGTGCTAATGATTGAAAACGAGGAAGATTTGCAGAGATTGATGGGCATCTGCGGTTATGAGGGAGATTTCAGATTCAGTAAGAAAAAAATGAGCAGTGATGATTTTTAATGATAATGAAGGCAGTGATCTTAGGATACAGCAGAGCACGGGCTAGAGATAACAAATAAATACAAATATCTGAGCGTAGGGATAAGCAATGGGACCGTGTACCTAAGAAAACACGAAAATACGTTACGACTAAATTCAGGTAACAGGGATGCAGTGGTGATGCAAAATAGGGTACTGGGGAATTACAGTACGTATGATGTTGTGAGAGGAATTAGGAAAGGGGTGATGGTTCCTGGTCTGACGCTCAGCAATGCGGTCTTTTATGCATGAGATCAGAAGTTCAAGCAAGATTGTAAACTAAGCAATGTGGAATCGGTAGGCTTGCCTTAGGAGCTCACGGGGATACACCAAATCAGGGAGTGCAAGGTGATATAGGGAAGACATCATTTGAAGGCCGGGAATTAAGCTAGCAGCAAGATAAAATTAGAGAATCGATTGAGAGAAATGGGGGAGCAGCGTTAGGCTAGGAAGGTGTTCAGCTACTTGTACATGAGAAATGCCGACACATAATGAAGGAAGCGAACCAAAAATTGACGGGTAATTACTTAGAAAAGAGCAGGGGGCCAAACCAAAAAGAACTATCGGTTAAGAAGAAGGTGAAAGAAACAGAGACCGACATGTGGAGAATTCAATGATTAAGAAGTCCGCACCAGAGATCTATCAAACTTTTAAACAGGAAATTGCCATCAAAAGGATCTATGATAATTCTCGGACTAGTTCTTTACTGTTTGAGGCCAGCGCGGGAGTATTGCGAACCAAGACTTCTCGGGCCAAATACGAAGGGGTAGACGCGGTATGCAGTGCGTGGGGAGAGAAAAAGGAGACTGCTGAACACTCGATAATGTTTTGTAAAGGGCTTCACCCTATAGTTCAGGATGATGATTCAGAGTTTTTTAAAGTACTGGGGTTTAAGGACAGGGAGGGCAACACAGACTTCAAGTGGGTGGAAATACCTAGAAGGAGGTTATCTAATTTTTTGCTAAAATCAAGGCACGTGAGAAAATAAATCCTTCACTGCAAAGTACGCGTCCTCGACTTCACTATATAGAAAATAGTAAATCTAGTTTTTGGTTCACTATGTATACGACTAGGTAGCGATAGCCACCACCCGATGTAAAGGGTACAGCCAACGCCTCCTATACTTTGAGATGCCTGGCGCGTCAGCCGCTATCCTATTGTTCACCCGCGGCCACCGTGTTTTACCGGACTGCCGCGAGGCAGCGCTAGCTTCTGACACTACGCTCCGCCACAGAAAGTCACTACGCTAGTTGCTCTATGGAGCTTCGCGGCCCTCATCTTTGTGAAAATTTTGTCCTTCAAGTTTTGTAGGGCTTAGCAGAGTGAAAATAAACGCAAGAACGAAAATAAAAAGTAAATCAAGTGGAACTACAATACCACAATATTTATTCACTGCAGCAAAAGGCCAGCCTAAGCATTCTCTAGCAAGAGCTGGGGTGTGCTGCAGATAACGCAATATCACAGTACGGTAATAATACGAATAGTATTGCTTCAAAATAAAAAAGAAATAACATCGATGTAAAGCAAGATCAACTGCAGGTTCATGCACATAATGGCCAGAAAATTGTAAAACAAAAAAGGGAACATGTATATACTTTATCACAGGAGTATGTATCACAACTATACAAAATAGCAGCAGCCTCGGCTGTGAAGAAAAAATCCCGCCATATCCACGAAGTGAATGATGATGAGTGGGCGAAGCTCCGGAGGTAAACCTGGTAAACCATTAATCCTCTGTACATTTTGCCCACTCGATTTTATTACATCGCTCCCCCTAGCGTACGTCGCCGCACTAAATCGAACGATTGCCTTCAACCAATGACACGCGCCATATGTGACATCATTCCTATTTTATAAGATCTCGCGTCTTTCATCAACTACAAGTACCGCTTTCTAGTTTATAACATCTTGCATCTTTTCATCATCAGCTACAAGTACTACCATCTAGTAAACACTACAAGAACTAAACGAGAGGTGGCTACATACAGGAGACGGTACCGCCATCTAGTGAACACTGCAAGAACTAAACTAGAGGTGGCTACATACAGGGGGCGGTACCGCCATCTAGTGAACACTGCAAGAACTAAACTAGAGGTGGCTACATACAGGCTACAGGGGACGCACAGCCCACGCCCTAAGGAGCTTCGCCCCTAAAAAATGCAAAATATTGGTAGTCAAAGAAAGTGTAAAGCAGAAAATGAGTTTGTTGTCACAGACAATGGTGAAAAACGAGGGGTATCATCATGCATATGTAGCGAAACTAACAATTTAAAGCGAATAGGGAGGAAGAAGAGTTCCCCAGTCCATGACACTGCTATCACAGTTGATGTCTGGTGGTGGCTTTGTGGTTGTCCGTTACTAGGCGTACAATTCTGAACCCCACCTCTTCTGTTTTCCTAATAACGTGCTGTACTGTCTTAGCAAGCAATTCCCCGGAACACCCCTTCGTAAAAAAGTATCCCACTGGAATCTTGAAGCTTGCATGTAGTCCACACAGCAAGAAGCACAAGAGGGAATTTGCAAGCTGACTCTTATCAGATGCTAGCAAAAGATGATTGGGGTCGGCACGCAGGTCAATGTCTCCAAGAAATGCATCTCGTTGCTTGTGGTACTCAAGCTTCTGTCGAATGCGCATTTCATCTACCACGAGACTACATAGTTTTGATTGGGTTGTTGTGAGACATTCCAGCTCTGCACTCAGCCTTCTCTTGACAAGTTCACTAAATCCAACCTCTCCTGATGAACTTCTGAGGTATTTCCTCAGAGTATTTCTGCACGGAAAGGAGAGCAGGTTCTCAGTTCTCATATGTTCGTAAGATTTTGCTGAGAGGTGGCACAAAATGGCACATTGCCTAATAGTTGTTTCTGACCATATATGCTTCTTGGCCCTATAATTATACACTTGGTCCAAAATAATTTTGGCCTTCGTGCACGCAAGCTCCGAGTCTCTGACGACATTAAGAAATTTGCTGACGTGGCACTCCTCCTTCAATCGTTCGACCTCCTTCTTGTACGCGTCAACCGTTGAACGCAACCTCTCATTCTGTGCCTTTAAGGCCTTTTCTTTCTGACGCCACTTTTTGCTCTGCAAGAAAGCCGCTGACGAACTTCGCTCATTAGTCTGCGTGCCAAATGACCTCATGGCGTATGCGGCCTGGCCGGCATGTAGCTGTCTATCTGCGCTATTTGGATCAGGCCTTTTATCCGTTTGGATCAGCCATTGTTCTCGGAGTGTTGCATCTGCAGGTATCTCGTGGAACGAAACGCCAGGCTGCTTCTTGCGCTGGCTCGAGGTGCAAAAAGGCATGCAGCAGTACCGCATGGCTGGACTTCAGCTGCGGTTATTAGATCGAGCTCCGAAGAGGCAATACGCGCGATAAAAAGTAGTACGTGGCACCCTGAGAAAAAAATGACCAACAGCATTAGCGCTCACTCCGAACGGGCTACCGCAAAGACTGCGCGGGCGCTCGCCTGCCGGCAAGGCGCATGATGGATGGATGGATGGATGGATGCTATGAGCGTCCCCTTTATAACGGGGTGGTGACAAGTATGCCACCAGGCTCGACAAAAAAAAAACCTTTTTTTTCTTTTTTTGATGTTGGCCTAATGCCTCTACTTCGATAAATTCTATCTTAATGGAAAAAAAAGGAAAATTTTCAGCTTAAGTTCTCTGCCATTTACGGCACACTGTCCATATTTTATTTTTCCAATATTTATTTTTGTCCTTTCTCTCTAATTTTCTGCCACCAATATTCTAACCGTCTCTTACTTATTTCAATCGCGGGTGTGTTCAGCTTTCCATTGTTGTCCCTAAAACCCAAGGCTTCCTGTAGGCTCGTGCCCAAACGTACACCTGGGTGGATATCTCCACATTCAATCAGAACATGCTCCGCCGTTTCCTTATCTTTCCCGCAGCATGTGCATTGTTCTTCTTCTTCTTTACTGAATCTTGCTTTATAACTACGCGTTCTAAGGCAACCCGATCTCGCTTCAAACAGTAAAGCGCTTCCCCTTGAATTATCGTAAAATGCCTCCCTCCTTATTTCATTTTTGCCCTTTCGGTAGTTACTCAAAGCCGGTTTTTTCTCCATAGCTGCCATCCAGTAAATCCTCTCCGCCTCCCTGACTTTTCCCTTAACGCTCTTTGTTGACATATGGCTTACAATACCAGCCGTATATTTACTAGTGAGTCTTCTAGTTCTTTTTCTCCACTGTGTGTCCACGCTCTTCCTATACAAATAACGGAACACCTTCTCTGCCCATCTACTCTCCTTCATATTTCTTAGCCTTTCTTCGAACCTTATTTTGCTCTGCGCTTCCCTCGCCTCAAAACCTGCCCACCCCATATCGCCCTTTACAGCCTCGTTTGTCGTCTTCCCGTGAGCACCCAACGCGAGGCGTCCCACAGTCCTTTGATTTACATCCATTCCCGATTGCACCTCTGCCCTCATGCACACCACTGAGTTCCCAAAAGTAAGCCCTGGAACCATTACACCCTTCCACAGACCTCGAAGCACCTCATACCTATTGTATCCCCACAACGCTCTGTGCTTCATTATTGCCGCATTCCTCTTTCCTTTTGCTGCCGAGGCCTTTTCCTGTACCTCCATGTATCTATCACTCTCATTTACCCATACTCCAAGGTACTTGTATTCACTTACCCTCGGTATTTCTTGGCCTTGTATGGACACCGTCTGATCACAGGGATCATTGAATACCATCAATCCACACTTCGTTACACTGAATCCTAGTCCCAGACCTTCACCTTCCCTTCCGCATATATTCGCCAGCTGCTGTATATCATCTCGACTGTCCGCAAATAAGACGATATCGTCCGCATAAAATAAACCTGGAAGCTTCTGCTCAATCATCATGCCGCCCTGTTTGTGTGACAGATTAAAACCAATGTTGCTACCTTCTAGCGCTTTTTCCATACTCACCATGTACAGCATGAATAACAGCGGGGACAAAGGACATCCCTGTCTCAGACCCTTGCTAACCTCAACGTTCTCTTTGCTACGCATTCCTTCCCACTCTATGCAAACTGTATTTTCTCGGTATATCTCCCTCAAAAGCTGTATACAGTCGTCGCCCATGCCCATTCCTTTCAATATATCCCACAAAATTTCCTGATTAACGTTGTCGTATGCCCCAGTGATGTCTAGAAAAGCCACGTACAAGGGCCTATTCTCTATTTTAGATATTTCTATACACTGAGTGAGAACAAACAGGTTATCGTCTAACCGCCTGTCGACTCGAAATCTGTTCTGAAGTTCTCCCAAAATATCGTTATGTTCGGCCCATGTTTCTATTTTCATTTTTACTGCTTGCATCGCCAACCTGTATAGTACCGATGTAATGGTTAGTGGTCTATACGAGCGAATCTTGTCCTTTTCTCCCTTGCCTTTATAGATTAAGTTCATTCTACTTTGTCGCCAACTGTCCGGTATTTGTCCGTCCTTTAAGCTTTTTTCTACTGCTTTTAACAATGCTTCTTTAGTGTTATGTCCTAGTTCGTTAATGAGGCTAACGGGAATCCCATCTAAACCCGCGGCAGTGCGCTTTGGAATTTTTCCTTCGGCCTTTTTCCAGTTGAAATTATCAAGTACTAGCTCTTCCTCTGTTGCTTTCTCCGCCACACTTTTACTCACCGGGGAGATCCCCTGGACGCTCTTTTTAAACGAATCGGCTGTTACCTTTTGGATGTAACCTAGCGCTTCGTACCCTTCCAATTGATTTCCTCCTTCATCTAGAATATGTTGTTGCGTTGTGACAGACTTCCTACCTAGCGCCTCCAAAAAATCCTAGGCGCGGCCTCCCTTTTTTCGTGTATCTCTGTCATCCAGCGTTCACTTTCACCTTTAATTTTTGCCTCTACCAATTTCTGTACAAGGGATTTTTTCTCTAAATATATTTCCCATATTTTTTTGACTTCGTCCTTCGGCCGCTTCTCCTTTTTTGCCTTTCTATGCTCCCGTGATGCTTCGCGTCGCTTCTCGATCGCCTCCCGGATTTCCTTGTTCCACCAACTTTTTGGTTTCCTTTTTCCTTTCCAGCAAACAGTTTTCTTCTCTTTCCCTATCTCCTTCGTCATTAGATGTAACAGCTCACTATACTCCCAGTCCTTGCCTGGTATTTCGCCTACTTCTTCCTCGACTCTTGCGGCTATATTTATTATTTGTTTGTCATTTAAATACGAGCTGCCAGACTTTGATTCCATGCTCATATTTCAGTTTCGTATCCCATTTGTAATGTTATTCGTTTATGATCACTACCCAAGCTGTTAATGCCTTCCTCGTCTATCCTCATTTCTGTCAGTTTGTGGTAAATTCCTTCAGTCATGAGACAATAATCAATACTTGATTGCTTGTTTCCGACTTCCCATGTGATCTGGCCGTCACATTTAGGCCCCGTGTTAACTATCTCCAGACTATGTTGCTCGCAAAGATCTAGTAATAACTTCCCATTGGTGTCTGAATATCCGTCAAGGTCATGTATGTGGGCATTCATGTCCCCTAGAAGGATGATTTCGGCCCCATTACCAAATTCCTTAATATCCGCACTCATGCAATCCACTATCTCCTGATTCTTTTCTCTGCAGTTATTCCCCGTCCACAAGTAGGCTACCCCTAGCCACGTTTCCTTTCCACCTACTGTGCCCAGAACCCAGAGGTGCTCTGAACACGTCTGTTTCACTCTAACCCATTTGGCTCCGCGATGAATTAGCATTCCTACACCCCCACCTTTCCTTTCCGATATGGTCCTGTTACACCCTTCCCAAACATAATTTTCAATATGTAGTGGCTCTTCCAAGTCTCTAAGGTGTGTTTCTGTAACCGCATACACGCCTATCTGTTCTTTGTTCAACTGCTCCTCAATCTCTAACCATTTTGCCTTCCTTCTGCCACCCTGCATGTTTATGTAACTAATTGCAACACGCGCCTTTTTCCTTTTTCTTTTACCTTTTTTCTGGTTTTTCGCAATTCTACCTGTCATAACGTCCTCCTGGTTGTTTTCCCTGTTACGAGCTACCCCGGACTCCGAAGGGCCCGTGAGCCCCCCAAAAAAGCTACTGCGCGTCCTGCCAGTCGCCAGCCCACCTCGTGTCCAAGCCTCTTATCGAAATGAATCTTGTCTCTTTGGAATCCACCCCACCTGATATATCCACCCCACATGATGTGGGGTGGATATATCAGGTGGGGTGGATATATCATCATGTGGGGTGGATTCCCCACATCATGTGGGGAATCCACCCCACATGATGATAGTGTCAGAGCACAGCGCCGCAGCGCGGCGCTAGCGTGCGTAAACGAGAGAGAGTCGCGTGGAGGAATTGGCGCTGACGCTCCAGGCAACTCAAGTACAGGAGGCGTTGGTACAGCCATATCAATTCATCCATCCATACAAACGCTTCAAGCTGACAAAAATTGTTTCTTTATAACGACGCTAGCAGTATTTATACCATATGTTCAATCATTTACAATTTAGTTTCAATAATACCTGATGCAAAGCAACAAATTCTGTGAAAACTTGCAAACAAAACTTACGCAGTTGGGGTTTTTTTAAGAAAAGAAAGACCACGAACACTATTATCATCATCAGCAGCAGGTGTTCTGTGACCAGTTAGACTGAGCAAGTAATTGGGCAGCGTCTCGTAGCGTTGTTGCTTGTTTCAGGCTGCGTTGCAAATTGTCAACGTCCTGCTATTCGACTCTAGCACTCGAAGTCAACGGGCTGAAAGGTATCGTCGGCATGAGTGAAATGTCGGTACTCGACCTTGTCAAGTGCCGCGATGCCTCCCTGCTGCTGGCCGCGTTCGCCAAGCACTGCATGCAGGAGGTTGGCGACGACGAGATCCGCGACTTGTTTTTCGCACCTGGAACTGAGCGTCTGGAGCTACTCCGCTGGGTGCTTATCGCCATCGACCCGTCGGGAAAACACGACCGTGAACTCAACACCGGCGACGACTGCACAGAGGAGAGCTTGACAAAAGTGCTGTCGTATTTAATCACCGTCGCGTAAAACAATTTGCCGCCTTCGTCAGAGGCACGGCTCCCGTCTGCGAACAGAAGGCTATCTGGGAGCTGCTCCTGGAGACGGCAGATTTCGTTCAGAATCCCCCCGTAGACGAGTCTTCGGGGTTCTCTACCGCCTCATGGTCAACGGCCATGGCGTTGAAGCCGACGGTCGCCTCCACGCCCATGCCCCAGGTGGGTGGTTGTTACCGTTGGCGCACTTTACCTTCCAGCGAGCCGTCCTTCCGCGTCTTTCCTCTCATCTGTCCAACCCTTTTCCTCGTGTGTGTACCGTTTGAGGTGTCATCTTCGAGACGCTGTTATAGTGCTCACCGAACCCCCTTTCTTGTTTCTCAACAGAATCGCCGATATCCCGTTGGGGCAGACAGCGGAGGGAGGGAGGGGGTCACACCTTCACCTCTTGAGTTTCAAATTCTACATGTGTGCAGCGGCCCATGCTTTTGTCTTGAACGTGTGAGCGTCGACAACCGAGCCAATATGCACCAGTTCCCAGAACAGCCTAAAAAACTACAGCTGCCCTGGACTGTTCATCAGGCATATGCGCTTATTATTCTTCATATCGTCGCCAGAAAAACATCTGGCTACGCCTCTCGAGAATACAACATGTAAACGAGTGACTGCGGGGCTTCACAAGCAGTTATCATCGCTGAACGCGAGAACACTATCCTGCCGAGTTACTGAATAATCGGCCAGGGATATCTGATACAGGAATGACATTTCTTCTGTTTTTGAACATGCTCTGGATATTATCAGAACAGAAATAATTGTGGTTCTGCTAGCAATAAAAGAGCACAAAAATTCTTTCAATGACTACATTGCTGTCCCTGACTTGCTGTACCGAGGGATGATGAAAAAAAATACCGCGTTAGCATAGAAAGAACTGTCCGTACGCGCTTTGTACATGTTTCTCCAGGCCACTCTGCAGAGGCTGCATTAGTGCAGTTTTTCATTGGCGGGTATGCGTCGACCATACACTACAAGTAGCCAGGGATGTTTACTCTCGGTAAATGGCTACGGTAGCCAAGGCAGAGTAGGGTGACCATCGGTATGGAGCAAAACCTGCGGTCTCTGAACCAGATGCTCGACACTAGCGATTACCGACAGCAATGTCGGAGGGTATGCTAGGGGAACATGATGTACAGTGATAAATGAGTGCCTTTCTTCACAAAGACATGAAACTGGGAAAGTGGTGAGAAATTTGTGCCCACAGGGTGTCAATGGAGCCGCTGTTGCGATCAGCAGGTTTGTCTTCAAGGCTACAACCTTGAAGATGTCAAGACAAACTTGTCCAAACAGAAGCTCCTTCGACACCCCATGCTAGAAAATTTATCATTGCTTCCATTGTGCCCTGGACTTGCGACAAATTCGAAATGAATGTTACCTGCA